>JAODJW010000038.1:9029170-9039174 GCA_026777045.1 Hyperopisus bebe
CCTGTACTGGCGCTCCAGTACCCCCCCTTTACCTACCTCCTGGCTTGGCACGGCCCCTCCCCCAGCCACCCTCACACCCTGCGCTGCATGACAGATCCCCCTTAATGACCGTGTTAAACCTGCCCTGTCTGTTTAAGGCCATAGTGATGGTATCGCTGCTCCTTTATCTCGGTCCTCAATCCGGTGCCTGGCACTGCCCTTCCTATGAGAACACATAATGTGATGCCACACGGAGCGTTAGCGCCCCCCAGATGGCCGGGTCCTGCCGCACAGCCGGCAACGGGCAAAAGGACACCTGCTGGGGGTGCGAGCCGGCCCCTTTTCTCGCCGCTGAAGGCGGGCTGCCCTCCCCGTGTAAAAAAAAAAAAAAACGCGTCCCCCGGCACACCGAAGGTGTCAAATTGAAGGGCGTCGGTCCCGCTCTTCCGCGCTCCCAGACCGCCTGGCCCTGGACGTCCTCCCATTCCCTCCCCCAGAAACGCGTTCCTTTTAGTCTGTGTTTCAAGACGCCTGCACGCCCTCTGCCGCGGGCTTGCCGTGCCGGATTTTTTTAGGCCCATCCTTGGCACAGTAACAGCGGTACATCTCAGCAGTGACGTGGATGTGGGAATGTGCAGGAGGTCGTGATAAATGCCTGCACACCCCCCCCCCCGTCTGCACCCCGGCGTCCTCTCCAGCCCAGGCCAGCTTCACTTCAGCGCCACTGGCCTGGCCGCTAATTATAGCAGCCTAATTAAGGCATGGAGGACTAAGCAGGACAGAGAGGACGAGTCTGCTGTCAGGTGAAGGCTATGGAATAAGGCCAGTGCCGAAGCTTAGTCTCACATTCGCCGCCCTGCAGTGGGAATCGCAGGGAGGGCCTGCTGTGTGTATGTGGTTGAGGTGTACGTAACATTGTGGGGACATTAAAAACCTGCTACTTTGACATTGTCTGGACCGTTTTTTCGGTCTCCACAGGGGGAAATCAATTTAATAAAAATCTGGAACTGCGATCAAAAAACTAAAAATGCCAAAGATCTTGTATTTTGTTTGGTTAGGGCTGGGGGTTAAAGTTGTGATTGCTGGGATTAGGGATTTGCCCATAGAAATAAATGGACAGTCCCACAAAAATATGAGTACTGCTGTGTGTGTGTGTGTGTGTGTGTGTGTGTGTGTGTGTGCGCGCGCGCGCACATGAGTGTCACTCCCAGCTACGATCACCATAAGTAGCTTGTGAGGAATGCCGGATAAACAGTGCTAGGCCTTTCCCAAAAACATGCTGTGTGCCATGTATGAAATAATGAGAGCTCCTGAAATAACCAACTAAACCTTCTGTCATGCCTGATTCTCCCACTTCCATGATCCACACTCCTAGGAGCTCAGAGCTAGACACAAAGCGGCAGCCCCCTCTCGGCCACAGCACTTGGGATGTAAAGGGAATTGGGAATCCTGTGTGCTGCCGTGCTGCCGGACAGGCAAGGGCCGCCGAAGTGTCTCGCTGCTCTCGCGTTGTTATGGAAACCTAGTTCATCCTGACCCAGTTTAATGATTTAAAAGTCCACTAGGCGGCTCGGTTTGAATCCCCCACGTCTGGGCTGAGCAAGCTCATCGCAGCGTGTTGTCTTTCACACAAATGCCCCCCCACCCCGTGCCAACCGCACAGCACGCTCGTGAGATTCATCGTGATATGCGAAGCATGTACCCACGTGCTTGTGTTTGTTCCCAGAACCTTTATGTAACGGCGGAATCGGTCGTGTCACGCGCGGGGGGGGGGATTAGTGCACGAGGATGAAGAAACGCATATGCGAGTGCAAAAAAAAACTCACAGAACAAAGAAGATCCTCGTCCCATTGCTTTGTGCTTCCTAAACCGCTTTTTAAGGTGGGGACATTTTAGGTCTAAGTTTTCCTCTTGGCCCTGTGTTGTAGGATGAGTATAAATGGTGTGGAATTAGACCAGTCCAAAGAGGGCCTGTTCTGTGCTTTGAGAAAAGTACCAGTGTCTTTCCGCTGCTTTGAAGCGCTGCTTCATTGTGCAAAGGTCTTCAGCAAAGGAATAATGTAGCATGGTGAGATCCATATTCAAACACATCACAAGAACTCAACCCGAGCAGAACACTTGAGGCTTTCTGCAGCTCATCATTGTGTGGCTCAGTGTCTCTGAGGTAGCCTGCTGCTTTATCATTTTGGGCTACCAGTCTGATTTAGGAACCTTGCTGCTGTGACCCTCCACCAGTCATCCTGAATCAGGAGTTCCCTGTAAAGAGGGAGTGGCGCTATATTCCTGAACGACTGCAGTGCTATGTAAGCTTGGGCGGTATCTAATTTTTTTTATTCTGCCCAGACATAAAACTGCAGTATATAGTATTTTGTGTCTCTTCAAAACCAATCCCAGTCTGGTGTTTCCAAATCTTGCGAATTTAGAATCTACTGACCGGAATGGGAGAGTCCCCCATGATACAGTTCGGCAGTCATCCCCAAGATAAATTTCACTGCATGACACATTTCACCGCCACGATTTCAGAATACCGCAACATACCCAAAGCGCTGTGGTATACTGTATTACCGGTATGGTGCCCAGACCTGGTTCTGTGTCTGTCAACTGATACCGTGTCTATGGGCTGCGGACCAGTCAGATACAGGAATTTGGTGAACGAAAACTATTCACTGGTAAGTCTTCAGTTGATGTGTACTGTCGAACATTCTCTCTGGTGCATTACTCCTGGTTTGATGGAACTGAAATAGGGTGACAAAACCAGGTTAAAACTACTAAGTGTGCAACGATGCTCTCGGAAGAGATGTAGACTAGGTGCAGGGTTTGGTAGGCATCTGGAGAAATGGTTGGGCAGTGTCTGAGCTTGTCTGCGGTCTCTGTCTTTACACGTACAGCATGTATGAGGCGGGCAGGGTGGGAGGGGCTGTGAGAGGGTGGGGGATGTTTTGGGGAGAGGCAGCCTCGTGTGCGTCCCTGGGGCCTCCTGCGGTTGTTGTAATCAATTACCCCATCAGCGCGCTGAAGTACAGTAATTACCAAGCAGCACCCCCCCCCCACACACACACACAGCCGCCACGCACCGCCAGCTGATTAATATGCAAATAATCAGCCGACGGCATGATGAATGCGCTGTGCTTATCGGAGTGGCTGAGGCAAAGTTTGGAGTTCTGGCGAGTGGGGGTGTGCACTGGTCAGTGGTGATGGGACGGTATCTTCAGAGAGATGCTGGCCACAGTGGGATGATGGCTGCCGCTTATTCTCACGGTCTCCCCTTCTCTACCGCGAGCCCTTCATGCCGAGCTCCCACTCCCCGATTTCGGGTTCCTTCCGGCCCCCTCCGCTCATGCTCCCCAGTGGTCCGTCATCCACTCCCCTCTTCCTCTCGTCTGCGTGGAAGAGCTGCATCGCTTGCTGTAATGCGCGTCAGTCCGACAGCGATCAGCAGCTGTGTGCCCAGATGTGCCCCCCTCCCGTTAGGCCCTCATCCCCCAACATTAAAAGCACAGCGCCCCTCTTGCCGCCGGTTAAAATGTCACCAGCATGAAATCCCCAGCTCAAGATGCGAACTGACTGTCCCCCGCCCCGCCCGGCCGTGCCCTCTACGGGACCTAACAGCAAGTGACGTACCAATCCCCCACCCCCCCGGCTGTTCACTTGATGGGCCGTGGCCAGCTCGGTTGGGATGGGGGGGAGAGACTCAGAGCAGGCTGTCAAAACATGCTCATCAGAGCCAAGCCGTGCCGCACGGAGAAACAAAAGACGGCTATTGTGTGTGGTTTCCGGAGACTCTACGGGAGAGCCGCACGGGGAACGGCGCGGTGTATCTGTAATCCTACCCGGGGGCTGCTCTCCGGCACCCGCGGCGTGTGTCTGTCTCGGCGTGCCTCAGCGCAGGCTCAGTCGGTCCGGTCCATGTCGCGGCGCTCGCATCTCCTGGCACGTGCTCCTGCGCCTCTCTGCACACCCAGGCTGACTAAGCTGCAGTCGTCTCTGCATGAGAGTGAGCAGTTCAGACAGACTGGGCTTCTGCTGGGTTCAGGGTGGATGCCACTGAGTCAGCCGTCGGCCAGGTGGGGGGGCAGCACACCCCCAGTTCCATCCACTTGGGTTTCTCTCCACAGCAGCCCCCCATACTTTAGTCATTTCTCATTTTCCTTAATTACCGGGGGGGGGGGGCCTTCAGCTTTCAGCTGTTTTCTAAAATTACCGCCAACCGTAGCGATCTGGGAGGCTGACATGGAGACCCAGCGGAGCTGCACCTACCCTGCATCCAGGTTGCACAGTCGGCCGCATTTCCCTGCAGAGGTGGGTAGGCCACCCCCTATCTGCGGTCACTGGTACCTGCGAGAAATGACTCGTCAGCCACCCCTGTAGTAGCCTCTGGTTCCGCTCCCTGTCCAGTCCCCCATCGCCCACTTTGCCCACGTGGTCAGCCTGGGCCCAGAGAGCGCTTTGAGATCACACAGTGGGCAGCCCCCTCGACGAGTCGGCTGCTTCCCGGATCCACGTAAATCTGAGCTGACAGCTCTTTGGAGAGTTTCTGCTTGCGGTGAGATAGACAGCACTGCCGTTCGCTGGCACCAACAGAAGCCCTTCATGTAAATGCGTACGGATGTGGCTGAGCCAGCTAATGGCTTCTGACACGATGGCTTGGCACATACACTCTCTCTCCAGTTATCGTGTCATTGCCAATAATTGTGTAATTAGCTGATTCCAACCTATTGATACTCCCATTCATTCAATACGCTGGGCTAATTTGGCCCTAATTGCGCTTTCTGGCCTGCCATGTCCTGCTTTGGGCCCCTCTTGTGCTCTGTCTGTTGCCTTAGCTTAGCTATCTGATGTTTTTTATCATTTCTGCAAGAATAAACACGCTGTTTCTCACAGCTTAGTTCACTATTGAGGACGCAGAGCGGTCATTTGAAATGTACAACTTAATGCTTCACTTTCGCCTGTCATTTAATGCAGATGGATGTGTAGCACTCTGATTGAATGCAGCCTTGTTTAACATGCACTAATTTTATTTAATCAAAATTTAAATTGGCCGGCAGTCTAGATACAAACAGGGGATCTTTCTCTGTAGTGAAACCGGTTTGTTAACCCTGACCCCCCCACCTCTGATTCGGCTCTGGTCGCCTGTGGGTGCCTTATGGACGTGCCGTACCTCTGGTGAAGTCCAGGACATCTGTGCTGTCGCCGGCTGACACACACGCCATTATTGCAGCAGGCGAGCTGTAGCCATACGCTGGTCCGGCAGGCTCGTGAATCGGCCCGAAGCCTATTTGTCTTGAATGGAGTGCCCCCACCCCCCCACTCTCCGTCCTGAGAGGGACCGGTCAACCACATGGAGGCTGGAGACCTGCGGCTCTGCGGCTGTTCCCGTGACGACCCCCCCCCCCGGGGCTTCCTGGGGACTCAGACCTCTTGGTCTGCCCATCCGCTTGCTTGCTTGCACGTGTAACATGTAATTGAAGCCGGTGTCTGTTTGGAATGTAATTGTTCGGCATTAATCACTGTCAGCCGGGAGAGCGGGGAGTCTGTTTGTGCCGCGGCGACGCACACAGCAGGAATGTTTATCTCGCCGCATTAGGTGGCAGTTTACCTCAATTAGACAACAGCGTCTGCTTCTCAATCGTAAATCCTGCAGAGTCTGTCTGTGTCTGCTGGCACTGCCCCCACCCCTTACTCTGAGGGACAAACCCCCCCCCCAGAACCCATTCTCGCACCTTCCCTCCCTCTGCCTTTGGGTCGTCTTGGTTACTAGCGGCTGAATTGGCAAAATAATCCGTCAGTTTTCCATGGGCGCTGTGAACAGCTGGTCAGGTTCCTGAAGTGTTACTCTCTTCCCATATGTTTGTTCCTTTGGTTTAGCCTGTAACTTAGCCAAGCGCTCTGCTGTAAATTGGCATTCAGTTGCATGGGTCTCTGAAACATTTTCACTGGGGTATTGCAAACAGGTCCCTGGGTTGTGTTGTGTTAAAGCTTGGCTTTGCTTTCTGTTTAGATCCCGCCCACCTCATGTTGTCATGACGTGCAGCCAATCATAAATGAGAGGGGGGGGGCAAGTTCATTGTAGTGAAGCGACGCTATTGGACCATTCTGTAGAAGATGTGTTCATGTGAACGCAGTACTACGCTTCATTCACAGCACATTGCAGCAGGAGTGCTTACTGTGCCCTGACTCCCCCCCCATCCCCCCCCCCTGTCCACAGAGAGCACGCCAAAGACCTCGGCCAGCTGCAGCCCCGCCCCTGAGTCGCCCCTGAGCTCCGCCGAAGAGTCCGTGAAGAGCCTGGGCGAGCCGGCCACCCAGCCCCCAGCCTCAGAGCCCAGCGACCCCCCCGAGTCTCTGGCCCCCGCGCCCCTGCCTGTCCCCGGCCACTCGGGCCTCAGCATCCAGGAGATGGTGGCCATGTCCCCCGAGCTGGACACGTACGTCATCACCAAAAGAGTCAAGGAGGTTCTGACCGACAACAACCTTGGTGAGTGTGACAGTCCATGGCACCCCCTGGCTGTCTCCCGCTCCCCCCCATGGTGCCTTCTGCATCTCTGTGGGTCTTAGTATTTCTAGATTTTCCAAGCTGGTCTCTCTGTCCTTGTGTGCTTCTTTGTCTGGGGTAATACTCAAAACCGTGGCTGTCAAACCTCTGTTTGGGAATTTCCAGTCCCAGGTTTCATGCTACCAGTTTAACAGTTGTTTTGTTAAATTGGTATTAAACCAGGCAAAAAAAATCAAGGGAACTCAAAGATGCAGGTTTTCACTTAATTTATTTATTAAAAACAAAAAAAATGGACGTGATTTGAATGGTGCAAGTGATGCGCTTAATGACTAATTCGTTAAGAAGTGAGCTGGAACAAGCCCCAGTGTACCCAGGGAGTTATAAATCACAGGCGTAAGGCAGAGCATCTCCAGTGCTGCTCCTGATGAGGCCTGACTCGCAAACTCAGCACTGAGAGCAAAGACAAATTAGTCCAATTAGGGAAATGATGAGCACTTAGTGATTACGCGGAATGGAAATGCTGGCCTGCTGCTGTAGCCTCGGGATCCTCCGTATTAGGGGCCCTCTAAGTGGGCTGCTTTGTGTCTTACTCAGAATAATGTTGGTGAACAGTCATTTTGTTCAGCTTAAGTCTCTGTAGCCACTTAGGTTTGTGTTCAAGGTGAATCCCATAATAGTTACACAAATGGGTCATCTGAAGGTCATAGGGTAATTATGTGTTCTGAAGAGCATGCTGGCCCGTAGCCGTACCTTGATCACCATGGTGACCGGCCTGGCCCCACCCTCCACCCCCTGCTGTGTGTCACGGCACCCCTCGCCCTGTCGGCCCTGTGATTTATCAGTGGCGCGGCCTTGGAATCTGTCCTCGGCCTTGTAACCGCACCCCGTCTTCCTGTACGCGCTGCCATACTCCTTATGTCAAGCTGCAGCCTTCACAGAAGCTGGTCCTCCTGAGTGTCAACGAGAAAGTGGCCTGAAGTGCGTCTGTGCGATCCTCCAGTGAAGGTGCCCTGACAAAGGCTGCTTTGTGGCCCCCGTCGGCACACGGGCACATGGCCTGACGGCCCCGTTTTATCCACGGCTTTTAGAGCAGAATAAATCAGCTGATTATTCCTGCTCAGCGTCTCTGCTTCAGTGTTGTGCTTTATTTTTCTGGTCAAATGTTGTTGATGAATGAGTTATAGGATGTTGAGAGGTTCCTCATTGGTGTGACGGGGGGGGGTGGGGAGAACCCCACCAGCTAGACAGGATAGACAGTGCCGGGGGGGCCCTAGTACTCCAGTTTACTTCAGTTTACTCCAGCTCAGGGCCCAGGTGGAAGGGGTCCCAGCTCAGGAGCCAGAGGACGTGTAGGCAGGCCTTCACAGTGGGTGGGGGGCGTGACAGGAAGTCATTCTGCTGATGTTTTCCGAGACCTGCAGCGAGGTTTATAGTTAAACTATTAGAAAGCTGTTTTCATGGGGAATTTAGCAAAGCGTCTGTGTGGGGAAAGGGGGACGGTGGCGTACGCTGGGGGATCCGCGCTCCGTGAACCCTGGGGGCTGCACTTTCCGAAACATCGCCCCCGGGTGAGCTTGCGAGGAATTGCATCTCCGGCCCCACATCCAGGTCTCTGCGAAAATCGTTTCCGCCTGTCGAGCTCTCAGTCATCGAAATGCCATTTTGAACTGTGGTCCCGGCTCATTTGAGACGAAAATCGGCACAATACATTTCACATCCAGGGAAGTTAAATGGCTTTTTCAGTTTATGCATACCAAGAAGTATTATTCTATCTTCGCAGAGTGTGATATGTTTCAGTTGCTCTTTTTGCATGGTCCATCTGCTTTAAACATTGACCCTTGGCTTTTTTTGTCCTGTAAAATAAGATGCTGCGTAAAGACGTGCTGCTTTATTAAGGCAGTCTGGAACCCGCATTCTAAAAGTACTCTTTGATATCCAGTTACCTTGGCCCCAGAAGCAATTTGACTGAAATCTCTGTGCAGTTCGTAGTCGGGGCTGAGGTGACGTAGAGCAGAACACGGGTAGAGCGATCAGAAAGCGGCGTTGGCTCTGGAAGGGTTGCCGCTCTCTCGCAGGCCGTTCTCGCATGCTAGCACTTCTTAGACACGCCAGTGTTGGCAGGCGGTGGGAACACACACAACAGAAGGCCGTATTCGAACATGCGCCTATAAAGCGGGACTGTCTGGTGAGCCACACTGATTCCCGCATTCTTGGTAACATTTATCGTTATTTAGCAGGCACTTTTGTCCAAACGGACGTACAAGTGAGGCAAACAGCACATATTCATGCAGGCTGCTCTTATTTCATGTCGAACTTCTTAGTATTTTTCCATTTGATGCCGTCTCTCCCTTCTGTCTGCCCCCTGCTGGAAGGCTCGGTGAGGCCTGGATCTGTTTGCCTTGGGCCTGACGCCTCGCGTTCTGGGTGTTTGTGTCCTCCAGGGCAGCGCCTCTTCGGGGAGACCATCCTGGGCCTGACGCAGGGCTCCGTGTCGGACCTGCTGGCTCGGCCCAAACCCTGGCACAAGCTGAGTCTGAAAGGTCGCGAGCCCTTCGTCCGCATGCAGCTGTGGCTCAGCGATCCACGCAACGTGGAGAAGCTCATGGATATGAAGCGGCTGGAGAAGAAAGGTGAGCCTGAGGGGGGCGCCACCGAGCCGGGTGCATGGAGAGAAAGGTGCCCCCCCCCACACCCCAGCCTGCTTTTCCACTTCTCCACCCACATTGCCACTTCTGACATTCGTGCCTCAAGAACTTTTGTTTTTCCAGTTTATACAGCTGTATGTTTTATTGGCGTAATTTAGGTTAAATGGTTCCTCCTGGATCTCAAAGAGCTCTTGAGTCCATTCCCTTAACCTGCACGGTGTTCATTGGCTTTGCTGACTTGAGTGCAGAGGAGTTTGTTCTTGGAGAAGGAGCTTCCATGTGGAAGCTGGGCATCTGCAGAAAGCTGCGTACGTTGATGGACATCCAGCAGTACCCAGGATAAAGCTAGGGGCTGTAAAATAGCTTCAGCTCAGTCGGGTTTATGTGATTTCGTGCGATGTGCCTGAAAACATTTTAATTATCTGTGAAACTGCGCTGATGTTAATGTCGGTTCACCTTCATTAACCATGGAGAAGGTTCCCAAGCTTTCCTGGAGAACATGGCGCTTTGTTCTGTTCGTCCTCTCCTTTCCCATGAGCCTCTGTCTCAGACGTTCCATTTTCTAAGTGCCTCAGTGTTGTGTTCCTAAAAATACATGCTGGAAGTAAAGACTCAAGAGGGATCAAGCAAGGCCTTTTTTGATTGAGCTTTCAATTTTTTTTCCCCCCGGTTTGTGTAATGGCCGAGATGTGCCCTCCAGCTGCGAGTAAACCGCGCTGCCTGCCCCCCCTCCCACTGCCCCAGCCGCTCCCATAAAAGGCAGCTTTCTTCCTCACTGTCGAGATTGATCTGGGAGATGGATGTCACCATTTCCATCAGACGTGACACTCTGAAGTCTCTCCAGGGCCTCACTTATTCAAAGTCCAGTGCATTCGGCTGCCCCGCGC
>JAODJW010000038.1:9047676-9073946 GCA_026777045.1 Hyperopisus bebe
AACCCCCCCCCCCCCCCCCCCATACCGTTCCAGATGAGTTCAGGGTTCACAGAGACTTGGCTGGGCCCGTACACTTTCGAGAGCAGCACAGTGCATACAGCCATTACTTCCACTCATTGTGGCTCAGCTACCAGTGATGAGACAGAGAGCTTGGATGGAATCTATTCTCCAGAATGTCTTACTCCAGTGACTACATTGAGTGATGAAGTGACAGAATAAATTTTGCTGCCCTCAGTAACTTGAACCTCCATTTTCTACAAAAATATTTTAATCACCAAGTCTTTTTCATGAAGTGACGTTTCCCCAAAAAGGAATGCTCTGCTATTCAGCTTTCTGCCGTTACCATTTTGTGTTGCGTCCATCTTGGTCTGAGAAACGTGATTCACATAAGAATCGGTGCTGCTGGACGATGGGCTTTGGGTTTTCTGTTTCCTGCCTCTTCTTCACATTTCAGGAGCTTCAGCTCCGTGCGTCACAGCAAATCTACCGTTAAGGTCAACTTTTAAATATCTGAGCATCCGTGATGTAAAAAGTCGACAAAACTTGTGCATGATTAAATAAAAGCCAAATAATGGTGGTTAAACGGGTTTTTATGCATTTAAATGTTTTAAAGCTTTTGAAGGTCGGCAGACATTGTGTTTTTATGTCTCCCTTGCAATGTCTCTGAGTTTATATCATGCGAGTCAAGCTGCTGTCTCTCAGAGGATGGAGAGGGTTGGGATGTTGCGTAACACAACACTGAAAACCTAGCCTGGTACACCTCTCATCAGCGGTCGTGTCATCAGCTGTCATTCACACACCCTGTGTCACTAATACACGTCGTGATGTAGCAGAGAAAATTTTACTGGCAGGGCTGAGGAGCCGCCGGTTATTTGGCCGCATCCTTTATCTGTAACTCTGCCAGCCAGGGTGGGGCCCTTTGAGTAAAAAGAAACAACTGAGGTGAAAGGGAGCGACACTGAAGCCAGGTAATAGGAACATCACACAAGGACCAAAAGTTCTCAGAGCTTCAGCAACACTGAATGGATTCTGCTAGCAGATATACATTTCTTTAAAGAGAATAACTGTCTATTCATGCACGGTATTGTAGGATACGAAAAATCTGCTTGAGTTTGTCAGTAAAAGGCTGACAGTAGACATGAATTTCCTCTCCTCTCTGTGTGTCTTCTTTGACAAAGGGAGACATGCTCACCTTGTCTGTTGCTCTCATGGATCTGCACTCATATTCTGAGCGAACGGGTAAGACTTGGCATCTTATGAAGAATAAGGGGAACGTGGCTGTAGAATGCAACTCCCAAAGTGACACTGGTTAATTCAAAGGGCATTTCATGTGTGTTATTCAGATTCTTTTTTTGTTTTTTTAGTCATTTCATCTTTGACATTGTGAGAATTCACAAGGATGAATGTGAATCCTCAGTACCAAACACTCAGTCAAAACGTGTACAATTTACTACAGATTCAATGTGATTCTTTTGGATGATATTCAGGAGTTTGCCCTTTTGCAAATATTTTTGTATAGAACTAAAACAGATTGCTATAGATATTCTATACACTGTCATATAAAATTGTACAGATAAGAATATATCCTTATAGCGTTTCCTTAAGCTGTCAAGCATTTTATGGGTTGTGTTTGTTATTATTGTTGAAGTATTATGATGTAGATTTACTGTGCATCTGCGGCTCCATTCTCCATATAAGTGTTTGGGCCCTAGAGACTCAGCTGGTGCCCTGGGGTTGATTCTGGAGTAGATGTGCTTGGATTATTGATCGATTTCTCCATATGTCTCGCATTATACGAACAAATAATGCAGTCCTTTGGAGTAACTTTTCTAACAGAACCTTTGTCAGATTAAAAGAAATAAGTAAATAGTGTTTTCTTGTACATTTTTCTGTTAAGTGTTTCTAATCATTTAGTCTTTCTGTACATGTTTTAAGGGCATACTGAAACAGAAGGTGTGTTACGGTTCCTGTATAGTGCTGTTCTGGCGTTCCCCTTTCACACAGAAACCGTAAGCAAAGCGCACCGAACCATTAGCAGGAGGGGAGTTAGGGTTACGCTGCTGTTTTGGATTTTCACAGTCTGCATCGCCAAGATTGTGTCCGACTTTTCCTTCGGTACAATAGCTGTATTCCTCACCCCACACTTACATTAACGTAGCATAGCCAGCACACCCAAGGAATCGGAGAGCTGCAAGATATGAACCACACTATAAGGCTGCTGCTGTCCTTCGTGTTTGTGGAGCTGGGGACTTTGAGAGGGCTGTAAGCTAACTGGCTTAGTGTGTGTTATAGCATGTAGGCATCAAGAGCTAATCCGAATATTTAGATAAACAAGAAGGCAACCTCGACTGGATGGCACAAATATGCAATAAATGCTCTAGTCAAGTTGGAAAGTCCTTTGCGTTCATGCCGTTTGGTCTCTGTATCAGAGAGGCTGTTGTACGCAGCCTGAATAGTCAGGGCTTAAGAGGTGAACCCTGGCTTAAGTTCTTTAGTGGAAGCTCCCAAAGTGAAATTGCGTCCCCTAGCATGCGAGAGCAGTACTGCATCGCCCATTTTCACTCTGTCCAAGCATGTTGTTTCCACATGACTGCCACAGACGTCACTAGTATAACAAGTGAGATGGTATAATTCGAAAAGACCATTAAGTTTGGAGAGCTAACTTAATTTATAATAATGAATTTGCGAGGTTTTTTTCCCATCCCAGTCACATTTTAAAACGATGTTTCTCTGATAT
This sequence comes from Hyperopisus bebe, assembly GCA_026777045.1. Lineage (NCBI taxonomy): Eukaryota > Metazoa > Chordata > Actinopteri > Osteoglossiformes > Mormyridae > Hyperopisus > Hyperopisus bebe. The sequence goes on from JAODJW010000038.1 coordinate 9,050,414, forward strand.
GTTGACAGAATGCAATAGTTTAATTTAAGGAGCTCGCGCTCCACATTGAGTGTCTCATCACAAAATCTCATGTGAGTTTATTTATGATACTGGATATTACAGTAAGGGCTTTTTGGGCTCACCTTGAACAGCTCTTTGGGGATGACTGAGTATTGATTTCTGCTTTACTCTGTATAAAACAAGCAGGAACCAGGAGCTGCAGCTACAGACCTTGTGCAGGGGGAAGGAGACTATGGAAGCTTAAACTCCATCTCCCACAGTACTTTGCTGCTAGTCAGGTTGTTTGATCTGAAATGCTGTTTCCTAGTCCACCAAATGCTTTCTTGCATGAAGTGTGGAGTAGATGGGGTTCTTTCTCCCCTCTCAGTGCTGTAGTCACAGCCGTGTCCTCCCCCCGTAAAGTTTGTCTGCTGGGGGCTCTAATCTGTTCTATTGTCAAGCTTCACTACTGGCGTGCAAGTCTGGAGCTGATGTCATCCTCCATGAAAATCGGCACACCCTGCAAATAGATTCTCTCTACGTTGTCAACCTTGTATCAGTCCGAGTTCGATCATACCCTGCTTTTCAGCCTCAGCTCTTTGTAAGAGGCTGTCCTATACAGATTTGCATTGACAAAGTGTATTAAAAGGACAGCTACCTATACTCGCTGCCAGTTTTGTGGTTCTACACATTTTATCACTTTACTACTTTACCAGATTTATAAGCAGTCTTTTTGTAGAAGAATATTTTTCAGCTGACGACTTAAACAGGGACACTACTTTTATCTACAAGCGGGGGGTGGGGGGGAAATGTACAGTGTGGCATAAATGTGTGCACGCATTGTAAGGGGGGGGGGGGGTTCGGGCCACACTGAATCACAGCGTTTAAGTGCCAGAGGTCTCCAACCTCGGTGTGTTGGTGAAGGCAGCCTTTCTTGTGATCCTTCAGTGCAGCATGTGTAGAATATGTAAACCCACCTTTTCCCACAATGCAATCTTCACTAGGTCAGTGATTCCCAATCCGGTCTTCGGGGACCCCCAGCCGGTCCACGTTTTCACTCCCTCCCAGCTCTCTGGGGGTCCCTGGGGACCAGTGTCAGAAACACTGCACTAGGTCAGCCACCTTTTTTCCCCGCATTTATACTTACACGATGCACTAGAGGGGTGTGAAGGTGTGTGCCCTGTCTCCATTTACAGGATGTCGCCATTTATTTTTTGACAATTTGTAACAGAAAATTTTATACCAAATAATAATGACATTTCATTACCCTGCTGTTCTTTAGCTTTTAAATGTTGGAGAGACTTTTCCTCAAATCCTGGATGGACAAGGTGCCAGCATTCAGCCAGTACTGTCTGGCTGGGGACCTCAGTTGTGCAAATGTGGCTTTTTGTGCAATTTTATTTTTTGTGAAGGTATTGTTTTTTTTTTTTTTTTTTTTGGTTTGTTTTGTTTTTTAAATCATACCTCACATTGAAGTCTGTTTTTTAAACCCTGGCGTTATATGGAAGAACTCCTCTCCACCAATAAGTTCCCTCAGTAACAGCAGATCTTCCCCTGATGCGTTTAGCCCCGCAGTACGGATCCCCCCAGGGTCCTGAAATGGCATTGTGACACTCTGTGCATATGGAGCATTGGGCTGTACTTTACTGAGGTGTTTTTGCCTGTTTTTGGATTTTGTCTATTTAAAAATTATTAAAATCAAGCTTTAAACTTAAAGCAGGAGAGCCAAGTAAGCTGGTTCAGTTACGTACTACGTCTCAGAGCTCAGGTGGAGTCTTGCGTTAGCACACATGGATCATGCACCCCCCCCAGGTAGCCCGAACTACTGCCTCTGATGTCCGAGAGGCTTAGCCCATCAAACAGGCATAAACACCCCCCACCCCATCCCATTAGTCAGTCTGCGTAGTCCTGTGAGAGGCTGCCTGATTGTTAATTGTGGGGGGGGGTTTGTTGCTGTTTCCTCTGATAAAGTAATTTTCTCTCTTACTCCCACTCTGTTTCATCTGTTTTTTTTTTTATACATGTTTTTTAATATTTAAGTCATGTAGTCTGTTCTGAGCACTGTAAGACAGTCCCTATACAATATGGAGAAGCAATATCACTGTATGAAGCTCACAATGTATTATTATTATTATTATTATTATTATTATTATTATTATTATTATTATTCACTAGCACCCTAGGTGTGATAATTGAAGTAAATATCTTTTATACAAACACAGAACTGGTGTGTGGTGTTTATTTACCGTGGTTTTCATTATAATGCTTTGCAATATATCTGCGATTCAGATTTTTTATGATGTAGTCAGAATGCAGTAAATTAGTCATAACATGCTAATGGTCGTGTCTTTTAAGCCATTCCCCACACTGCACCTAACATGACAACACAAATGACTATTGCTTGTTCCCGGTGTCTTCACTCTAGAGCCACCTCATGGCTGTACTAAGTATTACAAGCATTAGGGCTGTTACAATATGGCTGAATGAGCATTTCACAAACTGCATTTGGCCATTAGCAACAAAATGGCTTGTGATTTTGCTTTCCGCTGGTCTTTGGCCAAATACTATCAGCACACTAAGTCACCAGCCTCTACACCAGTGGGGATTAGGCAGACAATAATCTTTAAAAAAAAAATGTACATTCAAGGCTTATTCTTCATCTGATATCACTGCTCACTGTGACTGCTGCAGTGCCAAATGTGAATGAAAGCAGAAGCCATGTGATTGAATTGCGACTCGCTTCCCGACATCGGTGCCACTCCGCACACATTCCTAAGGCGGGAATCGGAGAAGCCTGACTTTACCCTTAGCAGGCAGGGTTACTGTGTGCTGTCACTCACTGCAGTTGCACTGCTCTGTTGGATCCCTTTGGGTTTAGACAGTGACTGACAGGTGAAACCCCTCCCCCCCTCACCCCACGGGGTTCAAAGCCTCATTTACTCCCTTTGCACTCTTAAACATCATAATTTACTGAGTTTCTCTTTTATTAGAGTAACATGTAAGCATGTTTTCATTTGTGTGTCTACGTGAACTTATATTTGCCGCACTGATGGGGTTCAAATGTCCCACAATGTGATAAAAGCTTGGGAAGTTTGAACTTGGCAAGACATTTTTCAGGTCCCCACAACATAGACCTCTGTTTTAATGAGTTTTATATAAAAAAATCTAAATACAATCAAAAAACTAAAATTGCCAAAAGTTTTGTAGGAGGTTTGGTTACTTATGGTTAAGGTTAGGGCTGGGTAGGGATTAAGGTTATCATGATTAGATTAGCATTATGGTTATGCCTATACAAATGAATGGAGAGTCCCCACAATGATAGGACTCTATGAAATGTGTATGTGCCTGTATAACACATCCTCACATGCCTGCCGCCAAGCTGCCGCACGCCATCTCCAAGGCGACGCAGAGCGGCAGGGGGCTCTCTTATTGGCCCAAGACCCCGGCGCCCTGAGGTCTCTCCGCCACGCCTCATTGCTAATGAGCCCATCCTCTCTGTCACACCCTGATTCAGCCACTGTGATGGTACAAGAAAAGCATGTGACACAGCGACATGCTGTTTGTAACACTAAGTGTACAGCTGAGCAAGTAAGTGGTGCGATTCAGAAGACAATCTATTCATTATATTGTCACGGTCATGGCAATTTCATGATCAGATATCTGACCGCTGACTGCTCTCCCATAACATCCATTGTTGGCGATGCTCACACTAAACATCGCTTGTCTGTTACGGAGGCAAAACATTGTTTCGTGTAAATCTCAGTCCCATTTTCTACACTTCTGCATGCCTCCTGGCCCCTGGCCTGAGTTATGCTGACACCTATAATTCCGCGAGGCGCTGGGATCGCTCTTCGGCAGGCTGTGGCTGTAATTGACCCTGAGAGATTCCCCGAGCCTGTCAGAGAGGCCGCGGTTCTCCTTGGATACCTTCTCCACAACCCCTGGGAGCTGCACGCTGTACTTCCTGATGAAGTGCAAACAAGCGCTGGATACTGAAGTGGAAGATGAGGTAAGATGAAGATGTCCTGCATCCATGGGCAGTCTGTCAGGCCTTGTCTGAATGGCCAGGGATGGTGCAGAAGCCCAGGCCGTGTGCTTGCTGATGTTCTGCAGGCACTCTGCTTCCCATAATCCCCCGCAAGAACCATGAACTCACCAGCAGGAGCAAACCTGCCATCTCCTGTTTCTCCCACATTTCAGGGCCTCCCCTGGCCTCCTCCCTTTTTCTCTCTCTCCCATAATTTGCTCGGCCCTCACACTATATTATGAATAGTCGTCATACATGGATCCATGAGTTTTGTATTTTGGTCTGATGTTACCCAAGTTAGCAGTTACCAACCCGCAGCCCTGTTCAAGGGCTATATGCGTCTGACAAGCTCCCATATTTTGAACCCTACATGTGGTCTGGTGTGCAGGAGCTACAGATAGAAATGACAGCTGCCCCCTCCAGCGCTGATCTCTGTCGGGGGGGTGGCTGGGCAGCCAGTTGACCTTTGACCACCGAAGCTTTTCTCCCTACATGGGTGTTTCTGGTTCCTCTCCTCTGTTGTCATCTGGCTTTCTTTTTCTTTTTTTTAATTTTTCTTCTCTTTTTTTTCTCCTTTCCTTTTTCCTGTTTTTGTATTATTCTCCTTAATGATGTTACACGCGCCCATGTAAGCGCCTTGGGGCAACTCTGTTGTGAAAGGCGCTATATGAAAATAAAATGAATTGAACTGAACTCATGGTACTAGTACATCCTAGTTCATCTCCCATGGACTGAGCTACTGGGCCCTTGAGCAAGGCCATTAACCCCAAAGCCGCTTAAGGCAAGTCTGAGAGATGGCTGACAACAAGCTATGCTTTCACCTGCATATGTGTGCCTGTGTGTCCCATGGAGTGGGCGGGGGGGCAGGGGGGCAGGGTTCCCACGTATGATAGGACCCAGCTCAGCATCAGCAGCATAACGGGTTGGAGCTGCAGTGAAATGGTTACTTTGGGAAGTTTTTTTTTTTTTTTATAAACCATTCAGATCGGTCCCCTGCCATCCTGTGCTACATCTGCCTTTGCTGGACGGCAGAATGGAAGGAAGAAATTGGTGTGAAATAATACATAATTGAAATTAAGCAAGTTGACAGCTGGGACCTTCGATTTCTGCGTTTCCATGTCAGATGATATTCCACAAGCTGCATAAAATGCCCTGGTACTGCAGCGGACGTTGCCGTCTCCTTCCTGCCCAGAACTGAATGTTCTTCCTTCGTGACATTTCCATGCACTTTCACAGCAGCTGCGTGTTAAAGGCTCAGTCGACAGGCTCTAAAATGTGTACAGTATCAGCTTTGCCTCACCTGAGAAAACGCTGAGCTGGGAATACTGGTCAGTTATATTCAAGACAGATTCACAATTACAGAATAATGCTAATCGTTGGCAGCTAATGGCCGTGGCTCTGAAACCTTGCTCGTGTCCAGATGCGTCACAAGCCAGAAGCCACAAAATGATGTGTGTAATTCTCAGTCTGACAGCATGGTGGTTAAAACATCACAATAGATCGATTCTAGGGCTGTGATTCCCAAAACTTTCATAGTGCTACAGTCATCATAACTCCAGAGAACGATAATTCAATATGAAGACCCCCGGTGATTATAGGCCTATGGGCTTAAGCCCCTGATGTCTTAAGATTCCAGCAACAGCCCTGCTTGTGTTTCTTTCAGCCACCAAGACCATCTGCATCCTTAACATGACATTATGCCTGTTTGAAGAATCTGGGCGTATATTGGATTTGAACAGTATGCTGTGCCATTTTGCTTTTTTGTCTTCTGTAACAATGACTTTTGCCCACTAGGGGGCACATTTGCTTGCAATACTGCAATGTACCCATGCTTCCCTTATCCGTAATCACTTAAGCGATGCAGGATCATGGTGATTGTGGAGCCAATTTCCAGAAGAGGAAGACACAAGGCAAGGTAGACTGTGAACAGGATGCCATTTCATCCGGGGGCGCACACGAGATTATTCTGAGGTATGAGTCCACTTATACTGCACATTTTTAGACTGTGGGAGGAAACTGGAATGCTGAGAGGAAATCCACTTGAACATGCTGAGAGAATTGACAAATGGAGATCTACAATAATGAGTGCAACAGGATACAGTGATAACAATGAACTAGTTTATTTTGGCAAAAGCCATTTCTTTTAAACCACGGTCTTCAAGGTAATGCGCAGTAAAGAAAAACTGAATGAAGCCGCCGTCTTTTAAGAAATGATATTTGTCAACGTTTTATAAACATAAAATGAAATTGAAGCCAACTGCTCTTCATAGTTTGTTACATGATATCAATTTCTGTTTGTATGATGCATGCTGGCCTTTTCCAAACCTGCTCCCCGCAGGGGGGAGGGGGGGAGCTTTTGGACGCGTCGACGGGAATGATGCGGACATAGTGACACAGAGGACGGCCGCTGCTTAACAGCTTTGCCAACTCAGCAGGGCCACAGCCAGAAGGGATATAAACTGGCGAAGGTCACCCCAGCGCGCTCCACATATTAAATTCAATAAAATTCAAAATGGATCTAATTCAAACTACCAATGAATGTATTCTAAAGAATTGGGTCATATACATGTTACTTCTTTGCTTTTTGTAATTCTCTGCATATTTTATAGGCTGTGCATTAATCTTTTTGTGAAATATATAACTGGAACTGGCGCGTTTCATTGAAAACGGCTTGGCCTATATACTATTATTGCTATAGAAAGCTGAGAAGAGAATGCAGTTGAGCTAATTAGTGCAATAGGAGCAAGACTGAGTTCTCCCTCAATGAGGGGAGGATGGACCTATCAGCTTCAAATAGTGTCTTAGTTTTCCGTTTGCCTCTCTGGTTGTAGCATCCAGTTGTTTTTCTCCAAAGAAAATATTAAACCATTTCTTTTCAGACCTTCAGTTGCCTTCCGAGTGTCTTCAGTATCCAGTCTGACGTTTTTCTGGTATTTTCTAAGACCCCCCAGCTTTCTCCTCTGTTTTCTACTCCACAGCTTTGAAACCAAAGACCTATCCAGCAACCCCCCCATGGGCCCATCACAGCTTTCCATGTCTGCAGATATTTGATGTTCAGCTCAACCTACACAATTAGCCTTTACCAGTATGATCACGCACTGGGCGTTCTGTCCTCTTCAGAAGTCCTTCCTCATTCTGACAGCTGATTCCCGTCCCGCCATATTTAGTGCTGGAATACACACATTAAACCGTCACTGAAACCTCAGAAGCATCTGCGATCTTTAAACTGACCCAAGTTGACCTCATTAGCAGCAAAGGGAGATGCAGCAGAAGGTGCTAGGGGCTGCTCTCTGCGGCGTTCAGCGTAGCGTGTCGACACAGCTAAACCGTGACCAGCGAGAATGTAACGGGGCCAAGCTTCGATGTCAGGCTGAATTCTGCTTATATACACTCTCTTCTCCAGGTAATGCTGACACTTGCAGGCAGGGACACTGGCATCCGTTAATAAGTAAGAACTACACTCAAAAACAAACATTTTGTAAATAAAGAATTCGGAAATGGCTTCGCAGAAAGAACATGAAGCTGAAAAGTGCTTCTTTTGGGATATTGTCTGTCCCAAGAGGTAAACATGGCACTACGTGTGTCACTTGAATACAGGCACACTTTGCAACCTCTTTGGCACAGAAACTCTTAGTTTAACCCCGTTACCTACATACCAGTATTCAGAGCGCTGAGAAGACTGCAGGACAACTGGCCACATGCCCAAAGCAGGAAAAAAAACCTCAATCTATTGACACTCGTGCAACACGACCTAAGCACCCAGCCGCTGCACTTTCCTCTGTGCTGATTTGAAAGCAGATGATTGCAGTGAAAAGCTCTTCAGGGACTGTGCTCCACATTACTGTATTAAACGAGGCGTAGCTGCTCCATCAGTGATTGGTGTGGCTGCCCCCACGACCTCCACTCCTACCCAGAGCCCTCTGAGACATGTTTGAGAGCATCACCCGTGTTGAAAGCTCAGCGACAGCCCCCAAAATGGACTGGAGCTTTCTGAAGACCTCTGAATTATTCATTGTAGCATTTAATAAGACCCAAGACACAATGTGTTTACACATCCATTAACAAGTAAAGGATTTGGCCGCAGTAGTTCCAAATTTCCATTCCTCCCTCCCTGAAACAGATAAGTTTATAAATAGGTTGCTGAGGTCATTTTGGGATAAGGAGTTAAAGGACTAAGATTGTTATGGATATTTCATTTCATTCAACTTACAAGTAGGCTTGTGATTCCCCACTGCACCAACAGGGGGCAGCCATAGCGCATTTCCTTGACAAATGAAGCAAATTTTATTACTTGTATTTTACCTGTACTCCCGCGGTAATAACTAGTGAGCATTATCATTGACCAGCATATTTTACAATTTCTAAATTTCATTCTCAATCATACGGAAAATGAAAGCATATATTTTTTAGCTGTACTATTTTATGTTTTTCCAGTATAGATTATAAATAACCACCAAGTCCCAAGTGAGAGCTTCTGTTACATTTTTCATAAATGCACTGCTGTTGGTTAGCAAAGGGACGGAGAATTAACAGAGAATATCTCACTGTAAAATGCTTGCTTTTATAAATTCTTTATTCCGTTTTTTTGGTATTTGTTTTTTTTTTCGGTATTTGTTTACTCAGGGTCATTGGTTGGTTTCACAAACTTCTGCTTTTTAGAGTAACATAAACAAACAGTCTGCTTTCCCATGCGGAGTAAAAATAGTTGTTTTCCACAGAAATGTCTCACCCGGCCTGTATCCTACACATTTCATTCTCAGTTATTTTGAAAAAAAATGGTAATGATACAGTTTTGGTGCCAGATTTCTTACTATGCACTGCGCATTGTATCATCATTTTATCATCCATGCATCAACAACAAAGTTTTTATATTGCCTGCAGAATTTGTATAACAAGCGTTAAAGTGGAAAGCCATAAGACTTACAAATGTAATTAGGAGCAACGTACATTTTAAATTAAATATAATTCAAAATATTTGTTAAAGCATCTTCTACAAACCTTGCACTATTCCCAGAACTCCCATTTCATTCCATGAATTGGCAGTCATGTTGTCTAGTCTCCCACCATACACTTCAATTTTACATTTTCTCTGTAGCCCCGTAAGGTTTCCATGGTAACCAAGCTTTGTTTTTGATTCTCCCCATTAAAGTCCTCACTCAAACCATGTGATCAAGCCTATCCAATCAGTCCTGCTCCAGAGCTTCCTGACCTTAGTCCTTTATTTGTAGGTGATATATATGACACACCCACTACTTAACCATAGCAACTAAAGAGAGTAGTAATATATTATTTCAGTCTATTGCATTCTCATGGAATAGCATCAAAAAGGCTAATTTAAGGGCATTCTCCTTGTATACATCTTGCTTCCTCTCCTAAAGCAGTCTAGCTACATCATTCTACACTCATCTATTCATACTTAATACTGGCTAACACCTAAGATCCTTTGTTGTTTCACAGGAGAGTTTTGCATGGTGTCTGCGGTTGCAGGCGATGCAAAGGGGATAACAGGTAAATCCCTCATGTGCCCTTGGGATTAAACCGGGTTTTAATAACATAATGATGCTGATGCAGTGAAGCCAAGATCTGCAATTAAAATCAAATTACTGCTACAACAATGTTCATCTTCAAAATACCGTGAGAGACAGGACCAGGGCAAGAGTGCATGTGATGTGGTTCCTCCTCACCTGTCCTTTGCGCATATTCATGAAGGCTGCCTGAAGTCATCGCGCAGGAAAACTGGTGATAGGTGGTCGATTCTGATTACACCCTGATTAACTGCGACAGTGGCTGACCATAGATAGCCGGCTGTATTACCAGCTGAGGGCTGACATTTCCAAATGGCTGATTGTGCCACTATGATCCCAAAAGGACATAGCAGAATATATATTGTGCAAAACAATCAGCTGAGCCTTTCTCACTTGTTTCAAAGGGTTATTTCTTCAAGACGTCCCTCCAAGGTCCATAACATGATATGTCAAGGCGTCGTGGTGATGGAGACCAGCGAGCATGCAGACCAGTTGGATAGTTCATAACTAACTGTAACTGGAGTAGCTGGCACCTTCTGGAAGAAAATGAGCCCCAGCTACAGCCTGTTTCTCCACACTGGTTTCCAGTGACCCCCTTTCCCATTAACTCATTAACCCCCCCTCCCTCCCGAGCACCTCCATTCCTCTTTTCACTAGCTGATACCTAATAATGTACAAAAGCCAGTTTAATTATGTCCCTGTGATTCCACTCTATACTATCTAAGTTGCCAGGCATGAAGAACCTGACACAAACACTTAGAGGGTCATTTTGTCGACCCTATGGAAAGGTGTGGGGTGGGGGGGGGGACGGAGAAAATAGACACAGAGTGTACAGTACCGTGGTATTATCATTTAGGGAGACCCGACGAACAGAAGAGCATTATTGATTTCCCTTTAGCACCATTCTTGTTTGCCATTAGTTACTGAAGACAGACCATGAGGAAATGCATCATACAGCATGATGGGGTCCTTGTGAAAAATAGGTTCGATGTAAGTATACAAGGGAACCTCTTCCAGGTTGTGATTGCCTTTAGCCCTGCACAAGGCAGGGGGGCAGCAGTCCGCTAACAGAAAGCTCCTTCTGTGCATATCTACACCTGTATACTTGACTTAGCTTCAGGCTATATTTAGTCGCTAATCTTTTAAGGAGTCTGTGAAACGTACATTTGTCTTGACAGACAAGCAATACTTCCCTTTCATGAATTATCATAGTATCGAAAGACATTAACCTTTCCAACAGGATGCTTGCTCTGCCAGGGATTCAATATGTACCGTTAGAGGAACATCCATTGATTCCAAAAAAGGCCAGATGTCTTAGAAGCAGGAACTAAACACTGAGTGCAGGACCGGAAATGGTGTGCTCACACATAACCTCCCTCCCACCATAGATCAGTTGCCCTCATTGAGGAAGGCTGTTATAATGTATGCAGATTGCTATTTATGGTTACCATGAGACGATCTGCTCCCTTGGGATCTGGTGGCTACAAAACACTTATTTCTGCTGTTCTCCTTCCGGTGAGATGAGCCTGATAACTGATCCACACAAAGAGATTCTGGGGACTCTGTTAGGTTTCTGTAGCAATGCAGCTTGTCTGGTCAGATGTGTGACACTGTGTCCTTACGTCCCACTCGCCATATTCCAGGCCACCCGGGTGGGTATCTTTCCATTTTGCAGCAAGGCTTCCGCTCCAGCTCGGACAATGCAAAGATTACAGGGGCCAGCATTCAATGTTCAACTGGCACAAAGGATTGTGATCATTTCACTGTAATTCCACTGTAATTTCACAATTTCTGTGCACAAGGTTCCTCGCAAGACAGCTAAAATGAAAATAACTAACGCTACACACAGCATATTGAGAAGCGGTTTCCCGTACTACAGCCACGTGGCTTGTGGCAATCACCTTTTCTACACTACAGGAGGACGTTTAAGGATGGTGGAACATCTACCTAGGAACAGGAGGCACCCTCCAGGGGATCTTTTAAATACGCAAAAGAGCTGTTTTCCCCTAGACGAGTTACACCCCGGAAGAGACTGTTTCAATACAGAGTTAAGAAACCAAACTGTGAAAAGGGATTCGGTCGGTCTGTTCGCATAGCAGTTGTTTCCACTGCTGATAATTTGTGTGAGAAGGAAACGATTTATGGGCTCAGTTTTTCATGTGCTGGTATTATGTGTTTGTTCTATGATAAATAATTGCAATATTGGCACATAAGCTTCGATTGATCAGTAAAATATGTGCGAAGCACACAAACACTCTCTGTAGGTCTATGGTCAGTCACAAAGAGAAGCTTCGGCGGGCTGCCGCAGCTTTACAAAGGGAGAAAGTGGCCCAGGGCTAATCAAGCAGTAATTGTTCTCTCGCTAAAGAAAAGGTCACCTTGAAATCCATTTGTTAATCTCTCTTGAAAGGCCCACAGGATATGTTTTAAATAAAGAGATGAACATCGTTACAGCATTTTCAGGAATGTTTCGCTTTCTTTTGTTTCAGATACATAAGGTGCATTTTTAAAGTAATCATTTCCCCCTTTGATAGACACTGACAACATGTGCGCGCAACGTTGCCTAAAATATCGAGCATCCAATTAAAGGTGACTTATGTAACGCTGTAATTAGCAACACACAGCCTGTTCTTTAAGCACCCAATAGTAAACAAGTATCTTCCAGTACTGACTTGATCATGAAATATCTGGTGCCTCGTTATTGTCAGTGACTTCAGTTCATCATGCGACATTCTAGTCAGATTAGATGCAGGCAAGGAGTCCTGTGTCCCCCAGCACCGACAAACAACACGACCTTGATTAATAACGTGCGCAAACGTGGCTACATACAGCGCACAGTCAAGCTGCTAAGTGTGTAATTTGTCACGGTGACAGTGCAGATGTGCCGTGCATGTTGGACTTTTCTCTCAGAAAGAGTCTGTTTTTTTTTGTGCAGATCAAGCAGAATGACAACGTGAATCTCTGTTTTCCATGTATTTATCCAACAGTAAAAGAGCAGATGTGATTGATTTAAAGATTTTTCCGCGGAAACGATTTGACAATGGCTGAAGTCACTTTCCCTTACAGCTGGGGTGGTCAGATTGAAATTCGGGTGTGAGTTTTATAAGCCAACGTGGAGAATAAAAGGCATGAAGGCGAGATCATAGGGAAAAAAACACAGTGATAAGTCAAACAGAGATGGTCAAGCGAATAGTAGCATCGACTGGTGTAAAACAGACTGCACCATTGGATATTTCAGGTTAGGGCGACGGCATCACCCACCGGAGAGTAATATCTTGCTGGACTAACTAACTGAATGTTGCAGTCATACATAATCGCAGTTATTCCCGCAAATTGTAAATGGCAGCAAGTAAAGGCGCTTTATTTCTTAATATAAAAAGGCTATTTATTTGTCTGCCCGTCAGTCTTAATGTGTTAAATGCTAGATAGTTCGGGTGTATATCAGATAGACCCAGTTCGCTTCCCATTCATTCTCTTATTTGTCCAAACCTTTACATTTTATTGCAGAATACACATAAAAAACAAAACGTAAATAATTCGATGAAGTCAGCGCAGAGACTTAGCTGTTTTGTTCCGATTTTATTGTATTGTTTGCAACTCGAGCATAGCCATTTAATTGCACAAAGGCCATGGGAAACCTTGATTTCTACTTGTAAAATGGTTTGTGTCGGTAATATAATCGGTAATGATAGACCTGCCAATGACACAGGAATATTTTAGGTTTCCCCATTCACGATTTAATTAGAGGTTATAAAGAAATATGTGTATTTCTTAATGTGTATGTCTGAAATTTGGGTTTAAACGTAAATACAAAATATCGAGTGTGCGAAAGTTCTGAATGAAACCTAGACATTTAGACATCAGAAATGTTCGACGATAGAGTATGTTTCAGTTTTCAGTGAGATATTTCATGAGCACACATAAACAGTGATACAATCCCAGATTATATAAATAAACATTTCAAATACATATGGTGAACGTTTTGGTATATTCACAACCCAAACCGTTTTTGTAAATAAAACATTAATGTTGGTATTATCTAAAGCTTAAAAGCAAAACACGTCGTTTATATTTCAGCTATTCTAAACTATTATTGTGATAGAATACTTGTAGAAGGACAATATAAATAATTTAAATCTGAAATCAGAATAAGCGGAATATTGCGCGTCTCCTTTAAGCCCAGCGCTAATGTCTGCTAGATAGATCACAGGCAACAGAGCCGCACCCCCCCCCCCCCCAAAAAAAAAAAAAATATGTGTGTCTGTGTAGTTTACACTTTAGTGTGCACGGCAAGGAAATATGGAGCGATCATGTAGCAAATGCTAATTCAGGAATTTTCCATTCGCCGAAAAATATTTATGAAAAGGCGCGTATTGAAATAAAATGTAATAATAATTCCTAAAAACAACATCGACATTGACGTCATACGATGAGTCGAAAATAAGGTGAGCGTTGTTGCGTTTCATTTTCATTCACTTGTCACTTCTTTGCATGCGTCCTTAGGAATAATCCGTGGGCTGGCTTTGTGGGCATTGTGCTCGTGCGGCAGATGCGTTTTTCTGGCTGTCAAAACCGCGTTTTAATTAAATATAAATATCCTGATTCCAGTCGAATCGTGAGAGCTGCGGGTTTGCGGAGCCCGGTCAGGTGCAGCTGAAAGCCAGTGTTTGTTGGGGATGTTCCGGCGCACGACGCGTTTATTTTAAAGCTGAATTCACGGAGCTGCTAATAAATCCATTGCAAACGGAGCAGGGTGCTTTGCTTTAATTGATCAATCTAAGGGATTGAGTATCATTGAGAAGGGCTTCTTTATTCCAGTTATGGGGAAAGACCCCCACCCCTCCCCCATCTCTCGGGTCTTCGACTTACAGAAGTGGCATTTACATTATTATATGTAGTACGGATGTAGACGGAGGCTGACATTCTTTTTTGTTTGAAATTTCCCACTAGCGCTTAAACGAGCGACGGGCGGCCCCTTTGGCGTTCTTAACATAGAATTACAATATTGATAACAATGAATCGGACTGTATAGTTATTTAAGACGCCAGCGATGCTCTTACTTTTATCCAGTGATAAGTTAAAACTCTTTATTTATTTTTTTTACTCCGGAGATATTGGTAAACATGTATGGCTTTAAAAGTAAGAATCATTCACAGTTCGTCAGCTGCGTTTTTAACAATGAAACGCTGGCAAAGCGGCGCATGTTCTTTGGTTACCAAGCCTCGCGTCACAATGCCTTATCATTCTAATTATTACAGTCACTATAATCATAAAATGATTGGTTTTGGATGCCCGACCCAGACAAATGACGTTAGTCACACGAAGCAAACTACTTCTTGCTGCTACAAGCGTAATTGCATGAAACCATAACCTCTAATTTTGGTGTCATTTACGGAATTTTATCCAAATTTTGTATTCGTCTCCTACTATTTTGCTTCCCATTGACATCTCCGAGGAAGCAGCAGATCAGACTGATGCATGAGGTGCTTTACGGCTGAGCAGACAATGATGCCATTTAGTTAACACAAAACGTACTGCTTAGGCATAGCTTACTGTAGCGCGTCTTAAATAAGCAACGTGATGTTTATTAAGTAACAATGTAAATGTTTGTGCATGTAGAAGTAACAAAATTACTAATGTTCCAATCTGTCAGTGCGCCCTAAATGTCTTGAACTATTTTTGTACAATAATGTGTGACAATATCAAAGTAGAGATTACAATGTAACTTTTTTGTCAATAAATGTATCAAGGACACATGGTGCTCTATTGATAAACTGACTTTTATAAAGGGGGAAGTAGTTTTCTTTATTGTATTATTCTAGGCTAAAATAATTAAATTTGACTAGGCCTTGTGGTGTGAATTAACTTAATTAGCATCTTTCCCACAATGAGTTTTACAAAAGCTAATGTATACAAAATGACCACTGTGTATTCTTATCAACAATTGAGTGACACCAGCCTATCAGATTTATCCCTCATAAGATCTCATGAAGAAAACCAGCCTCAACTGGAGATTAATGCATCGTTCACTGGGGATCTGCATTCGAATCGTTCACTGGGGATCGGCACTCGGATCGTTGCCGGGGGATCGGCACTCGGATCGTTTACGGGGGATCTGCATTCGAATCGTTCACTGGGGATCGGCACTCGGATCGTTCACGGGGGATCTGCATTCGGATCGTTCACTGGGGATCGGCACTCGGCTTTCAAGTGTAGCTTTGAAAGGTTTTGCCTAGCTTTAGGTAAATGTCCCTTTTAAGGTACTGAAATGGACTCTGAGGAACATTTTTGTACAATTGGGGGTAAATTAATGTTTGTACCTTGGGGAACAAAACTGTACCAGGGCTGGATGCTTCTTTCTGACAGTGCAGATAAATTGTTGATTGGGCCAGTAATCCAATAGAGACACTGCTGCTAATGCTAGAATAGTTCATCTGATTAGATGTTATTTGTTTTGGAGCCTTTTCTTGTTTAGTCTGTTTAAAGATGTATGATGGATGTATGATGGATGGATGGATGGATGGATGGGGTATGTCTGCCAGGCAAAGTTTTTATTGTTTTTCTTTTGCAAAGTGGATGATTCATGTTTTGCAGGTGAGCCTACCTGGATGTGTACAGCATGTGCTTTTAGCCTGCCTATCTGTGCGTGTGCGTGTGCGTGTGTGTGCCTGCCTGACTGTTTGTCTGTTTGTCTGGGCTGAATCACACACCGGGTTCTGAGCCATCCCAGTTCTCCCTTCCTACCAACCATGTTTCCTGTCTCTTGATAATGTCGCACAGCAGTGCAGAAACAACTTGCTTGCGGGCTGGTTTAAAGCCATGTTTCGCACTCAACTGGAGTTGGGGTCAGTTAATTTCACTGCGTTCACTGGCCTGCAGGCAGGGAATTCTACCGAGGTCCCTCAGGACGTGTGTTTCTCAGTACTGTCATTCATTTCGAGCCACGGCTCTGCCACTGCCAGTTGCTTCCGGAATCTTCTGCACACAGTGGCATTATCTTGCATCCGCCACGTTCGGCCCGTCTGCCGATACTTCTCTGAAATCTCATGAAAGACAATATATTCCTGGAGCAGAACTCTTCCACCCTTCAGGCTACTATAGTTGCTTGTCTCAGCGTTGTTAATATTAGCATGCCAGTCATCATCTTCTGTTTACACATCAGTCCAATTAAAGATGGCTGCTTTTATTTTATCTCGGTTGTTGGGAGCAAGGCTGACTCACCACCCTTCCAACGCAAGACAGAAAACTTTGAGGCTGTATAAATGTTTTCATTAGTTATTTTTGGCTGTCCAAATCATATTTAATTATTCAACCAGCGGTTACCGTCCAGTGTTATGTTACAGCATTAAACATTTAAATGATTATTGTGTAGTTTATGGGTTACCGTTAGTAACCACATCTTTTATAGCTTAAAAATGTATTTCGATACAGGTGGCCTCTTTATAGAGTGCAGGTGGTTCCTTTTTTTGGGTGCATCATCATTGTTATGGATCAGCTTTCTAACACTTCATAAATATCCCATCTTCTCATTTTGTACCACAGACACCTGTGGGCTCCGGAGCACAGATGACCAGTAAGCTGCTGCCATCTTTTTTAAAAAGCTTATTTGATATAGACCAAAAATCACTGACCGTGCTTTTGCTCTTGGGTTTAATAGAAATTAATAGAAAACAAAGAGATTTGTGGGTAGAACCTTGGGTGACATGATCTCACATTGAAGCAAGTGGGGGAGTCAATTGTAATATAGGAGATACACTAACTATTACTGTGTATGAATGATATTCATGTTTGTACTGCTTTTAGCAGAAGAGATTGACACATTTGCAATTATATCCTTATGTACGGCTGCTTCTCTCTTTACCAAAGCGATTTAGTGCTCTGTTAACAGCTCCGTAAAACTGTAATCTGAGTTGTCATTAAGGGACTGCCGGTTGATGTAGCCAAACGGTAACGGTATTAACAGAAATGGCTAATAGCACCTTAAAAACAAGCTGCCACATTATGTTTTTATGTACTTTTTTACATTAGTACTGCCCAAAGATAACAGTCCACAAGATTGTCATATCTGAGCAGAATATGTGCGACGCTGGTAGGATAAGTCATGAAAAACTTTATAACGCGGCTTGGGCTTCTCTGACACCCAGTGGCATAAATCCTGAGCCCCCTCAGTTTAAAAAGGCCATTATGAGCCAAAAATCCATGAAAGAATATTTTAAGTTGAGCCCCCAGCTGACTCAAAGCCTTCCTGTCATACCCGTGACCGCAGGTGTCTGTGATCTAGGCAAAGGGGTGTGACATGATATCACATAAAGCTCGACACTGATATAAATCAATACATATAAATAAAGTGTGATATGGGCCAGTCTCACCAGTAAAATGAACCTTGTGACTAAGGAAGTGTGCAGAAGGGTTCTAGAACTCTTTGGGGGGGGGGGGGGAGACAAAATGATTCATACATTAAATGGCTTGAAAAAACAAAAGCATAGACACTAAGGAGCAGCAGCTGCTTCTTCTCCTAAACCATAATGGCATTAGGCTCCGCCTTAATCCTTACACCTATCTCTGAAGTCCCTTTATTCCTGCCAAATCACCTCTGTGACATGTGATTGGGTAGATGACTCAGTCCAAACTTGTACGCTTGGCTTTTTCTCTCGTCTGAGATGGAATAAGATGCCTTCATTGTCATGATACAGGCTAGCAAGTGCATATACAAATTCAATATTCGCATTTCCCATGCTGATCTCCTGAAACAAGCTTGGGGTCTCAGTGCAGGGTTAGCCATAAATCTGCGGAGGTTTTTTCGGGGTTAAGGGTCTGACCGTAGCGGCCTAATCCACACACACACACACACACACACACACACACACACACAGAGCAACTGGAGCTGGGGAAGCTGATTGCGATTGGCATTGCTCCACTGCCGGGGGGGGGGGGGTCAGTCACGACGCCTCAGCTGGTCGCTGCCCACACCCCACACACCCGTCAGGCACCTGTGGCTTCCCAGTTACCGGCTCAGGAGATGTACTGGCCCTATTATCTGCCCCAGCTTTCTTCTGAGGCGCCGTGTGACTTTCCGTCTAAAAGAAAAGGCAGATTGAAAGGGTGTGAAGCCCAGGAGCGACGGCAAAGGGCCCCCGCCTCCCAAAGACGCCGGGGGGGGGGGGCACTACAGACAGTGGCATTTTAGGCCGACCTCACACTCGGGCTCGGTTGCCTGGTACCGGCTTTCATCATCACTGGAGCATGATGATGTCACCGCCGTGCGACTTTCTGTGCTGAAGAAAATATAGGAGGAGAAACATCATCACACAACACAGTGCAGTTCATGGCTGATGTCCTATTTTGTGGTTTATTTGGAATCATTTTCTGTGCATCTACGCACGGTCCTCTTACGGTCCTCTTATGGTCCTCTTATAGACTTATCGAGTATTCAGCGCAGTGACCGTGCTGCACGTATAAAGAGAGTACCGTATTTCACCAGATATGGAGTTTTTGTGTGTTGTGTGATGTTCCTGGATACTTTCATCAGCCCAAATTTACAGCAAACACTGCACCTCTGCCGCAGGCCAAAGTGATCCCTTTGCCACAATGTTTGTTAAATGTGTGCCACTACTCGATTTGTACAGCACATTATGTTGTACATATGCATGAGTGAAAGCCAGTCCCATCACTGATGTTATGTCTGTGTTCTGTGCTCAGGCTCAGTTAGCGACCACAATATATGCGTACCGAGTCCAACTGAACCGTGTCCGGGCCCGGTACAGGGCGTTCACGCTGGTCAAATGAACTAGACGTTGGGGGTCAGATGTGCTCGGGCATGGTACGGATCGCCTGGTGCGGGGTCACCCTTAAGGAACTGAAAACATGGGCGGAGGAAGGTTTTGTGTTGGGTCAGCTAATTGCCCGAAAGAAGAAGTCAAGGCCAGAAAGAGTCGGATCAGAAAGCAGCACTGTCCGGGAGGCTATGACCATAGTCCCAATGTGTCACTGGCATCTAACTTGGTTCACACATAAGTTTTTTCTGAAAAAAATGCTTCCTCAAAATGAGTATCACTATAATGAGTATCTCTATAAATAATGTTGTGGCTTCAGAGACCACTTCTTGATACAGTCCTGAAATTGGGCTTTAGTTTCCACTGCTGCACAGACTGTGTTGGCAGGGACGGCGTACTCCAGGGTGCTTACGGAATACCTCCGGAGCCCTCTAACAGACAGCAGCGCCTTCTCTAGCCACTGTTGTTCTGTCATGTTATGGAGCAATTATTTTAATATCTAACTGATGTTACTTCAGACCAAATAAGCCAGTCATGATAGACCAGGTTTCTTTGGAATTTCGTTGAAATTCTATGTCTGTAATGAAAGTTTGTCCCACACGACTGTATGTAATAGCAATCTGATACATTGTTAGTATCAGGTCAGCAAGCCTCTGAAGTTTCATCAAAAGTTTGGGGTGAGATTACATTGGGGCAAAATGTGTGTCTCACGGTCAATGTGTGACACTTGAGTGCCCTCCGTACTGCATTCGTCGGATCTTGCTAACTTCCACCTTTTCTGCGCTCCACCTGTGTGCGCATCCATGTAATAACATACTTGCAGTGGGATCACATTTAACTTATTTTGGAATTTACCCGCAAAAAAACAAATGCTAGTTTTTGATTGGCTGGTAGGTGGTATAACTCTGGACAGTTACGAACTCGGCGGAAAACTCCGCTCCATACGCCAGTGCATCGTCCGTTAATCCTATATAACGGGACACCTTGGTGGACATTACCCCTCCTCAGCATGAGAAGGTGTGGCGTGTGAGTGTCGGAACTGGTTGAAATACATGTGTCTCAAGATCAGTGCGTGGAACTTAAGAGCAGTGCGTCAGTATGATTCATAGAGTTTCCGAGCAGGGGGAAGTCACTTCAGAACTGAACGGATCTGAAACCGTTTAGTCTACAAACTAAATGAGAGCAAAATGTAGTGAGATTAAATCCCACCACGGTATGTTCTGGATTTCTTAATCTTCTGTTGGACTTGTTTTGAACTTGAAGGGCTAAGATATCAGCTGATGTGTCTAAGTGGCTAAGTTCAAAAAACAATGCAGCAGTAATTTACATATATTAATGAATGCAAAAAACAGCTTCCGTATCAGAAAATAATAAACTGCACAAATAAACACATCTATGCTTTGCAAAGCATGTTACTGGCCTCAGGTTGTCTGATCAAGGTGCAAGAAATGAATTCAGCATGGAAAGAGTCTTTCGATCTTGTATAATTATTCACACTGCAGTCCGTCACTCATGGTATGTTCATTACAGAGTGACTTACAAGGTTTTGATGACTTTATTATTACTGTAAGGCCATTGTCTTTGCCCTCAAGAAGTCCCCGAAATGGGTGGTGCTCTGTCTTATCCTCTTAAACTCACTTACCCTCATTTTCCAACATTACCACAATTCTGTGCTTCTGTCTCAGAGTCATTTGGGTATTTCAGGCCCAGGAGCTACGAATCCAGACCAAGATTTAGTTTCTGCCGACCAGCTGAGCATAAAGGGTCACAGTCTCAGGGTCCTCAAGTGGTCGGTAGAAACAAAACCTTGGTCTGGATTTGTAGCTTCTGGACTTGAAATGGTCAGCACTGCTCAGAAGCTTTTTCTTTCCTGCAATGGGAATGCTTACAGTGCATGGTTTATTATAGTTTATCCTAATGCTATTTGTGAAGCTTTCTATCCAGTAATATAGCAGAAACGGCCATTTCCCTAAAATATACATGCTGTAGAAAAACTGTTTCCTAAAAACTTCCTCTGGATTTCAGGAAGGCTTCAGTTGCTGGGATACATTCTCTCACCAGACCAGTCGCACCCTGATCTAGACTAATTGGCTTTGCGTCAGTAACCAGTGTGTTGACGTCTTGCGCTCGCACTGTCACTCCGCCTCCGGCCCGCTCCGCCGCAGAGAGCGCTAGGCGTTGAAACCACGCTCCTACGCTGCTGTCACCGCGCCCAAGGACCCACTGGCATTTTTTGCGTAGCGGTGCAGTCAGAAGAGTCCAGGATGTCAGCAAAGATGCTGAGTTCTGTGAGTTACTGCCAGACAAGGGCTGCTGGCTCCTCCCCCTTGGGCTCACTGTGGCTGAATTGCACCAATTATCTAAAAATGTTACCATCGGTGACTGCAGGAGGCCACTGGACCTGGAGGGCAATTCTGGCTCTCCTGGGATGGCCATTGTAATTTTGTACCCAAAACCAAGATCTTCTGCTGGTTCTCATTGAGGGGGTGGGTGGGAATCCGCACCAAATGGCCTTCATTGCGTTTTTCACATTTCATTTTCTGGCACAGGGGTCTGATTTCGAATATGGCAGCATCATTCAGTGTCTCCAGAGAACGCTTAGACATGGTGTGGACTCACAGCTCATAGCCCTGATGTCTGCCTGGAGCGCTTTCTCTGAGGGGAGACAGTCATTTCAGCAATATATACATGAAGTATAAATAACAGAGTGACAGTAAATGGGTAGGACATCACAAAAAAAGACTTTCCCACATACAGGCAAAAGATATTGTATTATTAATGCCATTTTTAATGATATTTCCCTATAATCTTAATATAAAAATAACCCCTAAAAACAGGTGCAATGTGAATAGAGTTGAAAAGGTTTTCTCTCCTTCTGTAGAACAGTGGTGATTGAGTTGTGATTAATCATTAATGTAATCTGTATTAAAAATGAAGATGTAACAGACTAAATCCGTCCAGCTACAGTACGACGCTGTGAAGGAGAGAGTGTGGAAAAGGTCATAAAAGTTTTATTTTATCCAGTAAAGGTTTATATTGTGCTATTTAATATCTGCTTTTAAAATCTGATAGCATGTACTGTGGCGGTTTATTTCTGTTAAACAGGGTAAGGAGGAGCTGCTTCAGGAGGAGCTGCTTCAGGAGGAGCTGCATGGTCCCTCTGTTTAGCTGAAGCGGTGTTTGGAAGCAGAATCTGACACATTCTCTGCTTCTCATTGAAATCTGAACCTTTGAAATCTCTATGCTGGAAGCAACAATAAATGTCACTAGAGCCAGTTTTCTTTTCATAAAATGCTGTATAATGAATTTAAAAATGTGTTTGGGGTGTTTAATCGTCCCGAGAGACTATAGGGTGCGATGATGTGACTCCTGGGGGGTCGCGGAGACGCAGGTGTGGATGCTTACAAACTTGCCGTCTGTGTCCCTTTTATATATGTGGGGATGGGGGTCCAGTCAGTTTCACTGAACAGTGATTCTAGGCAGGCTAAAAGCTCCAGGCTTTTCTGCTGGCCCCCTCACCTGCCAGTTCATACCCCCCCCCCCCCAAATCTCCAGTTCCAGTTCAATCTCCATTTCTTCACGAATGTGATGCGTCAGAAATGAAGTACAACTGCATGTGGGGACGTTCTTAATATTCTAAGGTGCAAAGTCACGGTGTATATTTACAGCAGAGAGTGCAAAGAACATGAGACAACTTACAGTATATGGTGAATTTCATAAGGTGCTAAAAGTGTAGCATTCTCACCGTACAAGTGTGACTGAAAGTGTCATACTATTGAGTGATAAAATATCGGTGATTTAAAAACTTTTGAGCGGTTGAAAGATCGTAAAAAAATACCCAAAAGGCAAGAGAGCAGTCAGTCGGCACGGATGGAGTCGGGCAGTTTATGGAGTGTTATACACACTGTACGGGAAGGCTGTGCTTAATTCCTCGGGGACTTTAATAAAGTTTGTGACTTTTCATGGGAACTTCACGCTGCGTTCTCCGCTTGCCATTCCAATGGAGTCTCCAGGTTGCCGTGATATATTGTCTATCTAACATTGTTGGTTTCAAATCTGTTGTACTCTGTGGTCCGAGACGGTCGGTAAATATCAATTAACTGTGAATCTCTCTCTGTTTAGCATCAAAGAAAAGGAGTCTCACGCTTGTCATTAACTAATGACTTAATGGGCAGCCGCCCGACCTGATTGTGTGTCTCCCCCCCCGTGAAGTATAATCGCGCCTCTTT
>JAODJW010000038.1:9082607-9094056 GCA_026777045.1 Hyperopisus bebe
TGATTGGTTGATTAGATAATTGCATTAATGAGAAATTGAACAGGTGTTCCTAATAATCCTTTAGGTGAGTGTACAGTGCTGGGTACAGCCAGGGCTCTTGAAGCATTAGAGTCTGTGAAGCACTTGATTGAAATGCATTGATTTTTCTGTCTTGAATTAGCAAGTCCATTATTTGTTGGCAGACTGTCTCCTGTGTGCCGCTTTAGTGTGAAATCAGTCTCTGTCATAAGAATACTTTAGCTGAAGGTCCATTCACAATCGTGCAAACGCAGTGAGAAAAGTATTTTAGCCAGACTTGCACTCTGCTAACCACAATAATGGAGAAGCGAAACTGATGAATGACGCAGAGTACAGAAAAAACATTTTTGCTCATTCATCTCTGCTAAGCAACAGCAGAGGGAAGGGTTACAGTTAATGTGGGATTCAAACCCACAACCTTTGTGTTTTTCTTGTTGAGCTACAGGTGCAGGATAGCGGGAGTTGGTCTAAGGAGGGCCCGGCCCCTGTCAGGTATTGTGAGTCCTCACAGTCTGTTTGTGTTTACAGGGGCCCTTGGTGAGGGGGCACAGGAGCCCGAGGCCGATGGCAATCTCAGCCGCTACCCATGGTTTCACGGGACGCTGTCGCGAGTGCGCGCCGCCCAGCTGGTCCTGGCTGGTGGCGCACGTAGCCACGGGCTCTTTGTGATCCGGCAAAGCGAGACTCGGCCGGGAGAGTACGTCCTCACATTCAACTTCCAGGGCAAGGCCAAGGTGAGGGGTGCCTGGCGCCCGGAATTCGCCATCCCGCGTGGGGGTTGTGCTCTCAAAGCCAGCCGATGCCTGCATTGCAATCTGAGCGAAATGCGAACCACCACCCACCCCCAGCATGGCCAGGAAGTCAGAATTCCTTCCTTCTCTGGTGTCACTCGGCATCTTTTGGCAGCCACCCAGAGCCACTCTCTGCTGTCCTGGGGGCTGGGGGGGGGGGGGGGCTCTCGTGTTACAAACGATTTGCTCGCTGTGGAAGCAGAAAGACCTACAGCCAGGGGAGGAAGCCAGATTCTGGGAGGGGAGGGGAGGGGAGGGGGGGGTAGTGCTTCTGGATCCTGCAGGAAGCACGCTGGCCTTGTAACAGGAAACTCGGAAAATGGCTCCCCACCTTATTTTTCTCTCTGTTTATTAAACTGGGGGCTGATCATGGAAAAGCCTGTGATGTTTGCTTGTCTTAAAGAGACACTCCCCCGAAGGCACTGCCTTTTAAATACGCTAAACAGCTAAACAGCTACTCTAGCTAGCCATCCCATTACCTAGTCATCTTTCTTGACTTTCCCCATGCACACTGCACCTTTATTTGTATTAAATTCAGTTCCTTGACCACTATGCCCCCCCGCCTCTTCAATGCTGCTGTGTTAACTCCTGCCATCGCACCCCCCGCCCCTCTTCTCGCCCCCAGCACCTGCGGCTGTCCGTGAACGATAACGGTCAGTGCCACGTGCACCACCTGTGGTTCCAGACGCTGCTGGACATGCTGCGTCACTTCCACACCCACCCCATCCCGCTGGAGTCGGGGGGGTCGGCCGACATCACGTTGCGCTGCTATGTCCAGGCCCAGCGGAGTCCGGCGGGTACGTGACACACCAGGACCCCAAGCCGCAGACCACTGTGAAGTGCCACGACTCAGGGAACACCTCACCTCCCAAACCTTTCAGCCCATGACCCCCAAAATATCAGAGACTCCTGACCCCCATTTTGCCCACTGGCAGGGAGGGGGGTACAATTCTCATTTTAAAATTTTTATAAACATATCATTATCTTGTGACCCTCATTTGGGAACCTCTAGTCTACAGGAACCAGTATAAAGTAGCATTATTTCAAGGATTATTTCAAAAACACAATAGTCTATTGTTTTTACACCACAATAATGTAGAAAGTCGTACTTTTGTATGTTCTAGACAACTCTCCTGATACAAATTTACTGAAAAACACCTATTTGATGCCTCACTGACAGGTTTTTTACTCAGTCAGCGCTCAAAAGAGGGGAGTTCAGAAGAGAAGAGATCTGGCTATAGATTTTTTTTTGTCATAAATTTAGGAGGACAGCTTATCGGTGTTGCGTGTTTATGGATCAGGATCGCGAAGTGTTCTTCCGCAGATCGGAAAGCCGACACTCTCCCGTGCGTCTCTCTGCCTCTTCTCACCTCCTCATTCTTTCACATTCCTCCGCTTCCTGTGTCACACACACTAATAACAGCCAGCATTTTCACGGGGACTGGACCAGAAATCAGACACAGCACAGCACAGCACAGCTGCCGCTTCTGGATCACAAGGCCTCAGAGGCTAAGGGACAGGGGGTGTCCTGAGATTCTGAGCCGCTCGCTGACACCGAAACCCATTTTCATGGTGCTGTAATTATTTGTGCAGCTCAGTATAGCCCCCTACCAGAGGTTAAAGCAGAATCAACGGGGGGGGGGGGGGTTGGGTATGGGAGTCCTGAATAAGCCACATGGTACATTAGTGTATTGCATCTTAAAGGTGCAGTATGTCTGCATGGTAAATAGTGCTAAATACAACATGATGAAAAGCTTATTTGAACTTTTTGAAACATGTATATGAAACTTAAAAATGCATCAATGCTCATCACTACAAGTAATATTACTGCTTATTTATTTGTGATGCCCCATGAAAATGCATTAATATATAAAGTTATTCACAGTTTACTTCTTACACAGGCCTTACCTCCAGCAGACTCTAGCTAGTAAGTGAAGTTCTGGCAGCAGTAGGTAAGCGGATTAAGTCAAAATACAAAAACACAGGTCAGAAATCAAGGTTTCATGTAGGAATATCTCATCCGCTCAAGAAATGATTGTCCAGTCAGAGCTACTGATAAAAATGAGCAAAGCTGATGAAAAAAACATGACTTTTAGTGCAAAACTGACATTTTATTAACCCATTCACTTTGAATTTTTTTCTACATTTTGGGATGTTAAAAAAATGTTAAAGTTGATGGAGGTGGGTTGCGCTCCGGTAAGGTATGATTTGGATATAAGGAGGCGGAGCTGTGCTCTGGCAAGGTGCAATTTGGACATATGGAAGCAGAGCTGGACTCTGATAAGGTGCGATTTGGACATAAGGAGGTGCAGCTGTGCTTCAGCTATGTGTGATTTGGACATGAGCAGGTGGAGCTGGGCTATGATAAGGTGCAATTTGGATATAAGGAGGCGGATATAAGGAGGCTTTTACTACTAGCTATAAACACACACTCAGACATTCAGCATATGCCTCTGTACATGTTATATATGCTTGCATACACAAACACATATATACATATGCATATATGTCTGGAAAAATATATACATACCATTATTTTCTGTAAAAATATACACACTTAACATATGCATAGACATATATATTATATACATACATTCAGTATGCATACATATACACACACATACATACATTGTCTGTATTGTCTTCATCTTAAATCTCGTCCTAAATCCTTTCTGTTCTCCTTCTTCTAATTCCCATTCCTGTTTCTTTTTTGGCGTCTCTGGGCTTAGAAAAGTGGTTTCTAAATGCAATGCATTATTACTATTATTATTATCATTATTATTATTTATATTATTATTATATACAGACATAGGAGTATAACCAGATATGTTTCACATAAACTTCACTAATTTCAGCATCGCCTCCAGCATGCATAACTCCTTACAGGTCATTCTCCCGCTGGACCATCCTGACGTTTCGCTGTTTTTTGTTGCCGCACAGATCCTGCTGTGCCCCGCGTCCCAGCACCCCCTAGAGACCCAGGCTGTCAGAGTGACCCACACCATTCTCCTCACTACTTCCCTGGAGCCCCACAGCCAGCGCCCCCCCCTACGGACGCACCCCCCTCTTCCTCCAGCACGTCTTCCTCACCCACCGCCGTGCCCCCCTTCTCCCGGACTGAGCCAGGGGGAGGGGGAGGCGGAGGGGGAGGGAGTGGGTTGCGGAGCCGGAGCAACAGTTCTGAGCGCCTTCTGGAGCCCCCTAGTGGCTCTGCTGAGGACTACCATGAAAGTGACACCACCAGGAGAGCACGAGCTGTAGAGAACCAGTATTCCTTTTATTGAGGTGGCAGCCTGAGCCCTCAAAAGAATCCCGCGTAGAAGACGGGTGACAAAGACTGACATTATCCAAATATACATTTTTTACAGCACATATCAGTTTATTAAAATATCATCCCCTCCGCTTAAGGTTCCCTAATGAAATCATTTTGTAACAGTTGGCAGAGATACACCAGCCAAATCCCAATGAAATTTAACCTCTGCTGTGGCTTTTAAAGGTCATGGATTCACTTCTCAGAACACAGACAGGGAAGAGGAAATGATCCTGTATTATCACATGCCCCGCTACCACCATTTTCACTCTCACTGTTCGAAAGACCCTCTCGATTACATTAACAAATGGTCTGTTGCATTCTTGTATGTTTAAAAGCTGCACAAAGATGACCATGGATTTTCCCCTGGTCACTTGAGTCTCTTCCATTAGGGTGGCCTTTATCCTTCACAAACAGGCTTTGGCTTTCAGTGACTCATTATACAGTGTAAACTAACCCGGAACGTTCCAGCACAGTAGCTAATGGATAATTTTTACTAGTCTCGGTTGTCTAGTGAGTGGTGACTGACGTGACACGATTTCACTTTAATAACCAGAAGTTAATCTTAAAATGTTTTGTTTGTTGCTGAAGTTGCTCTCAAAATGTTTCCTGTACTTTCGTTTTTTTTTTTTTTTGGTTTGTTTTAATGCAGGCCCTGTGGTTTTGGTAATGAATGTGTGTGTTGATATAGTAAGGGATGATTTACATTTGAAGTATATTATAGAGACCAGTTATAAAAGACATTTTGGTATGGTTTATTATTGTTTGTTATTGTTATTGTTTTTGTTGAGTGTTATTTTGTGTTCGTGCTGTGCCCTAGAGCAAAATCCATCAGGGTTTGGACTAGAAAACTGCTCCGGAGAGCTGCTCTTTCTGTAATGTCTGCAGGACCTGCCTCAATGGCTCTCATCTGTGAATGGGCCAGTTACACACCAGACAGAATCACTCTGCCCAGTGTCTGTGATGTAAGCCACACAAATCAGCCTTAGCCACTGAGAACTGCATCACAGATAGTTTCACTGCCTTGCAGAAGTATTTTGGCTCTTTGTACAATGTCCCATTTTGTAAAATAACAGTACAACGTGCACACAATTTTAAAGCTTAAAATTTTAAAGATTAGATATAGTGATTATTCACTTATAAACCATACATGTTACTGTAAATGGCAGCACACACTAAAGAGGAAAGCCTAAATGTATTAATTTCGTAAATGTTTATACATGTGAGCTGCGGATTTGGTGGGGAAATGTCTGGCAGTGATTAAAGTTCTTTTTTAAAGTTCTCAGGTCAGCAGCTTAAAGTAATTCCACAGACTGACATGAAACAGGAAATTTATAAAGATCGTCAGCAGTTTTCCAACCTTAGTATAAACATTCACCCTTCATCTTCCTCATAGCTTGTGTCACTGTCTGTTTTTGCTTCAAAATGTGAAACTCAATGTTCCCAAAATGTGGAATTTACACCCATTTCCACATTTTAGGTCCTGGTTTTCCCAAGAATCCTTGGGTCCATAAAAACATTGCGATGTCTGCATGGTCAAGTGCTCCACAAAATCAATTTGTTCATAAAAATGAAATTGTCCACCTCTCCACTAAAGCATCTACCAACTACTCATGAAATACAGTTTCACATGGGGAAATGGAAATAGGAAAGACTAGTTTTATTTCTTTAGGAACACAGAAGTGATATGTCTTTTTGTGGCCCTGCCACAGTTGAGTCATACCGGACTTTCCATTAGTCTCAGCCAAAGAGTCGCATCACCATCGAGTGACTCCATGCCTCCCTGCTCCGCTGTGCCTGTGGGCTCTCTTACGGTGGCATCACCCAGTGCCCAGAGATAACCAATCAGATTGTTGAGGAGGTGGGTCCAAGCAACTAGAGGTGGCAGGACCAAGACATCTGATTGGTTGGTCACGCCTCATCTATTATCATCTAGGACCCACCTCCTCTACAATCTGATTGGTTATCTCTCTGAATCAATCATTTTTCATTTTGCCCTCAGAACATTTTTGTGTATGTAAAACCTCCATGAGCTTTCGAGTGGCTCATTTTGTTTAAAGATTGGCCACCTTCTGTCTGTACTGAGGCTGGGCCTGTATGTGTTTCCTTCACTTGACCACTGACCCCTGGAGCCCCATTCATCTGATTTTCTCAACCACCTCATCATTTTTTGTAGGGATGATGACCTACATGAACAAAGCAAGTTTTATTATATCCAAATATCTCACTGTTGTGCACAAGGCCTACTCAACCAATATGGCTAGTTTAGTTATCATATGCACCTAAAATAAGCTTTCAAGGAGATTCTCATAAAAAAAAAAAATGAACTTCCTCCTTCAATCTTGCCCTTTTCTCTTTGATTATCTGTCATATAACTAAGGGTCTAAACATTTTTTGGAAGACACTGTGTGTCTGTGTTTGCAGCATGAATGTTTGTTATATTTACAGCTTAAATCTTGAATTTGCCAATGTATTGCTCATTTGTAGGAAAACATGTTTATGCTTGCCCCCTCGGTCCCTTGCCATGCCCAGTGCCAGTTTGGAACCAGATTGTCAAACACTGTGCCCTTATTTTGTCATACAATAGATATTAGGGACATGGCATGTAAGATCAATTAATTAGTCATGTCAAAGAACCAATTGTAGTACTTCTTGACCCCAAAAAAGGGCTCATAGGATGACTCAAAGCAAGCCAAGAGCACCATCTAGTGGGGTCAAAAAATACTGCAAATGGTTCATGAGGCGATTTGGGCCCTCAGTACAATGAATTGAGAGTGATTTAAATAGAGAATCAGTGTTGGCATGGATTTTTATGCCTTTATCAATAGTGGTAGAAAGAGCACCACTAGACCATATGCATTTCACTTTGTCGCTGTATACTTTACCCTTAAATGCTGTCTTGTTCAGGTTCAGTGTGTTTGGGTGCCTTATAGACACTGAAACTGATGAGTCCAGGAGCCTGAAATCACATGAACTGAACCAACAGCTTTTGATTTGCCTTTTTCCATGGATCAAAGGAGACCCCAAGTGGAAATGCCATGCCCACTGAAAAAGAGTGTTGGATTATCCATATTTTTTCGAGGGATTGAGACTGGGATTGGTTTCCCAGAATGCCACAGTACGTGGGAGCACCTAGTGCATTAGTTGTGAAATGGGTTTACATATTTCTTGTTGTATCCCTTCCCTCAGAAGCTGTACTCAGATCTCTTTATATGCCAAACTTAATTGATGAGCAGACGCCAAAATGTGTCTGAGGTCACCTCTACACTGTAAAGAGTTGTGCTGTAGCCAACAGTTTCTGTGCAGGAAATGCGCTTGTGGATTTGGGTGAGTGAAAGATTTAATAGTGTTCATGTGCCAATTTTAAACACTGTAGAATATTTTTAATACAGTCTGTTTCTCTGTCAAAGTCAGTTATATTGCCCTGGCAATTTAATTTATTATTTAATAAATTCTTGCTAATTAACCTCTGTGAATCATTGCTGGCTCTGATGAAGAATTAGTGTGTTCACACAAGGGAATAACTAATGTGGATTATTCCGTGGACTTTTAAACTTTTATGCTACTTATGTCATCTAGCTAGGTTTAAACAAGTCTTTTGCTTTTATACACAGTGAAGTTTTTAACATTTATATTTCTGTGAATTCACAGTGATCTTGAATACATATATTTTCTTTCCTATTTGAAGTCATTGTCTTTGTGAATAGCTGAATACTTCTACAGAAGCTAAAATAAGTAATGAGTCATCTGGGGGTCAAACACGGTATTAAATTTTAAAAATGACAAACCAGTTCCAGTTCTTTTACAGCAGTCCTAGGAGCAAACACTCTACCACCAAACGTCTAAAGTATCCTTGGATTCTAAAGATTTTTCTTTTATTCACAACTTTACTGAAATAATGATAAATACATTTTATTTATACAGTCCTTTTCAAGATCTCAAACGCACCTGGGCCTAGGATTGTTTTCCCAGAATGGCGCAGTACTTGGGAGTACCTGCTGCATTAGTGGTAGTTAAAAATGGTGCCGTCCTTCTAATGAGACGTAAAGCAGAAGCACCGACTTCCTGAAGTCATAAAAGATCCTTGGGCATCTTCCGAAAGAGTAAGGATGGTACCAAGATGCCCTGGCTACAATTTCCCACTATGAACCTCTTTCAGATCTGGCCTCCCAGTCATCCCCTATATCTAACTGTTGAATCCTCTCCTGCCCCTTCAGCACCTTACCTACTGTGTGGTGGGTGTACTGTCCCATTGCATCACCAGATGGGTGATAGAAGTGGCTCCCCAGTGCTTCTGTGTGGCTTTGGGTGTCTTGAAAAGCGCTATATGAATGTAACTTTCACACATTCTCCTTAACTTTCAGTCTCTGTTGCTTCTTCTTCCACACTTGTTGCCGGTGTTAGTGTAGCTCCTTCTCCTACTGGTGATCCTAGAAGGAGGTATCAAAGTTAAATTAGGGCTTAGCGCTCGTCCTCAGCCTGGGAGAGGATGGAGAGGGTTTCTGTCGGTCTGTAGCAGGCGAGCTGAATCCTCCCCTGTCTGACAGTCAGCCTGCGTCAGAACATCGCAATTATACGCAGAATCCGGTTACCCCGAATTATGTATGCCTCCCTGATCTCCAAGGAGTGCTGCTTGGCTTCCGACTTGCGCCCCCTCCTGTCCGGGTGGTAGACTAACATCTGTCTGTAATAAGAGGTTTTTATCTGCCTTTGTGTTACACTTAGCAGATGCTTTGATGCACAGTTTTACCTTCATGCAGAAGTATATCTGGGGTGCTGGTCTTGTTATTCCTGATGTGTGTCCCAGCAGCCAGCCAAACACGCAGCAGATCGTCATGATCATCCTGAAGGATCCATCGCTTCTCCATCCTTCCTGCACTTCTAAATGATCTGCTCTGCCAGCCTCTTATTCTGCTGATTTTGAGCCCTTTTCCATTCTACTTACTTCCAAATAAAGATGTGTCTTTGGTACAAATTTAGCTGATAAAGCCTCCATTTGGCCGCTGTCGGAAACGAACGATCTCTGATGATCCAGTTTCACTTTTCTGAAAGCCCCTGTCGCTATGGTGGAATTTCGCCTGATCATCTCCCAGCTTTACTGGAACTGAAGTGCAAACTTTCAGGCAGTCCACACCTGTCAGCTACGTCAGGATGGACAAAACCCCCCATTACATTGGTAGGTGTTAAAACCGGTGGACAAAAGGGTGGGTAACTTACAGTTTCTTCTGAATAGGTCTTTAATTTTCAACTACTCTTTACTGGGGGCCCCGCTATTTGGGCCCCCTAGCCAGTTCAGTCCAATTATGTTCCATATTTTTTAGGGTAAGTCCTAACTTTCCCCCCTTTAAGGTGCCCCTGCTTTTTACCTTCTCTAACATTACAGGTCTTAGACTGCGGCTCATTTTAATTCTCTGTTTGTGTCCAGTGGTCACCAGAGTCATTTCAATGTCACCGTTGGGCCCCTGAGCAAAGCCCTTAACCCCAGATGCTCCAGTGAGTGGCTGACCCTATTTTCTTGATTGTATGTCTGCTCAATAAATAAAAAATTTAATGTATAAACAACCTCAGCTAACTGATCTGATAACATCAATATTAGTTTAGCAGTAGATTCCTGTGTGGCGTGTTACATGCCTCTGTACTATTCTGGCAGGCCAGCCCTGTTAGTAAATGTTTATACACGCATGGATTTAAAACCTTTTACTCTTTGAATTAATTTATACATGCAATGTTATATCCATGCTAATGAAGACCTATGTTTGTCATGTAACAATGAAACACGACATGGCCAAAATTATATTAAATATCACACCCATATTTCCTTGTTGAACATCTCATTCCAAATCCACAGGAATTAAGATGCCTGCTTGAATGTTATACCACTGTAATCCTTGCAGTGTAAGAGTCAAGATGTGACTGGGATCCTCTGAGGACACTGCCTAATAGCATGCGATATATTTATTGATTATGTTTCAGGATATGGTTTTGGTTTGATTTGTGTTGATTTTGCACATGTGCCATTACATGCAAAGCATTTTCAGATTTTTTCTTCTGTTCTACGTCTGTTTAGTCCATCACCCATGACCCAGCCGCTCTGCAGTGTATCAGTGCAGGAACCAGATCCGTTATTTCTTCCTGATCCTGAACAGTAGAACATAAGAATTCATTTTTATTCATGTTTAAATGCATAACTAAGTGCAAAAACACTGCGAACATCGTTATCCATTGTGTTCACCAGTGTCGGTTCGAGTCCACCTTAGTCGAGTCCGAGTCAAGACCGTATCTGTAACAAACTGAATCTGAGTCAAGATCGCATCTTTAACAAATCAAGTCGAGTCAATACCAAGTCCAACGGGGGGCGAGTCTAGGATGAGAGTTCATTACTGGAGCCGGGCAGCCAAGATTGAATTTGAGTTTGGAAAAAATGAGTTCAATTTTAGATCATGAATCTGAATTCAAAAACTATAAAATGAACACTAAACAAACACGTCACATTTGTATATTACATTGTACATAATTTAAGAAACAAGACTCAAAAATAAATTATTTGTCAAACATAAAGGTAACAGTGACACACTTCCACACTCCTTCGGTACTGTGTCTCTTTGGAGAATCCGCTGGTTTGACTTTGTGTCAAATGAGCGGTTGCTAGATGAGTCCTGAATGAGGCACATTACCTGCATTGTGAGGGAGCGTCAGTTACGGCACTACGGCCATGTGGCGCGTTTCCCTGAGGGTGATCCGGCTCACAGGAACCATCATTGCTGGGAACCCAAGTAGCTGGACCAGGCCAAGGGGACGCCCACGTGACACCTCGCTGAGGCAGATGGATGGCCATTTCCGGAGGGTGGGACTCGACCGTGTATCTACCTGGGGGATTGCTGGCTGGGATCCCGAGGAGTTTCGCAGTGTGGTGGGTGCGGCAGCACGCTGCATCGGCGCATGCTCCCCAACTTGAACTGACCTGTAGAAGTCAAACCGTGAACGCAGACCTAAGATAACTTGTACGCGCGGAGAATGAGTCACGCGGCACGTCTCTCAGCGGAAACAAAGGGTAAAGCTTCTGTCTCAGTCTCGCATTAGCTGTGATAGCACCGTGCATTTTTACACTAGCTGAATACATATATTTAGACGGTAAAAATACATTTGGACAATGACAGACAGTAACAGTAATTATTGTCATATGATAAAATGCATTTAACCATTAAGACATTTAATTATAATAATATTGTCGTGCCCAGCGGGGATGGAACGGAGACAAAGGCGCAGACGTCAGGGTATCAGGGAATACAGGGTTTAATTACAGGTAAGGCAGGCAAAACGCAGACGGACA
>JAODJW010000038.1:9124378-9140729 GCA_026777045.1 Hyperopisus bebe
GGGGGGGGGGGGGGGGGGGGGGGGTGGCTTTAACCA
Source organism: Hyperopisus bebe (assembly GCA_026777045.1). NCBI lineage: Eukaryota > Metazoa > Chordata > Actinopteri > Osteoglossiformes > Mormyridae > Hyperopisus > Hyperopisus bebe. The sequence continues at coordinate 9,124,415 of JAODJW010000038.1, forward strand.
GAATCGGAATGGCTTTTAATCAAAGTCCACCCTTACGTCAACAGGTTCCGTACACCGGTCATCCATAATATTAAAACCACTAAAAAGTGACATGAATAACATTGATTATCCCATTACAATGGCATCCGTCATGGGTGCCATTATATATAGGTAAGTGAACAGCCAGTCCTTGAAATCAATGTGCTGGAAAAATGGGGGGAAAATCCACGAAAATGGACAAGTGTAAGGACGTGAGCGTGAATTGCGAGGGTTAGACGACTGGGTTAGACCATCTCCAAAACGGCAGGTCTTGTGGGGTGTTCCTGGCATGCAGTGGTAAGTACCAACTGGAAGTGGTCCAAGGAAGGCCAGCCGGTGCTAGCGGTCAGGTCATGAGCACCCAAGGCTCATTGACGTGTGTGAGTCTGGTTCGATCCTACAGGAGATTTACTGTAGGACAAATTGCTGTGGACAGTGCATTGCACATTACTGGTTATGGGGCCAGTCTGACCAGTCAGACCAGTCAGAGCTCCCATGCTGACCCCTGTCCATCGCCGATCGTAATAATAATCAGGCATACTGGCTGAATCTGGTACCTTTCCTCAGGTGTTCTGGGCTGAGCCCGATGGAGCTTGAAAGTACCAGTTCAGCTTGTAATCGCATCAGTTTGGCTGGAGCAAACTGGACCCGCTTTGGCTTTTCTTGTTGGATCGTCTCAAATCGGTAGCAAATCTCTTTGACAAACGTAATATGAAAAGCAAGGTATTTGGTGCTTTGCTCAGTATATGAATATTATATGCATTTTTATTTTGTTGGTATCTGGAGTGTGTGTTTATGCGACAGTATAGGTCATTTTTAATCTTGACAATATGGAAATAAAATATTTTGAAATCTCTCCCCGCTTAGTAAAATGAATATGCTTCTGAGGAAGGTGACATCGTGTTGTTGTTGTCATATGAACTAAGATGACATTGCTGATAGCCTTGGGTTTATAGTGCTTGAATATTTCATATGAGGATATATTTCATTATGCTGCCTGGGATAGGACCCCCCCCCCCCTTCCCCCAACCTGTCCAGGATAAGCGGATGGAAGATGAATACATGGGTGAATGAATGGATATATTTTATACGGGCAGCTCTGAGACTTGAAATTCCTCCGAGATTGAACTAGTTGTTCTCTGCGATAGCCTGAAGATCTAGATGTCCATCTGTTTTCAGCAACTGGCTTCTCAGCTAAGGTCGCAGTAACCTCTGAAGATACAGATCGGAAAATTACCGGATCGTGTAGAAAATGCAGGCATGTCCAAATTCTAAATGTGTCCCTTGCTGCACTTTGACCTGTGAACTAACTGTTTCTTTTCTGTTCTCCACATGTAAAACTGAAATATTTCTGAGCCCCCCCCCCCCCACTTTCTGGGTTGTAATTTTTGGATTCCTGTGAAACTCTTCTGCTATGAAAATTAAGAGAACAGTCTGATGACAAATTCTTGCTGAGGAAAGCGTGAAACTGCCAAATACTACCAGAGATTCACACGAGACGTGAAGCACAGCAATGCAGTTTTCTAATACAGATGAAATAAGCAGCGTTCAGTGCTGATGTACAATGTAAAAAATTTTGTTGAGTGTAATATAAGCCACACATGACTGGACAGTGGGATTACCATGTTGTCCTCAGTGTAACGTGAAGTCACCCCCACCCTCACGCTGCATACAATGTTTTCTTCTTGAAGAATGTTCTCTGCTGGTGCACAGGGAGTAACTGAAAGAGTATTATTCTCCTGACTGCATGCTGGCTGGGCTGAAATGGACCTCCTAGTTTATTGCATCATTATTGTTAATCAGTGATGGTGTGATCAGGGCAGTGGATGGAAAGTCTCATCCTGGTCGTTTGAGCTGAGCCCAGCACTCAAATAATAAAAGGAAGCCAGAGGTTTTGCCTTCAGTTTGATAGAGGAAGATCATCAGATGTCCGTACTCCGTCTGCAGACCAAAACCACAGGAGTGCAGCCATCTTCTCTTCACTCATTAGCTGGGAAGGTAACCCCTGCGCTTTACGGAGCTCAGCAAATTGCCCTAAACACAGATTTAGTATTATTAACCTAAAAAGCTGACTGCCTTTTCTACACAACACATCTTATTAATAACTTAACACACACTGTTGGCCACATTGTTGGTGTTGTTGATAATGATGTGTATTACCGATAAATAAAAGAAAAATAACAATGGTTACTATTTCTGTAGTGTCAGTGTTTGTAAACATGAGTATTAGCAGTAATATAAGAGAAAGAATGATATTCCTATACCTACAGAGCAGGCATCTCCCCAGCGATGGCACCTGCTCGCGCCCAGGCTGCTTGGTGCGCGGACGTCGCCTTTCTCTGCGTGGTCGGTGTCGTTCCTACCCAGCAAAGACCCAACGCGGGCACTGGGGGGCAGCTAAGATGCCCTGCCGTTTTCTAAAATCTCCCCATCTTCAGGAACCTGCTTGCTAAATCGCTAAAATGCTAAGGTGACACCTGTAGATATAATTTCCAGAGTAGTTTGCAGTTAGCACTTGGCTCGCGATATTCGTCCCCTGTTCCCCTTTGGTCGCTCTTCTCTCTCTTGCTTTATTTTTTCTTTGGATGTATAGCAGCAGTTCCTCATAGACACAGCACAGCTGCAGGTGTGCAGTAATACCTTGTCATACGTTGACGTGTGTCGAGTCGAATTTGACCTTACATGCATTTTTTTGTTAAAAATGCAGTATATGGGGAAAAATGCGCATCATCTTAAGTCAGTTTACACAACTTTACATTGGTCGGGCGATGTTAAACTATGTAAAATAATATATTGTGATGTATAAAATCAAACAATAGCATGTAAATGAAAAAAATAGTCTTATTTATCTGGTGTTAGGTGCCAATAGCTTAGAGTTCCGCCGCATTCATACATTTGGTTGTTATAGGGGGTCTAAATCTAAAGCGTTTCATTCTTCGTGCCTTTTGGAACCAATTACTGAGGCATTACTGTATTTCCGTTTTTAATTATAACCGTTTCCTGCACAATTTCCTAATAATAATGAATTCCGCTTTGGTTTTCAGTGTTTACGTACCTCATACGGCCTGACTGAGGCACAGTAAGCAGCAAGCCTGGTGCCATGTGTAGGCAGTTGCTGGCCACCATTAAGCTCTTTCTTTCCCAGAGTGTCCAAACTCACCTCGGCTCACCTTTCGGAGGGGGGTCCGTTCAGCGGGCCCGGACTTCCCCGGCTACTCGTGTGATTTACACAGAAGCTGTTAGCCCTGTCAGTGTGGGTGAAGGGACCTTCCGTATTCACTGCTTCGCTAATGATTAAACTGCGTAAACGTAAGCGCAATATCGGTACGAATCGTCTAAAAATACGGAGTCGTCGTGGATGTGTTACAAAGCGCCACGGGCTTGACATGCATAAACATGATTAAGTATTTATAATCTTTCTGTGTTAGCCATAAGCTTATGTGTTTCTGCAGACACAAGGCCGTTCACTCTCGGTGTGACTCAGCCATGCCCATGACCGGTAAGATTCTTTCATTTTACAAGCAAATCAATTGTATTTTTTCGCAAATTTGTGGGGGGGGAATCCATTCATCTTTTAACTATCCCAGGCAGACATGTAGACAGGTAGTAAAATTAGGCTGGCAAAATCTAGAGAGATGGACCTATCGGTAGGGTTGCTGTACCCCCCCCCTCCCCAAAATTTATTTCTGGCTACGGGCCTGCCCAGGTGCCACAGGGCATAAGGCTGGGGTACACCATGGATATGCCGGTCCGGCGCAGGGCCTTTCCCTGAACATACTCTCAACAGGCAACAGACACCAATTATTTGAGCTGCAGGTGGGAGGCTGTGTGACACGCGAATGCCAGATCCAGAGCAAAGGTGGGATTCAAACCTGCAACCTAGAGGTGCGAGGCTGCAGCGGTATCCGCCAAGCAAACACGTCACCCGAAAAGGGTGTCATTTATTGCCAAGGCTGATATCAGTGTCCCCGTACTAAACCACGCTTCATTCAAACATCACCTTGTCAACAGGAATCCTACTTGCATTTTCTCTTCCAACAGGTCCTTACGCAGATTATTAAAATGTTGCTCTGGGGGAGTTTGTCAGATTGAACACTAAGATTGCTCCAGATGAAAGTGAGTTTGTGTTCTGCATGTGTTCCCCCGCTGATGTCACAGACCCGCTATCAGTGCTCGACTTAATTTGTTATCCTAACTTCCCTTCAGCAACATTCCCAAGATCTAATTTAGCATGAGAAGCACCAGTACCCCCTATAGCTTTATTTCTGCAAAGCCAACGTTAAAAACAATAATCTTCATTTCCAAGAACAACTACTTCCAGCCCACCCTCAGTTTTTTAACCTTTAACGACGTCCATATCTTCCATACATCATACATACCAGGTTATGTTGGCAGCCAGTGTTGAATAATAGGCAGAGCTGGATAGTTCAGGCCCGGAAAGTAAAAATCCAGACCATGATTTTATTTCAATCAACCAGTTGAGTATAGAGTCACAGAGTACTCAGCTGGTTGGTTGAAATTAAATCATGGTCTGGATTTTTACTTTCTGGACCTGAATGACAGCTGAAGAGATGTAATGAGTTAAGCTGAGATTAACACTGATTTTAAAAGTTACACGTCAGTTCATGAACCGGCTTGTGAAAAGTCTTTATTAATCAGCAAAAGCAACTCGGTACAAGTGTGGCATGACTAGGATAAAGCCTGTACAGTACTTTACGGCTGGTTTGCGTTTTACTTTAAGAAGCCGAGCGTGTGATGTGCAGCTTTTGGCTGCTTAGGGTTTGGTGTGTGGTTCTGTGGCTTAGGGTGATGTGCTTCTGATCAGAAGGTCACTGGTTCAAATCCCATGGTTGGCAGAATGATTTCAGCAAATTGGGCTGGCTGAGCTTGCTTTCTCAGAAATGTATGTCAGCATTTACTGATTAAGTTCTGTGATATTTCCATCTTTCTCTGGGCTGGGATGAGGGTCTCATAACTGATATCAGGGAGGTAAAGGAGCTTGTTCCCCATAAACCTGCACGATGGCAGTATAGCCTGGGTTTCTCTGTACCCCTCAGAATGGTAATTAAGTTGAATTCCTCCTGCAGAAATATTGCTGTCTGAGTAGGGAAAAAATGTTAATTGGTTTGGATGAATGAATCAACCAAGCAACAAGATCCGAATGCAAATGACTGTGCACAGAGAGATATTAACAGTATTTATGCTTCACCTTTGGTCTCAGCCATTATCTCCCTGTAGCGCTGCTTTGATGATCTTCCAGCTCACAAAGTAAGTGTGGGATTGACCAGTCATCTCCACAGCAACAGATCATTTTCCCACATAATTCCATTTTCCTGCTTCCGCCATCAGTTCTCGAAGACCATATCTATAGCCTTCGCTGAATCAAAGGGCTTCACTAAGGGTGACAGTGAAGCAAGGTTTTGCCATATCGGTGTCCATGTTCAGTATGAAAATGTAGGCTCTGTTCATTCTGAGTACATTTTCTTGCTAATTTCCCTGCTTGGATTGATAGGAATTTCAAATGTCACTTGATAGATGCTTCTGCACCTATAGCCTACTCACACTTCTCTCCCAGACACTGCAGCTGACTGCTGGTTAGTGTCAGGGTCAGTTGGCACAAACAACTGTGGCTCCTCGCTGCATCGGTGATTAAAGAGAGCAGCCGCAGGTATCCCTGCTACTCCGTGACTCTCGTTCGTTGCTCAGCTTCGTTATTTTTGTAACTCGCCGTTTGGTACGATACCAGACTGTGGCAGAGGGTGGATCCTGAAGGTGGATGTTCCTGCTCCTAGTAAGTCCACACAGCCTGTCACATAAGCCAAAAAGTCCATTTACAAGTAGATCTTCTGCGGGAGACCATATTTATCCAAAGTGACCATCTCACTTTCTTTGCATTAATTAATCACTGTTAATGGACAGCACATACACCATCACCAGACTACAGATATTAGTCAGTTTTAAAGAAGTATTACATATTTAAATACAATTAACTAAAAATAATTATGTGTATGCTTAACCCTGTGGAGAATATATTTAACACAGAACAGGACGATGAAAACAATTCTGAAATCCTTGTTTATGGTTTTCAGATGGTGGGTGCGTTATTGCTCAGTAAAGCTGCTTTTTAAAGTCCTACTAGCTTTGTCTTAGTAGAGCTTTTATCTTGAAGCGGGGGAGAAGAGGGTGGCACATATTTCATTACATCATAGATTGAGTCATGCTGTCAATAAAATGTTGCGAGGATTAGCGTGAGGTGTGGTATAAAGGGGAAACAAGATCATCTCTTTGGCTGCTTTGTCTTGACCGTAACTGCAGCTGTGGGTATTGGGGGAGAGCAGAGAAGTGGCCGCTGACATCATCACAGACTACTTTGGGTTTTTGGCCCTGCTTGGCTAAGTGCTGGATATGAATACACAGCCTCTCCCCAGGTTACGGTGGTGTTACGTTCCAATAAACCGATCGTAAGTGGAGAATATCGTAAGGTGAAAAAGCATTTTAATGCAGTACACCTAACCTAACAAAGATCATAGCCTAGCCAACCTTAAAAACATGCTTAGGACGCTTACATCAGCCTGCAGTTGGGCAAAATCATTAGCACAAAGCCTATTTTATAATAAAGTGTTGAATATGTCATATAATTTATTGAATGTATTATAAAATGAGAATATCGTAATACGAACTATCATAACCCGGGGATCGTCTGTATACAGCTTTTAAAAAAATCTGCATTTTTAAATCCTGGTTTAATGGTGGTTCTGCTGGCAGAGGCTGCGCTGAGCAGCAGGTTATTCCGGGCTCAAAATCTCTAAGACAGCAGTACACAAGAATAAGATGAAGCAGGAGACACTGGGAATGACCAGAAACCAGCCAGGTAAAGGGCAGAAGTGACTTTCTAATGCGAGAGATAACCGTTAACTTATCTGACAATTTCTCACAAATCGTAAGATGACCTCAAGTGACCTTCAAAAGGAATGGGGAACATTAAGTGGAGGTGTGAAGTGCACTGCTAGGACAGTTCGTATCAGGCTCCTAGAAGCAGGACTGAAGTCCCATAAAGCAAGGAAGAAGCCCTTCATTAATGAGAACCAGGGAAGAGCCAGGTTGGAGTTTGTAAAAAAATACATATTATTCACAGACACACCCATAAATCGAGAATGAGTTGTGTTCTCAATTTTTCCCACAGCTGTATATTTTACTTTCACTCCTGTTCTTCCAAGACAGTGAAAAAAGTAGGTTAGCATTTGTCCAAGCAAAAGATGGTATATGATGCTTTGTTTATTCATGCTTATTTATTTCATTGGTCTGTCTTTTGTCTGTTATCAATACCCGGTAATCCTGACCATGATAAACAGATGGATGGATGGATGTAGGGCTGCACGATTTGGGGAGAATATCTTATCGCGATTTTTCTGACAAACAGCACGGATTTGCGATTTAATTTCTTTATGTCAAGCTTCAGTTCAATATTCAGTGTGTAGCATATCATCAATATTATCTGGTCTATATTCTAATGCAAGGATGAGAATTTAAAGATGTGATGTTTCAAGTTAAATAAAGTAATAATGAAAACAATTGCAGCAAAAAGAAAAATAGCGATCTTGCAGGTAACACTGATTACCCCCCTAATAACACTAGAACCGCCTTTCCCACACCAATGGACAAATAAGAACTACTTTGCTGTATGCAGCCCTTTTGTTTGCGCTATTGTGTTATTAGTGTTAATATCAGCAGCTAACAACACTTAAAAAGTCGTAATGTTCATAACAGAGTGGCTGTTCTGTCCTGAAACCGTAAAGCTGGAAATTTTTAAACATAGTATGCATTTTATAAAATGTTAAATACACAGAAGTCGTTTATTGGTGATTTCATGTTTGTCGAAGTTTCCGCTTTTTAACAACTACATGGTTATTTTCTATACAAATCAATTCAGGTGAAACAAAAAAATGTACGTGTACGTGTTCATGGGTACAAACTCTTTCAGACTCTCACGCAAGAAATCTTACGGCAAATCTATATTCCATTCTGAACTTAAGGTTAGCTGCATCAAAAACGTTACGGCAGTTTGCAAACCCTACAGACTATTTACAAGGTAATAAAACTTACATACATGTAAACGTGTGTGCAGAACAGAGAACAGAAAATCTCACTCCATGCAGCTGAGCAAAGCTTATTTAATTTTAAGTTATTTGAGATGAGAAGTAAAATGCAGTTTTCGACTGAATCGGCTTATCATTCCCTTGCTTTGTCACTCGGACAAATACAAAACGAATGAATAAACATTATATGCGACTCTCTTTGTATTTTTTCTAAATAAGACCGCGTGCCCATACCGAACCGTAATAGCAAATAAAGCGATCTATTCTTTTAGTATTTATATTAAAGCAAGGCTTTTATATTTTATATTTATTACTTATGTGGGATTAAGAATAATCGTTGGAAATACTTAATAAGCACAAAATACATATGACATAAACACGACTGTATTGGGTTTTACGGCTTTTTTGGAGGTCACCGACTCCGCTGCTGTGAGAATTACTGACTGTCTCATTGTTATTTTGAAGGGTTAACGGTATACTAATGCTATTGCCTGTTAACAAAAACAAAAGGTATGACACGCTGAAGTATATCGCAGCGGGTGTTTAAAAGGAGCTCGCCAGTTCTATTGATGATAGGACCTTTCTGAAACAATCTCGGACCATGAAATAGGAAGGCAATTCACTTACAGCTCAGTAGCGGAATCCGTATTTTTCCGCACAGTGAATGTAACATTTTCTTTGGGTTTCACGTGTTTGCTGTTTGTGGGCCTATACGCCTTCTCGGGCGACGATTTATTGGTGAACATGACTGACACGCGAGAAGCACGGCGTTTGTGATTGGTGAGAATGACTGTCACACAGGAAGCACGGCATGAATTTGTACAACTATTCTCACAGCAGTTTTAAACCTTAGGTCCGACGTGCCATATGACGTATATTCTAAATCGCAGCCTTTGCGACTTGCTAATCGCGTTGTCTCAAATCGTGATTTCGATTTGAAATCGATAAATCGTCCAGCCCTAGATGGATGGATGATGGATGAATGGATGGATGGTGTCAGAATGAAAATCTGAAGTCCATATCTTGGATAACATAAACAACACATTAATTTACCATGCTAACTAGATGGCCTACAAGATAAATGTTTGCATCTTTCCAAATGTGCACCTCATACTCACTGTGTAATGATTCGAAGAAGAATTAAAGGTGAGTCGAATATTAGCTATGATTCAAAAATGTAGAGTAAGAGTATGCAGGATGAAGACCATCATATGTTAATTTTATTACATGCTGTGAAGAATTGTAGGACAATTTGAAAAATGGCTTTTTTAAAATGCTAATCATAGCCATTAATTTGGGCTTGCTTGTTGGCCCCTTTTGTTATTTCCATGTTGACCTCAATGTGCTAGTGTGTTTGCATTTAGTGTGTCTTCCTTATCCTGGTGGGGGCGGGGGGCAGCTGGAGCCTCTCCCAGGCACAAGGTGGGGAGCATCCTGGCTGTGAAGTCATCTCATCACAGGGAATCTTGTTTAACCATTTGGCAGGTTTTCAAGTGTTATGAACTGTTAGTTATATTCGACTAATCGTTTATTATTTATATGTTCAATTTTACTCAATGACTGATGAATAAGGATGACATTGTATTCAGGTTTTAGTTTTGAGCTTTTAAGTTTAAGGGCCATATTTACAGACCCCCTTTTGGCCTTAATATAGTACCATCCGGATTTACTAAAGATGCTGGGGATGCACTGAAAAAGGCATTGGGTATCGGGCTGATACTGCACTCATATACTTTTACCTGTACTTGTACAAATTCTCAGATACCAAGTAATTGCAACATTATGTTAAAACTCAAAGCAGTGGCATCCCTACCAGATTTCTATAAGAGATTTGTCAACCATATTGGTCTGTCTGTGCCAGGTTGAGTATTGGTCTGGTTATACTAGGTTAAGTCATTTTGTTTTTCCAATGGTACAAATACTGCCTTAAGTACTTGTATTGGTACTCGATATCAGCAAGTACACAAATGTAAATATTCATATTACTCGGTCTCAAAAAAATGGTATCAGTACAACCCCAAAAAATGCACAGTGAAAAGATATCAGCGGAAAAGTGTTGACACAATTCATTTTGTGACTGGCCATATTGCATATGCATTTGTAGGAGTTTCCTTTCAAAGTGGAAAATTTGAGGGAGGAGAGTATTTAAATGAATCACATAACGTGATTTACTAAGGTTTGCAGCGGGCAATCTACTGTAAATTGTGCCATTATTTAATGCTGAAAAAAAGCATGTTTTGCACTGCACTTGGTAGATTGGGCCAGTCGTTATTTAAATATTTTTGTTCATAAATTTGCGCACTTTTAGTAAATTTGCAGAACTGGCCACTCCCATTGGCGCTGCTGCTTTTTTTTTTTTTTTTTGATTGTGCCCTCATGCTAAATTGTCCTGCTTAGTAAATTTGGCCCTAAATATTTAAAAGCACAGTGGTTCTGATTCACGTTTTTTTTGTCTCTGCTTTTTCAAACGCTGCTGATAGAGGGCTGATATTTGCATTCGCCTCAGTGCCATTGTTCAATAAAATGTCAGAAGCATTGTAATTCTCCCGCTCACAATAAACAAGCAGGTAGGAATGGGAGGAATACGATGGAAAAAGCATTACAGCACTCTACCTTGTTTGTTTTGAACCTCTAAATGTCAGCAAAGACTTTTTGTAAACTGCATGGCCAGTACAATACCCAAGTGTGCTGTGGACAGAAGCAGAAATATATTAAGCTAGATAATGAAAACGAATTAGCTGAGGCTCATGGGAGAATTGTATAAAAGGGCAGTACACCGTCACGCAGACGCGTATGTGCATGCGCTGTCCTCCGAGATGGCAGCGACTTTTCCTAATATTCAATAGTAATGAGATGGTGTTCTATTGATCCTCAAAAATTAGGATGTTGGCCAACAGTTTTATCTCAAAACGGGATGGATCCCCCCCCCCCCCCCAAGCTGAAATTATGCCGAGCACACAGTTGAAACATCCCCCCATTTCCTTGTATCAGGGGTAAAAAGAGAACATTACGCCCCTATCTATGTGCTGGAATGGGTTTGCCCCATCTGTGCTGCAGCACATTGCATTCAGCACATTTGGGAATAGGGGGAGAAAAGGATTAGAAAACTCAGGTGGATAACAGCACTAGCACCAGGATCCAGCATACAGTCATCCAAAGTCAGTCCGTTTGCCCCTAAGCAATCGCTTCCTCCATCGGCATCCACTTCTGGCTCTGCATCAGTCCTGTAATGCGACATAAACGCATTCGCATGTGGCGCAATACACTGAAGACTTACACAGGCGACAGATGGGCCCGTTTACCACGGTGGCTTCGTCACGGATGTGATAAAGACCTTCGTCTTAACCATACTGTCTCTGCAAACGGCGGGTTCAGGCACCCGGTTCGAGTTGATCGCTTTCTACTGTGACCTTCCAGGCTCATACCAGCGCTCGGCCGGGGCTGGGATTCTGCCCCCCCCTAACCCCACACTCCTGCACAGCTGATTAAAAGGGGCGTTTAAATAGCCTTTAAGGACTTTTTGAAGTTAGGCTGACGGAGTTCAGCGAGCTGGTAGCGCTGATAACAGGGATAAGACATCTGTCGTGACAGCCTCCGCGGTTTTGCTCAGGAAAGAGTAGAATTTAACACATTGTTTCTTTGAAGGAGAAATTACGTAAGTTTGCTTTGTTCATTAGAATAAATGAGAATGTGTGTCCTATTTATTAAAAAAGAACTGAATCATATGTATTTGAATTTGTGTAACAAAAAAATCACCAGTGGCATTGTTTTTGCATAAAGGTGCACAACGAGAAAAGCCACGTAGACTCTGAAATATAATTATCACCAGTTTGTCCTGCTTCAGTGGATCGAATGGGCAATTAGGACCTGGTGGGCTGGTGGTGGAGAGAGAGTTCCAAATTAAGACGTTCTTTTACTTACAGTAGTCTTGTTTCTAGTTTCACTTTAAATTCTCATTTTGTTGTTTAATCAATGCTTCTTAAACCCAACCAAAATTTATGTTCTTGATCAAAGTCCAGTTTTATTAAATTCTGCTAATTTGTCATAGCTGTTTTCACCCATTTATCCCTCCATCCATCTCCCAGTGGTTTATCCTAAGCAGGGTCTGGGGTCCTGGAGTGCCTAGACTGACCCAGCGGCCCAGGCAGGGTCACGCTCCATTGCAGAGTAATTCTGGTCACAGTGACTAATATAGAGCACAAAGAAATGGGGCACCTCTCCAGTCTTACTCGTGTGTGAAATTCGTCCTACGGTGTGTTGAGTGCCTTGTGTTACAGCAGCACAAGACCTGCCATCAAGACAGAGCCACACTCAGTAATGGGAAAATCGGGTTAAAAATTGCTGAGGGGAGCTATTCTGGGGAAAATGCAATCTGATAAGGGCCTCCCTCCTGCCCCCTGCATATCTGTGTGTTTTATGCCCTGGTTCGATAGCTACCACTGTGTGCCAGATGAGTGAAAGGAGTGGTTGCACATCCCACACAGATTCTAAGAGATTTTAATCATGTTTTGTATAAGAGGTTTCTGATCTCCGTCAAAAGGGAGCATAAATCCGTTTCTCCTTATCCTTTCTATATTCATGTTTGCGTATTTGTTTAATAACCTTTGCGCAGTCATTTTATAACATGTATGAACATGCCCTTCTCTCATTGTCGATTTAGGTGAAAGATTATATCAACTATATCATGCTTGTTAATTCTGTAGATCTTCAAAGAAGCAGTTTATTTTTATTCTAGTAGATGACACTCTGCTGTGAGGATTAAATGAAAATAATAACCACTGGGTCAATAACTCTGTGAGCGGAGACGAGCACCTTTGATTCTAGCATGACTTGTGATCTGGGTGTACTTGGATATTTTATAGGAACACCTGCTCATTCTTGTAAATATGCAATCGACCAATCATCTGGCAGCAGCACAATGCATAAAATCATGCCGATAAGGCTGAAGAGCTTCAGTTAATGGTCAGACAGAACAGCAGAAGGGGGAAAAAAATGTGATTTAAGTGAATTTGACTGTGGTGTATTTGTTGGTGCCAGTTGGGTCAGTTTTTCCGAAATTGCTGATCTCCTGCGATGTTCACACACAACAGTTTCTAGAATTTAGATAGGATGGTGAGGAAACCATAAAAATAATCCACCACACGGCAGTTCTATACAAATAATTGCCTTGTTGAAAGGTCAGAGGAGAAATGTCCGGACTGGCTCAAGGTCGACAGGAAGGCTGCAGGGACTCAAATAATCACTCGCTACGACAGTGGCGAACAGAAAAGCATCTCTAAATGCCTAACAAATCGAACCTGCAGATTAACGGGGTACAACAGCATACGACAGTGTTGGGTTACACTGAGGCTACAGTGGACATAGGCTTATCAAAACCAGATTCAAGATTCAATATCATTTATTTGTCACATACGTTACGCAGTGAAATATGCGACATAAGTCGCTCCTAGACAGTGCAGCGAAAAGGAGAAGAAAAAAAAGAGACAACAATAAAATTTAAAAAACGGTACTAAAATAAACAAACAAATGTTACACAAGCAGTAAATCATAAAGGATCAGTGATAGACTAAGGTAATCAAGAATAAAAAATATATATAAGAAAATAAGGATGGACTGGTGAAGGTAAAGACTGGAAAAATGTTGCTTGGTCTGATGAATCTCGATATTTGCTGTAGGGTTAGACTATGGCGTAAACAGCATGAATCCGGTGACCCAGGCTGCCTAGTGTCAGAGCTTCCTGTCAGATGGCATAATCGTGTGAGGAATGTCTTCTTACTCTGCCTTTTACTTCGTAATGTTGGCATTGATAGTTTTACTTTTTCTCTAAAGCAGCCATCTTCATTTTGGGCTAAATACAGTAACTGCTGATTGAAACAGAGGCTAATTAGCTTATTGTGTCACCTTGAAGGCACAGTAACGTACCTGAGTTTATTAACAGCTAGTGGCTATAGTTGGGGGGAGCGGGGGGTGCACCTTTATGCAGTCAATTTTTTATCTTTAATTTTCAGAATGTGCTATGAATGGCTTTCAAGGGAAAGTCATAGTCAGCCATGCGTGATTAAGGGCAAGTATAATGTGGCACGATATGTTTTAATTGGTATGTGGATTATATCTATGCATGCAGTATTTATCTGTCAACAATCAGACACACACATACTCTTTAGAGTATACTCCTTAGAATATACTCTTTAGAGTATACTCCATAGATGTGCTTTTTGTTTGGAGAAGCTGCCTCTGCCACACAGATCTCTTAAAGCTGCACTTGTGGCTTTCCTGTTATCTTTAACAAGTCTGGCCGCTCTCCTCCCACCCCTCTCGATACCGGATGTTATCGTTGATCACGCCATTCTCTGTAAACTCCTGGCACCGTATTGATCAGGTGGGTGGCTCTTTCAGGAATGTTAGGTCCAGCATTTCTGTCATCAGCAATCGTTCCATGCGTAAATCACTGAGATCAGACATTTAGGCTACACTGGTAATCGATCCTTTTGACCCTGCTTGCACACACTTATAGATATACTTAATTAAAAGGAGCTTGTGGCATTAATGATTTCATTCAATAGATAAATGTTTCCTCTCACAAGTAGTTACAAGATCTAATTTAACCTAATTGAAGACATGCAAGATGTTCTCCTGTGCAACAGCTTCTTTCATCGGTGATCTCTTAATTTTTTTTTTTCTTTCAGTTTTACCTATCTTCCCAGAGTGGTGAACAAATCAATTTCAGCAGCTGTGTTATGAGATGGCAAAGCCGGCAAGGATGCCCCAGAGCTTCCTGGGGAACGTCTCCCATTTTCCTGATGGGAATTGTGACTCCTGTCACCTATAAACAGAGACCAGGATTGAGTCTCGAATCCCGAGGATATGACATTAATTTCCTCTGTCACTCTCACTGATGTTATCCAGCTGAAATGCAGATTTCCTAGCAGCGAATGCGGTCACGGCGCATATGCATGTAGCAGCTAATGCGGTCACAGCACGCATGCATGTAGCAGCTAATGTGGTCACGGCGCGCATGCATGTAGCAGCTAATGCGGTCACGGCGCGCATGCGTAGGAGTTTTACTATCTTTGTAGGAAATATTAAGATAATTCCTGAAAAGGAGATGTTGTGAGGAAATCCCTTCTTCAGGTGATAGCAGAGATAATGGTGACTATTTTAAGGGATTATTTTATCCAGTCATCTGTAACCCTTTACCTTTACCGTCGGCTCCAGGTCCCCATGATACTGTCGCAGGAGGCACAGGCCCAAGACTCGCACCCCCAGGATGTGCTGAAGTCCTTTTATTTGTCGCTAAATTCAAGCCTTAGCTTGACTGCTGCTATATGCTAAAGCTAAAGAAAATTTGCCTGCTACCCATTTTTTGACTGTTGTAGCTTATTGTTTACAATTTAATGGAATCTCTACAAATACATTGGAACATATGGATGTTTAAATAGACAAAAATGTTATTTTAAGCCACGCAAGCAAGCTACGAATTAAACACCCGTAATTGTGAAATAATGTCATAATTATGTAATTTACTGGTACCAAGCCATAGCAAAGTTTTAGATAATGACTATTACTTTGCATGAGAATTCATGAGTATTTTTTTAGCAGCAGATGGAATCGCGACGGTGCCAGTGAGAATCACTCAGAGGGACTCTGTGACCTTTTCGTTAACGTATGCAAACGAGCTCGGCCTGGACATTAATGTGACAAATTGCTTATCATGCTTACTTTGGGTGCCTGATGTAGCCTTGCTGAGCTGTGGAGAAAAGGACGGAATTTCCAGAAGCCCTCACACACTCAGCACCCCCCCCCCCCCATCCTAAAGCAGGAAAAGGGAAACTAATACTTGTAAGCTCCCTGCCCTCACCGACAGACATCTCCCGTGCAAGTAAGTACCGTGACGTCTATGTTTTGTGGGCAGACGACAGCTCAGATCTTCAAATATGCCGATAATCCCGAAATGGGTAGAGGAGAGAGGCAGGAGAGACTCGCAGTTCCACATGCAGAAAAGTTCCCAGTGTGGGGTATTAAATATTTCAGACATAGACAGCGAGTAGACATTAAGCTGCATTTGTCATGGATGAGTGGAGAGCTGGCGTGGCCTCATGGGGCAGCAGAATGAAATTCCGCACGGCGGGGATTTGCCAGGGAAACCAATGGGAGAGTGGAGACGGGGTTTCCATGCCAATGAGCTCGCAGGGCCACGGTGG
>JAODJW010000038.1:9166891-9177029 GCA_026777045.1 Hyperopisus bebe
TGTGTGTGTGTGTGTGTGTGTGTGTGCGTGTGTGTGTGTGTGTGTGTGTGTGTGTGTGCGTGTGTGTCTGTGTGTCTAAAAGCAGGGTCAGACAATCCCTAGGGCCACTGGAGGTTAAGAGCCTTGCTCAAGGACCCAACAGCAAAATCACACTGCTGGCTCTGGGATTTGAGCCAACAACCTTCTGATCAAAGGCACAGTTTCTTAACCCCCTTGAGTCCCCCAAAAGATAAACCCCATGCAAACACGGAGGCGGTGCAGTAATAAGCCCCTTCTCTAGACACTGCATGGGGCTTGATAATTCCCTCTGACAGTAGTAGCACTGGCAAAGTTCATGCACTGACCATCGCTGCATTTACTCAGCCGAGATGCCCTCAGTGGGGCTGTTATATCTGCACAGGCCGCCTACATGATCTGGCGCCTGACATTCGGCTTTCTCATGGCTCTCCTCCTTGAGATTCCTTGACACGTCTCTCAACTCAGAGCTCTGTCTCGCTTCGCTTGGCAGCATGGCCAAACAAAAAAGGGGGGAAGCCCAACTCAGCTCTGGGGGGTGCGTTAAACCCAAGCGGGACCACTGAGGAGACATTAGCCAGTCACTCACCTCTCCCCCTTCCCTCCAGATCATCATGGACTCCAACATCACCCAGCAGGCCATGAGTGAGATCGAGACGCGGCACACTGAGATCATCAAGCTGGAGAACAGCATCCGCGAGCTGCACGACATGTTCATGGACATGGCGATGCTGGTGGAGAGTCAGGTGAGACCCACGTGATGCCCTCATGCCAACCTGCTGCCTACAGCTGTTTGCTCCACCAAGGTCCCACAAGGATATTCGATATCAGCCTGATAAAAGAAGCTCACCTCAACAACAATTAACCTATTTAACGGAGAACGCTTCTATGAAGGTTTTCTGTTGGATTATAGCTATCAATGAATAGATTATAGAGTACTGTGAAGAATCTGAGGCAGTCACAGAAAATGTTAAAAGCTGTTTATCTGGGCAGTAAGTGCATATTTGGTCAGAAAAAAATTGCACAGTTCAACATTCGAACATATGTGGTATAGCAAAATAAATTCACAAGTATTTCTTGTATTCTCCAAAAAGGTACTGACATCCTGTTGGATGGCTAGATGGTCACCACTCTCCTCAGGGGTACCTCAGTCACTCCATGTATCCGTTAAATTTCACCCCCAGCAGAAGGTGCAGCAGAGCAGCATGGAACCGATTTAATGGCCAGTGTTCCGCCCGGCTGTTTAATGGACCTCCGGTGGGGAGTGGCTGGGCACCCCGATGACCAAGCCCCATGCATGTCCTTTTGGGTCACGTGTGATTCGTGTGTTTCCATTCCCACATGAGACCTTCAGCCACATTGTTCGGTGTCTCCATCCAGACACCTTTATCTAAGTGTCTCCTTAGGACTGAATTCAGGACAATGCTCTTCAGGTTCTCAAGTGATTATTCCACATGAATTATTCACAAATCTCATGTGGTAAAATCTGTATTAACATAAGTATGCTTAGTGTAATTGCCTTTTCTCTTAATGTGTTTGTGGAATAAATTTTTCTTTGTTGAGCTCTTTTTAAAAACAATTTCTGTTCTAAAGTACACTCTTACTTAAAGCATTAACCAGAAACTAAGTGTTAGTAATGTACTGATCCCATGTTCATTCTTCATTAACAAATCATAATGGTTGATGTATTTCATACAGTTACTGTATTCGTTCATGATTTGTACTTCAGTAGTAACTCACTTACTAAGTTACTTGTGCTCCCCTCAAGTAAGATGTTACTGAACCTTCTTAACAGAAAACATTCATTTAATGTGGAAAACAGGTAAGTGCAACATCAGTAAGACCTCTCTGTATGTACATAAAGTGTGACTGATCAGTTTCAGTTTTATCTTCAAGGCAGCAAAATGTCTTTCTTTTAAATTTCTGGTTATATTTTTCATTTTGAGACGCTTATGCTAATAAAGCCAGGTAGACCATAAAGAGGTCTTAGTATAAGTTTCATTGCATAAATGCTTTGTGCTTCTCTTCTGAGATAAAAACTGTATGTTTCTGGAATGGGACACCATGCACTCTCACTTCTGGACCACTTCCTAGTGAAATCATGATGCATGATGGGTATGGTGCAAGGACTATGATGAAACATAAAAATACGTTACAGAGGTGTCGGTGAGGATATCCCCTGGCCGGCCATGCTTGGTCTTTCTATAAATATGAATGGGGTTAGTATCATGCCTGACATACAGAGAGGCCTTACTGATGTTACACTTATCTACTGCTGCACTGCTGTTTATGATTGATTAATGATTGATTAATGATTGATTAATGAAAAACGAACATGGGATCAGTACGTATAGCAAATGCTTAGTTTCTGGTTAATTTACAATATGGCTGTACGGTGTGTTATACAGGTAAAATCACCACCTAATCCCCAGAGAAGCTAGTGTTCTCTCTGATCCTTTCCCAGTACAGAATGTCTGAACTCGTTTACTGTAATGAAAGCATTTTCTACACCCGACAGGGAGGAGGAAGTGCGTAGGAAAGGGATCTTCGAATTGTTATAGATTGTTTTAGTTTTGAATCTTTCCGATTTTGGAAACTGGAGTTCATGGACCAGCAGACACCCTGTTTCAGGTGAAGACTTGCCGTGACCCTAACTTAGGAAGCCTTTCAATGAATGTGAGGAAGAGCAGGTACACTACAGCAAGATACTTGGAGTTAAATGATGCACAGCCTCAACTATCAGTTAGGCAGTGAGCTCTGGAAGCTCTTCCAACTGCCTCTGTACTTTTCTTCTCATGCTCAGTCTGTCTGTCTGTCTGTCTTTGCCCATGACTTTCAGGGGGAGATGATTGATCGCATTGAGTACAACGTGGAGCACTCCGTGGATTACGTGGAGCGAGCGGTCTCTGACACCAAGAAGGCGGTGAAGTACCAGAGTAAAGCTCGGAGGGTGAGTTCGTTAAGCTTGTGTTGAGTAGCTGTGTGGTGTGGCGTAACATGGCGTGGCATGGTGTAGCGTAGCATGGTGTAGCGTAGCATGGTGTAGCATGGCATGGTGTAGCATGGTGTAGTGTAGCATGGTGTAGCATGGCATGGTGTAGCATGGTGTAGCATGGCATGGTGTAGCATGGTGTAGCATGGTATGGTGTAGCATGGTGTAGCATGGCATGGTGTAGCATGGTGTAGCATGGCTTTACTTCTGTCCCTGCAAAACATGTCTCAAGACTCATCAACATCTGATGTGCTGCACTCACTGGTGTTACCCTTGATTTCAATATGGCAGGATTCATTTTGGCCTTAGGTTTTTCACAGGTGACCTCGTCTAATTACTGAGTTTTGGGTTTTGAGTCCTGGTATCTGTTTTTTACTTTCACAGTCTCTGCACAGGCAATAGGCTGAAGAAGCTTGTTCAGCGCTAACAGTTATTTTAGCATCTTGGTTAAAACTGGTGCCAGAAATGAACAGTTTGTTACCTAATGCTCCGGTTGCAGGCTGGCAGCTGTCCTTCTAGCCAATCGCCAGACACTGTGAAGTTTCCGGTATTACGCCACGGTGTATAGGGAGTGTAAATTTGTCAGTGACTTCATCTGGCTTGTGGGCAATATGAATAACTAAAGATCGCCCTTTTTTTCCCCCTTATATTGCATATATGGGATTTTCTGCGATTCATTAGTCAAGGTTTCCACCCTCTGGATGATTGAAGTACTGCTACCAGTGGTAACTGACAATATAAAGGATTGTAGAGTTGAGCTTTAGACGGTAAGCGATACAGAGATTAATGACAAACATTTCATGTGGCAGATTTTCTGAATGACAATGAGATGATTAGCTATCGCCACGCTGTGAGGAATATGGACATCTTTAAAAATAATCTGGAATATTTCTATTTAAAATTAATCACACTTACCATCTTTGTCCACTCTAGAGCTCATAGAAAGGATTAGTCATCCTTGAAAGCTATCACCCAAAGCAGACATTTGATGGGGACAAAACATAATAGTCTATCTGACGCATTGTTAGAACCCCGTAGTCATCCTCTGGGTGCCGTTCCTGTCAGATTGATACAAACCCTCAAAGGCTGAATTAGGCCTAAGTGAGACACATCTCATTTTTGGTGACTGCTCTCAATGCGAATGGTCTTACAGGACGTCCACAAAACGGAGCATGTGCACTAGGGATGGGAAGATTCACCAATTTCAAGTCGAAGGAACAATTGCCCCGATTTGAAAAGTATGCAGTGCGTAGAATTTGGGACGAACTCAGGATCATTTCTAACATCTTTTCATTGGTAAAATCCAATTTATTAATTTTGATTAACTAGTAGATGCCCTATGCCTTCATTATTTAGAAACGTGACCAATAATTTTTGACCAATAATATTATTTTTAGATTGAGTCCCCCTCTCTAAACCGTTTCTGTATCTGTGCCATATGAATTGGGTAGCGTCATATTCTTTCGTATCACATCGTATCGTGTTGAATTGCACTTTTGTGTTGGATCAAAACATGCCAAATGGTACTGCATCACAATAGCAGTGAATCATATTGTATCATATTCATAGCTGCTTCATATGTATCTTTAATATATCGGAACATTGGAGATGCATCGAAGTGCGTATCGCATTGGCTCAGCGATGGAGATACGTGTATCTAATGTATAGCAGCAGAATCTCAGGTCTTAATGTTCTCCATAAAATACAGGCTGGTAGTAAAAAATAATTTCACAATCACAACCTAGTCTGTTCCTGTGGCCATGTTTCAAGCTATATTTAAGCTGCTAAGTTCGAGTGGCTAAAGTTGGTAAGCTTCCAGCAGCGAACCACAAACATGGTTGGAAATTTATGCAGTGTGATAAAATTACAGTGGAACTGACTATATACGGATTCTCAGTGGAATTTTAAATGCCCCTGACGTCAATTGATATGACTTGACAGCACCTAGTATTAATAAAAGCATTTTTAATACATTAAATGCTTCCTAATTCTTTTAGAAAATAGCATCAACTATACAGAAATTGCATTCAGACGGACTTCAGAGGAATCCGTATCCGAATCAGTGTTCAAGATTATCCACTCATGAAGTGGTATCATTTTTTTGTGTGTTTAGCTAAACAAAATTCATACAGCAAATCCAGCTGTTTCATTGGCTGGGAAGGAACACAAATAACAAATGAGGATTCATAAAAAAAAACAAAAAAAAACAAACGTAGATTCACTGGAAGCCTGGCTGCTGGTACCTCCTTAGTCAATATCTAATAATATATAACATAATGTAGTATATAGCCATAATTTAGAACGCTTGAAACGGTAATCTAAGCTTGAGCATAGGCACAAGAAGACCTTTTGAGCTCAACATGCTGAATGTTGGAACAATGATAAACAGACTTTGGAGAAAGAACCACAAAGTTGCTTCTGATGCTACTGAGTTTGAGTCTGACCTTTTAACCTCTGTGTTAGAACAGGGGCAGGCAGTCTTATCTGCAAAGGGCCGGTGTGTATGCAGGTGTTTGGGAACCTTTAGGTCAGCTGTTCAAACCCAGGTGTGAGAACCCTTCAGCCAATCAGTCCTCTAATTAGTAATCAGGGAGCTGCAGTGAAAACCCATACACACGATGGCCCTTTCCGGATACGATTACAGGTATATTTCGTATATTTTCTCGTCTATCAGGGTTATCTCAAACCCGCATAACATTCAAGCTGCAATATCTGAACAACATGGCACAGATTATATTTCGGGGGGATTTCAGCCTAGGATAGACACCTTCTGTCTTATATATTTCAGTTAAGAACAGAATTTCCACTGGAGAGAGAATTCAGTTAGAGCAGCTGGGCAGGGAGTTGCCCAGGTTTGGGGTCTGTCAGATAGTCTTCTGTGAGAAACACTTTGCTTTGCCCTCAGTCTGGGCTTCAGGTATAATCAAGAGTCGGGAGGATGTGCAGTGAAGTTGGTGTGTCTGGAGACAGGAGTTTAATGGGGAAGTGTGTTCATGTTCATCCCTGCACATTATGTTGCATCATCTGTGTTAATGTTCTCATGGCGCTCTGTGAATGTCCTAAAATAGTCGTCATGAGCAGTCAGAAGATGAAGGGGCGCACAGGGACTGTCTTATAGGTCTGCAAAAAAATAAAAAATAAAAATTAAGCTTTGGGTGAAGTGCAGCCACGTTCCTCTGAACTGCCTTGGCTGTCGAGATGAGATGTGAGATGAGATGGTACTTTCTCAATCCCAAGAGGGAAACGAAGACATTACAGGAAGTCAGATTAAGACAGCAAAAAGAGACAGACATAGCAAAAGAGGCAGGATAAGTAAGAATACAGTAAAAGGTACAAATAAATAAAAGGTACCAATGTAAATAAGTAAATGTACAGACTGTATAGATGACGATAAATAATATACACCAATGTGTAACAAATGCACAGATGAAATTTTCCATACTACAATGTTAAGTATTCCAGTGTTAAATGATCTGAATCAAAGATACGATGATGGTGAATCACAATGGGAAAATATTTATGAAATACTGCAACAGCGACATCACAGAGTAACAGCAGTCCTGTGAAGGCATTACATGCTGTGGTGAGAGATTCCAGCATGTGTTTCTATCTGCTTTGGCTGCCCTTTGTGTGATTTTTATGTTATTTTCTGAGCTACACTTGCAGAAGAGCACAAGCTTTCCTCCATAACCTTCTAACCCTGTGTGTTCCTCTTTACTTTACATGCTTCCCTGGGACTACTTCTGCTTTCTTGTTGTTGCTCTTGATGGCCACGCAGAAGAAAATCATGATCATTATATGCTGTGTGGTGTTAGGCATTGTAATAGCGTCCAGTGTTGCCGGGACGCTGGCTTAGAGCATACTGCTGCAGCAGTAGGAAAGAGTATCCACCTGCCCAAACACATGACTCTGAAACACACACATGCACACACACACACACACACACTCCCTATCTCTGCCTGTCATCTTCACACAAGCACATGCACATGTTTTGAAATATATTTTAAAAGAAGCGAGTCACATACTGTAAAACGATGCACAATGTCCTGGAGGAGATGTATTTTTTATGCATGAGTTCTTTTTTTTTGTTAATGTGTGTGGTTTTCGCGGCGTGTTTACCTGGGTGTTGAGTGTCGTATGACAAATTTTACAAATGTTTTTGAGGTCTAATTTTAATGAGGGGGTGGCACGAGGGGGATCTTGAAAATGTTGCACGTACATTCCAAACAATGGCATTTTCTAATTATTTTTCTATTACATTGGAATAAGCAGCCTCTACACTAGTCTATTTGTTGATTTCTAAATCTAATACAAAGAAACGATAGCTCTGTATGAATATTTGGAGCAACAGCACCGGATGTTGAGCAGAACAGGAAACGGTGTAATTTAAAGTAGTTTTACATAAGTAAACAGAGACAAAATTCCTGGGAACCCTACTCTTCCCTCTTGACATGCTGTACAATATGTCCTAGACCTGACTTTTGCATGACATCTCAGATGATATAATGTTGTTCCGTGAAAAAAGAAAGTCGTGAAAAATCTTTGTATTTAGATCATTGCTTTTGGACTCAATTTGGTGATGGCTGCCTAAGACTGGGATTATCGTCAGTCAGTATTATTACGACCATCGAAATTCCCCACCCCGATCGTCATAGTAACGAGCTCTAGCAAGCTGCTACAGGGTAGCATCTCCTGTCGTCCTTCCTGGGTTCTCGTTGAGTTCTGTTGTGAGGGTGTGCTAAACCGTGTGTGTCTTTACGTCACAGGAACCATTCTGCCCGTCTGGTCCAATTCTGCTGCATAGTGGAGCTCTTTACTGCCTTGACATTGAGTTTGAGTTATAATCTTACAAACTCAACTGCAAATAGACATAGTTATGGGCTACACTCTAAGCTTATGATGTACTCGGTGTTTTTCAATGTAATCCCTACCGTGTGACTGATGTTAATACCGGAGCCCAGCATTGTGGGACGTCACACCCTTTCTCGTGTGCTTTTAAATGTCCTGTGGTGCTGTTTTCGTTGCGTCTGGTCCGCGTGTGGACGTGCCTGACCTGACTACAGGCAGCTGCCTGAATGGTCGCCTAAATCAGCCATCGAATGCATTCCAACAACTTAGATTTGACAAAAAAATATATATAAATAAAGGAAATAACAGCCACGTTGCCTACGCAAGCCGCTGCCTTTGTTATGACGCTGCCATGTTGTCTTTTGTGGTGAAACTAGCCAGTAAAGAGCTGAGTCACATGACAACACATGACGAATTCACACTCTGCTGGGGCTTTCTAACTGTGGACCAAAGCTTCTCCTCTAACCAGGGGTTAGCTAATGAGCAGCACATCCATTTCACGCACATCTGGCCACCGATCTCCAGCGGAGAGTCGTTCAGAGTGTCATGGGCAGGACTGGTAGCACCGGCTGCGCTACCGGGACGCGGGTCGGCTATGTGGCCCGCGACCCCCCACCATTTAGTCACCACCCACCTCGCAAAAAAACAAGCGTGACCAACAGAGCTGATCAACTGAACAAACGTACAAACAAATGAGGAAATAAAAAGTGCATGTTGCAGCCATTTTGGAGTTTGGATGTATTGTCCTCGCTTTCGTACAGTGCCGTTAGTTAGAGGTGTGTTTTTGAACAGTCGTGTGAGGCCTGGGGCTTTGCTTCTGTTTGTGCTGGAGTATTCCTGTAAAGGTTACTAGAGGGGTGCTTTCTCATGGTCTACACACCATCAGCCCCCCCCCCCCATGTACCAAAAGCTATAAGTAATGTTTGGGTGTTGGTACGAGGACTGAACTTAGCAATATAGCGCAAGCCCTTAGCGATGTATCTGAGAACCTCTTCACTTCGAGCAGAAGTATTTGTGCTTCCACCAACACCCCATTCCGGAGATGCTTCTGCGTTGTCAGAAGAGTTTCTGAGCTGGGATATCCCCTTTGGGGCACTCCATGCGAAGCGCTTAATAGTGAATAATTAGGATGAAAAGCCTTTTGTAGGACAATGGGCTGTTCTGTATATAGATGCGAATGACTAATGCTGTTTCACGCACTCAGACACCCACTCGAAAATCCAGGCCTCCTGAAGAAAGATGACAAGCAAGAAGTAACAAACTTGAGTTATTCCAAGCAAGACTCATACAAGCGGAACGAGGCTCTTTGTGCTATTACTAAATGTCTTTGTGTCCTTAACATCTTTTTTTCTCTGAAGTCTTCCCTCCCTTATTTTGTAGTTTCATTGATTTAATAAGTTCCGACCAATGGTGGAGTTGTGCTAGAATAATGTTGCGAAAGATGTATATATGGTATTTAAATCTTTGAAAGGCAGATGCGGGGGGATTAGGAATAGTTGTGCACATCGGGTAGAGAAAGCATTCTTAGGAAAGTACCCATCACCTTTGTTAACACCATCGTCAATTTTGACGAATGAGACATGGACGCAACCCTTCCGGAGTGCAACACATTATTGTGGGCCAATGCAGATGTAATATATTGTAGCTATATCCACAGAGATTATCCCTTGCAGATTATTACTCCTATATATAATGATCAAATGTAATTGTGTATGAAGGGTGTGTTGCAGTGTGAACCCAAAGCCTTTTTCCAAATGGACCAATGACGTGTGGCTTCTTTACAGCAGAGGGAAAGTTATCCATTACTACAGAAACATTTACCTTTTCCCACATAGAAGTACTTGAATAGATGGCATCTTGGAGAGGAATTACTATTGTTACTATCAAACCCCAGAAAATCATTTTTCAATAGGCTTCATGGGACAGGTGAATGATAGCATTCTGTAATCAAGCCAGGTCTGAGCCATTGAGGAACCATCTGAGGAACAGTGAGGACACAGAACGCAAACGCTGGATGGTGTCCCGTACACCTTAGATGAGTTAACTGGAGAGAAATGAGACATTGAAGGCCAGGGTGGGTGGGGTTATTCTTTGCTGTCAATCACGAGTCACCTGATTTCCTATTGGCTACTTGACAGATTCCCCTTTGTTAAAGTAGTGAGTAATGCCAGATTCATGTAATATTATGTGGAGTAACTGCTATTCTGTATTAGGAAAATTTCCCTATAATTTTACTAATACTTTACTAATTACTTCCTAAGCGCACACCCACACACACACACG
>JAODJW010000038.1:9184773-9199461 GCA_026777045.1 Hyperopisus bebe
AGTTCTGAAGGCGAAAGGGGGTCAAACACCGTATTAGTATGGTGTTCCTAATAATCCTTTAGGTGAGTGTATATCTAAACCAGAGCATCCACCGAACAAGCAGACACAGCACAGGAGCAAACACATTACAAGCTAATGACACAGGGTGGTCACCCGTCTGCTGGCCAAACGGGGAACAGCCTTAGGGCCGGGACTGATCCTAACTGCAATAGTTTAGGTTGTGGTAGGTTAGGTATTGGAAGCCAGAAACATGACCTCGATTGACATGCAAGGCCGCAAAGTCCAGTAAATTCAGGGCTTTATTTACCATAAGCAAACGGAGCACAGACAGGGACAAGGCCTTAAACATTACATATGGTCCCCAACTTACAACCTATGCAACTAGAAGTTTATTTAACAAAAAAAAATTAAATTAAGCAATTGTACGTAAAAATAAATTTCATGCAGCTTGACGGCCAACAGTGCTACACTACCTAGCGTATGCTGTGCGCCATATGATAATTTCCACGGGAAAGTACTATACGACCGTCCCAGTCTCACGCATCTTCCAGTCTCATTCTTAATCCTAAAAGTCCATGCGATCATTCTATTCCGACATACGGCCATTCTGATGTGTGACCCGTCTGTTGGAATGGATCCCAGTCACAAATCAGGGACAGTCTGTGCAAACACAAAACAGTGAAGAAAGCCAGATTACACAGTATCTGGGTAAACTCACATAGCTAACCACTTTTTCTGATCAGGGTAGTTACCGGGTTGGGGGAGGGGGGGTGAGACTTAAGCCTGTCCCTGGTAGCAGGGGGCACAGGACCAGGGCACCCCCGGGCTGGCACACTTGCAATGCTACAGGGGCAATTTAGATACACAAGCTACCCTAAGTGGATGTCAGTGAACTGTGGGAGGAAACCAATGCATTCTGGGAAAAACATAAACTCAACAAAAACCAGACAGAAATGGGGATCAAACCCTCAACCCTGGAAGTATGAAGCAACAGCGCTACACAATGAGCCAAAACTAATTAAAAGAATCATTAATGAAAAATACCAGGCAGATAGCTTTTACCACCACCACGCATCGCTGTGGGTGACCTCTGACCATGTCAATGTGCCTCTGCAAATGACAATACAGTTTTTAAATCCTTATTGCAATTGAACACACTTTGTTTACCAGGAGAAATTCATCAAATGAGTTGGATGGAAGTGAGAGTGGGTTTCAGTAATTTGCAAAACTACAAAATACAGTATATGTCACTGTTTTTTTCTTTCTTTTTTCATTTATATAGACGGAGATATTACCTGCAAGGAAAAATACCTTGAGAATTTCAAACATTTACCTTCTTTTTCTCAATAACAGATTTGTATTAGAATAGACAAAGAGTATGATTCACTATGAAGTACATAAAGTAATAAAAATTGCAGTGAATTCCTAAATGCAGTTTGTAATGGCTTTAATGGCAACTTTAGTTATGCGTTTCAGCTTTGTCTGTGTGTATGTGTTTGTGTTATATGTGATATTTCTAATAGTTATGTACAGTATAACAAATGCGAACACAATGCACATTTACACGTGTAAACTAACATTCTTTGAACAAGAAGATTGGGCAGCATGGACTTGCATACCGAGAAAGATATCAACGTTTCACACCATCGTTAGGATGAGACTTTATGACTAATATTATTAAGCTGAACAACATGGCAAGTGAAGAAATTTTATGTTTAATTAACATATGGGAATTTTAAAAAGTTGGACCATAGTTTAGAGTTCCCCCTTAATAAATAACTACTAGAAGTAGCGATCATACATAATATTGTATCCCCTTAAATAAAATGATTGCTTAAGAAGTGCTCGTCTGAAAATACTCAAAAAATAAAATGACAATAAATAAACACGGAGTGATAAAAACTATGAAAGTAGTGAGATGTCGACATCTACAGATGCGTTGGGCGCACAGCTTCTGGGCTTATCGGAGATCTGCGCCGGCTGCCGTATTTCACCGAGACACGGGGCTCCGGCAACAGCCGAGCAGATGCGCTATAGTACCGAGCGACACTAGGAAAGTGTCCACTTCAGCAGCCGTGAGGTCCCACCCCTACTTCGGTGTCGGTTGTTCTGTCAGTCTTGCGACGTGGAATTCATTTTGCATTACATTCGGATTTAATTTATCTGGCTGTGATTAGCGGTCCTAGTGTGTGTGTGTGCATGCAGCAGCATGGTTCCGGCGACAGTTCTAACGGAGAGAGACCCATTTCCTCTAATACCAGCAGCCCGGTCCCTACGCCTGCTTCTTGGGTAAGGAGGTTTGCACAGGACAGGCGAGCTGTCCAACAGCCCGGAGTGATGGTGGTATTTTCCGCCCAATGTGAGACTGACGAACCGATCGATGCGATGTCGAGTTCGGGTTCCGCCGAGGATGATTTCCGGAAGCCATCGGTCTCCATCCCAAACCTAACCCCTAGCAAGCCTCTTCGTGCATGTAACGCTTCCCAGGAGGTGAGTAGACAGAGCAGGGCGGATGTTGTTGTTCATGCTGTTTACGTGCTCTGTTAGCAGTAGGATCGGCGTAGAATTTGTATGCGTGGACAAGTATAAGCTTTATTGTGCTTCAATGTTACAATATATCCCCTGGGAACTTTATTTATAAAGGCTCACCTATTTACCGATGTCTTAACTCCGTTTTCCCACGTTTCTCAACCCCCTTGGTCTATGGATTTGTCTCCATTGGCAACAGATGAATTACTCATGCCCTCTTCCTCCGGCTTGCTTGAATCTGATTGGTTCACTATTTCACCAAGACGAACGGCGCTGTGTCCTAATTGGCTCACACCGCGCGCATGTCAAAGCGTGGCCTTCTTTGGGATTAACCTTCTTTAATCGCGTTTGGGGAAGGCAGCAGCGGAAAACCTGGCTGAGGGTCTCGGGCCAGCCCTTCGACATCGTGCATGTAATCAAGCAAACTCCCTATTGGTAAAAAGACGAGAACCAGATCAACCAAATCACACGTGATTTGCCTGTGCTCTGAGATGTACACACAATGGTACCTGCGTGCATTTTACAAAAAGATTAACATGCTGTATGTGGACATACAAGCATTTCTTGACTGATATAAGTGAACCGTTCCGCAGACCCTTATATAAGTCATATTTACGTGTCGGATTTACCTTCCCATAACATTCGAGACTGGAAATTAGTCATAGGGGGTGTTTGAATGCATTTGTTGTTTGACTATTTGACCGTATAGCTCTACTTCCCTGAGCAGCAGGTGAATTAAACTCTTGCCATGGGATAGACTTCAATAAGAAGTTTTCTTTTGAACAAATTAGCTGTCCTAAGACTTTAGATCCCACACAATTTAAACCAAAAATCACTTTTCATATTCTGTACACTTCAGAGAATATCCAAACCTCCAAAGAGTATTTTATGTTAAGGATTTTTGCAAGCTTTCATTTGTGTTTGCTGGCAATCAGCCACTGATGTGATACCGAGGAATTGTTCTTTGTTTTACATGGTCTGTATAAGGATCTTTGGTAGATAATAGGCTGCCAGTTTCTTTTCCTGATATTGTACTTTCATTCATTTCAGTCTTTGTGAACTTCTCATGGAATCTATTCCATATGCTTGGATTTTATTTGTGGTTTAATTTTTGTTACAGGGTGTCGATTTCATCTGAAAGGTACCTTCAAGAACTTTTTTCCCCATCAGTGCTGAAATGATACCACTGAATGTA
The DNA here is from genome assembly GCA_026777045.1 of Hyperopisus bebe. Lineage (NCBI taxonomy): Eukaryota > Metazoa > Chordata > Actinopteri > Osteoglossiformes > Mormyridae > Hyperopisus > Hyperopisus bebe. The sequence continues at coordinate 9,188,498 of JAODJW010000038.1, forward strand.
ACAGGGAAAGTTGCTTTACCTGGTGTTTATTATACTAAGGCATGAGTTCATTTGTGTTTCAGTTTCGTAATTCCTCAGATGCAGATGAAAACGATGGATGGATGGATAGTTTACTTGTGTTTGTTAGGAAACTAGCAATCTGTAAACACAAACCTTTCCATGAGTTCTGTCTTGAATGTTTTTATGTCCAGTTTCCAGCGTTTTCAGTGTTGGGTGCATTAATCTGTAACTCATATGATCATTAAATCTCAGGCTTTTCCCAAATGGCCCATAATTGAAGTACAAGTTCTTTAGCTTCACAGTAAAGACAAGCAACTCTTCCTTTCCCGTTGGTATGATGCTGTTTATTGGACCCTGTTGTCCCCAGTTCCCAGAAGTCATCCCCTTGAATGTGGGCGGCACCCACTTCACCACGCGACTGTCCACCCTCCGGCGCTACGAGGACACCATGCTGGCGGCCATGTTCAGCGGCCGGCACCACATCCCCCGCGATGCAGAGGGGCGCTTCTTCATCGACAGGGATGGAGCTTATTTTGGGTGAGTCCTGGGTAAGATTGACTAAAGCTAATAAATAGTTTTGCAAACTTAATGAGGTTATTATAGTGGCATGGTGTGTAGCAGTGCTGCCTCACGCCTACAGTGTTTGGGGTTCCCCTACCTGTGTGTGTAGGATTTGCACATTCCCCCTCTGTTATGTTGGTTTGCTCCTAGAGGCAGTCAGGCTAAGTGGCTTCTCTGAATTGCCCATAGTGCGTGATGTGTGCCCTGATGGACTGGCTTCCTGCTCAGGGTTTGCCCCTGCCTTGTGTACTATGGCTGTGTTTCGGTCCCCAGACAGTCCATGTGTTTGCTCCCTCCCAGCACAAACGTGGACTGTCTAGCAGGGAGCTGGGAGGGAGCAAAACGTGGACTGTCTGGGGCTCCCCCAGGATCCGGATGGGACACAATGTCCAGAAGTGCTTAAAGTACATTGTACTGGTTAAGTGATTGGAAGATGAATGGAACAAATTACAGATAAAGTTAATTATTAGCAAATTAAAGATATTACCTGTCTATTGTCAGTTTAGAAAACAAATGATTGGAGGTTGTTTGGGGCCAATTTATAAACTTGTTTTACTTTTTCTTATTTTGCTGATCATAATTTTAAAGAACTACTGCGAATACCCTTTCTACTATGTTGTGTTGTGAGTTGTTTTTTTTTTTTTTAGGATTTTGCAAATGACCATGTTTGGGGCTGTCTGTAGGGATATCTTGAACTTCCTGCGAGAGGGGGAGCTTCCACAGCGTGACCGTGTGCGGGCTGTCCACAAGGAGGCGCAGTACTATGCCATTGGACCCTTGCTGGACAGTTTGGAGGACACTCAGCCCCTCACAGGAGAGAAAGTCCGACAAGCTTTCCTTGACCTACTTCCGTACTACAAAGGTGAGATGTTCTGAACCTAGTCGTCTACATTTGTCACAGTCTCCCTGTAGGTTTTGTTGCCTTGATCGCAGCACCTTTTTGCCCTGATTCTTGCGAATAGATTGTATTCCACAGAGTCTTTAAAGTATGATGACACGAGGAGCCCTGGTTTCACTGAGCCTCAGCCCTTTGTATCCCGTCTGCAGAGAACCTGGAGCAGATTGTGGAGATCGCCAAGGTGCGGGCCATGCAGAAGAAGGCACGCTTCGCCAAGCTGAAGATCTGCGTCTACAAAGAGGAGATGCCCATCACCCCGTACGAGAGGCCGCTCTTCAACTCCCTGCGCTTCGAGCGCTCGGAGAGCGAGGCCAAGATCTTCGAGCATCACTGCGAGGTAGACGTGTCTTTCGGGCCGTGGGAGGCGGTGGCGGACGTGTATGACCTGCTTCATTGCATCGTGAGCGACCTAGCCGAGCGCGGCATCACCGCGGACCAGCAGTGCATCGGGGTGTGCGATAAGCACCTCATCAACCACTACTATTGCAAAAGGCCCATCTACGAGTTCAAGATAACATGGTGGTAAAGGACGCCCTGCCCACGGCTTCTTCACAAAATGCGGAACAGATTCCAGCCCCATATGGCTGCTGACAGCGTTATTCAGCCAGGATTTCAGGCACTTCTCCCGTAGCATCCTAATTCCTGAGCTAATGCTGTACACGTGTCGACCACGCTGTACCCATAACTGTTTGTCGTCAACCACAGACCTGTTAAATGTGGCGACTGTCCTTTACAGCTTTTATAACAGTGTCATGTATTTTTAACGTCAATGACAGCTACTGCTGTTTTATTTTATTTTGCTCACTCTTGTCATTTTATTTTTTAACTTGGAGGTCTTGTGCCCCTAGTATAAGCTCATTTTTAGGAAATGAAACAACTATTTTTGTGTATTTGTTGCCTTCCTGGTGGCAGTCCTGATCATGTTTTGTTTCTCGTTTCTGGGTTTTGTGGTGAAGGTTCATTTGCTCTGTTGTGGTTTTGTATTACAGCTGGAGGAAATTAAGCTACCTGGTCAAATATTTCATGGGCACGTGCGTACGCACATTTGTCACTTTATTTCATCAAGGTTTTACTTTTTTTAATTCTCGGCTGTGCTTGAGAAGTTAAGGCACTGCTGAAAGATTTTATTCCATGGGAAACAAAGGTTTTGGTACTGGGCTGGCAAATGACAGACCATAAATGGCACTAGAAAAGATTTGCTGGCAATAAAAGATGCTTCTCACTTACCTACTAATTTATTTTGAGTGTTCCTAATACATTTTCGCACCCGCTTTTCTAGGCGAAAGAAGTGGTATCTTTAGGTATATGATGATCGCTGGGTATGTGACACTGATCAGAGCGCGATGGCTAAAAAAGTGAACCTTGTCTCTATCACTGATCTGCTCTCCACTGTCACCACGATCAAAGGAAATGAGCTGCAGGAAATCAGTTAGGTCAAAGGGGCACACGTATGCTCCTAACGGTCTGGGATGTTGAGTAAATTGGTTGTTTTAACACCAAATACTGAGTCACTTTATCAGTTTTACATCATCTCTAGGTAACAACTGACCTGCTCCGTGTTGCATGTTATTTTTAAAGTCAAACCCTTAAATGAACAATTAAAAACTACTTTTCTGTATGCTTAAGTTCCTCCGTATGTTTTTACCTCCTTGGTACTTCAGGGTAAGACAGTGCTTTCATGAATGCCGCAATCATGAATCCATTAACAGACGGCAACACAAGTCTTCACTGGTCAGTGAAAACAAAGGCTGTGTTCTGATGGTAAGAAAGGACCTGCAGAACAGCCTGGAAGACAGAAGGGTCTATATTTTCATAGCATTTGAATGAACTAGCATTTATCACATTTAACGAACTTGCGTTATTTGTCTAGTGTTGTGCAAAAACATATAAATGAAGACAAATACATGATTTTGGCTGGACTGGGTCCGTAATATCTTGTGAGTAAATACCACATTTGTCTGCTTCAAAATAGAAATATTCTTGTCACAACTTGCTGGGACTTGAATTTTAAACTGCTTTAATGTTTTGAACCTCTAAAGGGTGAATGGAAATGCTAGATATGCTGTAAATATTCACAAGTTACTGGTAATCTGTAAACAACAATGTTCTGGTTATTGTGTGTACACAAAACAACCTTATCTGTTTCAGGCCGAAGCAATCTATGCACCTTTTTTGAAAAGCCTGGTAATTAGCTTAGCGGGAAGTTTGGTGGCTAAAACCTGTGAAATAATGCAAGTGCTTTAATATGTTGTTATACCAGGAATTTCATGCAGTTACCACTATTGGTAGAGAGGAAGTATTACCCTCAATCTTCTATCCAGCAGCCAGGGTTATATTGCTTAACAATTTCTGTTGCCTTAGATACCAGACTTTACCAATCAATAACAGATAAGAAAACTTAGACCCTGGATTCTTATCAGTTTCATAATCAGGGAAATTGGGCTGATGTGCAAATTCAATTTAACACTTAAGCAAATGTTCAAGGAGAATTACTATTGAGAAGGTTTTTGAGGAGAGTTGACACTATTAAATATATATATTTTCATAATTTGTACACCATTGTTAAAAAAATGACATGATTATGAAAAGAACCTTGTTAATATGATATTTTCTCCAGGTTTCCGGATGATGTGTTGTCTGAGGTTTCTGACGGTGTTTTCTTCTATTGTAATTATTTACACAGTAAAATGTAACAGATTACAATTGTTTTCCAGAGCTTGACCTATGTTTCTCAAAGAGGTCCTTAGGGACCCCCAGACAGTCCATGTTTTTGCTGGGACTGAGAGGGAGCAGAAATTAGGACTGTCTGGCAGGGAACTGGGAGGAAGCAAAAATGTGGGGTGCCCAACAACCAGGTTGGGAAACACTGGGCTAGAATGTTCCAACTAACACAAAATACTGAACGGTAATTTTGACTGGGAAAGCATAGCTTTATTGAACCCATTGTATTTGTCAGTTACGTGTGTACCTTAGTGACTGGGCACTTGTAACTTGTGAGTAATGACCTAATGTTGTTACCTGACTTGCTCACCTCTCAGCTGTCACCAAAAATCTTGTTTTACTGCCTGTCAGTTTCCATAGATGAGAGATCAGCAGGTCAGTGTCTGTTCATGTCATAATCTTCTCAATTGCAATGTTGTAAGAAGAGCAATCTCTCTGAGTGCCTCATAAACTTGTTTGCAGATTGTATACTAAATATGTGGTCCAGTACATGTATTGTTCAGGTCATATTACATGTGTGTGTTCTGCACATCTGTAGCTAACCTATGATTAAATAAGATTAGTTGAGACAGTCAACCTACAGATTAATGTATGCAGCTTTAGGGGTGCCCATTAATGGTAATTTATAAAAATTACTGGTTTGCTTCAAAAATGGTCACTGCATATATTGCTGCTCTGTGCTAAGTCAAGTGTGTGTGTGTGTGTGTTTGTGTGCGTGTGTGTGTTTTGCAGTTATTTTTTTAAATGAGGTGCAATAGAATTGTGCTTGAAGTCATCACTGTGTCTACAGAGTCCTCATTTTCTGTGTGGAAAAAAAAAATCGGCTGTTTTTTTTTTAAACTTCTTGTTTCGCTCATTGTATGTTCGGAGCAAGGGTACACCCCATAGGTACTGTAGCTCCACTCCTCCAAGGTTGAGGGTTTGAATCTCACCTGCCTGTGGGCTGTGTATTCCTCTAGGCACTCTGCTCTCTTCTTCCTGCTCGAAAACATACAGACAACATAGTTGGCGCTTTTGAATTGCCCATGATTTAAGATGATGTGTGAGAGTTTGTGCCCCTCATCAGACTGGCATCCCAACCAAGGTTTATCTCTGTGCTGCCTTAGACTCCACACTCCCGAATGTCCCTTCGCAGGGTTAGCATCTCAATGACATCCAAATCCAAACAGTATGAAGTCCTTAGGGGGAAAATCAGAAATGCTCAGTTAGGACCTATTTTATAATTACGTGGGACGCCGAGAGGGATTTTTTTTTTCTTTTTCTAGATTATCATCTTTCCGAATCCATTATTGGCCACGGAATTCAAGTAACTTAATACTCAATGGCACCAGCCTCTGCAGTTTCACCGGTTGTTTATTAAAATGGTGTCGCATTTTATGTATTTTAGCCTATTAATTATATACAAACTAAAAACATCCGTCAAAAAAGTTCGAAAAATGTCTAGAACGCATACATTTCGGAGACCATTAAATTATTCATACATATGTAATAATTAAAAAAATATATTTTGGGGAATTTTAACATATTACTTAAAAGTGCCAATCGGGATTTTAATGGGGATTGTGCCAGTAATTAACAATAATTTTTCACAACAAAATTATTATTATTATTTTATTATTATTATTTTATTATTATTATTATTATTTTATTATTATTATTATTATTTTATTATTATTATTATTATTATTATTATTATTATTTTATTATTGTTGTTGATTGAAGAGGAATTTGCAGGGTCGTGCGACTATGCGTTGATGTCAGTCGGTCGCCCTCGCGGTCCAGCCCGACCACGTGACCACGCGCGGTTTTGACGCCGACAGCCGCAGAACAAAATAACGGGAGAAGAGCGAAGGCTGCGAAGTGCGAGAGCTGAGGAAGCGGTTCCCGGTGAAAGTAAACCACAAGCCAAGAGGTTCCCAGCTGCCGAAGGTCACAGCTTCCGCCGCGCATCACAGCGGTAAGGGGGCAGGCAGCCAAGGGAGCTGGAGTAGCGAGCTTGTGGACAACAAGCGGTTGAATTTCGCTATAGCTGTTAGTTAGCCTGTTAGCTTAGCAGTGCGAATGAAAAGAGCAGTGGCTGTGCTCTGTAAATAGTCGGGTCCCTTGGGTTAGCTGTACCTGCGAATGCATGTATTTTTCTGTTGTCCTGGAAATTTCCTGCTATACTAAGTATTAACTTGTGTGGAAACAAAAGATGTTCCGGGCCTGCGTGTTTTGAAGCGTGTAAATACAAGTAGCTGAAGCGGTATTACAATTGACAAGGTTACCCGGAGAGAGAACTGCAGCGCGCCGGCTGACGAGGTGACAGCGTTTCGTCGTTTTTCACTAATGCTTCACTTAAGTTAGATGAAAGAATGCGTATCCGAAAAAAGAAGTGACATCATACTAAATTTAACGTTTCTCACTTTTTGATTTTTATCCACTTGTTTTTGGACATTCGCTATACTTCAGCGCGGTAATAAGCTTTAAACTAACTGTGCAGACTACAGACTTGTCAAAACGGCTGCAGAGTGAATATAGCTAAAGCTGGTTATTGGGGTATGTAGTTTGCTTTTTAGCTGCTTAATGTAACTTATTGTATGAGGTAGGTCAGCATGGAGGTAGCACTGGTGCACATGTCCAGGGTTGTGGGTTCGAGTCTTGCCTCCCCGCTGTGGGTTCAGTTTGCCTATTCTACTAGTGTTATGTGGGTTTCGTCTGTCCGGTTTCCTGTCCTAGCGGCCTTTGTGTGCTCCAGCCGCAAACGCCCGCCACCCAGAATAAACTCTTAGGAGATGGCTGAGAAGGTGGCAGAGGGGGTTTAAATAAGCGATCCTTCAGAAATTTGTGTGATAAAGGTTTCTTAAGGTGATTAATATTTGCAGCAGTTTTGTGGCCATTTACATATGTCATCGTACATAACTGATCCTCCTTTGAAAACATCCTTCGGGTCAAATATCAAATTACTCTCCTTGAGTTGTGTTTAGTAAAGGAGGAAGAACTAACAAAGCATTTTTAACTAGTGTTATGAAATGTATGCGTGTTCAAAAGTAAATAGTGATAGAACTGCATAATCTTGAACTAGGGAAGAAAATGTGACTTTCAGGGGGAACTTGGCTCATTCAGCTCAGCAAAATGAGTTTCTGATGTCAGTGGTTTTTTGAGGGCTGCTAGGGATTTCTTTTTAAAAATGAAAAACAGCTGACACTAGTGCTATCATCTATCCCTAACTGTCTCTGACGGATAAAGGTTTGATTTTTTGCTTGTTGTTTTTATTAAAATATCTGATTGGAGTTTTAATAATATGTTTCTTTCCATTTAGCTTCCATTTCTTTCTGTACTACAAGTGCTGTCCCACACCCCATTTCATTTTCTTAACGAAAGTGGCACAGTTGAGTCAGTGTCTGTATGGAAGTTCAGTTTTATGCAGTGACCCCTGTGTGCCTTTTTGCTTTAGAACTATGTGTGATATTAGATGTTTACTTGGAGTGTAGCTTATGTGAAGTAAAATATGTGCTCAGGAAGAATTAGTTTTCTTTTTCTTTTTGCAATGACAGGTACATTGCAGGTAACAGTGCCAGTAAAAATATGGTTACTGTATGTTGTTAATCCTGGTATTGCAGTATCTGTCAGGGGTCAGACATTGGTCTTTATCTGGAGGCCCTAGGTGTGCCTTGTCTAGTTTGGAGGTCATCTCATTATTCTCTGCCTTGCTCTGTAGTGTCCTTGTCATGCAGGTCCATTTACTTATTTACTCTATGGCGTTAAATGCTATTTATAAACCATACTAGAAAGACTGATACCCCCATGGACTGAGTGCTGCTACTGCTAGTAAAGTTTATTCTCATATACGTTTTATGCGCAAGATTAGTGTTATAAAAATATTCTACAACTAATAATAATTATTACTTTTTAAATTACAAATTCTTTTTTCTTTGTTATTCCTTACAAATGGTATTCTAAGTGCCTGGACGCTGTGAAATGCATCGACTAGTAGGAACATGTAAAACGAATAAGCAACACAGGAGTCCTTGCAGGGTCATTTTAAAAAAGGGGAAATTCCACTGATTTAACTGCTTCTGCACTGCAATCATTCTTGTAATGTAGGTGGCTGGATGGAGGTAGTGACTAATAACAGAGACTAATGATAAAGTAACCTAAGGGTCTTGTTAAAATTACATTAATCTTATTTAGGTGTATGTTTTATGGTTTGTTGAAAGCACTGTATCTTTCCTTGAGGGTTGGAAGAGGAACTGAACGTAGGCAACATTTCCATCAGGTGACCCTCTCTTAACTCCTTTTCTGTTACACATTGTAGTCTTCAGGCCTGTCCCTTTAGTCATTTAACAAACATTATAAATGGTACAGTAAACACTGAGGAGCAGGAATGACCTCTTTAGTGGTTGCAGAGAAAAAGGATGCAGACTGCAGCCTTTTGCAGCGTCCTCTGAACCAAATGGCAGATTCAGCATGCTGAAATATTAATGTTTCCTGCACTGCAAGTCGTAAGTCAACCTGGCCTCCATAACAAAAAGGATCCTGTAACCAAGACAATCATATATTCTCAAGTGCGGTCACACACTGGTCTGTTCCAGCTCCTGAAATGCAACGGTAGGTATTTCTAATCCTGAAGTGGCTCAGTTCTGGTTACTTTAAGTGGTCAAATGTTGGTTATCAGGGGCACGGGATTTGCTGCGATAAGTCATTAATACCATTGTTACAAATGGGTTTATGTGGTACCAGACCGGACATAGTACTTAAATCCTATAGTGGCCTACAGTTTACAATGACTCTTTGGTCAATAATGTTAAACCTTTAGTTGTAGCCTTTGAAGCTTCCTTAGCTCTGTTGCATCCCTCTTGGATGGTAGGTGTCAGTATGCAGGGGAGCCCCTAAAAGGTGGTGGGTTTTCTGCCTGTATTTCTAAGAATAACTGGGAACAACGAGTAAAAAGTAGCATGTTGCAGCCATTCACCCGCTCGTATGAAACACATTGCAGTTTGTTAGATTAGCCAAGGAACTGTTGTACAAAAATAATGATATATATATAGTTATATATATACACATACACACACACACACACTGGAGATCAAAATTAGAGAACAACCTACAATTCCCTAAATGTCAAGGTCACTACGTAGTCCAGGGTTCTTCAAATCTGGACCTCGATTCCAAATCCAGGCCTTGTTTTCAGTTCTCCCGGGTAGTTAGTTTAATAAATACTGATTCTGATTGGTCAGAGGCTTCACACCTAACTGACAGGTAAAGGAAGGCTGGAAAACCAGCAGTGCTTAGACCTCGAGGACCGTGATTTGAATAACCCTGACGTAGTCCTACTTGGAAGTTATCCAAACAGGGGTAAAAGAGCAGTTTTTTCACCATATGTCATGAGTTACATGAATTCAGAAGCACAGTATAAGGAACTTAAATGAAATATTTGAAAAAGATACCTCCCAGTTATTGATGTTAATCTGGCAGCTGGTGCTAATTTCCTTAATTATCTGACAAACCCTGTTTAACCTGCAGCCTTACGTTGCAGTTATCAATGACTTTGCAAGATGTTGAGCCATTCTAAAGTGACTGAAACCCTGCGGCAGGAGGTTGTCCAGGTGAAGGCCAAAGGGGTGTGACCCTATCAGCCATAGCAAGAGAAGCTGGTCATTCCAAATCTGTGATTTCTAGAATATTGCACCTTTACAATGTCACAAACTCATTCAAGTCCCCCAAGAAGGCTGGTCATCCACGAAAGACAAATGTAAGAGAGGACAGGATAATGTAGAGAATGTCAATGGGGAATCGTTTCAACTCTGCAGCTGGAAATGCTTGCCAATTCAGCGCTGAATGGGGTAAGGACCTGTCTAGTCATACAGTGTCTCGACGTTTAAGAGCATTTGGACTGAGAGCCTACTCTGCAGTGACTAAACCCCTCATAAGCAGGAAGAATCAGAAGGCTAGACCAGCCTTGGTGGAGGAGCATGTTGTGTGGACAGAGGAGAACTGGTCCAAAGTTCACTTTAGTGATGAAAGCAAGTTTAATTCGGTTGGGTCTGATGGGAAACATTATGTTCGTCGCCAAACTGGGGAAAGACTGAATCCCAACTGTGTTAAGAAGTCAGTGAAAGGTGGAGGAGGAAGTGTCATGGTTTGGGGAATGTTCTCTGCAGTAGGAGCTGGGCCTCTTATACAGCTACATGGCAGAGTGAATGCAAATGTTTATCAGAACCTTCTTTGACATCATGTGGTTCTTTCCCTGCGTTCATCACCCAATCAGCCAGCAATTTTCATGCAGGACAATGTCCCCTGTCACACAGCAAACCAGGTAAAGCAGTTCCTTGAAACTGAAGACATTGAAATTATGAAATGGCCAGTCCAGAGTCTTGATCTAAACCCAATAGAATACCTCTGGAAAATCCATGGCGACAAAGTTATGGATAGGAAACTCACTACAGTCACTGACCTGTGGAGGAGACTGCAAGAAGAGTGAACCAGAATCACACCAGAGCTGTGTTAGAGACCAGTGAGGTCCAGCGAGCGCAGATGTGCTGAAGTCATTCAAAGCAAGAACCTTATTCTATTTTTGAGTGTTGTAACCTTCAGAAAATTTAGTTGTGATCTTCACGCTACAGTCATTGCTGTTCTCTAATTTTGTATAACACTGTTCTAGTAGCGTGGCTTAGCCACAACAGTAATTCCTTCAAATGTTGAGCAATGAAAATGACAGTATTTCTGAAAAAAAATCGTGTTCATAAATTGTCCTCTAATTTTGATCATCTGTGTGTGTGTGTGTGTGTGTGTGTGTGTGTGT
>JAODJW010000038.1:9201920-9230133 GCA_026777045.1 Hyperopisus bebe
AGACTATTGCACGAAACACAGAAAACAATCGGGGGTGAGTTTCCCAAAAGTGTCATAGCCAAAAAACTACATAAAAATGACTTTGAATGCTCTCTCTCTGAATAAATACGTTCTTAATTCTTCGATGGTTTTGTGAAACTCACCCCTGTTTGGTTCCTTTTCTATAAATACTAGGGATACTGCTCTGTCTCTACGCACGGAATTAGCGATTTTCAGAAAATTGTTTTTGAAAAATTCAACGTCATACTCCGTTTCACTTACTGTACACTAAACCAAGATATTCTGCTAAAATTTGATAAGTCAATTTTGAGCTTTGAAGCTTTCTGTACTTCTGTAGGTTACTTTGACTTAACATTGTGGTCATCAAATATGGTGCTCTGTTTCCTAATACTGTCACTGTCATCAGTGGTGGCTGTTTCTCTGCGTTTCCGGGCCAAGCCTAGCCCACCAAAGTCAAATGTGGGGCCAGAGGCTCTGTGCTGGCCTGCTCCCTCTTCTTTTGTTGAAATGTATGCTGCAGTGGCCCAGTTTCTATGGCGTTAAAGCCATAGTACTGTCCTTGACCCCAACCAAAATTGCACAGCTAGAGAAATTTATTTATTCATTTACAGAAAGTTTTCATTAATTGCTAAAGCAGTTCACGCAAAACAACAAAAGACCTACACTGAGCTGACAAGGTCTAACTTTAGAAAGTAGTACAAGCACTAATTGTTTACCCCACAAAAACAGTTGAACAGTTATGGTTAGAGGTGCTTAACTTCTCCTATTGCAAAAAAACTATAAACAATTGAAGGCTACAGCCTCTGGTTGATAAATAATACCTCATAGCAGCATACAAGATGTGCTTCTTAATATAAAAAAAACAGCCATTGGCAATGTGTTGAACATTTTGAATAAACATTTTCCATTATACATGGTTGCTTTGTTCGCTATATAGAATTATTAGTTTAGCAGGAATTGTTCTGTATTTATTTGGCCAATCGGTAAAATGCGTAGGGGAGGATCACCCATGCAGTGCATTTAAAAAGATCCAGATATATAATTTTAATAGAATAAGTAAATAAATAAAGCAAACATGCATGGTCATCAACGTCCATTTCCTATTCTTCTGCTCCCGTCCTTCTCTGTCCGGCCCAGGTTGCAGAGGGAGGAGGAAGCTGCCTACGCCAGCAGCCAGGGGGCGCAATCTCACCCCCAGCCGTCCTTAGCACCCTTCTCCAAATTCGAGGAGAAGAAGACCAATGAGAAGACGCGAAAAGTCACTACAGTAAAGAAGTTCTTCAGCCCCTCGTCACGCACAGCACCTAAGAAAGGTACTGAGGACTATAGGGGGCCTGGAGCCTTTCAGAAGCCCTTCAGCATCACTGAATTAGGTATATTTACAAACTGCACAAAAACAGTTCAGGTTCTCTTGGAGAGGTACTTCCTCTGTTGTTATGTTAGGGCGGGGGACACTCCAGGTACACGCCATGAGGTATGATCCCACAGCAGATTCTCTCAGGGGCAGCAGCAGTTGACTAAAGCTGTTTGTGTTTGTGCGCATATGGCCTAGTGTGTGAAGTGTCATCACACTTCATTCGCATCATCCCTACTCTCTGTCACCTACATGGTTCTTGTCACTCTCCACTTGATATCAAAATGCACCATATCTCGACCAACCATCCTATGAAAGGGGCATCTTTTGGTCCATTAGTAGTGGCTGAAGGCGTCCTAGGTGCCGTAATGCTCGTATGCTGCCTGTTGGCCGGCTGCAGCTGCACAGGTGCGATTTTCGCTCGCCTTGACGTTTCTGCAGTCATTCACATGCATCTCACCTCTGACTGCGTCAGCTGCTGGCTCAGTCACCCTCGATATTCACTCCTCTCTGGACACTTGATCCTGTAACTTAGTATGCTGTGGATTCCGGTGTGTCTAGTTCAGGATCAGTTGACCAGTCCTTTCAGAGATGCAAAGTCTTTTATTTTCCTTCAGGCCAATTACAGGCTGATGTGCCCTTTCCTCACACTCCCCCTAAATGATCTTGTAGGAGCTATAGACGGTTACCTCTTCATGGATCTGTTTTTGTAAACAAAACAAAAGAGAAAAATCTGGTGGGTGCCTGCCTCATCCATTTGATCATCTGCCATCCATTTGCTGCACTTGATGCATGGCTTAACACCCACGCTTGGTGACCCCCACCCTCCCCCAACGCCGCCCTGCCTTCTCCCGGAGAGCTCCCGCACCTGCTGAGAAGGCAGAGAAGATGCCACCGGTCAGGAGGGAGCGACATGGCGAGGCATTCCTCAGGGACCTCAGGGGCATTTTCACCCAGCCTTGGGAGATAATGGTCCCCAGTGAAGGTAACTCCTGTGTCCTCATGGTAGACGTGGGAACGCATTCCTATCCCTTCAGAGGAGATTCTCTTCCCTTCCTGGGAGCCTGGTGTGTTTTCCCCAGCCGCTCTCCTTTGGAGCGGTTAGTGCGGAATGCGTGGAGGACTTTTTTTGTTTGACTGAGTCACCTACGTACCCCCCCGACCTGGGTCATGTGATTTTCTTTTTTGTTTTTTTTTTTTCTTTTTCTTCACTGTTCCACAAGTGGCTGCACCACTCTGATCGATCACTGAGATCCATCTGCGGTTGGCCGCAGTCTGCCTTTGCTGTGTCTGCGTGGTGGCAGCGACCAGCCGGTGCATGCGCGTGTGTTTGTGCTCCCTGCATGGTCGCCAGCCCCGAGTGCTCTGTGCGGTCTGTTAATAGAGAGCTGCGTGTGTTGCATGTGTGCTTCATTGTCGTTACTCACATAATGCCCATTCATGCTCTCCTCCTGCCCATCTGGTCATGTGACGGCAGCACTGGCTTCCAGACTGAGAGGTGGGTTTTGGCCTGCTCGCCCCATATCTGCCACTCGGCACACGGCACACCCTGCGTGCAGACTGCCCCGTAGCGACTCTTTCTGACATTTTTAGCGTGTCAGTCGTGGGCTCTCTCCCGCCGCCCGTAGCGTGTTTTCTAGTCGCACTCCTTATCTGCTGTAGGCCGTTCCTGTCAGAGCAAATCTATCGATCTGACTCGGCTGAGACCCAGCATCCGCTCTGCTACTCTGCTTTTCAGTGTAGTTACACTCTGTATCATCATAAGGGCCATGTAACGGGATTAATCCAGTCCTTTCTAAATACACTTCAATAAGCTTTTGTTTTTCATTTGAAATAAATGTTTATCGATTTGAAGTATTAAGGGATTTGCTGAAACTTAGTCTGTTTTCCTTTGAGAGATGGTTTTGCTAAATGAAGCAAGTTTAATGTATTCAAGTGTGTGTCAGTATATTTTATTTATAGACAGCGGCTTGGAGCCTTTGAGGCAATAACTGCAACTGTGCTATTTGATACTGTATTGCCTTTCAGATGGTATTGTCTCCAGTGTCGAGTCTGCTGTCTTTGACTGTATGTTTTAACAGTGTTTTTTTTGGGTACCTTAGCAGGTCTTACTGTAATGTTTGCTTCTTGCACGTCCCTGTAACCCAGGGTTTGAGTCATGTTGGTTTTAATGCATATATTTAATTTAGTGTCTTTATCGACACCTAAGATAGCAGGTGAGGCATCTTGATATGCATATAATTGCTTTTAAAAAAGACTTTGCCATTGAGTAAGACAGTGCTGCTTCGGGCAGATGAAGGAGCAGGGCTGGGCATCCTGGTACAAGATATCCAGTTACAAACCAGGGAGGAAGCGATTGTTTTACATTTCAGTGTATCAACAAAGCTTTTATGTGCCTCAAAAGGCTTTTCCCTACCTAGGTGCTCATTTGCATTGACCCTTTGTATGTATATGTATAATTTATATTATTGAATGTATATATATAACTTTGAGTCTTTATTTTAGGAAGATGGCTTCTTGGTAGACACTGGCAAAAATGAGTAGTTTACCATTTCTACACTCTGTAGACTTGTTGGTACATAGCCCTGCATGTCTAAAAATGACAAATCATGTGGATTATGTATCTGTAAGCTTATAGCGATTTATGTAATGCAAAAACGCACCTGAGCCACAGGGACGGAACACAGCCCCCTAACCTGTGCCCTCACCTCGCCTACTCAAATCTAGAAAACCATGAGGGAAAGACCCCAAGCCCGTCCATCAGCCGACAGGCCAGTGCCGAGACGGACCGCGTGTCCCGGGATTTTGTGGACTTCCTGAAGAACCTCCAGAAGCCGGGCCGCGATATTCACAAGCAGTGTCGAGCCTTCACTGAGAGTATGGCCAATAAGCGGGTGGGTCATCTGGGCAGCCTCATTCCGACATAGGAGTATGCGCCATAGGGGCATAGGTCCTTGGCAGAGCCAAGGGTGCCCATTGCTTTATCAGGGCCCTAGAATACATACAATTATAAAGTTATGTAATGTGAAGGGAAGGGGGGGCCAAGGTGATAATTTCTCAGGGGGCCCAGAATTTCTAGCTGCACCCCTGATGAGCAGTGTTGGTCATATCGTACAGCAGTGGTTCTAACCCAGTCCTCAGGGCCCCACAGACAGTCCACATTTTTGCTCTCTCCCAGCTCCCTGCCAGACAGGGAGCAAAAATGAGTACAGTCTGGGAGGGAGCAAAAACATGGACCATTTGGGGGTCTCCGAGGAATGGTTTGGTTTTGGTATGTAAACATCAAATTAATGTGACTGTAATTTAAAGTACTGCTAAAGTTTGGATTATGTTTATTTTAACTATCTGAAAATCAGCTTATATGTAGCTACATGTAGTTGGATAATTGCCTCTGTTGAAGGTAAATGGGTGGTACTGATTCAAAGGGTGATGCTACTGGGCTGGAGCCAGCAGCCGGCAGGTTAGAAGTTCTTGTCCTCATTTGGTGTTTTGAAATAATTAGCCAGTCGCAAAGGAGTTTCTTCTGTGCAGAGGGGACAATTGTCCCATCAGGTTGGTTGTGATCCCTTATCATGGAGCCTCTTTGTACAAATATTTTTTAATTTCTGTATCCTTGGGTTACACTTGGCTTCATTTTTAAACAATAACCATTCATTTCTGAACAAAGAGTAAAACCGCATGTTCTCAAATCATCTAAACGTAGCTAAACCAGATCAAAGATTGGATAATCTCCATCCAGTATGACACCAAGCATCCACATTGTCTCCACAACACGTTAAACTCACACCCTTCATCTTAACCTCTACGTTTTCTGTTTTTATCTCATAAGTATGTTTTTAACAAAGTTCTGCTTCTCAGTAAAAACCTGGTGATCATCCTAAGTTCTTTAAGAAACGCAGTATCTACCGTCCTGAGCTGATGCTGACTTTCCAGGTCACTGAACTGCTTGGGTAGCGCCTCATGAGTTATTTAGGTTTTTTTCCGCACTTACCAGGACCTGAGTGCTGATGAGCTTTCCGAGTGTGTGCAGGACTTCTACCAGAACATGTCTGACCGCCTGATGACCCATTTTAAAGGTAGGGTCCTGCCAGGCTGAACAGGGTGGAACTCCTGTTGAGGAGCGCAGATGGGTGAAAATGGGAATTTTTACGGTGGACCGATGGGTTTGTGGGCCGGCAAAATTTATCGTGAGGGACCCCAAAGTGCCAGTTTAATGCCAGTCCAACATTAGGTGAAAACTAACCTGTCAGCAGACTCTGGTTGTCACTAGAAGAGACCAGTTATTGTAATGAGGTCTTTCCCTGGTGGGCTTGCCAAAAGGATATAGGATATATACACATCTACAGGTAGTTTCTTTGTTGCATACCTCTCTGTTCATCTGCTCATTTTTATTTGAGCATGGGATACAAGAAGAACTGATAGTACTGGTAGGAAGAGCCCTTTATAACTGGATCCATGTCTGTTATTGGCAGATAGGTAATCTTAGACGTTCTGAAGTCATTAAACGTAATTGGAAGTCAGTGGAAGCAGTGATTGCTCTTGTGGCTGAGCACGCTTTGTTGTAGGTGGAGGTTGTTGATGGATGTTATGTTGATGCACATCCAGGGTCTACAGACCGCGTGGAGCGTGTGATGGACCAGGTGGAGAAGTACATAATGACTCGGCTCTACAAGAATGTCTTCTGTCCCGAGACCACGGACGATGAGAAAAAAGATCTGGCAACCCAAAACCGGATCAGGTGGGGCTGTCAGCTTTGCCTCTGTATCCCTTGTTAGCTGCCTTTGAGTTAGTAGGTAGGTAGGCCGGCTCACATTCCCCTTTCTGATGGATGCCAATGGTAGTACAGGCCTAATCTTTCTGGGTCGGCCACACAGATTACATCGTTATCATGCATATTTCTTATTCTATGGTCCATCTGCGTGTTTTTCTGCCAGGGCCCTTCACTGGGTCACCATTCAGATGCTGTGTGTCCCAGTCGACGAAGAGATTCCCGAAGTGTCCGATAATGTGGTGAAAGCCATCACGGGTGAGACATCCGGGCCTCATGAAATCGGTGCAGTGCTCTATGACATGTAATTCTTTGCATGAGTGCTTATGGAGTTTACTGTAATTGTTACTGTGATGTTGACGGTCCTTCAGTTTGTATTCTGTATGAGTTCAGGCTTAGGCTTAGGCTAACACGAGGTTCTGTGGAAGTTCTACCCTAAGGCCATGGTGTCCCAATGGCTTGTAAAGGGAAGATATTGGGATATCAGTTATCTGGTTTGGTGCAGTTGAAGATATGCGGCATACATGAAATAGGTTTTCAGGTTTAGCTAGGTTATTAAGGCTCATCGTTGCTGCAGACATCATCGAGATGGACTCCAGGCGGGTGCCCCGTGACAAGCTGGCCTGCATCACCCGCTGCAGCAAGCACATCTTCAACGCCATCAGGATCACGAAGACGGAGCCGGCCTCGGCCGACGACTTCCTGCCGACTCTCATCTACATCGTGCTGAAGGCCAACCCACCTCGTCTGCAGTCGAACATCCAGTACATCACTCGCTTCTGCAACCCCAGCCGCCTGATGACTGGAGAGGACGGCTACTATTTCACCAACCTTGTAAGGTTTTACTATGTGCAGTTCACACACACCATATACTAATGATACTTTCATTGATCCCCTAGAGGGGGATTTTCTTATCGCCTACCCAGTCTTGCTCTCCATGAGACACAGACGTAATTGAAAGCAAGCTTGGCAGTGAAGGGCAGCCACCTGCAGTGGTATACATGAAGTTAGGGGTTAAGGGCATCACGCAAGGGACCACAGTCATGTCACCATTCTGCCAAAGCTGGGCTTGAACCAGCGACCTTCCGATCGCAGGCACAGAGGCTTAGCCTGCCGAGCCACTCGTCTTACTTCATGTCTTTTCATGTCAACCTAACCAAAGTATCTACATACACACAAAGTGGTGTGATTCGATCCATCAGCCATGGAGGTGTGAGGTAGTGTGTGTGACAGCTTGGAGACCTCTCCTCCCGCTCCATCCCACAGTGCTGCGCAGTGGCCTTCATCGAGAAGCTGGATGCCCAGTCTCTGAACCTCAGCCCGGAGGACTTCGAGCGCTACATGTCAGGCCAGGCGTCTCCCCACAAACAGGAGCCTGGGCCCCGGACCCCAGCAGGCGCCGGCGGCAGCCCCGCCCTCAGCACGGCCCACCAGAACCTGGAGCTGCTGAACGGGCTCGGCGTCCGGCAAGAGCGTGTCCTGGAAGCGGCGCGGAACCTGGAGAGCGACCTCATCAGCTGGCGGGAGGCCGTGGAGCGCGAGGTGCAGGAGATCCTGGCCAAATACCCCCTGGAGATCCGGCCTCCCCTCTCAGCGATCGACTCGGACAACGTGGAGAACGACCGCCTGCCACCGCCGCTGCAGCCGCAGGTCTTTGCTGGCTAACCTCCATGCGGCGCCCTGCCCTCGTCCCCCGTTACGCTCGACACTGTCCCCTGCATGCTGCACATTTATGGCCACACACCGCACTCTAATGCCCAAGCAGACTATGCTAATGCGATGAGCTAGCATGAAGCTATACCCTCCTGTTGCCCAGCTTAGCTTCTTAACTACTGCTCTAGCCATTTTATAGTAACTATTAAAGCAGCAAGAGTGCAAATCCCACTCCTCTTATTTTGGATCTGCCCTCCAGAATACACGTGCTTGAACCGATAGGTATGTTCCTCACTAATCTAACTTCCCCTTGTTGAGATTCCTTTTCCTCTTGGGTGTAGCTAGGCTCTGGGTGTAGCGGTGCATTCTGGGATAGCCACTCACACATTAGCCGTACTGTACATTAAGTTTTATGGTGAACTGCTGTGATTTTACATTGAACATTATTTGTCACTGCCTTATATCCAAGCCTTATACCTCTGTAATCTGAGGTGTAGCGCTAAAAACGTAAAGTGGGAAATTAATGCAATGAAACATAAGCTGGTGGAAAGTACTGCATTCAGTAATGCCTGTCGTTCGGTGACTCTTCTGCAATATGTTTTATCTTGCTGCATTGATTTTATTGAAGTGTTCAAGGATGTTTTCTGTTGTCCTTTTTAAAATAGAAACATAAGTTTCGGATGGTCAGTTTAATCCGTCTTTAAACTGAAGGGAGCATTTTTTGTGATCAACAACAACTGTAAATTTATTCTTCAGAGACGTCTTGTTTCACCATAGAACTTCAGATTAGTGAAGTGGTTGCCTAATACTGAGTATGTTCCCCTCACGTCATGCTTGACAGAGAATATGATCTGAGGTACTAGAGCTTAGGGTGACCAGATAATCCATGTCAGGAAGGACACTTTGAGCTACCTCGGGTTTTACAAACTACTTTCAAACTGAAAGGCTCCTGTGCTCTGCTAAATAGTTCAGCTCTTCTTGTGCTTTGACTGGTTTGTTTCCTTGACTGAAAGACTCATCCAGCTGTTTCACATTAACATTAGTGACACCTGCATGATTATAGGAGACTGACCAATCAGCACACAGCAAGAACTCAGTGCTCACGTGAAATCCGGGTCCTTTTAATTGAAATGGTAATTAACAATTCCTGTCCTACCTCAGAGTGTCCTCCCTGACATGGATTATCTGGTCACCCTATACTAGCTTGCACTTCTAAATGAGCTTCGAAATGTTTTTGTGCATCGTGTTGGTCAGAACTTGCCCATTGACACCCTCTGCTGGTGAGTATCTGAAACCACGTGTGTTAATTTTAGGGATGAGAACAATACATAACAAATGAATCGCGTTGTCAGTGGAACAGTACTGTTCTGCTATGGTTTACATTTTTAGTTATAGCAAGGCTAAATACCCAAGTACAGTGATCGGTTTCTGCAGTGGGAGATAGGGTTATTTAATTGTTTAGCCGTGAATGTACCAAGACATCTGGAAAATTAAAAATTTATTGTATAAATTACACAAACATACTACTGCCATTGATATTAAGTGTAGAATATGGTGAGACATTGATCTATACCTGTTGTTAATGTAGTAGTACTGTATAGGGACTGACAGTTCTGTGGAAAATGCTTATATAATTAAGCTCAAGTTTACTGCTGATCAATTGCTTTATAACAGTGGTAGGTAACACTGGACAGAGAACACGACACATTGTAGCATTAAAGGGTATGGCTTTGCTTTGGGATTCCCTTTAATTTAAACATGGAATCAAGGGATTTTCTTCCTTTGGGTAGATCATGTCTAATGTTGTAAATCACATTTTATTTTGATTTTGTTTTGTTCTGAACTTTATGAAGGCAAAATAATGAAGGTCTCAGTATGGGTACTAGGTTCTTGCTCGTAGGTATCTTATGGTTATATTTTAAGCCGGTGTTTCTCATTCTGGTCCTGGGGGACCCACAGACAGTCCATGTCCCTCACAGCTCCCAAAGAATGTGCACTGTCTGGGGGGGAGGGGGAGGAGGGGCAAAAACGAGGACCGTCTGGGGGGTATCTGGGGACCGGGCTGAGAAATAAGCTTCCCATGAAGTGTGGAGGACTGCATTTGTTTGTCATATACTCCCAAGTGTAGTCGTTTCAAGTGACTGTCACAGGTACACTACTTTAGATGTCTTTTAAAAATGTAAAAATGTACATTTAAGTATCAAACTAATGGTCTTAATGTGACTATTTATTATGTAAAATAACTTATGAGAATAATATTGTTTTATATTGCTCATGGCTTGTTGTAATTTAACTGCCTTTAAATAAAGACCCAGAAGACTACACCTCCTTTAGGCTCCGCCCATTGCTTCCATAACAATGAATGAATTTCATTTGGCATCAGGGGAATCGTATCAGTGATTTAAGGGTGCCAGATAATGCAATGCCGTCTTGGCACATGAAATGTCATTGTATTTTGACACTGGCTTTTACAGAGTACTCAGTAATGTTGTTGAGAGACTGCACATCCACCCCTTTCTTGTTCATTTACTATAGTGTTCCTGGTACTACAGCTTGATTTCCAAAGCTCATCTCATTCTGCCTTGCTTTTTTGTTACCACTATGTCTCTGTTGTGTTGATGACCCAGTTTCTCACTTACTCTGAGAGCTCAGGTGTGTTTTGCACTGGTACAACCCACTGTCAAATTTGAGGACTTCCCCAATGCTGAAGATTGGGTTTTTGTTTACTATTGTATTGTAAACACACATTTGTTGGTTGTAGGCGATAAACAATGATCAAATGAGCATTTACCTTCATGAAACGCCTACCCTATGCAACACTGAAATAAACTGAAAGGCAAAAAAATAATCATAACGACTGAATCTTTGTTCAGCACTCAGTGCTTTCAAATTTTTTATTCTGTCTCGCATCTTTACATGTTGGGCCCCACCCTCTCTGCTTTCAGACCTCTATCTTTATGCCAAATCAGTACAGCCTGGCATGAAGGAAGTACTGTCCGGGCCTGAGCTTTGGAACTTAAGTGTGCTTTGTCAGCCCAATCCAGTTTTAGGCCCATGAAAAATATGTCTGGAGCACATTTTTTTTCTAGTCACAGGGTTTTAGCCATACATTAATTGATTCTTTCCTGTTGGAGGTGCTATCTCTCCCTCTGTGTGTGTGTGTGTGTGTGTGTGTGTGTGTGTGTGTGTGTGTGTGTATATATATATATATATACACACACACACAATATTAAAATGAATCACATAATTACTGAATTGCAATATTCCTTGTCTTCAAAGAAACATTAAATTTGTTCACGTTACTAGGTTTACTTAGACTTTGACCCGTTTCATGGTAATCTGGTTTGAATACTTGTTACAGAAAGAGCATCCTTCAAATTGAGATCAGGTGTCTCGGTGGATCTAGCCTGAATGAAAGACTTCAATTTATTTGTGTTCCCCTGGGACATTAAATATGGCTCATTCATTAGGACTCCGCATGGCGAGAAGGCAATTCCGCTTCCAACCACTCTCCAGGTATATTCTGCATTTAGTATTTGGGTCATATTGTCCATGGGGGCTGTGGGAGATTTCCAGTGACTCAGAACCAGGCTTTTCAATGGGGACATCACACTGCAACAATATTTGACAATCAAGTTAAACAGTTAATTTTGCTTTTATAATTCCAGTGATTTTATTCTAGTAACATCTGTATTCGTCAGAACACTTCCTTTAAACATATTTATTAAATAATGGGGATTACATGCTGCGGCATACACCAAATAATACTCCTTAATGAATGTCTTCTTAATTAATTACAACTGGAATGAAAGAATCTAACGACTCACAATAGGTGGGTAGATATGTGTGTTGTTGCGTGTCTTATAACGCCTCGTAAGTAAGCGAAATAGTTGACCGTATAACCAGTTCTGCGGCCAACCAGATTAGTGTCCATCTGGTAAAATTGGATCAGCTGGCCGGAAAGCTTGGCGGCGGATGGCGCTATTGGTTCTCGCCATCTTGAAGTCCCGCCTTCGCACCGTCTCCTCGCTTTGTTATTGGATTTCAGCACCTTTCGAAAGTCTCGCGAGAAGAGGGAGAACGGTCTCCTATGGTGACAAGCTGGGTAGCAGAAGCAGTAATAGCGGCGTGCAATTCAGTTAAAAAGAAACACAGTCTTATTAGTTAACCGGCTTAGCTAGGCCGTTTGTTACTCCGATGCAAGTGCTCACGGCTTCGCTTGTATAAGTTTTGAAGTGTCGGCCATGATTCGTTAATCTTTCTCCGCGATGTGCTGTTTGTGTATATGATTTCGCAGTGCACGCTGACTGCATAGGCTGCGCTCCGCCCCTGTTCTGCAGCGCTGCGCTCGCCCACCCGCTCGTCGCTACGACGGACCGTACGGACACTACACTTAATCAAATCCTGACTAGCTAGTGCTGTGAGTATTTGCTCTTGTGTGTATTTGTTTAACTGTATCTGAATGATGGTTTAATATATATATGTCATGTGGATGGAATGATAAATAGCAATCATACTGGCGCTTTACAAAAAAAAATCCGTCAACGTCAACTGGGCGCTGTTTCTTGCCCTGATGGTTCAAGCGAAGTCCTGGCGCTAATTACACTCGGGCGCCAGCTAGGACCCGTGTTGGGTCCTGCCCAGCTTTTGCATGGACGTGCGGCAGCTCCATTTCTCTGCAGTGTGCATCCCACGATGGCTGCGTGTTATTTTAGTTCGGTGGGTTTAGTTTGCGGCTGATCAACAGACTGTGGCGCACGGTATATATATTATATATGTATATATATTTCCCCCCGCATAATTTCTAGTCTGCCTAATCAGATCAGGATTGTGATCGTCTTTCCCGATGTTCTCCTTCCTGGCTGATATAGACCCCGATTGCCTGTCCTTCGATGCTGGATAAAGCAGCCCCCTCCCTGCACTGCCGTGTCGGATGTTTTTATCCCCCCCCCCCCCGTTTTTTGTGACTCTCGTGTTGCTGCTGCAAACCTGCTGTGTCATCAGTCTCTTAAGTTGTTATACACAGAAAATCACCCAAAATACCGGTACCCTTCCAGTACCCGGTACCCGGACTCAAAATGTAGTATTTAGGTGTTTTTCTACTGTATTGCAACCGCCATCACCATATTCTTTGGTGGTGTGTGTGTGTGTGTGTGTGTGTGTGTGGGGGGGGGGGGGGGTTGTATGAGGTAATGGCCCTATTGCCCCTAATTAGCGAAAATCCACAGCTTTGCAAACAAGCAGAACTGTCATCCACTGCATAAATAGTATCTTATAGAGCTTAATTGAAATAAAGTGAACTGAATTATGGAGCCATTCAATCTGCTCTGTTTGATTTGTCTTTAAATTTTATTCTAATTACTTTCATGTTTTTACAATATTAGGGGTCGGAAGATTTTACCTGCTGCTGCCGTCCCCTGGACAGTCAAAGCCGGCTGAAATGGATGAGCAGAGTGTTGAGGTATATTTAATGAATTTCTCTCTCTCCTACAGAATTTTGTCTGAACCCCTCAGATGTAACAGGTGAATACGGTATGAGGTCCAGATTGGCTATTTCCAGACTTGCCAGATTTACCAGACTGCTGCTGTTTGTCCATTTCCTTCTGTTGTTCCAAATGATAAAGTGCCTCAGCAGTTAATATTGTACATCACTGCTAATCTAAAGTAAGTATGTATGTGAGCGTGATGTGTTTTGCCATAAAAAGCTGATGTATGTGGCTCTGTGGGTTAGGCCTCAGTGTCTGTCACCAGAAGGTCGTTGGTTCAAGCACCGCCAGCATAGCCTCACTGTCACCTAAAGAAAAGTTGGAATTTATGAAAATAAGCATTCCAATATCCAATATACCTGCACTTGTGCAAAAGGAAAATAGTGGGTGAATTCAATTGGTAGTTACTGGAATACATGCCATTCAGAGACATTTGTAGGCTGTGCTTCTGTGTTGAATGCATAACTACTGTCATTTATTTATTTATTTTCCTGATGGATCCCGTGTTTCTTTAATGCAGTTTTTTTCTTCTTTCATATGCACGATCCTTTACTTCTGCCCCCCCCCCAGAGTATTGCAGAGGTGTTCAGGTGCTTTATCTGCATGGAAAAGTTGCGGGATGCCCGGCTCTGCCCACACTGCTCCAAGCTCTGCTGCTTCAGCTGCATCCGGGTGAGGATGGGCGGGGCTTCACTTGGCTAGAACGTCGCACGACGTCGCGTAAAAATAAGCTCATCATCGGGGGGGATTGTAGCCACTCTGCCTTGGAGAAGAATATGTGTTTTAAAATTGTATGCATTTGTGGTTTGCGGTTGCTTGGAAATATAACAGTCAGCCTACACATGAGTTGATCATTCACTTTGTAATCTTTTACTAACTGATATTGGGTTAACTAACATGCATGGTTTTCCTACTGAGCACACTGTCTGCTACTGGAGGGATATCAGGAAGGGGGATATGAGCAGTACTTTTTCCCTCATGTCTGATTCTATGATCCTGGATATACAGATTCAATTTGGAAATTGTGCAGAAGGCATTTGCTACTTCAACTCTGCCCCCAGCCCCCCCCCCCCCATTACACGACCCTTCCTGTAACTTAATACATCTGGTAAACATGGGAGACGTGACCCTGTCCCTCCCCAGCCTGCAAATCTGTGTACATGTGTTTAGTGGGAGTGTTCATTTATAGATCATTTCCCCGCTTTCCACAGGTGTGTGGGCTCACTTACACGGCTGAGCTCGATATTCTACTTAAGCGACGCTATAATTAAAATCCATTTTTCATCAGGCAATGATATTCTCTGCCTGCAGGTGCTAGTAAGGTGTGGCGTAACTGCTGAAGGCCTCATTGTGTGTTACTGGAAATGTCTCGTGGCAGTTATTTATTTATTTTGCTCTGGGTTGTGGTGTGGTTCTGGAATATGGAGGCTGGTCACAGTTTCTTAGAGGCAACTATCTTGAGATGTGGGTAAACTTGTGGTAAAGAGGCTTGTCGTGTAGAACGTTTTTTCCGACAGCTAATATTCAAATTCAGTTGAGGACAATAAGCTTCAGTCCTTGAGCCAAGGCATTTTGTTGACTGCCGTTCAGCTGCATTTTACCAGTCCGCTACACTGTAGATGAGCTTGTAGATGTAAATATGTTTTCAGTGGGTGGTTTTGATCGTGCTGAGAATCTCAGATGAGAGAGAGAGAGAGTCTATTCCTTTGTGGTGATTTTCACAAGAGTGATATCCAGACCCCCAGGTACATGGAGCCTATAGATGGGGAAAAAGTGTTAAGGCCTCATTGTGAGGTCATTGCTATAATGCTTGAATCTTCTATCTCTTTTCTTAAAGCAGTGTCTCCCAGTCCGCTCCTTAGGGGACCCACAGACGGTCCTGGGAGGGAGCAAAAATGGGGGTCCCTGAGAACTGAATTGGGAAACACTCTATTAATGGACACACAAGATCCTTTCTGCTTTTTCTTCGTTTACCATTTTCGCACTAATAATCTGTCGATTTCCCTGTCTGTCGCCCTTTTTCCAGCGCTGGTTGACGGAGCAGAGGGCTCAGTGTCCGCACTGCCGGTGAGTGTCCCTGATGCTTTTCGCAGGAGCCTTGGTGTTTATCCCATCTTTCTTTTGATTAGTTTTGCCTAACGGGTCTGTGGAATGAAGTATTAAGCTCAGCAGTAGTTCATGTTTCTTCCATGCATCGATCCGTGGCTTTAAATAGACTGTCCGACGCTCCACCCAAAGGGGGTCCCATTAGGTTGTGTTTTGTGGTCATTTTGCATGACTTGGTGAATAAATATGAGGTCTTTCAGGGCACCACTGCAACTGCGGGAGCTCGTCAACTGTCGGTGGGCGGAGGAGGTCACGCAGCAACTGGATACACTGCAGCTCTGCAACCTCTCCAAGCATGAGGAGAACGACAAGGACAAGTGAGCCTTTGCCCACCCTGGGGGGGCCGTTGTGCAAGACACCCACTCCACCGCTCATTCTGCAGATCTTTCTGCTAGTACTGGTCTGGACGTCGATTTTCAGTGTTGAGCAAACATAGCCAGATCTTGCTTATGTGAATTTAAGCATCTTGCAGTGGTCTATCCTGTGACACATCCAGGCCAACCTCAATATGACTTCTACACCCAAAATATCTAAGCGGTGAAGTCTTCCTGCAAACTTCGACTCCCGTGTTGATATTATAAGTACCTGCCCATTAGGAGTTGCGATGACTAAACACTGACAGTGTCCCACGTCTGTTTCATGGCGCGCCAGGTGTGAGAATCACCATGAGAAGCTCAGCGTCTTCTGCTGGACCTGCAAGAAGTGTATCTGTCATCAGTGTGCGCTTTGGGGCGGCATGGTAAGGGTTGGCCGCGGACACCTACTGCCCTCGTTTTTGGGAACCTTGGATTTGCTGAGGTCTAAGTGTCAGCTGATGGCTGTGGACATAGGCTTTCAGAGTGAGCTTTTAACAGGCGTAGTCTGAGTGTTTTATTGTGAAGGTATCTTAACCATGTGCTGTGTAGCTATGAGGCATGTGCGGATTTGGCTGATTTCGGCCGATGCGGTAACTGATCAAATTAAGCATAAATAATGCTAATTCAGATCTACAAAGGGTTCTCTGATCTGTCTTTTTTTCTAGCTGCTTATACTAAATGTCCAAATTTTGGTCATTGTAATGTGTTACGTGTTTGTTGCAGTTTGGATGTTTGTGATACACACCATGCACATAAGAATCTGTAATAGTCTAATGTAGAACCTGTATCTCTGGCCGCTGAGCAGCTTAACGTTTGGTTTGAGGGCAGATGGGAAGTGTTCACAATCAAACCATTAACCGCCTTGGTGGGAAGGGGTGAAGCAGACTGGATGTGATGGGTGTGAGTCGTTCAGTCCAGCAAGAACAGGAGAGCCGTCGCTGAGAGACTTTATGGTGCTCTCTCTGCCTGGTAGCATTTTTGTTGTAACACTACTGTACTTGGAGAACCAGTGGAATATTTAGGCATTGACGTTAATATGAAAATATTTAGGCAAATTTGTCTACGCCTCAAAAAGTTTAAAGATTTCAATATGTGCTTCACGTGACTACTGGTAGAGCGGTCCTGCGCTCTAAGGTGCTGGATTTAGGCGTGAGTTTGAATCCCAACGCTGTCGTTTGTTTCCTAACCTTCCTTCAGGATTATTAAATAAGTATCTATCTATTTGCAAGTCCTTCTGGCCGGACCCTAGATCTCATGGTGCAAAGATGTCCACTAGCTCGTTGCAGTTGTGATGTTTAGGTCTGGTCCCGTACGTGTCCGTCAGCATCCCGGCAAAGCTAACGCACGCCCGCATCCCCTCAGCACGGCGGACATACCTTCAAGCCCCTGGCCGAGATCTACGAGCAGCACGTGAGCAAAGTGAACGAGGAAGTGGCGAAGCTGCAACGTCGCCTGATGGAGCTGATCAGCCTGGTGCAGGAAGTGGTCAGTGATTCGCAGAGGGCCGTCAGCCTCGCTCTGGATTGGCCAGCTCTCTTATTCTCTGGCATCTCTGTAGATGTGCACAATGGACATTTTTTAGATGCAGAAGAACAGTTTGTCCACTAGATGGTGCCACTAATTCAAGATATTACGGTATTGAGTTTATGACCCTGAGCTGCAATATTGTTTTGCTTTTATGACCATTTTCAGTGGTGGTCCTGCTAATTAATATATCGATGCTTTTTTTTTCTCTCAGGAAAGGAATGTGGAGGCAGTCCGTGGGGCGAAAGACGAGCGTGTGAGGGAGATCCGTAACGCGGTGGAGATGATGATCGCACGTCTGGACAACCAGCTGAAGAACAAGCTCATCACCCTCATGGGTGGGCGTGGCCTTCCTCTGAACCGGCCGCGTGTCGCTGGGGGGGGTGTTTACGGTCACGCCTGAAATGCACGTCTGGTCTTTCTCTTACTAGGTCAGAAGACGTCGCTTACTCAAGAGACAGAACTGCTGGAGTCCCTGCTACAGGAAGTGGAACATCAGGTAGAGCTGTATGTTCCTGTGTGTTACGACTGGCCCTGACTTAGGGAGCCAAGCAGAGCGTAGCTTCATGTCGGAGTGGTGTTTGTGGGAGTGTGTGATCAGAGGTATCCAGATTTCCCGGCGCAATAAGGTCTGGATTCTTTTGCACCCTAGATGGCTAGTAATTGGAGTACAAAGTATGAAGAGAAACTCTTCACTCTTCCACTAATTTTACCAAACGTTTAAAATTGAATTCACTGATGCATTGTTGCTTCCAAATAATTAGCTTATTTTCAGTATGAGAATCGCATTGTTTGTACAGCTAATTTGGTACTTGCCATTACTGGTACAAGTGTAGCCGATTGAGCGTCTAATGGTTTGGACTGGCAGTGGATGCAGTAAAATAGAGGATGGTACCCTTTAAGCAGAGCACTTTGGAGCTGGTGGTCACGCTAATGGCATACTCATGGTCGAGTGTAGGTGTGCTAATTTTCGTAGTGGATAGCTTGAAAGCCAGCTGGCTGGATATCAGATGGCCTCTGTATCCTAGTTTCCTTGATGGCTAGATTTTTAAGTTCCTCCAGCTTTAGTGCCTCCCAGTGCCTTTTCAACTGGGGAAAAACCATATTTGAAGATGGCCCTAGTTTGAGCTGGAATGTTATTATTAATAAACAGAATAATTGGCCCCCTGTCCAGTCAGTAGCTAATTTTACCTCATCCAGTGTTCTCTGTCCAAATGTCTTGACTTTCAGACACAAGCCGCAGACCACGTATCTCATGCAGGCCATGACTGTTCTCCTCTGGTACATTTGTTCTGTGTCTCCTACCTCGCAGTGAGTAGCAGGAAAGTGTAGCAGGGTGTGTCATGGGGAGAGGCTTGAACGTATTCTGAACCGACCGGAGTAGCCTGAGGTGGACGAAGAATCAACGTCATTAGTCATTCAATTTCCACTTTAGTCTATTGGCCAAACTTGCCTGCCTGAGGATTTATATTCACGCTAAACTGCCTCTGACCTAAGCTTCACCAAGCTTGAGTGTTTTTTTTTTTTTTTTTTTTTAAGGCAGGGTTCCCCCATTCCGGTCCTGGAGGGCCAGTCTGTGACACGGAGGTAGAAAGTTAAGGTCCAGAAAGTCAGAATCCAGACCACGATTTTGTTTCAACCAACCCGTTGAACATAGTCACAGTCAGAGTACTTGACTGGTTCGTTGAAACAAAATCTTGGTCTGGATTTTTACTTTCTGTACCTGAACTTTCCACCTCTGCTGTGACTCTTTATAGATTCCCTGCTCAGACACTCCTACTAAACCTGGCAATTGGCTGGTGAGCTGAATAAGGTGTTTCAGCAGGGAAATCTGCAAACTGTGACACAGACTGGCCCTCCAGGACCGGAACTGGGGAACCCTGCTGTAAGGGATTCTGTGCGACATGGTGCTATGAAAAGCTTCCACACTTGGTGTTATTGCGCTCTCAACATCACCAGGGAAGCTTGGTGTTGGACCACGGTGACTCGGGGACAGTGGTAGTTGGTGGCGTCCGGTCAAAGGTTGTGTTTATTGCTGGAGCAGATGGTACCATCAAAGGCCTTGTGTGCCCCATCCACAGCTTCGCTCCTGCAGCAAGAGTGAGCTGATCTCCAAGAGCCCCGAGATCCTGCTCATGTTCCAGCAGGTTCACCGCAAGCCCATGCAGTCCTTCGTCACCACACCCGTACCACCAGACTTCACCAGGTAGGCTTCCGGGTCTTGGGGGTTGGGGCCCACCATTGTGGAGGCTCCTGATATCCTACAGCTGCAGGTAGAAGCTCCGGGTCGAATATCTGGTCTTAAGATTGATTTCAGAGCCGCAGCTGGGATGTGATCTCCAGTCGTGTCTCAGAGGCCGGCCCGGCACCAGGAACGTGGATTTAATCTCCATGCATCGTTGCTATGGAGTAGTTTCACTGAAGAGTAAAACTAAAGCATTAATAGGCACATTTGCACTAATGAACTGGCCTCTTTCATTATCATTTGATTGCTTATTCACTGAGGAGGAAGCAGATTTTTATTATGCTTTGTGGTAGTTGTGGGGGGGGGGGGGTGTTCCCTCATCAACTGAAAGTGTACTAGAGAGCTGCTATGTTGGAGAAATGGTCTTTGAAGTAAGGAGGGTTGTGTTCAGTTCACATCAAGGCGGGGTCACTTCCAGAAAATGCAGTTGATATTGCCTAACAAGCAAAGCATAAAGATCTTTTTAATGGTGACCTCTAAAATTAACTCAGTTTACAGGCATTACTGGAGTAAAGCTAAGATTACTGGCCTGTCTTGCCGCTTTATCGATTCTGGTCATGCCTGCATGCTAAGACTTATTCACAGCTAAAGCATGACCTTGCCTCTTTGCTTTCAGATGTTTGCTACTTTTTAGAGTCTGCTCTTCAGGAGAGGAGTGAATCGCTCATGCTAGCATTCAGCCTTTTATCTGTGTTAGTTGAATAGCAGCAATGCTCGCAACAGCAAGAAAACTTCTATTCCTGTCTTTTTTTTTTACTGCCTTTTTATGTTTGACATTTACGTAAATGGTACCTCTATTGAAACTGTCCCTTTCTGCTTGATTAAAAGCTCTTCCCATCTGCCTTTTCAAATGAAGTAAGTTCTTCGTCCAGCCTTGTGGTATAATGTATCTTTCCCACACTACGATGCTCTCAGACATAGTGGTGCTATTGGGATCCTGTTCACTCTTCCAGGGTTAATGGTCAGTCTTGCTGGTTTTCCCTCGTGTCTTCCTCCTTACTCCATGCAGGTGAAGGGGGGTGCGGGGTTAAATCTGTTCATCATGATATGAGCATTCGGCAAAAGTCCCCTTTTAAATTTACTGTGGTGTTGCATTGTAGAAGGGTTTGGAGAACTAAAGAAATTCTTGGCTTGTGTTGGCTACTTTGAACCAACATGGCTGCACCCAAAGAAGATGGTGCAGTGGGTAAATGTATATCTTTATTGTAGGGTGTGTATGTAATATTCAGGTCCATAATGTATATATTAGGGGGTAATATGGTACATCATCGAACAAAAGTTTGGGAGTCTCAGGAAAGAAGCCCTGTTTCTGGTCATTTTGAGGAAGGTAGCACATGTGGCTGTTAGGTGGGTATATTACAGGCTACCAAGGTCTGGGAAAGTATCCGTTGAGCAACTAGTTTGACACAAACACACAGTGTGTTAGCGTTTGTGTTGCATTGCTGTGGTGCTCATATGGGTGGGTGGGACATGTCAAGCCTCTTTTGTCTGGGTGGGGTAGGGGGCATAGATATAACGTTACGATTTTTGGATGTTCTAGATGAGCTTAAAGTGACGTTTGTGCGAAACAAAGTGCGATTGTACGAATCGGTGGCGGACGTTGGGGTTTCTCTCCTTCAGTGTGTAGATGGTCTTTCTAAAGTTTGAAATGTTGGAATATCTGGCCCAGTTTGTATATTTAGATTGCACAGTTTCTTTTTATAAAAGCACTCTTGCAGCACTCTGTGAGTCACTTCTTGTGCTGTTTGTACGTCGCATGGCTCTGCCGTCCTGCAGCATTTCCTTTCCCCAGGTCTCTGCCTGTCCTTAAGCCCTGACGTTTGTTATCCAGAATGGGAATTATGTAACGCATTTGACTCACTGCTGATGACGGGAAGTGCACCATGGAAACTAGCTGGGTGGCTTGCTTCTGTCTGTACTGTGCACTGGCTTTTTGATGTCAAATATCTGAGAATTGCAGGAGAAAATAATTGATACCCTTAGCGCTGTCTATGAAAATGGTGCCAAGATGTCAATTGTCAATCTGTTCAGTATTGCAGCCTGGACAAAATTGCGTTTTTGCTTGTAATTGCACCACTGGAAAGATTAAGTTGAAGTGTGGTGGGGGGAAGGAGAATTTTTGATAGCACTTATGTAATCCTTTGATATGAAAATGTGCTGTGATTTCTGCAAATTCACAGCTGACCTTTGTAATTGCTGTAGGAATGCCATGTTGCATCTGAAGTAGTGAAGTGCTTCTAATGAGACTAATTGCATCAAGCTGCAAAAATTATTTTGAAGTGGGTGTTGGTGAAAGTGACCCATACATCCGGTCATCATCTAGGTGATCTAATCCACTGCATATCATTTAACCCCATTAATATTGGCTGCTTTATGCATCGGTGTCGCTTGTTGAACACTAGAAACATGAAAGATCTGATGAGCGTTATAACATTATTTACAAGTTAAAGTTCACAAAGCAGGCAGCAGATTCCCTTGTCATTTCTCTTACTTCTCATAAGTACTAATGGGAAGTTAACATGACTGACATCTTGGTTCTACACACAGCAATCATGGGATTGCTTGGGAAGAACGTGGTGGAAGTTTTGGAGTCCGTAGCTCCAGCAGATGTGAGGTCCCTGTGGCCGTTTGTCTGGAAGATGGGAGTATTACAGCCAGCAGGGACAAGGCGGGCCGATTAGTTGTATTTGAAATCGGGAATAAATGAGGTTCATTAAGCAGGTGAAGGTGAAATGTTTGTGGGAACTGCTGGACAGCTTGCCCCTTTAGTTTCGTGGCAGAGATGTGTCATTCCAGTGACTTAATGGTGCAGGGGCTGACTGGTCAGATTTAAAGGATGGGGCGATGCGGGCTGTCCTCAAATGCCCATGGGGTGCGTGGTTAAGTCATCACGTACGTCAAAAACGTAAAAATACATGCTGCAAAGGAGCTCTGCAGAAGATTTTTGCCTTAAATTTGGGCCGCGTTAGGGTATCGCCTCCTTAATGCATCACTGGTCCAGTCTAGTGTAACATTTCTCCCATCCAAATAACTAAAACAGTTCTTGGAATATTCATTTTTGATTTTACTCATGAGTGTATTTTGTGAGCTTTGGATCCTTCACTGCACGCTCCTCCTGTCTGCCTGCTTGATCCGCCTCTTTGGTAAGGCTGTTTTTTGAAGTATACTGTAAATTTTGTCTGCACTATCCATCCTATGCAGACCTAAAGATGTCGTAGGTCATTACACATAATGTAGTAGCACGCTTTCACTAAACGTATTAACCAGAAAATAAGTGCTGGTTATGTACTGTTCCTATGTTCGTTCATCATTAATCAGTCATAACGGTTCATATATTTCTTGTAAGGTAAAATATTTGCTCATGATTTATACTTGAGTAGTGACGGAGTTGTCACTTTTGCCCCCTCAAAAGTTTTACTGAAATGTTTTCTTCGCCTGGACCTACGTCAGTCGCAAGCTTGTGATAAAGGAAATGTGACACTCATACTTTCCCTATGCCGACAATAACATGTCATGTAAATTTGGATTACTGAAGGAATGGATTCCTTCACATGCATGTAAGTGAATTCAAACAAACAAATTATCTTCATCTGCTTATTCTGTGCATATAAGCACAGGAGATATGACGTAAACGGCTACCATCACCAGTGCAGTGCAATATATTCACAATCCAACAGTAATGCAGAGGCAATTGCATACCCAAGCAT
This sequence comes from Hyperopisus bebe, assembly GCA_026777045.1. Lineage (NCBI taxonomy): Eukaryota > Metazoa > Chordata > Actinopteri > Osteoglossiformes > Mormyridae > Hyperopisus > Hyperopisus bebe. The sequence goes on from JAODJW010000038.1 coordinate 9,225,120, forward strand.
GTTCGAATAAGCTTGAACTGCTCTCATCTTCTGTAGTTTGAGGCCTAGATATCAGGACACATTATGGATGACGCAAGCAGTCAAGTAATAATGGATATGGGAAGTGAGTTTTTTTTTTTTTTTTTTTTTTTTAAAAAAAACACTTTTTTAATTTTGTATTTGCATTGGACTCTAAAATTTAAACAAGTGTCTTGGCTAGCCAGCTGGTATAGCTATACTTATGTTCATGTTGCGTAGCTTGATTACATAATGAGGCTCGGCTGCTAGCTGATTGACCCGCTATGACCGTTGTATTTTATGCTTACCGTCATTTATGAGCGAAGTTACTCAGCTAGCTAATATGCGTTAGTGTAACGTACCTTTTGACGTGCTGCATCGTTACTGTGAATCGCTGTCACTGGCCCGAACTGGTCAATCGACTTGCCCGGTACACGACGAGCCATTGCTCATGTCAGACCCTGGTATTGTCGTATCTAAGAGGGAGCTTTTGTGCAGAAACCTCTACCTCTAACACTTCAATCGTAATTGCAATACTTGGATGCATATGAAGGAATAGTTTTGAGACCAGTCCACTGCTGCCATTAGACGTTTTATCTTTAGCATGCAGTGTCACAAAAGTATTTGATGGATCTTTTTCAAACTTTGCAGATACACTGTATGGGTGAAGACTTGGAACTAATCAAATTTATGTCGTTGTCATTCCAACAGCGTCTAGTTTTAAACTAACACTTGCATATGCTTTTAACCCATTTTGTGTCGGTTTCTTAACGGGGCTCAGATTCTAGCTTGGTTTAGGCGGTTGACCTTTAATTCGGAAGGCCCGGGTTTTGACGGACTAGCAAACCCTACAGCCAATGAGAACTGGAGTTTGTTATAGTGCCTCGATTCTGTTGGATGTAGGTACCTAATTGGAATACTGTGTGATTAGAGATTTCATTAAGTTTCATTTTAAATTGACGGGAGTCTGCTTAACCCCAAAGCAGGTGGCGTATCTCTGAATACTCCAGTAAACTTTAAACAAGTTTCTTCTTAGCTGACCTTTGAAAATGATTTACTTTTCTGGGTTTTATAATGGGCTGGAACGAACATAAAGCCATTCAGTGACATCAAGAGCAAGTAAATAGGGTAATGCAGTTTTATTTTGGGAATTATGCAGTTTTAGTGAAGATCTGTGTTCCATGGTCTTTTTGTTCTTGTAAAAATAACCGTTTAGTTGTTTGGTAGGTTTTTGTCTTTTAATGTTAAATTAATGATAGGCATATTTTTTAAGAATGCAAAGAATGCCGTTCCCCTCAGTACTCCATATATTTGCAGCATTTATCGATTAAATGACACATTGAAAAATTGTGTTTGAAGTGCATTATGCAGGAGAAATGTGTAATTAGCAAAACACCACAATGCCATAGAAACGGATCAATTCGTAGATGGTCAGAGATCTGACGTTATGTACTGCCGCAGTGCTGGCCAGTTTGAATACTGGAGACTTTTCCCCAGTTAATTTATCTACAGTAAATGGTTCCTATTTTACAAATTAGTATCACTCTTTGCATTAAAATGTTTCTGTAATGTTTCGTACTGCTTTTTAGGATGTATTTTCACAAGCTAATGTGCTTCTCTCTTCCTAGTGAGCTAGTACCAGCCTACGATTCCAGCACCTTTGTTTTGGCGAACTTCAGGTATTGTGTGTGTGTGTGTGTGTGTGTGTGTGTGTGTGTTTGTGTGCGTGCGCGCGCACACACAGTATTATTGAACCAAGGCATGTTTAATGTTAAGAGCTTTGTATTGTAACTTCTACTGCATAAGATCTTAATTCTCATTTTTTTAATTCTCTACCTTAATGGGGAAATCAAGTCAATGAAGAGCATACCAGCTATTTTTGCAATTAAATCTGTTACTAGTCTCTGGTTCACCTGTCTTGTCGTGCCCCCCTTGTTTAACCCACAGCACCCTGAGACAAAGGGCTGATCCCATATACAGTCCCCCACTTCAGATTTCGGGACTCTGCTGGAGATTAAAGGTTTATCCAGTGAGTGGCCGCTTAACACGTCTCTAACGACATGATTGTGTTGCCGAATGATTAGCGGTTCTTCATTATTGAAGAATCTGTTGTGGTGGCAAAATTTTTAAGGACAGATTACAGGTTGCCTGGACTACACTCGTTAAATGTGCATTCCGCCGTCAACAGGATGGAAATGGCGTCGTCCGTGGAAATTACCTCTCGGTGTTCCTCGAGCTCTCAGCCGGGCTTCCAGAAACTTCAAAGTATGTTCCTCTGTTGTTGTTTTGAAGAATGACTGTAGAACAACTTAGGTGATGTAAATGTAAGACTGCATTAAGCAGGAGTTTCTAAGGCTAGTGTGGGTCCGTCTGAGATCTTAAAGCTGGTTTTGTGAGTTTTACCTCTGGAAGTTCTGCTTCTTTAAAAGAACCTCAGCTTTTGAGTTGAGATCTAACGCTGTTGCCTGTGTCCCCGGAGGTATGAGTACCGAGTGGAGATGGTGCACCAGGCCTCGAGTGACCCTACAAAGAACATCATCCGGGAGTTTGCGTCCGACTTTGAGGTCGGAGAGTGCTGGGGATACAACCGCTTCTTCCGGCTTGATCTCCTGGCCAGCGAGGGCTACCTGAACATGCAGACCGACACCCTCGTCCTCCGGTACGTGATGCTGAGCGGGCGAGACTTTGGTAAACCGTGGGGAAGCTTTAAGGCCGGGAGGTTTCGGAACAGCACATTAGAGTTGGCTGATTTGAACTCTACATGGTGCCTTTTGACCTTGATTGTATGACTTGTACAATCAGTGTTACAGTCATGTCCTTCAGGGAGCCTGGTGTGTTGGCATCAAAGTGCTATTTTTCACCAGGGACTTAAAGAAGCACAATGGTCCTTTTCTGCTGTGCAGGTGGAGAGTTGTGGCACCCACTGTAAGAGATGGAAGGTGCTAGATTAAAATTTATGGTACCACTTCACAATAAGATTACCCTTTTAAGGGGTTTTTGAGTGGTTTATAATCATGCTATTACTTGGGTTGCAACACCTTTGCAAATAATATACAATTATACACGAGTTATAACGGTTTTTATTAATGAGATGCTACCATTTTTAAGTGGCAAAAGGGAGCCACTTAAAATTTATTAATCAAAATTATTTTTCCCTCTAAATCAGTGTTTCCCAGTCCGCTCCTCGGGGACCTGCAGACAGTCCTGGTTTTTAACTGGGAGGGAGCAAAAACGTGGACCGTCTGAGTCCCCTGGGACCGGATTTGGAGACACCGCTGTTAAGGAATGCTCGTGTTTTTTTTTTTGCATTCACAGAAGCTTTTTGAGCAGGATTTTGGTAAATTTTATAATAGACTGTAACATAAGCTTGAGGTGTTATTTACTTATCTATCTTTATTTATTTATTTGTGACCTCGCTGGGCAGGTACCAGGTGCGATCGCCGACGTTCTTCCAGAAGTGCAGAGACCAATGCTGGTACATCAGCCAGCTTGAATCGGCACAAACCAGCTACATCCAGCAGATTAACAACCTGAAAGAGGTGCGTGCCGCAGGAAACCCTGAAGTGCAAAGCTCTCTCTGCTCTATTTTTATTTTATTTTTTTGCGTGATTGTAATGGCTACCTTGTCGGTGTTGCCGTGGTGACAGCGGCTGGCGATCGAGCTTTTCCGCAGGCAGAAATCTCGCAGCTCGTCCCCCCCCGGCGGGCGCTTGTGCCCCTCTGCCTCGGAGCGGGACCCCCGGCCTGGGAAGGGGTCCGTGGCAGAAGGTGGAACCCAAGCCGCAGCTGCGGAGGCCAAGGACGAGGAAGAGGAGGAGAAGACGCAGCAGGACGACTCCAACGTGAGTCATCGAGCATCCTGCTAAATTTGGCCTACAGGCAGCATCAAATTAACGTGTTTGTTTTTTTCCACTAATTATACTTTAGATAGCAGATTTGGTGGAACAAATGCCTTCAGTTTAAAGTTTAAGGGATATTAGTTCCTGGCTTTAGAGGAGGCTGCCAGTTTCATGATCCCAGCATGCCTTGCACCAGGAATAGTTCTATGGCTGGCTGTACTTCCTACAGCAGTTGTTGAGTTTTATGACTTTTAAAATGCCAACTAGCAGTGAAGTTCTGCTGAGCGGGCCCGGGCGGACCTGCCCCCCCCCCCCCCCCCTTCTGGTTAACCTTGCGCCGTCCCTCCCCCAGGAGTTATCGGATGGGGACCTGGAAGTGGACTGTCTGACGGGGGATGAGGAGGTCAACCCCCTGGACGGAAGCAGCACTTCAGGGAGCTCGACGGCCACCAGCAACACGGAGGAGAACGACATCGACGAGGAGACCATGTGAGCTAGCCGAGCGAGCAGGGACCCCCCCCCGCCCCGGAGCGGCTGTGCGTGCAGGCCAATGGAAACGCAGCCAGCAGCGTAGGGGCTGCCTTGATATTGGGGGGTGGGGTGGGAACGGGACGCCGCTTAATATAAAAGCTAAGGTCTATTTATAGGGGGGGTGAATTGAGCCAAATTAAACCATCGGGGGTAGACGTCCTCCCCCGGTTCCCATGTCCCTGAATTCGGCAGAAAATGGCTGATCCCTGCTAGCTTGTGACTCTCTGTAAAACAATAGATCAGAGTTGAGTCACTGCTGCCCGTGTGGCTCCAGAACTCCCCCTCATCCTACTGTTGGACCTGATGAGGCATCAGTGAGTCACGTCGGCTTCTGCATCGCTGCAAACACATGGTCGTGCCCCCCCCTTAAAGCCCCCGCAGCAACACCCCCCCACTCCCTCTGTACATCCCCATCATCCTCCTCTCTCACCTTTCCGGAATGTCCTTGTCTCTCGTTAGAGCGGGATCTAGTGAAGGCCGGCAGTCTTTGTGCAGGCTTTCTCTTGGCCTCCCGTTCCGGATTCTTCCAGATGTTCTCCTAGTTCTATAAATAGCTCCACCCAGTTTCTCTGCAGTAGCATCTCTGTCACCCTGACAGCCCCCCCCCCCCCCCCCCCCCCCCCCCCCCCCCCCCCCCCCCCCCCCCC
>JAODJW010000038.1:9246133-9260870 GCA_026777045.1 Hyperopisus bebe
GTGTGTGTGTGTGTGTGTGTGTGTGTGTGTGTGTGTGTGTGTGTGTGTGTGTGTGTGTGTGTGTGTGTATGTGTGTGGCTGTCAGCTCTGGGCTCACCCGCTCCACGGCTGAGGCACCCCAGCGCCTCTCTGCCTCTGGTGCCGCTGGCTGGTCTTGGTTGCGGTCTGGGTGAAAAGGCACATGTTCCCTCTGGACAGCCCCACCCCACCCTACCCCGCCCCTCGGAGGCTTGGAGGTCGCCACGGGCATCGCTCTGGGCGCCAGCCTCTATTCCTCAGGCTGGGTCTCCAAACTGATAATGGCCTCGTATTAGTTGATATTAATGGCTGATAATACAGTCTCCACAATGCTAGTACGTCATATATATATATATATATAATCATAGTGTTATGTGATGTGACTTTTACATTTTGAGCTCCAATGTAAAAGTGTTCGCTGTAATGGACCAACCTCATGTATGCCAGTATGTGTTTATAAGACACTGAGGGAATGTCTGGCTCTTCAGAGCTCATCCTAGGATTCTGATTGGCTGGGGGTGGGCAATAATGTGGGTTGGGGTGGGGTGGGGGGGGGAGGAGGATAAGCATGTGGCTGGTGGCATCCCGGGCTCAGTGCCAGTGTGGCATGAAGTGAGTGGTCAGTCCTGGTCGGAGGAATAGGGGGGGTGGAGAGAGCGAGAGAGGAGGAGATGACTGCCTCAGAAGCAGCCGCCCAGCGGCACGCGGGGTAGGGCCACGCCGGGCCGGTTTCTCAGGCAGCGCCGGGGACAGGGGGTGGCCCGTAAGGGGCGCAGGGGGCCACAGGCCCCTCTCAGCCCTCCTGTACGGGGCACCCGCCTGGAGGAGGTGCTATCCATCCACCACCTAGGCCTCCATTCACGGGGGAAGAGGGACTCCATCTGCAGCCATCGTCTGGACCGTTGAGGAGACGGGCGGCAGGGGCCGGGGCTGTAGGCTGGGCGGCCCTCTAGCTTGTAGGGACGCCAGGCTGCACCGGGTCCTGCCGGTGATGTCAAGTCCAGGGTGACGGTTCTGGTGGGAGGTGCAGATGGAGCGCCAGGGTAGAGGAGTCGGCTCTCCTCAGAAGGCAGTTCGGGTCCGATCAGACTCAGGCTAGTTCTGTCGGTAAATGAGTCCATGCGGTCTTCGTAGCCAAGGTCTGCCGGTGCCGAGCACTGCTGTAGAGGCCAGGTGCCCATGTTTTTGCCCCGGATGTCTGTACCTCCATCCTGGCACCCGAGCTCACCCTGTAGCACCTCTTCTTGTTCCTGCTCCTCTTCCTCTTCAACCGGTGCCTCTTCCTCTTCCTCGGCCACCTCGGGGGGCGGCGGGCAGCGGGGGTCCCTGAGGAAGACGACGATGACGGTGATGTTGTCGCTGGAGCCGGCATCACGGGCCGAGGCCACCAGCTTGTGGGCCACCATGCTGGTGTCACCGGCGTTCTCCTGGAGGTGGTCGCTGACCACGCGCACCGCCTCGTCGGGGCTCACGGTGTCGTAGAAGCCGTCGCAGGCCAGGATCAGGTAGTCCTCCGAGCCGTCCAGCTGGAAGGTGCTGTGGTCGGCGTCTCCACAGATGTATGGCTTGTGCTCCGAGTCGCCTGCGGACGGGAGCGGGCTGTGAGGGTCATGACAGAGCCTTGGCCCGCAAGGGCTGGCCCCAGCAATTACAACCACTCCAAGTTTAGCGGCCGAATCCCGTTCCAACAACCAGGACACGTTTCCCAAAAGCTCCCAATAGCAACTTATATCGTTGAACCCATTCAGTTGCATGGTTCCAACTATGTAAGTTGGCAACTATGCTACTTAATTGCTACATATTTAGCAACTATGCTACATAATTTCTACATAGTTAGCAACTATGCTACATAGTTAGCAACTATGCTACATAATTGCTACATAGTTAGCAACTATGCTTTTGGGAAACGCACCCCAGGTCAATAAGCGAAGCAGTCGCTAAGTGAAAATCATGCTAGCCTAGGCATGACCGCGACTATGCTTATGACTTTACTTTAGCTTTCTATACTCAAGTTCTTGTATGCATCAACATGTAGACATTTCTAACGTAATTCTGTACATTCCAATTCAAACATCGAACGAAAGTCAACGAAATGAGGTCGTAAATGCACGCATCGATTGTAAAAGTTATTTCTTTTATTACTCTCGTACTTCTGAATGGTTGCTAACCGCAGTAGTCGCTAAACAAGAACTGGTTGCAGTCAATTTAAACACTTTTACTGGCTTCTTAAGGCTAAACAGGTTTCTGTGTGGGCATGTCGGCATCCAGTTTAATTGCTGAAAAGCTAGGTACTGATATTTCCACCCAGTTGTTGGCCTTCATCAGCCAAACGGAAGCCACGAGACCTCTGCCCATCTAATGGCAGGACTGGGCACCGCTAATGCCCTGCTGGGATCTGAAGCTGTTATGTCATATTGCATTTTTTACCTCACACATTCACATTCTGTTGCTGAGTCACGCCATGCCTGTTATAATGCACTATAGCAAAGGTCAGGATAAATCTGGGTGCTTTCAAATAATGGCACAGTCACAGTGAATGCCTTATCTGCTCAAGACGCCAGGTGCAGATGTGAGGACTCGTTCAGACCCATCACGGGGCACACTGACACGCAGAGCTATGGGCGATTTGGCAACTCCAATTCATCATAGCATGTTTTTGGACTGTGGGGGAGACTGGAGTACCCGGAAGAAACCCCACAACAACACGGGGAGAACATGCAAACACACATATGGAGCCATGGCGGAGATTCAAACCCTGCCACCCACTGCACCACCCATAATAAGGTCTACATGTGTTTAGTAAACCTTGTCGAATCGGACTCTATACCTGGTGACACAAAGTCCGTTACTAAGCCGGAAAATAAGCGTCTGGCTCCTGTGTGGGGCAGATAATATCTCAAGCCAGGTGCAAGGACTGGGGGGGCACAACAGCGACTCAATTAATGGCAACGGTGTGCGATATTGAAGCCACAGAATTTCCAGCAGATGGGGGCGACAGCAGTGTAGCGGGAGCCGTAACGCGGTGGCGGTGGAAAAAAGGCACGTTTATAAATAGGGACGGGGTGGAGATGCAGGTCACCACTTGCGCTGTTTGTCCTTCTTTCCAGAACCGCATCCCGCAGGAATTTATTGCGTAGATCTGGCCCTGCTGAGGTCACAGAAAATGCTCCACTTTTTCAGTCGCCCATTCCAGTGCAGCAAAAAGTTTCTCCGCATCTGTGCGCCTTGGCATAAGCCCACGGAGAGACGGTATCTGCTGGATTTCCCCCCAGTAAACTGCCCCGGACTTCCCTACGGCGGCACGGTGTCGTATAGCCATATATTTCTGACGTCCATTTCTAACGGTGTCTGCACTGGCGATGTGAAAATGACCCAGATGTGAAAGTCATTCTCGTTTGCAGAGGACAGGGAATCCGCAGTGTGTTTGTTCATGAGTGAAGCCTCACCTTCATTCACCATTTCATTCCAGAAGCCTCTGTTCTTCCCCCACACAATCCCCAGACCCAAATGCCCCCCCCCCCATCCCCTGGCCTAGTGCCTTCCGTACCGATGGCCCTGGACACGGACAGGCTCCCGTTCACCCTCCACGTGCCGAACCAGATGACGCAGCCGCCCAGAGCTTCGATGCGCTGCTTCTCGTCCTGTAGGGGTGGGGGTGAGAATCTGGTTATAGGCAGGTCATGACCAATACCAGGTACGAGCTGAATTCTTCTCTGCAGAATGTATGTCTTTCGAAACAAGACAGTGAGCGAGCACATTTTACACTAAGCCTCAGAGGACGGAACGTGCTGTATTTAACCTTGTGTCAATTATATATAAAGTATATCTGAAACATATGCGCTCATGGTGAAAATTAATATTAATAATAACGTGTCAAACACATTTGTTCCAATTTACAAATGAAACAACGTGCCGTTCGCCTCTTTACAAAACCGCATGAACGTGTTAATGCAGGGCTCGTCACGAACGAACGGCGCATTCACACTCATCGTCAAACCGTGCACTGACACTTTACAAACACATCCTGTAATTATAGATAAAACAGCTTTCATTAGCACGGTAACTCATGCTAATATATCGATGGTTAACACACAGACGATGGATTGGTAAATGGTTTATAAGTGAGCCTTTAGTGCCTGTTATAAATGATCGTCAGTGAACGTGGAGATGGGGGCGAATACATGGCTGTAGCACTCCCCAGGCATGCGGTCCGTACAGGCCCAGACGAGGCCCTGACTCTGAGTGGCTGAATCCACACGTTCAGACTCGAACATCACATCTAGCATTAAGTTTCGCACCCCTGCAGTCCAGGGTCTTTCCTGTGCCGCGGGTGATGCAGTAGAAGGAATGCGGAATCCTGACCACACGCATGTGCCAGGAGACTCATCTCCGTGACCCTGAGCTGTTTCGCCCAGTGAGGCTGGTATACAAAAGTATCATTTACCATCATTTCAGGAATGAGGATGCAGGTTTATACAAGATAAATTCGACTCCTAAATGCTATTTAAATTAATGCCAGTTTCAAAATAACAAAAATGCCATTAGGATCCAATGACACTGACTTCACAGAAGGATTTGAGAAATTTTAATATATACATTTTAATTTCTGTACCCACTCATCCTATGCAGGTCTAGAGCCTATGGGGGGCTAGTTTTCTGTGCCCATGATCAGAAGATTGCTGGTTTGAGCCCCGGCCTCAGCATAATGGTCACATGCCCATGGCTGACCCTGCACTGTGACCCCAAAAGCCAGATCTATGGAAAGCCAGACTGGGCAGGTGAAGAGATGGATTCCAGTGTACCTGCATTCATTGTTGTGCAATTGGCCAATCAAGGATTTGTCAAAAGAAATATCTCAGAAGCTATGAGTGCGGGGAATAAGCCGCAGTTGGACCCCTCCTCGTCGCAGGGCACACACACGATTTGGCAGCTCCAGTTCACCTTGGCATGTTTCTGCACTGTGGATGGATGGATTCTTTAGTAGAGACCCTATGACAACACAGGGAGGGCATGCAAACCGACACACACTGCAGATTCAAACCCTGGTCTCTACAAGTAAAAGACAGCAGCCTCGGTATCTACTATACCGATGTAATCGTCTTTTAGACTGTAAGGTTCTGCAGGTATCCTATGGATGGATGCAGGTTTAGACAAGATCAATTAAAAACTCCTAAATGTTACTTTAAATTTAAAGCCAGTTTCACAATAATAAGAATGCTGATAGGATCCACGGACACAAGCTTCTCAGATGGATTTGAGAAATTTGTAAGGTCATAGGGAAGGAGGAGGTTGGGGTTGATGAGCGGCTCAGTGGGCTAATTCACCAAGTCCACAATCCAACAATCACAGGTTCAAGCCCCAGGCTCAGCACAACAGCCACATGCCCTTGAGCAAGGTCCTTGATACCCAGGCTCATAGCACCACACAATGGCTGACCCTGCACCATGACCCCCCCACCCCCTAGACCATGGAGAACAAGATGGGGTAGACAAAGATCAGTTCTAACATATTTTATAAAAAATGTATATCCCAAAACCTGAGCACACACAGGGAATAACCCAAAACAGAACACTCACACCACCTGACCATACAAACTCTCCTTACAGTACAGAGGTACAGAGGTTGCCTTGTACACTACAGAGGAACAAGGCAACAGTGTTAACCACCATGCCACCCTCCAACCACACAACACAAACATAACACTCTTTTAGACCAAGTAAGAATCTGCAGGTACCCTATGGATGGATGCAGGTTTAGATAAGATAAATTTAAGATTCTTTAAGATGCCTCAGCATGTTTTTGGGCTGGGGGCAGCTGTTGCTTCACACCGTTGGGACCAGGGCTTGAGTCTCTGCCATTGCTCCATCGGTGTGGAGTTCGTATGATCTCCCGTGTCATCGTGGGGTTTCCTCCGGGTACTCCGGTTTCCCCCGACAGTCCAAAAACATGCTGAGGTTAATTGGAGTTACCAAATTGCCCGTAGATGTACATATGTGCATAAATGGTGTGTGAATGTGTCCTGTAATGGGTTGGCGCCCCATCCTGGGTTGTTTGATGCCTTATTCCCATAGCCACTGGGATGGGTTCTGGACTCCCAGCAACTCTGAACAGGATAAGCAGTTTCAGAAAATGGATGGATGTTTTTGGACTGTGGGGAGACACCAGAATACCCATAATGACAATGAGAGAACATGCAAACTCTATACATGGAGCCAGCGCGAACACTCAAACCCCGGTCCCAGAGGTGTTAGGCAATAGTGCAAATCACTAGACATAAACAAATGTAATACTCTTTCAGACTGTATAAGGATGTACAGTCTGGTGGGTGGATGGATGGATGGATATGAGCAAGGCTGCCTCACCTCTCTATCTGGCTTGTGTGGCTTCATCAGCTCCACGGCCTGCCCTCGCCTGACCAGCATCACCTGCGAGTCCCCGAGCCAGGCCACGTGCAGAGTGCGTCCCCTCAGGAAGGTCACCACCCCAGTGGTGCCGCACCGCAGACGCTGCCAAGCGGAAACGCATTGCAAGGTTCAGGGCTCCACTCTGCCAGCCACTAGCGACTCCACTCCTACACCTTCATGCCGCTTTATCCATATACTCGCAGACCAAACCACAGCACGCATTTCGACAGGGGTGACCGCTTTTACTTTTGCATAAATAGCTGCTTTTTGGCATTTCATCAAACCACCGACCCTCACCACAAGGGGGCGACCTGCGGCCCTGACCCACATACGGGCCGGAGGCTGGGAGGCAGAGGACAGCCTGCCCTTACCTCGCGTGAGGCTTTCTGCACGAAGCGCTCGTCCGTCAGCTTGAAGGCACGGCACAGGGCCTCGCCGGGGTCCTGGCTGAACATCTCCTGCCGCATCAGGTTCACGTGCAGGTGGTTGGATGCGTAGGTGGCGGCGTCCACTCCTCCGTGGCCGTCGAACACGGCGAAGTAGGCCTGGTCCTCCTGGTCCTGTCCCGGTGGAGGAGAAGCATGTCAGGGAGACACAACCTCCTGGTGGCCAGTGGTCCGGCACGCAGCCCGTAAAGATATTCCACACGTTTCAACCACTTAGCTGCATGTGGCCCTTTGCGTACACCATGGGGGCCTGCAGGGGGGCGGGGCTGAGAAACAGGGTTTCCTTCCTGGAATAACAGGAAGGTAACACTTTCCACTGATGCTATTAATTATGTCATATGCTGCAACTGAAGCTCTCGCACCTCAGCCAGTCAAAGGCAGAGCAGGAGAAACCCTATCGGCCTGCCAGCTGCCTTCATTACATCGGGTGGTAGATTTCCTGCTGCGGTTCTGGATTTGCACCTTAGGGGGGGTGGGGGGTGGGGGAGCGCAATTAATTAGCCAACGCGGAGGGCTGAAAAAAGTGCCCTTAATTACCCGAGAATGGCGATGTCCAGCTGAGGTCTGGCAAACAGACTATATTGTACGCATCTAAACATGTGCACAGCCCGGACTCTGTTGTAAGTTCTGTCTTTATTTATTTACTTCTTTATTGAATTTTCCTGCTGCACGTCGAATCGACTGACTTCCGTCTGACCTGACTTTGAGACCCTGAGCAGCCAGAAGAGGTGATCTAATGTGATTGGAGCAGTCTACGGAGAGATGGAATTTCTGCGTCAGTGTGCACGTCGATTTGCTCAAAGCTGCTATTTGTACAAACACTGCACAATGGCAGCCAGTGCAGTCACACCTCCGCAATGTGTGTATGTGTGTGTCTGTGGGTCATGTACAGATTACACTGAGGAGTCCAAACGTCCCTGCGATGTGATAAATATCTGTCATTTTGACATTGAGGGACCAAAAATGTGGAGTAAACGTGTAGACCATCTGGCAGTGAGCTTGGAGGGAGCAAAACCATGGACTGACTGTGGGCCCCCGAGGACCAGATTGGGAAAAGATATAATAAATCATGGAATTATAAGTTATACATAATTGATCGTATTCGCAACTAATCGCTACTACATATCAGCCGATTAAAGATGGCCGCCTTGCCGTGTCTTATGTTCTGCTCCCTCTGCTGAGGCAGGAATCCCCACGGTCACCTGCAGGCTGAACAGCGCGTTGAATTCCGGGATGACGACGTGCTTGTCCTCCATCTTCCGCCGCATGTTCTTGATGGCGTGGATGGACGTCTCGTAGTAGGCCTGAGAGCGGCGCCGCTGGGGGAAGTCCTTCAGCCAGAGGCAGCAGATCTCGCACAGCTTGTTGAAGACGAGTCGGGCCAGCTTTACCGAGTCGAGCTCTGTGTGAGAAAGCATGCGCCCACACCGCCATTATTCCTCGCCGCTGCCGAGCCTGTGAGTCTGACACACCCCCATCTCTCTCGGATAGTGGGAATTTTTCTTACACAAAAATGTTCTGAGGGCAGAAGAAAAAAAATGATTGGTTCAGAGAGATAACTAATCAGATTGTAAAGGAGGTGGGAGCAAGCAACTAGAGGAGACTGGACCAAGATATCTGATTGGTTGGTCCTGCCTCCTCTACAATCTGAGTGGTCATCTCTCTGAACCAATCGTTTTTCCTTCTGCCCTCAAAACATTTTTGCATAAGTAAAATTCCCATGAGCCCTTGCTCAGGGGGCGGAGGCTGACTATAATAACCAAGCCGCCCTGTGAGCCTCTTCTTGGTGGGAAACGGGGGACAGTGAGCAGGTGATTTCTCGACGGGCGTACAAACGTCACATGGCAGCATTTATTTCTTTACCGATTCTCAATGCCTGGGCACTTTTTTTTTTTTTTTTCAATAGCAGGAGAGGCAGTAATTTCCAGATCACCGCCCCCCTCCCCTTACTCCCAGGGGTGGCTTTCTCACTGGCTGTCAGTGACTGTGGTCTCATTCTGCCACCAATCCGTGTGACGGCGCCCCCCAGGGTGCATGCTTGGCTAAACACACAAGGGCAGCCACGACGCCCCTACAGTCGTGCCACTCCGTACGTGATAAAGATGATCAGAACCATCTGAATTTAATTAGTAATAATTAAAAAATGCATTATTAATCTATGATTAATGGGGAGGGGGGGTAATTGTTTTGGCCCTCAAAACATTTTACCTTGTATGTATCACAATATTAAATAGTGTGAGATGGGTACTGCTTGGAGAGTAACTGACACCACAGGCTCTACAGAGGGCGGCTCCGCCTTAAGACCTTGCAGCCCGTCCTCATTCCGGGACCCACTTAAGGGGACTGGGGCCGCCAATTCACAGCCGGGGTCTGTGAGGCACCTTTTTCCCTTTTGAGAGGCTCGCTAAATGTTACCTTTACAGGGTACCTGCTGTGGCCTGTCGTCAGTCTGACTGCTTCACTAACGATGTTCCTGCAGTGGCTGGGTAAATGAGATCGCCCCCCCACCGAATAGTGGCTAAATGAGATTCCCCTCACTCCCTCCTGGTCTCAGAATCGGCCAGTGCTGCTCAGCTGGCTTCCTGTGAGGCCTTCAGCTGAATAACCAGACCAAGCCGGGGGCCTGGTCGTGAGGAATATGCAATGCCATCGGTGCTCGCCTTATTGGGACTGGCCTGCCGTGATAGGCAGAGCCCAAAGGACTGGGGGACAGCACTTCACGGCCTTTATGACCACCTGGGTCTCCCCCATGTCCTCCCTACCCATTGGGGTGGCAGCATACTGTAATGTCCCTCCCCCTGAGTGGATTTTGGAAGGTCATTTGCTTCACTCGGCCAGTCAGTGTATTTCAGCACCACACATTTCCAAAAGCTGCAAAGCTCTATTTCCGTAGGCTGAATGTGGAATTCCAACAATAACTTAGTGACCCTGTGAAATAAAGCAATCAACCACTACACTTGTGTCCATACCAGTACCTTCCATTGCACCACTGTGCCACATGTTCACTAAAAGATGGCACCAGGAAATCGGGCCAGAGCCAGATCTGGGCCCAGCAGCCCCATTCTCCCTCATTCCTGCCACCCAGCAACCCCTCCCGGGCCGTATCCCCACCGTGGGTGAGAAGCCATTCAGAATCCTGGTCATTATCAAAATCCTTCAGGGCACCAAAGAACACAAACCAAAGGAGGACGATTTTGTGAAAAAAAAAAGGAGGCAGAAATGTCCCAGACACCCTGACTCAGACTCCTCGCCGTTCCTGTAATGTTCCTTCGCGAGATTTCACACTTGAATATGCTGTATTTATAAGGCCACTTGGTACATAGTTAGGTCACCCTGTGACCTGATTTTCGAGTCAATACTTCAAAACACCACACATAACGTCCTACTTCCTGTGTCTATTGAGATACAAGATTCAGTATCCTTTTATCTTCATAGCCAACATTTTTCACATCTTCTGTGATATTCTCTGCTTGTACCTTGCCTTATACTTAAATATTTTGATTTGTCATGTGCTAATTGCAGTGTGAGTATCACATGCACAGACCCCAGTCTGATTCACGAATGTGGATCCGCACTACAGTAACTATGAGTGAGCAGCATAAATTTTACACTAATCATGCTTCACCACTCAACACTGAGCAGTGAAGCATATCCGGTGGCATAACATTTAAGAGTGGGGGTTCCTGATCTGTTTGATAGCACAGATGTACAATTTTGGATGTACCCAGTAGTGATGGCTAAATGAAGTTTCATGAACCGTTTGCTGTATTTTTTTACCCCACTAGGTGGTGCTCTTGGTTTGCTTTGGGGCATGCATTGAACCCTTTTTTGGAGCAGAGAGCACCACCTAGTGGGGTCAGAAAATACAGCAAGTGGTTCATGAAGCTTCATTTGGCCATCAGTAGTACCCGGTACATTTCTGCAGAGGGTCTTAGATGATTATGTTTACAAACTGATCGCTGCTACATATCAGCCAATTAAAGATGGTCGTCCTGTTCTGTGTTGAGAACCGAATCCCAGTGGTCATTGCTTTACGCTCCAGGAGGTATCGTGCACTGAAACTGCCTTCCAGTACTTGGCATACTGCTACACTGTACCACATGAATTCTGCTGCATGACAGTTGCTGGTACCACATCACCTTGTGGAAGTGAGGGCCCGCCAGTGAGAGGGGGATACTCACGGGGGAGGGACTCTGTGTTGTCCTCCACTGCCTTGTTTTGGTGGTAGACAGAGAGGTCGCTCTGGAGGACATCGTTGGCTGTGGCTCGGGCAAGGGCTGCTGCCAGGGTGAACGGGCAGTTACTGTAGGAAGACAGGAAGAGCAAGGGGGTCCTGTTTACTTCAGTCCGTCTTACTGGCCTTTACATCCAACAGCCAATAATAGCAGGGTTTGCCACGCCCTCCTACCTAAAGACACAGGAATATAATATAGGACTGCTCTCTACCTGCTTCACACAATCATTCTTCCCTTCAAAGTTCTATGTCGCCCCCACCCCAAATAACTATAAAAATCACTGGTTATCAGTCCAGACCTTAACAGGCAATTTCTGGACACCAAGCCGATCGGTAGCCATGATTAGTTAACTTGAGGGCCGATGAGCAGCCAAGCATGGACTCCAGCATGAGAAATTGTGTCAAACACCTTTTTAATAATTAGCCTCCAGAAAAACCGCAGGATAAGGCAGTCTTATGGTCAAGGTCGCTCTTCTTCCTGTGATTATCCTCGGCTCTTCACGAATGATTTCTTATCGGTGTTCTCTTATTAATCGGGTCAGCTGTGGAAAGAAGCTGTCATGATCAACTTATTGTTTCTTAATGTGTTGTGTGTGTGTGTGTGTGTGTGTGTGTGTGTGTGTGTATGACAGCCTAGCAATATATCAGCAGCCCATTGAGCAACAGCATCTAGGAGAGCCACTCTTGCCGCAAGCCACAGTGCTGCATCCCGCTATCCTGCGACTCCTGCCAGACGCAGGAAATGCAGACTGTACACATCCCCGCTTCTGGTGCAGAGTTCCATCTTTCCCATTTCACAGACAGCACACACACACCCGCACATGCGCACGCACCCCTCTGTAGAGTGCGTAGAGAGTACAAGCGAGGACCACTGCTGTCCAATAATGGGGAAATCTGAAACTCAACATGCAAAGGACATTTTGAGAACAGCTGAGCAGCTTGGGCCAAAAGCGACCCACGGACACGTCGTCTTCAATTAAACTGAGCAGACCCTTCCCGTCTCCCCTGCGAGCGAGATTTACACACAGCTGTTGAGGTCACACATGGAACACAGACTGGCAGCTTGTCGGTCGCTCCCAACTCGAAGTGACCGCTGAATACGGCTCTGCTGGTTTACTTAATTCTCTCGTTTTTATTTATCCCTGTTATTGTTACTACTATTATGTATGGGACTCTGGGGTAATTAGCTCACATTTTACACATTTAGAATTGAGGTTAAACAATTCAGGTTAAGCAACTTGCTCAAGGATATGACAGCTCTGCATGAGATTTTAAGCAGGAAACCTTGAGATCACTAGTTCCCCAACCACAATACTGCTCATCCAGGTCTTGGGTCGTGGAAGTAGATTTGGGCTGGGTTCACGAATGCATATGAGCAGCACTGTATTGCTGTCTATTCCTACCTGGGATATGCATCCTCAATAGTCTAATGCAGATGGGATTACATTTCCAGATCACCGAGGTCTCCTGCCAAACGCTCGGTGGGGGGGTAGGGCTGTTGAAGCAATGTGATGCTTTATCCTAGAGACCGTACCCATGGTAACACGAGGTGCCTCATGTTGACAGCCGATCGAGTAACCATGGCGACACATACAACCTGGCTTCCGTGGCGAGCGCCGTAGGTATGGTAACGCGCAAAGCCTGGATGTGACCACAGGATGCCACGGCGACTGGCCCGATCGCGTGCTGAGAGATGGCTGTCGGAGGCAAACAGCGACTAAAGCTCCTCGGGCGACGTGGGATTTGGATATTAAAATTAGAGCAGATCTCCGTCTTCATTTGCCGCGCTTCTGAAGAGCTGGAATAGCAGTCCGCAGACATGAAGGGAAAGTGGAACAGACTCCTGCAAGGGCAGCCCAATGACAGCTCATCCTCATACCTGAGGCCCGGTATGCACGCCGTATCCAGTTTAGTGGTTCTGCACCACGATATATTTCTGAGGCCTAGAGCACACAATCGCGGTGACTAATGAAGCCTTCTGATAGGGCCTGTCTTATTACAGGTTTATCAGGAATCGATAATGAACAATGAGCTCACTGAGGTCTGCATTCTATCCATCCTAGTGTGAGAGCCGTCAGAGAACCCCTCCGTGCCAAGACTGGACCTTTCGGTCTCATGGACAATTTGACAAGTTCTCCCACAGCGTGGTCATGAGGTACAGCCCCTTTGTGCTGATAACGGTCTGGAACGTTCACCTGAAGCTTGTGAGTCAGGCACAGCACAGACTGGCACCCGCTCACAAGAAAACAAATGCTTCCTCCACCCCATCAATCGTGAGTTCATCACACACACACACACACAGTCATGAGTCACACTGAAATACAGTCTGAAGACACGCCCATCCTTTCATCCCGCTCGTGTTTTTGTTTGATCACACTGTGGTGTGCTTAGTTGTTAACGATCCGGCTGATCAATATCCATCAGGACACCAAAACAAACCTTAATGCTGTTAGAAAGGAAAGCAAGCAAAAGGGGGCAAAGGAAGTCCGGAAAATGTAAAGTGAGTGGATGAATTTCAGTGGTCAGGAGGAAATCCGGGCATTTTGATGCTATGCTTGTGCTTGGGCTCAAAACTATGCAGTGACTGCACCAATCAGAGCCCCCTCCCCCAAATAGGACATCCTAATGGGCAAAGGAGGAGGTGCTGTGGAACAGGGCGGGGGGGGGGGGGAATGCTGTCGTGAGCTAACATGCAATTTGGGGGGTGTGAGGGCTATTTATAGTCAACTGATTAGCAAGAAGCCATTCAAGCACTACCTTCTGTAATATACCCAGAATATCTGAGTTGGCTGTTTCAGCAGTCGATGTCATTATTCCGTGGGAGAAGGAGCGGCGCAGGGAAGTGAATTTAATCGCAGTAATTCAACCAGAGTAATGAGCGGCTGTGAGACCGGGATGCTGGGCGACAAGGGAAGCTGTGTGTGGGAGAGGAGGAGGGCCTGGGGGTGGACAGACAGAGAGGCAGGCGATGCCGGGTTTGGAAAAGGGAGACCTCACAAGTGGTGAGATCCACAATGCGTGCGGGAGGGTGCGGCGCCTCAAAGAGAGCCCCGAACATCCCCAGCTGTCACGCCACCGCCTGAAAGCCACCTCCTCCGCATTTCCATTCACAGAAACCCAGCTCTGTCACTCGCCGAGCCGGGTGCCGTCACACCCCGCGTATGGTGGGCGGGGAAGCCGGTAAACACCTGATTGGCCAGAGGCACTTCTGCATACCCGCTCATGCCCAATCACGGCTCCCCGTTGCTTTTGCGACACAGGCGAGTCAGAGGAGGCTACGTTAGTAATGCGACGGTCTAGGCTGGAGATGCGTAGCTTTTGTTTTTTTTTTTTTTTTTTGGAAACCAAACAGAAAATGTATGGATTCTATTTAAAGGCACCACGTCTTGCTTACGTGCAGCTTTTTAACTCCTCTGCGGCCTGCCGTCTTCCTCGCTCATCCTCTCCCTCAGCGTGCTGCCACACGGATCGGAGCGAGTCACACGCACACTGCAGAGCTTCGTTTTTTTTTTTTCCCTTTTTCGTTAGCCGCCCCCCCTCCAATCGAGGGGAGGATTAGGGAGCCTCTTCTGCACGTCACAGCGAGCGGGTAGAGACGCAGGATGAATGAGGAGAGTCTCCAAACCCAACCCCCC
>JAODJW010000038.1:9260967-9274000 GCA_026777045.1 Hyperopisus bebe
TGGCCTGTGCCCCCCCCCCGCCAACTGAGACGGGGGCCAAGGCTCCTATGACACTAAGCATGAGCTATGTCACCACGGTGCTGGCATTTCATTTTATTTTTAATTAGAGGAGTGTGCTGCTTAACTCCCGTCATGTAAAGCCGCAATCCAATCAGCGTGTCAGGTTCCAGACTCGCATCTCGGGGTGGGCCGGCCCTGTGCACTCACGATTCCCTGCACCTGCAAGCGTGTGCGTGTGTGTGAGTACTGCTGCTTCGGGGACGCAGTGACAGCTGCTGACGTCAGACTGCTGTGCACCAGCCACAGAGGCGACGCATCACGCACATACACACACACACACACACACACACACACACGCACGCCTGCCTGCCTTCCAAGGGGGGAAACCTCACAGCCACATTAACTTTCAAGCGTCCTTGGCCAAGATCCTACACGCTCGCTTTATATACGCGCTTATGCACCGAGAATAAGCACGTATGTCACACGAGTCTCAGGACGGCGGCTCAGTCATCGGGGAGCAGATGTCTGTCTATGAGCCAGTCCCACTCTGGATTGCACACGCCGGTTTAAGGCTTCCCCTTAATAACACAACTTTTTCACCGACAGATTACGACGGTAAAAGAAACAGGACGCAAACCTGCCTGACGGTCTGACGGCCAAAGCTCTTCGTCGTACTGCAGCTGTATCGCTCACAAGCGTGCGGGGGCTGTGTGAGGGGGTGACCCTCAGACTGCGGGAATACAGTCAATCTCTGCTTTGCGTGACTCAGCCGAATGCTAGATTAATGTGCCCCCCTCTCTGTCCATCAAGCTGTCTTTTTTTTACCCTGGATAATTAGATGTGGAAGGGGTCTAAATATAAGGTCTTCCTTGGGGTGTCTCTCTTTCTCTTTCTGTGCGGCATTTTCCGGCTGCAGCATCCCACCCCCACTTTCAAGCCGAGCTCGCACGTCACAGCGTCACGACGCCCACGCCTCTCCGTCCCTGTGTTTCTCATCCTCTTTTAATTATTCATCCCTGTCCGTGTCACAGGAATGCGAAAAGCCCCCCCCCCCCCCCCCCCAGCCCCGACTAACTGCAGGATCTAATCTCCGACAGGGTTTCCCCGCTCTGTCCGCTGCCTCACATCGGTCACACGGGGACGAACGCGGCTCTGTACGGCCGGAAATGGAATCGATCACACAGTTTAAAGGGGAATTCCCTCAGTCTGGTCATTCTGCATATATTACTCATTTACTGTGGTAAGAATATGTATAACCTATTATAACCTATTCTAGTAATCAAAATAATCTAGTTTTCATAAGCAGTAATTTGCCATTTCTGAGCGTCACAGTTACTACTTGACAGTTTCATGTGCTTTATTTTACATTTTGAAATACTCAAGGCGTCATGGAAAATGAAAACTGGACTAGCAAAGGGCTATAAAGATCCTGTCTTTTATCACAGACAACAGAATTTGGGATATATATTGGGAATTTGCAAACTCCACACACATGTGAACCAGGTGGAGACTTGAACCCAGGTCCCAGAGGTGTGAGGCAACAGTGCTAACCACTGCACCACCATGCCACCCCTTACCTTCCTTCCTAATAGATATACAGAAATAACTGTCTCCTGATGACATGAGAGTGAAATTCCTTATACAACAAAATAGTACACATGATACAGTTTCCGTTCATTAAAATTCAAAAATCATCTGATGCTTAATATCCCTTTTAGATCCTTTATGTTTTTTAGTTCAGTTACTCATTCTGGCAGCTACTGTGAGGGTTTACTGAGACTCGCACACTGTACTGAACCCAAGTGATAATATACACAGCACACAGGAACACATATGTGCGAAAGTAATATTCAAAAACATTTCGGCCGCCTGAATTAATTTGTATAACTAAATGAAAAGAAACATCACCCACCGGCAGTGGGGTGACATCCAAAGCACGCACCTGGAAAGCTCCATTAGCAACAGCGTCTCCAGTTTCCGGAGAACGATCAGAAAAAGCGGAGATTAAGTTGATAGTTGGCACATGGAGTTACAGGATACTCCAAAGCTAGAATGTACTTTACGCAATGACAATACCAACTGATCACATCAGTCTGTGTTGCACCATATTGTGGTAAGAAGGCTATTAAATGTCTTACATCATTGTTCCTTATGTAATTAATTAATGCGCTCAGGTTGATGCTGCCAGCAGGCACAGACAAGCACCGATGTGGGCTATCGCCTCTCTGTTGATGGCCCCAATTCGGCCTCTGCCTCTCAGCTAGGACAACCTCTGAGTTCAGCTAGGCGATTTCGTCCTAGATCGACGGGGACTTCACGGACACGCGGCTTAGCCCATTAACGGGAGCTCAGAGACCCGAGGCGGCACTCCAGCGTTCCCAAAAACCTGGACTAGGTGGGCTGCGTTAAAGTCTGACTCAGAAGTGCGAGAGGAGGGCGACGGCACAGGCTGCTGCAGGCCGCCAGGCGGCCCCGCGGACAGATGGAGCCTTCCACGGTGGCCGTCTCTGCTAGAAAACCCCAGAGAAATCCCAGGGTGCTTCATTTGCCCTTTGGATTGCCCGGGGAAAGCGCTCACGCTGTCCCAGTGTGCTGGGCTATCTCCAGCTTCAAAAAGCAGAGCCCCAGCTGCAGATTCCGGAGTCTCTCTCTCTCTCTCTCTCTCTCTCTCTCATGGACTATGGACCGCCAATCACCAGCGACTGCTGCTCTTCCAGAAGACAATGCGTGGGGGCGGCTGTGCCAAAAGTACCGCCATGATCTCTGGGTGGGTGAGTGGGGGGGTAAAAGCACTGGGCCTTCTACGGTGAGGAGGGCCGCACCAGCTGTCTCTCTCGCTCTCTGTCCTGCAGCCTGGAGTATTACTGCTCCCCAGTTCTCGCTTTCCGCAGGATTGTTTTGCTCATCGAAAATCACTCATCTGTTCAGCTGATTCTCCATGTTCAAATCTGTCCTAAAATAACAGCCACTTCTTAATCTTTTGGATAAAACCACTTATCCATCTCTGAGGTGTTGAAATTAAGGTACCATGACCTTTCCAAGTGTAGCATTTCAGCATCGATGAAGATCAACATGATTGAGGAACAATGTCCATTAGTAAATCAGTGGTCTAGGACTGCAGGTTTTGGAGAAAAGTCTGGCCTTAGGATCTTGACCTTGTTTGAGATGGTCTGTGAGATGGAAAGATTCTGAAATAAATCCACCACAAAGCTGTCACTATATTCCCAAAGAACGCAGGGTTCTTTTGTGGTTTACATATACATATACATATACATATATATATATATATTTTGCATGTTCCTTTATTGAGCTCTTTAGCGCCATATTGTGAGTAGAGATCCCCTACAATGTGATTGGTTATCTCTCTGAACCAATCATTTTTCCTTCTGCATTTTTGTGCAATTATAATTCCCATGTGCTATTGGGAGCGAGATCCCCATGAACATTTTCCTTGGCTAAGATAAGAATAGCTGAAAGTTGTAGGGCTGTTAATCGAGTGGGATAGGTCTCCTACACCTAGACAGGCATAATGTGCCCCGGTATACAAGTCCTGGTTTGTTTTCTGGGGCTCAATAGATGAACGTTTCATGATTGGTTATGTTTATCATGACTATGGTAATGGAATTCAGCGATCTCAGCCAGTGCTGCTTACGATGTCACCTTGGCCCATCGACTGACGGACTCCCCTCGTCTTCCTCTGCCTTGACGAAGGTGCACCCGCGGCCCGCCTGTGGCATCATCTGTGAATGTTCCACAGCAGTGGCGCGTCGCTCCCCAGCCACGTGTAAATGAACCATCACCAGAACTAATTACTCTTCAAGGCAGGGAGCTATTTTTACACTCTGCGGCTTTCCCCTTCTTTTTTCTTCCCTTCCTCCACGGATGCTTTGCGGTGACACCGAGCTCTTCAGCCGAGCCCCGGCGCTTCCCTGTGCTGGATGACGAGCAAATGTCGAAGACTCTCCCCGGCCGGATCCTACGTGGGCTGGCTGCTGCGGCTCCCTGAATGCCAGCTGTGTGCGATTTAGCCGCACCGCTGATATCCATAAGCGGGGAAGACGGCAAGTCGACCTGCAAAGGGAGCTCTTTTTGGAAAACCATGCCACTTCTCCCCCCCCCCATCCCCATCCACAAAACATGCACAGGGACCACAGGTGCACAAAAGCGTGTCCGAGAGTGCTGGACTGCCCAAGTGTACGAGACAAGTATCCTGGGGGCATTATTCATGCTACAGGTATGTCCCACTTAACTCAAGCCCGCATTTTGCGATCGAGAGTCCTGCGGGGCACTGCGATTGGCTGGCTTTCTGCGGCGAGCCTGCTGGCACAACTGGGCTCTGAACAGCCATCCTCCCCGTCGGTGAAAATTAAGAAATCTGGCTCCGAAGGAAAATGTGTGAAAAACACTCTCCCTCTCTCTCACTCTCTCTCTCTCTATTCCGACTGAAAGATGAGGGAGCCCACTGATCGAAATGCAGTTAAAAGACAGGGTGCTTGAAGCGAGGATGGTCAACCATCCCTGGCACTGCAGAGAAGGAGGAAGCTCGTGGTCGTAGGGGAAGCGTGTCATAGGCACGGCCGCCGGCGACGATGTGGCGCTGTCTGTCCTGCCAGGGAAAGCGTGGGCAGAGGCGGCACCCATTTTACATGCCACAGTCCCCTGTGCATTTGTGTGACCCAGCAGCAAATTTGCCAAACAAATCCTGTTCCAATTATTAAAAGAACCATTTAGTGCCAAGGAGATGACGGGTAACCCGGGGGGACTGGCGTGCTGTGCTCAGGGACTCGCGGCTTGGGGGTACGGCAGACAGAGTGCCGGCCTGACAAAGGGTGTTTGTTCAGCTGGGAACTTGGCCACATTACAGCCTCACCGCGTCGCTCATCACTCATCCACCACGACTGATAACGTGGCCCCAGCTCTCCGACAAACCCCATTTAAACGACGTCCCCGTTTTGCCACTCTCCGATTTCCGAGGCGCTCTCTGCCTTTTTATAAGGCTCTTTGGTTGGTTCCGTATGATATCGCAAGTTTTCTATTTATACTTTTGCAAGTGTGTGGGCTTCTACTGTGTTTGTGGCAGAGCGTGGAAAGGAGGGGTGTCTCGCTGTGGAAACTGCAGGTGTGTGACTCACTATGCAGGGCAAACGTAGCCAGTTAGTGGTGGGTGACCTACATGAGCCAGGCAGTGCTAAGGCCGTTCTATGCCTCTGAAGTCACAGATGGGTAAGAGTGACACGTACCATCACACCCCTCCCCCATCCGTACACAAGCATCCATCTGTTGCAGAACACAAGAGTAAAGCTGTCTAGAAGATGAAGACTTTTTGATTCGCTTTGGCACTTGAGGTCAGGAGACTGAAGTCCCAGCAGTAGCTGCAGGTAAGCCTCGGAGTACTCACGGGAGTGGGGGGGGGGGGGGGCGCCACCCAAAAACGAAACCCCCCTACAGCCGTATCCTGCTGTTTGCGACAGAAATGCCAATCAGCCCATTTCCACTTGAACCTTAGAAAATAGAGCCCTTTTGTCATAGTAATGCATGCAGTCCAAGAAGCTGGCAAAATGCTTCCAAACAGTGATTACAATTCACTCCGCTATAAAAGCCTTAATTCCATTTTCGGTACTGTAACTTCTTATCCCAGGAAGTGTCAGGTGAAGCCATGACAGTCATGGGGCACTCAGACAGGAAACCTGCGCCCGTGTATCATCGGCACCGAGTCTTTGTTCTGTGGGCAGAAAGCGGTACATAGAGGAAGCCATCCCGGGCTCCCGACCCACAGAACTGGGTCAGACTCGAACCAGAGGCCCTGGAGGTGGGAGGCGAAATGCTACATCGACCCACCATGCCATGCAAGCTTTCCTTCTCTGCTGAAAGCCCAGAATATTGTTGACGTGTGTGATTTAATGTAGTTATGGAGGGATACGGAGGGAAATCCACCGTGGGTGGAATTACTGTCAGTGACCGTCTGGATTAACCTGGTCAGAACCAAAACAACTAGTTAAAGTGATCAATGATTGACAGGACATGATAATCCCACTCACAGTGGGTTTTAAACCCACATTACAATTAACATCAGAAAGTTACACTTGTTACATCTATAACCAGTGAGGGTAGCTGATTTTATTGCATAAGTAATCAGGAATGAAAAATAATGGATTTCCTTGTTTTGAAATCAGTATTATTTTGTATTTCACCGTTATAGCTGGTATAAGATTCCACATCCCTCCTGCGGTCCATGTCAGTGTTTATAGAAACCTAGCACTTTGAAAGGTCCTATGTATAATACGACCGGAGGGGTAGCGAGCGCACGGACTACTGACAGCGCATAGCTGAGCGGGTCGACGCTCGCTGTGAATCAGCGTTTCCAGTAAATCGCACTGTGACCTATAGTGACCAAAAAGCTTTCGATCAAAGTATCGACTACTCAAGTCTCACTATTTACAAATGACTGCAAATAGCGCAAGTCTACTGGAAAGGTGAGGAAAAGTCTGGAATCATAACACTGGTGTTTGAATGAATGAAGAGTGTTTGTGCGTTCAGCTTATAACAGTTACAGACTGGTATTTCCATCACTGCAGGCTGGCTGAGTGGGATACAAGCATCATCTGCCTCATGCAGCATAAACAGAATCCCCTATGCTTTGAATAACAAATGCAACATTGGAAAAATAATTAATGAAACAGCAGTTAACAGTTTTGAGTGCCTGCAATATTTGTACAGTCTTACATGTTATGTCATACAGAGTAAGTGGGTACATTTGATGTTAAGGACATCAACTGCTTCCATGAAGGTGGTCAGTTCATGGTCCAAAAGTGACCCTGCTGCGGCACTTAAACTGAATTGCACCAGTAAAAATATCCAGCTTGGGAAGAGTATGTGTTTAAAGTGTTTGCTACAATTTTCTGAGAGCGGTTTGCATGAAAAATCGGTATAACTCACTGAAACTTTACACCACTAAGGCCTCTCATCCGCATGTTACGTTCCTGACCATATGATCTCGGCTGGCTGAGGAGCCTCACTTCTGTCCAACTGGTAGGCCAGGGGCATGCATTAGGGCCTCCAAACTTCCAAGGCTTCAGAGACCTTGAAAAGAATGCCAATCTATCCAAAATGGCTGCCTTGGGTTGGAACGGCTGTCTGGGGCCTCGCTCAAGGTTACACGATGAACTGCCAAACACGAAACGGAACACCGGGCATGTGAGGGACGGTCTTTCATCAACGACTGGGCAGTGGCTCCAGGAACAGGGCCACACCCACCACTTCTTTAATACTTCTTAACATTATTAAAAGGCTACCTGACAGATTTCATACTGCCAGTGATCAAAAAGACTTCCGAGGTCAGATTTCGTTTATTTATTTCCCCTGTTACTTTCCTGCAGCTGTAGTTGAATACATACCCCTCATAAATTACTTCCACCTCTCACAGTATAGAGAACAGAAAAGCCTCGAAAGCTTTTAGCGATTGTTTATACAGATGCAATTAGAAGAAATCGCTCCGGCAGAACACAAGTTCTCGGAAAGAGCGCTGGCTTTCAAAGCCTGGACGACGTCATTGATGGCCGTTACTGTCAGTTTTCAGGTAGATACTGAGTTAGATCACCATCATCCCATTCTGCAGTAGTAGCAATATGGTATACATGTTATTCCCACAGCAACATCGATGCTCAGGGTCTATTTTTGTCTTTAGCTTGTTGACCGTGTCACACGCACAAAAAAGCACAGTCGGATATTCCTTTCCAGCTACGATAGATCATTCACAACGATGTTGGTTCTGACTCACCCGCAAATCACTGACGTGCAAACTTGTGTATAATGACTTGAACGTTTCAACCTTTCTTCGGGGGCAAAGTTACTCTTGAGTGCTTGCACTTCTTGAAGAATAAAAAAATCCCAGCGGCCCACCTCTCATCTCAAGCAACCGAACAGGAAGACAACGCAGACCACCGATGTCTGATCAAAGAGAACTGGGAAGGATGTAAGTCAATCGATTCGCAATTCACATTTATAAAAGATGGTTTCTGGAGTGCCTTCATCCTGACTTCAGAGCACTGGAGCCTACACAATAGAAACTGCATTACGCCACTGACAAAATGCGGAAGACTGAATCCCATCCATTCCCCCAGGATGACGGTTAATCGGCCACTGACTCAGTTAGAGGTGCTGAAAATGCGGCTTTAATTATTAGATCTAGAGTATATAACTAGTACATAACGATGTTACAACACTGTCCAAGTGGCATCCGCAGCAAGCCTGTAAAATGACAACACCGGTAGCAGTTTGGTGTCACAGAAGCTTCCGGTGAACGTTCCAAAATTAAATGGGAACACTGGAGAGATGCACTTGTGCTACTCAATGTGAGAATTCTCGAGGGGAGCAAAAAACTTTGAGCATAACCCAAATCACTTAGGACTGTCCTTTGTGTGTCAAACCAGACCACAACCAGGCCAGTGATACTGACTTTTCACTCAGCAAGGTTACGTCTGAATCTCAGCAGCTAAAATTAGGTTTGATAAAAATAGACCTGGCTGTCATCTCTAAATACTATACAGATTTGATTTAGACTTGATTTATCATGTGGTTACACATATTCAGTTGACTGTTAGTAATTTCTACCTACAATATATTTATAATTCACAAACTTTAAGGTAATAACAGTGGAATGAAAATGATTATTATTCTGTCCACTGGCAAGTTAAGTACAAACTAAAACTCTTGATGCAAATCCCTCATCGAAGCTTATTATACAGTCTGTGAAGCTCAGACTACATGCATATACATCAAACTACATTCATTTTTCATAAACTACTTATCCAGGAGAGGGTTGTGGAGTCTGAGATGAGGTCAGGGGATGCCAGTCCATCATCGGACTAGTGGTGTAACAGTTCTGAAACCGAGACCAAACCGTGATACAAAAGTTCATGATCTTGTGTCGCGGTTCTGGAAGACACAGGTACAGCCTGATGAGCTCTCAATTATGTTACTAATGTCACAAAACTTATTTTTCATTGCATAATTAACACTAAACATGTACATCAATAAATACTACAACACATGTAAATCACAAAATTATTATTCTATTTAATTTTTGGGCTGTATATTTCGTAAATATTACACATTGCACCTATTTTATGGTCTCCCAGCTGCGTGTGTCTTGTGACTATTTTGGTCCAATCACAATGGAGCGATCACACCTGCACACCACACTAAGCTAGTTTCATTAGCTCTTTAGAGTTTAGTATTTTATTTTTGATTTTATTCATGATTAATAAAACCCAGATTATTCCCCCACAAGTCTGCAAAGTCTGAACCAAAACATGGAGTAAATACTTTTATAATAAACAGAACTTGGATATATAACATAATAAACAGGGCAGTACAGGGGTTCAGTGAGTGTCACCCACAGAGTTGGGTATTTCAGGTCCAGAGAGTAAAAGTCCAGACTGGGACAATCAGTTGAGTACTCTGTGACTGAAACTCTTTATGTCAACTGGTTGGTTGCAACAAAATCTTGGTCTGGACTTTTACTCTCTGGACCTGAATTACCTAACTCTGGTCACCCAGCATCCCATCCAGGGCGCCCCCTGCCTTATGCCCTATGGTGCCAGTAATAAGCTCCAGGCTACCCAGAACCCTGTGCTGCAAAAGCAGTTATAATATAATAAATACAAACTCAATATTGATTTATTAATAATGCAACAAAACCTTATAAATATTGATTTTGTCATGATGAATTCCCTTAAAATAAACCTTGCGGTAAATGCACTGCTTTGGAAAGGATATTTATTAATGGTTATAGAATGTTATTTATATGAGCAGGCAGTGGAACAATCTATGAGCATAAATCCACCTCAAAGAGCTAAGCTCCTTGTGACCCATAACAATCTGCAGCAGGGCCTCCCGACAGGTCGTTATTCTGGGTTGGGGCTATGTTCCTCCCCGCCTCCGAGACAAAGGCAGCTCCCTTATTGGCTCAAAGTTCATGACATCATCACTGCAAGCAAACAAGGAAAGCAGTGAAAGGCCAAAGGGAATAAAACATACACAAAAAACATACAGCAGAAAAAGGGTTTTGCTTTAACCACAAAACAGAAGCCGTAGGGATGTGGCTCTTTAGTCAACAAAAATGGTGAATCGAGAGTGACATCAGTGGCAGATGAACAAACAGTGGCACTACGAGGAAGGATCGCTTGATGGCCTCGATTCTGGAGGGGCTTGGGTTAGAGCCGACACCCTGTGCAATGTCAGGGAGAGCCCTGTGATTCTACGAAACATGCCACCTTTCTTTTATAATCTTACCCAGAGCAGTATGAAAAGATATCAGGTAGCAGCAGACAGCAGACAGTGAGGTGGGTAGGGACATTTGTCAAAAGCTGGCTCTTGACTTTGTCAAATGTGTTGCTGAATAATTTTGTGATGGATATTAATTCAATTAATATTATTTTGCTGGATTGCAAGCTAATGTATATTGGCAATTTATCATGAAAAATAAAGGCCTTTTGCCTTTGTTGCACAGTAAATCCATCCACTGATGGATAGGGGAGTGGGGGAGAGCTTACTACATATTACTAATATTACTACATATTACTAATATTACTACATATTGCTATATCATACTACATGTTACATACTACTAAGTAATTTTTAAATACAATGGTTTAAGATTTTAACATAATTAAACTGATGAGTAGTTTAACTAACTGAGTTGCTTAATTACAACACATCTATATGACATCTAGGAATGTAAAGTTTTACTCTTAGCATTGGAACTCTCAATATGTCCCAATATGTACATGTTTAAGGCACTGAAATGGAGCAAAAAACGACTTTAATGGTGGAATCTGGGGAGTCCATGGTTGTGATACAGCTCCTTTACATTAGAGCCCACAGGAATTACTCCCAATCGTCGCACAAACAAACTGTATCTGATTATGCAGAATCACCATGGATTCTTATGGAGACTAAACTTAACTGGGGAAAAAATATCTAAAAAGAGGAGCATTTCCACATGCCTTCCTCAGGGTGAATTCTGGGCCAGTTCTAAGCACCATAATACTGTGTCTAGGGCTAGATCTCAGTTCTCTGACATGGATCACAATGAACAACTGCATTGATCTGCCACTATGTTCGCATTCCAATATAGCTGAGGTTTGATACAGCCACTGAAAACACGATGCCGCGTTTGTGCAGTCTTAATGACTTTTTTCAGATGCAGTGAGCCAGACAAACAAAGGGCCCCCAAAACTTCCTCCGTCGCCCAGGATCACGATCCTAATCCCAAGATTACCGTAGCCGCCATTTTCCACCGCTGTGGGCCGAGGCTCAGTGTGCCCAGGAAACCCTGCCGCATGCCATTGCGATCTGGCCCAGCATGAGCAGAGAGCAACCCGGAACGGTGACAATGCCATCATAGTTCTGGCGAGCTACCGGTGAGTTACGTAAGATATCTGGATCCGGCATGAGGAACCGGCTGGGTTACGGAAGCGTTCGCCGGTGGGTCGTACAGCAGGGGCGGCTATCCGCAGCTAATGTCATTTTGGCATCTGACTGGGATTGAGAAACAGCAGGTGTTATTCTTCTGGAGCTCCTGGAATGTCCTCTGCTCCTTCCGAGGGTGGCCTGCCTCAGACCTCTGTGGCCCTGCAGCGATTGACACGGTCAACTCTCCGATGTCATCAAGCTTCCTGCTAATGCCGCCATTTGCACAAAGAGTCAAAGGGGAACGTCCCAAACACAGCTGTGCATGGCCACTCAGCGTGCCCACCTGACGGGGAACCTCTCCATCCTGCTTACACCCCACCGATAACCAGCCGGTTGCAGGTTCCCGCCGAACCTCCACCAATAGCATACAAGAGACCACTAATTTGTCCAAAACCAGGATCCATTTGTTGGTCACATGAATGCTGATTAGGAAATTCGCTCAGAAAGTAAAAGGCGACACTTAATGGCTTGTTGCTTCACCTCAGTTAGGATCTGAGGAAATGAAAACCTTTCAAAGGCATGTAGCATAGGACCACTTGTCGTAATCAGCTTACAGCATCCACAATTTAATTCACTACTTGCTGAGATGGCACAATAATAAAGGGTCACTGCCACCCAGTAGCAATTTACTGAATTTATGAGAGAGATGTAACAAAGCCATCAGCCAATCCCACCTTTGGAAAGGGGTCACGTGACTTAAATCCATTCTTTCCACAACAGACATAACATTGCATGCAATATAATGGGTAAACAAACAGCATGTCAGCAATGACATGGAGAGAGTGCTAATCAGCCCATTTGCTGAAAGCTGGCTAGTCACTGTCTGCTGTTCTTAAAGTTAATTTACAGGTTATACACATTAAGTTGCCAAGGACATTTAGTCAATTATCGAGGTATTCTTGCTCCGTTAATATAATCCTACATTAGACAGTCACATTAAAGCAGTTCTGTTTTTCCTGTCTAATTTTATTATAACAGGGCAGATTTTGAATTAGAAAATAGAAAATAGTTCAGGAATAATTCTAAAACAATGTTAATTTCAGCCAGTTTTTCACGAAACCAATTATTGGCGAAGTGAAAACATGGGGGCAGGAAGGTGGGACAGTAGGGGCTCGTGAGGTGATCGGGGGGAGATCGGGGGGGGCGCTTAGGCTGGAATCGAGGCTGCGGGGTCACGCTGATTCAGATCGGCGGCGTATTTCATTAGCGCCGAGCGGCGAGGTCGTGCGGTGGGATTCACTGGGGTGAGCGTGGAGAAAAAAAAACATAATAACAAAGCAGACAAGCTGCGTGCATCCCGCGGACTGCGCTGGTCCTCGATCCGCTTGAGGTGTCATGAAATACGGGAGCCGAGACTCTAGGTAATTACTCAACGCCGCCCGTGTAAACCTCCAGGAAAGTGCCTGATCAGTACTGATGACCTCAATCCCATTCGCCGGACCAACTGTAATCAACACAAACTCAGTACTTGAATTTTAAATACGATTCTTTTGATGCAGGAACGTGAGGACTTTGATTAAGGCTTCTGTCAGCGTCTCCCCCCCCCCCCCCCCCCCCC
>JAODJW010000038.1:9283684-9298553 GCA_026777045.1 Hyperopisus bebe
ACTTTTTTCTTTACATCAAAACACTGTGACCAGAGGTTAAATCAAGTATCATTGATTTGTATATGTATATATAAACATATGTGTGTGTGTGTGTGTGTGTGTATATATATATATATATATATATACACACACACACACACACACATATACATATATATACATATATATTATATATATGAATGTATAAATAAAACAGACTGTCAAAATTATATTCCTTTTGGACAGAACCATACCTCCATCTCATTTATGGACCTATAATTTGACTGAAGTCTTTCGACGCCATCTGCTTTGGTCATCTGACATTAAAAATGTATTAGCAAAAGGTACTTTTGAATGTGCATAATTACCTTGTCATATCATTGCTTAAAAATCTTAACAAGAATTACTCAACCCTCTTCACCTGACCATTCCATGGGGCTGGATCAAATGGATTTCGAAAATCAGTTCCACACTCAATCCACATTCACATTTATGTATAACTGATCATTATTTATTTTTATACAGCTACCTCTCATAAAACGCGACCAGAATATTTGGATTATTTCCTCCTCCGAGTTAGCCAGTGATTCCATACCCTTGTTTCAATCCCTTTCCTTCTTGCAGTTCTTGGTGGATGGCACAGCATCTCCAAACTTATAGCTCAGAGTATCTCTCCTGCACAACCAACCCATTACATAAATATGTTGTTCAAATCACATTCTCATATTGTGGACAGCCATCCCCAGAAAATGAATGAATTTCATGTCACTGAAGTGTGTGCTAAATTTGGCTTCAAAAACACACAAACACATTACAAATTTTCACTAAAATGTGACGGTTGGTATTGCAGAGTTAAACTGATTCCCCATTCCTCCTAACCTTGCTGCAAAGTTAAACCGTCAAGCTTGGGTCACTGTAACGCGTGGTCACAGTAACCGGCGATGCGGGCGCTTGCTGCTCTCGCAAAGGTCACATGCAGCTACGCACATCCAAGGCGTTAATGTCAAATCTGATGCTCTCAGTTGGCATGGCGTTTGGGAGATTCATGTTGTCGGGGGCGATGGAGTTCCCCTTTCGGGGCGTCTACACAGGACTCCTCGTTCAGAGAACCATGGGACCTTTCGGATGCCCTTATAAACCAGGCATTCACTAAAGTTCTCTTACACGGCTGCCCTAGACTTCGGCTACTCTTTCATTTCATTTTCAAAAAATATAATAAGCAGTACTGTAATTGATCAAGTTTACCAAAATAAAGGATGCTATTTATATTGGTTTACCAAGGATATTGCCATGTAAGCTATATAAGAGACTCCTGATGGCAGGAACACGTGCCGTCATACATGTAGCCTAGTAAGACATCATGCTGATTAAATTAAATTCAAACAGACATAATCCTCCTGACACATAGCCAAAATAATTCAACTACCATCATAATCACATCATAATTACACTGCTTAAGTGTCACCACAGCTGAATATCCGGCAACTTCAAGGAAGAAACCAGCAAACAAGGCTATTTTTAATTACACCAACAAATAATAAAACACTAAAGGCATGTGGCTTCCTCACTGACTAATTAAGAGCTGGTTTGCTATTTTCGATCACATTATCTTTATGTACATTCTCTTTATGTACATTCTCTTTATGTACATTCTCTTTATGTATTCCACATCAGCGTGCTCATTAGCGTCCACCCTTCGCTTTGCAGGCCACGGAACTGAGACACTATTTAGCAACCAGTTAAAGGTGAACTTCATCCATAGCTCCACCCAATTGATCCATAAAGTGAACAGGGTCATCTCAGAACTCAAGAAGACCCACTGGTCATCTTGACCCACGTTCTGCCTAGTATGTGTTGGATGTTAATATTGGCACTCAAACCACATATAAAACTGGTAATTTCACTGGTACTGGTCTTCCTTAAACTATTTTTATTGACTTGAAAATCAAGCACCCACAGATTTTTTTTTCCATTTGACATTTTTTTTATTTCAATTTTAAGAAGTCTTCAGTAGTTACAGAGTAAATCTGTAAAGAAATGATCTGAAATTATATCTATGACATTACTAAGTGAGAAGACAACCTTAATTATTATATTTGATGTGAAATTCAGCTTATTATGATAGTGCTAGACATTTACTGGCACAATATTGGGGTTAAGAGTATCTGACTCCCGCACTCTTGTCTAATTATGTCACTCTGTGCTTCTATGAAACACAATTTAGCATCAGGATTTGAACAGTTTGCAGAAGAACGAGAAATTTTCCCTTGGTGCCACATTCCAATGCAAGAGTGTCTTTCACTCTTTAGCCGAAAACGACATTTGTGTATTGCTGAATTCCCTGTTGTGCAAGAACCATCTACATTTGAAAGTATCACTTTGGCCAGTTGCAATAATTATCTGTTACTTCACCATTTCAAAGTGGGAATTAACTGAGAGACAACGTGAGGTGTGACTGCTGGGATTGAGATATGCCATCTCTCTTTGCCCTGGGAACAAACTGTGAGAGTACTGCTGAAGAACAGACAAACCCCTCTCTGCCTCAATCCTGGAATTCCTCTCACCGCATCCCCACTCCCAGCCCAGTCGAAACCTGTAATATTGAGGCATGCTCAGATCAGCAGGTTTGACAGTGTGCCCGGATATTAAAAAAAAAAAAAAAAAAAAAAGCTTGCGATGTCATTGCCACGGCAACCCCTCCCTAGCACGGATGTCCCCCTCCTTCATGCGCACACACACTTCAACCCCTCCCAACACCCACGCAGACCCACACACGGAGACGAGAAGCGAACAAAGGGGATTTCTCCCTCTCCTCCAGAACTATGATTAGATCTTCATCCCAAAGACACAATAATCACGCATTCGAGCTGAATCACCACAGAGGCAGCTGAACTCCAACATCGGAATCTAAGTCACTACATGGAAATAAGTACTGTTTGTGCCCACCAGGTTTGATTAACCTGGCAATAAAATTAGGTGCATGCAGCAGCGAAATACAAGTTCAAAGCTATCTGCATAACAGACAACCGACAGTTAACAATCTGATCTTTGCGCAAGGTTTGTACCCTTGTTACAGGGAGACCCATAATTAACCATCTCCAACGTTATCTAATCGGAAACAGCACGGATGGTCTGTGCTCTGTCACCTACCCATACGTGACCTTAATGTAAAAGACCTTCCTCTGACTTCTGCTGGAACTAGGTAAGGAAATAGCGTAGGCGGGTGGTGGTACACTGACGATCTTCGGTTCGTACAACTGCAATGCATGATGCCTTCAGTACCATGCTCAGATCTCTAGAGGAAATCAATCAAAGAATATTGAAATACAATAAATGGTATAAATTTTCTTAAAAGCTTGGCTGAACCATTTGATTGTTTTATTTTATTAAAAAATGTATTACACCTGAGCAGCGTTGATTTTATTAATATATTATTAACATCATCCTTTTTAATAACTACCGGCAATATCAGAACCTAAGATGGTATATTTAGCACGACGGCAATTTTATAGGACCCTGACGAGGGTAAGCGGTTAAAAGATAGGTGGATGGGAACTTAAATTTTACAACCTTCTCCTCATACTCAGTTTAAACTTTTTAATCAGCTGCCTACAGGCTCTTAGTTTTTCCTCCTTGCGTCTCCAACCCGGGAGACTGAGCTCTGACCGCCACACTTGGGCTATTTGTAGAAACGGTAATGACGTGATTTCTACAAAGCAGAAACCATCCTACACAACTCGCCGGTGCCGGCTGACGCGTAAAAAGCGCTCTTACACGCTTTCTGAGAATAAAAAACCGTTCAGGCAGCCTCATCTGGACTGACACAGGTACAGGAGAACCGATGTGCACTGGATGACTGAGACATTATAAACGATTTATATAAAATACTACACCTCTAAATGACATGACGTGGTACAGTCTGCCGGCACTGTGGGTCTTTCAACGAAAAGTATGATTTCAGTGCACGGTCAAAATGAAGGATATAATAGGCGCTGACGTCTAAACGAGAATTCACAGTAAAAAAAATCATTACCGATCCTTCAGTGTCATAAACCAAGTCGATGAGGAACATGTTATAACGCACATAAACCGGTAACAAGCTGCTGGGTACACGCTTCTTTCATTCATCTCTGCACTCTTTCATTCATTCTTCCCTCCACATTCCCCGGGTTCGCAAGCACTGTAATTCTAGACCCCGTAAACGTGAACCCCTTTCAAAGCAGACCAGATTCCTGAATAATAATAATAATAATAATAATAATAATAATGCATTCGTAATGTATTATTATTTATATGCAATATCAATGCTGATATTAATTTCCATATATACAGGTCTATATTATTCATACAAGTGAAACATAAACATGCACGGTAGCGCTTAAATTGAAATAAAGTCGCTCGTTTTGATCAAGTGTAGACAACAGTGATGAAGGATGCATATGCATGGTGCTCAAAATCTCAAGTCGCGGTGCTCAAGCAGAAACTGGTGGTACAGACCGCAAAACTACACTGAAACGCCCGGCGAGGCGACTGACAGCGAGGCAGCCGGCGTGCACGATGCCATATAACGATGAAATAAAAGTGACATTATTTGCAAAGCGGAACTTAAGTGAATTTGAGTAAGTATACTGTAAGTTGTCTCGCTCGGTACTTTTCGCCGTTGTTATTAACGGCTCCGGAGCACTTGCCAATATCCCATTTAAAAGCCACTGGGAGCTGAAAATATGTGTGAGCGATACGGCGGACCGGGACTTAACTATTTGCACAGATGCTGGAGACACAAGTCGAGACATTCCCCTTCCACTTCGTCCTCGGAGACGAGGTCCGTCAACGGGCGCAGGGGCAGAGGCTCATCGTCCTGGAGCGGTGCCCTCATCTCTCGGAGGAAGAGCTCCAGGAACCTTCGGAAGGTTTTCTCCTCGTTGGCGGAGCCGGCCATCACTTCTCATTCCTGGAGAGACGAGAGACAGCACTGGCCGGGGAAGGAGACTACTTCGGAGCGCTTTGCTGGATAGCTCCCCACTCGCTGGGAGGGAGGGGGAGAGAGGAGGGGGAGGTAGGAGGGGGCGGGGGCGCGCGAGCGCGCGTGACCAGCAACTCGCGCAATTACAGGAGGAGGCGGCCTGACGGACGAGCATGACGACAGAGGAGCGAGCGAGACGCCGCCGCGAGGCAGCCGTATCTTTGTCAGGCTCGGGGGCGCGCACGCCTGACAGGTATGTGTTCGCAATTGGCCGAGCCTTACACCTGTTCTGCGTGCGCGCTCTGTTTGGTGACGAAGGGAACCTTCCTTTTTTCAGCTGCTGACGGACGAAAGGACGCGAAGATGCTAAAAATGACTCATATTGTATACGAAAAAAGCGCCGCCCGTTGTACATATTAATCGTATACACAATATTCCAAGTAATTATTAACATTATTATTAATAATACATTATAATAATAAGATATTCAGCTTTATAATGTCTAAAGTGTGTGCTTTTAGAACAGAAATATTTAATTTACGAAGGTAATCGGTAAAATATTACTGGTGTAATTTTGTTGTTATTTAAAGTTTCATTATAGTATTGATTGCTGGGCCCGACAAGGTGAAATGACGCTGTTTAAATGTGTATATAGGACATCAAGCTCTTGTCGCTAAAAATACCGACTGTAGTAGACTCACTCTCAGTGTGGATTAACCACTTTATTGCCTGGCCGTGTGGTTCAAACATTACATATGCGGCCACACTGCTGGACAGTGTTAGAAAGAAATGTACTAAAAGTGAACCAAGTTTTGTTGAATAAAAATAACGGAAATTTGTCTGTTGTATTTTTTAAAATATAAAGTGACCAGTAACTATTCCTAAATATTCAAAGAAATACCATATTAATGTATTAAATCAATCTATAATATTTTTTATAATTTAAAAAGCATTTTAAAAGTGGAGTAATTGAGTTCTGCACAATTGCTTCTTTAAATCGACCACTCTTTAGGGAAACCTGGACTTCTTGCATAGTGAATTGCAGCCCTCGCATGTTTTCTCATGCTGTTTATCGCACTGGAATCGTGGGAGAGAGAGAGTAAGCAGGGCAGGACTTGCCGCATACAAATAGTTGACCGCCGGAGGAAAGAGTTTTACATAATTTACTAGAATTACTTGTCTTTGAACATCTATCTTTGTTATGGATGATGGCTCCTCTTTAGTGCAAACGACGTCACAACAAATTAAGCATGTGAACGCACTGCACAACTCAAATTAGTTTCCACTGAAGAATGGTATACAATTTCTCTTAATTAAGGTTTGTATTAATGGAGCCGACAAGTTTTTCAAGCATGTCTCCAGAAAACCGTAAATGCAAAAACCAAGGTGGGGGGGAGGAGACATATATACGCCTGTTTGCAGTACCAATGAAACATCTGTGGTTTAACTGACTGCCACCACTGGCAGTCAGTTCATTCATTTATAAACTTGACGTCATTCATTTATAAACTTGATAACAAAAGCAATAGCTGAAGAATGTGGGTCTCTAGATGAAATGTGGCAGTTTGAGATATTTCATGATGTGTGAGATCCATAAGTAACACATTTCTGTCACCTGGAAAGAAACTTTCACAAAGGGACTCGCTTCCTCATAATTGCCTAAATGAACCAGTCATCTTTTCTAATTCAAGATATTCAAGCAAGCATGCAGGGCAAAGGTCAAAGTTGAAATGTCTGTATTTGTAAATATTGCTGTTACATAGAGGGCATAACTACCATTCAGCCATCAGCCTTATGTTTATGAAATCAAGACCCTGAAAACACAAATCTATGCTGTTGTTAGTGACAGCTCATATAGTGATGCCCGGTAATTTGTGAAAAGGCGTATGGGCAGTCATCCTTACAGAAAATGCTGGCTGAGGTTGCAGCCTCCCAGTTCTGGGCCAAGTTTACCATGCAGCTACACAGGCTTCAGGATGTGGGTTTTGCACATTTCCACTCGGAGGCTGAGAAGATCCTTTTGCCAGCTGCTTTCCAGTGCAGGATGGACCTGGGACATTTCCCCAGAAGTACAAGGCACAACACAGGGGTGTACTCTAGATGACATGCTAATCCATCACAGAGTACGCACAATCACACAATAAGGTAAGTTAAAAGTCACCAATTTACCTGAACAACATTTTTGAATTATAAGATGAAACCCTGTCAAATACATGAAGAACATGAAACCTGCAACCCTAAAAATGTGAGATTGCTAACCCTGGAGTCACGTCTGCTGCCTTCTGAGGTCTGCCCACTGAATAGTGACAAATTTTCCAATGCCCGTCGCTACACAAACAAGCTAGTCTTCAGAGATGAAGGGTATTGATAAGGAAGTCATCCGCTCCATCTCTCAGCCCTCCCTGCCATGCCAGAAAATATTAGGCCAAGTGCTCGTATTTCACTTGCTTGCCCACTGCAGCAGCTGAAGCCAGCATTTTTGTGTGGAATTTAATTAGAGAGATGAATCAACAAGGGCTCCTGCACTGGGGACCACAGTGAAAGCTATATGAAATATCCTTGACTCTGGAGCGATTGACTTGCATCTAAATTGTCCCAAGGATGTCCAGCTCACTGTCAAGGACTAACACAGCTTGTGGACCAACTCTTCTCCTGGATGGGGAAGTCATTTTGATATTCCTTCAAGCTTGATGCTTTATCAAGCTGTTTTAAGAGGAATAAAGTAATTAAGTCCATGTTTTGTATTCCCGCAATAGTTTGTAGGGCCTTCTAACAGGTTTGGGGCCATTCCTGAATGAATTCATCGATTCCAATCCAAATCAGGAAATGGAACTGCCATTCTTTAAATACTTGGTGAACATTTTGGACAGAGCACTGCCCCCTGTCAGAATGACCAGCTGCCTTCCAAACAATACAGAACAAGTCCATCACGAGAGCTTCGTACCGTCACGGTCAACCCCATTTTTGTTTAGTCAAGTAAAAATGAAAATTAAAGCAGCATACTGCAGTTGCGTGTGATATTGCCTTCATGTAAACAATGCAGTACATCACATCCAGACCCCTTCTTATTGTCAGAGTGTCATCAGAATCATCAAACAACTTTAGAACAGCTGAATGTTGTTTTTGAGCCAGATGTCTTCAAGTCTGGTGGTCGTCTGCTTCGGTGCGGAGGCGCTTTGGAGCGTTTCCTGATGGAATCACAGATGAGTCACCCGAAACATGGTCAGAAGAGAGCACATCCCTGAAGCCAGCGCCCTGAGAAAGAGGAAGCCGCCGTTCAGCATCAGAAACTCAGCTAAAGCCCTGTCGTGACACCCAGGCAGCACAGAAAAGCCCCACTAGCGTTTACCCCCACTTTGCGGCCAAAGATGAGAAAAGCCAGGCCTTTTAGTGATCGGAGGACTTTAATCTCCAGACACCATATCAAGACAACACGCCTAGTTATCCTAGGCTCCCAAAACCCAGCAAACTATTTACTCTGTTCTCAATTAACTTAATTTGCCCGATTTCACCAGCTCCAAAGGGCAAACTGACTTTGTCAAAGGAACAGGGGTAGGGGGAAAAAATATTTTCAAAATGCTTCAAATGCAATAAGCAATTGCAACCCAATTGATACAATAGTTATGACAGTTAATGCTTAGCAAAAAAGACAAGACTCCACAGTTCTGTTTTACTGTAGGCCGCTTTGCCGGCCAAATCCTCTTTACCAGCAAGAGCAAATAAGGTAAAATGAGAGTGTATAAGCCTGTCCCTAGTCCCGTCTCGCCATGGCTGCTAATGTACAGCTTACAGCCACGACACTCCCTCCCTGCACACTGAAACTCTCTCTTTGCTGTGTGACCAGGCGGTTTTTCCGCATAGTACCTTTGCCATTACGCTACAGTCTCGGCTCATTTGTCTAGACGTGGGGGGAAAAAAAAGCCTCGTCACGAACATGTTAATTACAGAGGCAAAAAAAAATAAATAAAACTGCTCCCGCCGCAATGTGTAGTAGCACGGTTACATAACCGCCAGGTGCCAGCTAACGTTACCCATAATTCCAACGTCGCCCAGGGATGTCTTACGCAATAGGCCAACTTAAGCGAATCCTATGTAATAAACGTGGATAAGGGAGTGAGGAAAATACTTAAGTGGTCAACATTATGCGGGAAGGCTTTCTTTTTCATAGATGGGACTGATAAATTTGATACATAAAACATTTTTGAATAAACAGCCCTGGTGTAAAATGAAAATGAAAGGCGTCTGTGAGATTTGGACAGCTGCTTGCTCATCAGATTAGGCTTACGCTCTGGCAATCCTCTGGGCGGTGGGACAGGGAGGTATGCATACTCACGGTGATCTGGTACGGAACTGTAGCCTCCCTCTGGCTTGGAGATTTATACAGAGACGCCAGTCTGCGGAGAGAACAGCAGATCTTCACGAATGCTGTGGAAACCTCGGTTGAACTGGCCACAACTGATGATCTGGCTGTAATTCACACTTACACTGCATGACCAAAGGTATGAGGATGCCCCCTATTAATTAATTTAATTGCCTAATTAGGCTACACCCATTGCTGGCACTGGGGTATAACTAAGCACATAGTTACGCAACGTCAACGGCAGCTGAAATGTGATGGTCATAATGTCCAGAAGCTGCGAGGTGGGGGCCACACAAGTTCACAGACAGGAACCTGATCACACAACATTAATACCCAACCTGAATGGCAGCAAATCCTACCAGCAATGTTCCAGCATGTAATGGAAAGGCTTCCCAGAAGAGTAGAAGCTATTACAGCAACAACGGGGCAACAGAGTTCATATTTAATATCCTTGATTTTGGAATTAAATGTCAGACAAGCTTGAGTCTACATACTTTTGGCCATACAGTCTATGTCAGGGGTGCCCAACCTTATCCGCAAAGGGCCGGTGTGTATGCAGGTTTTTGGGACGCAAACACAGCGGCCCTGTCTGGATAAGACTGGCCAGCCTTGGCATATGTGGATGTCCAGCTTAACTGCCACGATTAACCTTACAGAAATGTATCAGAGGACAGCTTCTGTCTGGACGACCTTGAGCTTCAGAGAAACTTTCTTCAGCTTGTTCTTCTGCCGCCAATGAGCGGTGAGGCGAAAGTTATTATAAATAAGGACCAGCTACCAAATGCAGGCCAGCTCTCTGTGCTGCATGAGTCATTCTCGCAGCGACGCAGAACAAAATGTTTAGGCAGCACATTCTGGAATAAACAGGCGCGGCATAAAAAGCGCTCCTCCAGGTGCTCCCTCCCAGCGGCGATTAGTTTTGCTTTATTTTCCTTTTTGTTTAGTTGGTGCGCTCCTCCCAGGACCCAGCCCGGAAGGTTCCATTTGCCTAATGCACAGACTCGATGCTCCGGGTTCAGGGGCTGTGTAGAGGGCATGACCCCTGCACAAAGTCGCTTGGATAATGGAACATTTCACCTCGCTGTTCCCCATCAGGGGCTTAGCCAAGAGCAACACGCTTAGCTGCATGTGAATAAACAAGCATGTGTGTCCTGTGCATGTGTCCATTGCAAGATGATGGACACAAACAAAATCAAATATTTATTTATGTGAATTAGAAATCATTTTTGTAAACTACCGGTACACATTAATAGGCAGCACTGTCACCTCCGTACCTGTAGGTTTTGGGGATCAAAGCCTGTCCTCAGATCTGTCTGAATGGACTGTGAGTTGAAAGCTTTGGACATGCAGTTGGATAAACTAGCATCTCTTAATTCATACAGTATGCACCTTTTGGCGCTTTTCCACTGCCACCAAGAACCAAGCCTTACCGCAAAATAGTGGTTTTCCATTTCAGTTACCTGAGCCACAACTATAGTGACTCAACTAGGGCTGCCACTAACAACTATTTTTCTATGGATTAATCAATCGACTATTTTACCGATTGGTCAATTAATCTAAACGATTAATTTCCCTCCAGAAAATCAAACTGACAGTTTAATTTATGCTGATTTTGTTTTGACAACAAACTGCACGTCATCGCAGCGCTTTAGATAGTAAACGCTGGCTTTTCGGTGCTATACGGACATTATTTTCGCCCGCAATTCAATAAGTGGATTAGTAGTATGTCTAAAATATTAAGTGCGTGTTGTGATGCACAAAAGTTAGTCATCTGTATAAATTCGGCGTACCTTTTTATTTATTAAATTCATGCATGATGCTAGTGCCGCTGAGGTATTGCCACTGAACTTTGCACTGTGTAAAAACCACCGTCTATTGCACCTGTGTAAAAAACGCCGTTACCAAGCCAACTCTCCTGCAGTAGTAAACCGAAGCGAGCTGGTGCCGCACTGTAACTAGTCTCTCTTCACAGTATGGATAGAGTGTGACTCGGTTCCCGTATGCCAGTGGAAAAGCACCATTTGTGTGTCTTATCTGCTTCCTGGTTACACTCCAGGTTTACCTCAACCCAGGACTAGATAAGCGGTCAAGGACACTGGACAGACGATCCTCACAATCTTTCAGCTGCTTATCCTGGTTGATGGTCAAGGGGGGGGGGGGGGGTAAAGCCTAGAGGACAGGCCAAAATTGGGGGTGCAACAAGATGCCAGTCCATCACAGAGCTTGTATCAATGTTGCATATTAATATTTATGCAACAGATTCCTCTAATGTCTTTGGCAGCGGTAAAGCTTGTTCTGAGGGCTGCAGATCAGAATTACCTCCGTTCCCCCTCCCAGTGCAAAATAAGCCTCTGAGTCGCAGCATGGCCCCAGCTTTCACCTGTACAGGGGGGTCAGAGGAGACTCAGTCTTATACCATCCACAAGTCATATATTACATCATCTGACAGCTAGTAATCCTTCATTGGGCTCTCGTGGCTTTCTGATTCATATCATTCCCTCA
Organism: Hyperopisus bebe; assembly: GCA_026777045.1. Lineage (NCBI taxonomy): Eukaryota > Metazoa > Chordata > Actinopteri > Osteoglossiformes > Mormyridae > Hyperopisus > Hyperopisus bebe. The sequence continues at coordinate 9,295,489 of JAODJW010000038.1, forward strand.
TTAAACCTTTCGGTACAGCCACAAATTGTTCCTGTCACCTTGCGTATTAATAGATCCAGGAAGCAAATATGGTGTTATAATCGTGGTACACATCACGACACGCTCATAACACTGAAAGGGATTGTGCCTATCTGACACTCCCCACTGAAGCCTCTACAGCTGTAATCTAAGGGTACTTTGATGTAAATTACAGAACTTCTTACAAGGCCAGCAGAAAGACTCACCCCAGAGAAGCTTAAATGTAGAGGTCACCTTATTTAATTATAATAAATCTTTAAGCAATGAGTAACTACATCAGTAATCATTAACTAAGTAGTTTTACCATGCAATTCAGACTCTAACACGGTGTGAATTAAATTTATCTACAGTTTACATCATATCCACCTTTGGGGAAGTTTGTCTATTGAACCGTTACTGTTGGGATAGTCCAACGCTTCTTTCTGCTGAAATCCTGCAGGTATTTTTAGTAGCAAATGTGCTACTCATATGCAGCAAGGGGACACGGTGTTTATGAATAGGGCCTAAATTAAGTATCTGTTATGCATTAAGCAAACTTCTGAACCTGAACATCCAGGACTCACACATCCTCTCACCTAAGGCCGGCACCAGCTTGGATTGGCCGTTTCCAACCTTCGTCGTCATCTGATTGGTCAGTACGACCTAGGGACGAAGGGAGAAGACGGCCGTTTATAGTTTTCGAAAGACAGCTGCTCAGGCGCATAGCAACCGGGAAGGACACAACACACACTGGGATTTGCTTGTGACAGTTTGTTTAACCACAATTAATGGTGTCGACGTACACAAGTGGCCAATAGAAATATGAATCGTACAAACCGTAGAAGCCACACAAGGAATAAACCTGACCTTTGTCCAAAGGTTTACAAAAGTTAGCCCACTTTCCGTGGAATGACACTTTGGGAAACAGCCCGCTGCTACTCTGCACGCCCCCTGTCAGAATGCTCACATATTATGAGAAAAGTAGCCAACGCTCCCCCTTTTCAGTCTGCATTCCGGAAATTTCCCCCCTCAGTTGCAGCTGAAATGCTGTCAAATCCTGACAGGTTTCTGTGCCTGTGGGAAAAATTCTTCCCTTTGGGGGAATGATCATCTCGAGGCATAAAATGGCTGCTTAGCTGCCAGCTGAGTTTGATTTAAGAGAATCGGGGGGGGGGGGTAGTATAAATAATATTTGACAGACATTATACCCCAAACCGCCCTGTGTAGCTTTAAACACAATGCATATTCTGTCTTCTGTCTACACAATGCATATTTTGCAGCAATTAAAAGATGGCAGTGAATACCTTGCTGATCTCAGATATTTCTCCTTTGGCAAGTTTCCGCTGCCATGTTTTTACTTCCGACAATCATTTATACATATATATTCAGAGTGAAGACCCCTCGTTTTGGGATGTTTTGCATTTACTTTCGCAGCAGATCTGCCACGTGAGATTGAACTTTACACAAAGCTACCAATGTTGAAAAGCCTGCTAATACGGAAATGCACCCCGATTGGTACTCCCTCATTTCCTGAGGCGGCCCCCCATGTATTTTGAGCACAAAAACACATTTGGCCGATGTCCAAGGGAATTCTGTTTACTCAGGGATTCTGGCATCTTCCTCAAGGGCGGCGCTAACAGTTACGGAGTCAAATAAGGGGGCTTCCCTGACTGAGCATGACTTGCTGAACCTCTGAAAAAGGCCCTCAGCGGAATTCCCCTGGATTCACCCATTTGTGACGAAGAATGCCTGCAGTTTTCCTTGCAGCTGGTCGTTAAATAACAACAGTGGAAAAAAAAACAAAGCAAATTTGCTCCATGAGCCCCCGGTTAGAACGGTGCAGACACCGAGCGAAAAACAAATAGCGAGGGAGAAAAGTCACAAGACTGCAGAAATAGCAGCCAAAGGACGGACCGCAACATTGTACTTGTTAGCCATCTGGGCTAGCTGTTGGGCGAGGCCGTTTAATAGCCGCGTTCTTTGGGAGAGGTCCTCAAAGTCATGGCGGAATGGGAAGGCAATGCTGTCAATCACCACCAAACGGACCTATCAAAACACAGCAGAGGAACAGCAGCCAATCAGCAAAAAGAACAAAAAGAAAAATAATTCTTATTGTATATGATCATTAGAATTTAAAAAAAATATTAAGACAACAGATCAATTTATGGCCAAGAAAGAGTCACAGCACTAATAAGCTAAAGGTAAACCATAAATACAACTTCTAAGATATTCTCTTTCCTTTGGACGCAAGCGGTTGCTCTCGTAAGACAGGAATTTATACCTCAGGGTGCTGAGATAAAAAGTCAGGCAGGAGGTACGTCTCAGCCAACAGCTCCACGTAGTCATGACAACGGAAGAGGTACAGTTTGGAGAGAATGCCTTCCACAGTGAACACCTTCAAGGCCTCTCGCTGCTCTGAAAAGGACGTCTGGTCACCGGGTTTAAAAGACACCTGACTTCACACAAAATGCATTTTACACTCCCTCACTTCCAGGTTAACATTCATCCAGGCCAACTCTTGCTATTTTTCTTCCCATTCCCTCACATGCCCCCCCACCCCATCACTTGTCATTTCAGTAATCCCCCCCAGAGCACCATCAAGCTTAAAAAAGTGCACTCGTGAATTGCTAGATTCAACATTTTAAATAAATTGTTTAAGAAAAGACCTTTGACAATTTCATATAACCCACATTGGGAAAGAAAACCTATGATCTGGAAGAAGCCTTAAAATTGCATTTTTTAAAGATGGATCATGTACTTTAAGGTTCAGCTGTTGTTGAATATGAAATTTTTAATTAACCAGTGTATAAGGAGTGATTTCAGGTCAGGATTTGAACTTTGCTCAGATTTCAGCTGAAGCATGTAATTAGTTATGTTATTAAAATAATATTTGTGTAATGGTATACCAAGAGATACAATTACCATAAACTCTTAGTGCATCGGACAAAAATGTCACATGTTCAGGGGCAGATTTGGAGAAATGGGTTTAGTATCATATGCAACTATGTGAGGACGACTATATAATGTCTAGACCATATAAGCAGCTTTGCATATGAAATCCAGAATGG
>JAODJW010000038.1:9316972-9336507 GCA_026777045.1 Hyperopisus bebe
CGATCCAAGCTGCCACAGTTCCTAAAATCCCTGCAGCTTTGAGCTTTAGCAAGAGCCGTTTGTGGGGGACAACATCTATGGCCTTTTGGAAATCTAAGTAGATCACGTCGTAGGCTTTTTTGTGATCAATTTCACTTGTAGCTTCCTCAAAGAACTCAAGTAGATTAGTTAAACAGGACCTACCTCTCCTGAATCCATGTTGGCTATCCCTCAGAATGTTATTTGAATCCAGGTAATCTACCATTTTCACTTGGATTATAGCCTCCATTACCTTTCCAGTTATGCAAATTAAGTTCCCTTGTAATATGCAGTGAACCTGCCCACATAAATCTACAGATTTTATTTACAATCTATCCATCCTTCCATTTTAACTGCTCCCCTGGTGATAATTGCACTACTTGACATAATATGTAAAGATGAAAGATGTCATATTACTATTCAAATGGTTATTGTAAAAATATATGAAAGTGGCCACGGAAGTCACATACAGCTGATTGATGCATTGAGGTTTTGGTTCATGTTTTGTGTGTCTGGACTATCTGCATTTGAGTCCGACAGGGAAGGGGTAGGGAATGAAAAGAACAACCTGGAGTCTAGGAAGGCGTTAGAGTCTGACAACGCTGTACCTTCAGTACCTGGGACCACAAGTCCTGGGAAAACAGCATCCACACCATGACGAATTTAAATGTGTTGCAGAACAGCAAGGTAATGCATCCCTACAGTGCTCTCAAGCAGTCATGTAGGTGTGAGCGCTGCTTTAATGTTGACTTATCTGCATCTCGATAGGCTGAGTAGATGAACATGGAGAGAAGCTGAAGGCTAGAGGGATCTGAAGACAACCTCAATGACCAGCCCCACTGACAGTTTCATCCACTTTGATTTGATTGTTATGAATGGTTCTTTATGGCATGACATTATATTTGTAAGCATTCACAGCAAAGACACTAATCCTTCATTTGCCAAAGTATTTTCTTGAAAATGACATGTGCATTGTAATAATAGAAGAAATCCATATGGTGTAACTTACTGGCAGTGACTGTCCTGGGTCAGGTTCCCACAAAAAGTCAAACTGGCCCAAACCAGTCACTGCTCAAATGAACCCATTCCCAGCAGGGTACAAGAAAATAATCACCTACATTATTATCATCACTCCTTGTTTGTGTTTAGACTTAAAATCTGTGTTAATATTTTTATTCTCTCGTTGCAGTTTTGTTGTTATTGAATTGTTTGCTCTTACATTGTGCCGTTACCCCTTATCATAGCTTGACATCCTTGTACTTTACAGTGTAACGTAATGCAGCATTATATATTTATAAGTAGTACATTTCATTGGGTGTTCAAAGAAACCTTTTGGACACAACTTGAAGGACTGAGATTCATTTGTGATGCTGTGTTTGTAGTTTGAGAGTTTTGTTTAGCTTACTGCTCACTGACTTTGCAGAATTTCTCTTCATATTGTAGTATTTAAATGAGACGTGAGCTGTTCTCCATTTAAATGTCTACACAACTTTTTTCCAAATAAACACCTTAACATCCATTGTTTCTTTCAATGTTGTTCATAGGCTAGTTCATTTTTTTATGCAAGCGATTTCTCTTCCTATTTTAAGCCACTTAACCTTTTTAACTTAGTGTGGATATACACAAACTCTGAAAAAACATTACACCGGATTTTTACGTTGGATGTTTGGTTGTGGCATTAACATGACGTGTAGTTATACAGTGTTTACTTAAAATGCTTTTAAAGGTGTTGAAATGTATGTTATTATAGGTAAAGCGTAGCACTGCAATAATCACTGTAGTCCTTTTCAGTAAACATAAATATTAAACATTTATTAATAAAATATTCATTTAACAGTTTTTAATCTAAACAGCCTGGAATACTTACCGTGTATGTTTGAAAGTTTTGTTTTGACACTAGTTTCATGAAAGCAGATGCTTCAGGGCTGTACGACACCGTTGTTGGAATGTGCAGTACGTAACTTGCATTGATCCCCGCAGTCTTTAACACAGACCCATGCAAGCCCCTCAGTTTCTCGTTGCTAGGCGAACACATCCTTTCTTGTCCACTTCAATAAGGGAGAGGTGCTTTAATGTTTTCAGCTTGGCTTCGCTCAGCTTCATGTTCATTTTCTTCATCTGCATCGAGTTAAGGGTCCCACTGGGGAGAAATGAAGTTCATATTGATAAGGTAAGTACATCACTATTTTACCAAACCTAAACACACATAGGGCTAAGAATGTGGTCCATTTCCCAGGCTTAACAGGGAATACTACAAAAACACTATTTTGCTTTCGTTATAAATTTATAACTCTTGTCGAAGACAGTTATAAAAACAAACAGCCGTTTCAACAGCACATTCTGTCACAACTCTCCCAACCTGTTGTTTGCGACGAAGTGTTCGAACAGCTGCTTATAGAAGGCATTGAGGTCAGCCAGCTTGACGTTCGAGCGCACGCTGCGTGGTACCGCCTCCAGGTCCGCTTCACTTAGCTCCTCAAACTCCTTGCTTGGGGCTGCAGAGATGATTGGAGAGGTTAGATGTTTCTTTCTGAAGTCATGTCAAACAGCAGGGTTGCGTACGCGAAATGAGAGTTACTAGCTCCAGATAGCTCTATCGCTTCTTCACTAATATTCAGCGGTGAGGACTTTTGTTACTTACGTTGTGACTCCTTATCGGCTGGGACCTCAGATGTGGATGGGTTCTAAACACAAGTTAAATGACCGTATGTGAAAACAGCAGGATTCCTAACATTTAAGATTCATGCACAAATGCTCTATCACGGGTCAAGGAGGGCCAGTCTGTAGATTCCCCTCCTTAAATACACATTCAGTTCACCAGCTAATTGCCAAGTTTTGTAGGTTTGTTTGAGCAAGGAAATCTGCAATCTGTATTGCAGACTGGCCCACCAGGACCAGAACTGAACTCTGTTCTATAAGGAGCTAAGAAAGGCAGCATTATTGCGTGAATAAGCACCAATCTGTAGCAACAACTTAGTTAGCCTTAAATTCACTACAATGGTTCATTTTATACATTATCAAAGTCCAAATGTATAAGAATTCCTTCAAACCCATTGCTTCCTATAAGCCATATTTGCGTTCACCTTACCGTTGCTGTCAGCTGATAATCAGGCAAGCAGAGAAACTCAGCTGCCTCTCGTTCTTTGTCTGTAAGTGAGGGAACCTAAAACACCAAAAAGCAGGCTTCTTCAGGCTTCCTACAACCCCTTACTCTGGCTTCCATATTTATGGCAGATAACTATTCGCCTACAGGTGGTTAAGCAGGCAGGTGAGGGACGTACCTGGTAGTCTGAGATGAGCTGCAGCTCTTGCACCAGCTGTACTGTGGTATTTAGGTGGACCTTGATGGCCTCCACAGACTGCTTCTGCTCCGCTGCAATCTCCTCTATTTGCGCACACAGGGACTTGTGTCGCGCCTTGATGGCAGACAGATTCTCCAGCAGCTTCACAGGGTTTTCCTGTAAGAAAGGCCACACATCATGAACTATGCAGGTCTCCCGTAAGACATAGGCGGCGTTTACTGGCAGCACGCAACAGGAAGTAGTAGTGATTTTCATTTAAGGTGGAGAAACGTAAACTGCGAAGTGATCAAATGCACCCACCGATTATTATGTAAGTGAATATTCGGCACTGTGTTTTATATTCACGTCACGTAGGAGATTCCGCGAAAATGTCCACCGTGGCTGGTTCGCTGCACGATTAGCTGAGATACACGGCCAGTCCCAGGGACTCGTTTATAGCTACACCATTAATATAACGCGTTAAACTGTTAATAGACAAAGAGGGGGGTAGGTGGAGATGAGCCCCCAAGCCCACGGCCCTCCGTGCCCTGCATGTCTGCTGAATTAACTGATGCAGCCGAAACACACAAGACTGACACGTTTCCAAAATGTACCCTAATGCGCCATTTTGCGAAACCAATTATATCCGATACCGAGAAAAGGCAAGTTTTTAAAAAGCCGTATATTTAGTAGCGATGAGCAATGCTTTAGTTTCACAGCCAGCGTCAATACCCCCCCTTTGAAATAAAGGGGAAGGCTACGTGACAACGGACCATGTTATGCGTAAGGCATCTATTAATGCTTTGCATTTTGTGGGTTATCGTACCCGCTTATGGTAAATTACAATGCACTGTAAATGTAATGTATACTGATGGGGTGTTACAGCGGTCCGTCTCCTACGTAGGCCGCGCGGTATCGTGTCGTTTAATTCTGATTGCTTGTTGTGCAATAAAAATGACCTTTTCAGTTCTGTAAGTGTATGCACAAACACATACACACACACACACACATTTATATATATTATTTTTATGCCGCTTTTTTTTAAACCCCACTGCTCCTGTGAAACCGCACAATATATCTTTTTATCCTTTGGGCAGCGTATAATTTTATACAGTTAATACAGAATTGCCAGCTCTCACGCTTTCAGACACTCACGCTCACACAGGAAATCTTACGGCAAATCTATATTATTCCATTATAAACCTAAAATTAGCTACAGCAAAAGCGCTGGTGAGGCTTGCAAAGCTTACAGAGTATTTACATAGTAATAAACTGTTACACACATGTAAATTCATATACATCTGTGTGCAGACTTGTCTCGAATTGAAAATCTCAGCTGACCAAAGTTGGCAGCCCTGCAGTTAATTACTGTCACAGGCGTTGGGCCGTCGCATGCCATCGTATTTGCCGCAGACAGCGCGGCCATGTTTGGTGTCTTCTCATGCGTTTATACTTCATATACCGCTGGTGACAGGTTGGGCAGTCCGTGGTGCCTTAATCTGTTCGGGTGCTACTCTGATCGTGATGATCGTCGGTTTTAAACACACTGTGACATATTATGCTTGTACTACGGCAAACCGGGGGTTTTAATAAGGAAAATGTCTTCATTTTTGCTAAGGGGATCGGTCAGCGAGGGCCGCATGGCCAGCAGAATAGGAGGCTTTTAACGAGGTCCTGTCACCCGACTTGCCTTACCTGCGCCTCCCCGTTCCCCGGAACGGTGGACATTAACTCGAACTTTAGCTGTTTTTCCACGTACTCCAGGTCAGCCTCCGCTTTCTGGAACTGAGAGGAAACCGTGCATAACAAACGTCAAGCCCCGTTACCCTGCCACAGTGCTAGGCGAGCGTGATTAACAGCCATGGAAAGGCGAAGAACAGCTGTATGCAGGACAGAGTACATCCAGGGGCCTACACGTTTTGTACGCAGATTTAGTTCCACGACTACATTTCACTCTAGGCATTTTCATATTGCTATGTGTTGCTGAAATGTACACATATTAAGGGAGCTCAAATGTCCAGCTATTTTCTGTATTATGCATATAAACATAGCTGTTTTTTTTTTAAACTGAACAAACTTCATGTTAGTTAATACCGTTTAGTTCTCCATTTTATGCAAAGACCACAGGTACACCAATGACAAAATTAATTTGCTTAAGTCCTACCAAACCACGTGCACTTGGATAATGAAATAGCTTTTTTAGTCCATAAATTGCTTTCAGCTTCTTCCAAATATGCTTGTGGTTTTTGTTAAGTTAAACACATTGAACTCAGCATATTATCTTAAGAATTCAAACATTTGTTTTTGGCTTCTTTTTTGCGCAAAGTGAACAAAAGTATGAGGCTGGGAGCGGGGACGATCAGGCGGAGATCGGGCTCTGCCCAAACACTGACACCCTATAAGCAATATTGCACTACTCTGAAAACAGCGGACAGCAGGGACAATATTGATAGGGTTTCAGGACTTAGGACACGTTAAGAAGTACGCATTACACAAAAGGATAGACTGACGAGAAGCTTCCCCTTCATATGTAACGCTAAATGAGCTATACTGCAGATATTAATCCTGCATATTGACTAACATACAGTAAATCAAATGATCTCGTCATTCACGTTTCTGCACTACCGCAGACTACGTGAAATACAGAACTCCAAACTTGATCGCAGCAGTCAAACATTAAACCGTCAGTACAAATCGTCTACATATACTTGGAAACATCTACACCTTTTACATTAAAGCCTTCCCCGGTTCCTGCAGCCTCCTGTGACTGGTGCTTGGCTGCTTTCAGACGCTTTGACAATACTATTGCACTGCTAGCTGTCTAATACAGTAGTGCAATAAAGTCAGAGCAGCTGTAAACAGCACATCTGGTGTCTATCGTTTCTTTTTTTTTTTTTTTTGCCCAGTTGCACGGTCCTTTTGGGCATTATCTAATTGGGAACAATCCCTGGCCAATGCCCTTTTAACATTGCACTGCTTTCATTACTTTGTCATCAGTAGTACAACATAAAAGGGGCAGTGGACAGACAGAATGGACGGTGGTGTCTTTCCTTTAAAGCAAGTTTATGCAAAAACAAAAAGGGAGGGAAAATAAACATTAAATGACAAACTGCACCTGCATAGACCTTTGGGACGTTGCCCATTATACACAAACAGGAGCTGGAAACCAGGTTTATATTTCGGCAGAATTTGCCTGAACAGGTAACTGGCTGACTACGAGCCTTGGTCGGTGGAAGCAGCCTCATGAAATACGCGCACGTACCTAAATTCGGGGAGTAGTTGGGAAAGTGCGCGCCGCCATGCGACATGAAGGCACCCGCAGCGCCGAGTGAGGACAAACTCACTTTTTTAAATGTTAACGGTCACGACGAGCGAGTGCGCGTGGGAGACGGGCACGGCCTCCCGCACGCTCAGCCCCTTTCCCTCGCGTTCGCCCCAATTCCGAAACGCATTCGGCAGGATCGGGGCGCTAGTTTGGGAGCTATAGCTATCACCGATACGCGAAATGCTGGCCATCGTCTCACTTCCGTTTTCATTATATTCTCCCCAATCCCACCCTTTGGCTTGCGAGTCGTGTGATGGGAAAGACAGAAAAGAAAATGTTGCTCCTTTGTACAATTCGTAAAACCCTTTTTCTTTCGGTCAGCTGTCCGAGTAACTATTGGCAACAAAACATGGGTTCTTCGAAACGTGTTCGTTATAACGAGATTAAACAATTCTTCCTATTTTAGTGATTATTTTAGGATAAAACTGCGCTTACCATCGCCTCCAGCTTATTGACTGCTGTCTCCATGTTGAATAGTTTACATTCCTTAGGCAGCCCCGTAAAAATAAAGCTAGTACCTCATGTAACAGCTGCTGTGATTGGCTAGCTGTCAGGAATAGTGTCAGGAGATAGGCCACTTGAGAGATAGAGCGGTCTAGGAAGTGGGTGTTGTAAAAGAGAGAGCTCATAAAATGGCGTTCTGAATGCTGATTGGACGAACTCGTCTTCAAACAGTAATTGGACGGCGGTTTCAAAGTCTGCGGCTGTTGGATTTGTTTCAGTGCTGAAGCCTGGTTTAAAAAACCTGGAGTGTTTGCTGAACTTCACGTACTTCGGGATCCATCTTTATTAATTTGTGTAATCTGTGATTTAATAATTTAGTGATGTTAATATATTTTATGGCGCTGGCTGTCGGTATTTGTGAAATTGATTTGCTTATTGATGTGCTGTAATGTAGCAATGTTGCCTGTATCTCTGCATTTTCTAGATTCTATAAAGGATTCCTTTCACGTGAACAGTTTTATGGTTTAAATCAGAATTAGTATTTAAGACGGTTATAAGGTAATGGCTTTCAGTCTCAAGAAATCACTGTATTATTTACGCGTGATTATTGACGTTGTTTAGTACGTAACATTTCACATTTACTCAAGGACAATAAACATGTTCTGTTACTAGTTTTGGAAATATCTTTAATGTAGTTGTGTTTTAGGTTGCAACCCGCGGTATCTGTTAACATATACAGCTGTCAGATAAATACTTTGCCCAAATGTTCATCAAATCTAGTGCAGGGACTGATCAGTCAACTGTTTTGTGAAGTTCCAGGATTTACCATTACATTGCTATACAAAATAATCAAGGGTAAGATTATTTCATCTTTGTGCTTAAAATTATGAAATATATACGTTCCCTTTTTTAAGTTCTATAAAATGCCACTTTCATTAAAAGGGGGTTCCAGTGCTGCAACTAAATAGTTGGAGTGTTAATAGTTACTCATTTGAACTCATTTGTTATTAACTAATTTGAACTGGTTTAAATATTTAGTAGCTTTGATAATAATATGTATGTATGTTGCTACATTAATGCTTTAATATTGACGTTTAATGCCTAGTTTATATAATAATGTTGTTTTATGATTTTGTTCTCAATGAGTTCTCAGGATTATCTTGGTTCTTGGGTTTGTTAGTTAATATTATATTTAATAAATGGCCATAACATACGATGAATATACATCATTTTTATATAAAATGATCTCTAGTTGTTTATCCTATGTATGCACTAAATAAAACATGATGAAACATATGCAAAGTATATAACCAAATATTTCTATAATTCTAAATACAAAATCCTATGATTTATTTTTCCTTTTAAAACTTTTATAGACAGAAGTACAGTGTCATTTTCAACAAATGCATCAGCAATAAACAAAATCACCTCAAACAATGCATGGATATTAATCATATTTTAATATACTGCTAATGCTATGCATGAGTTCAATTAAAGTTAAGGGTGGACAATGATGCAAAGGTCTTTAGAAGTTCTTTTTTGGTCTTAATACTATAACGAATAGGCTGCCATAAACGCTCTATGTGCTGAAACAAAAGTAACAGTAAGATATTGTTCTGTCCACCACATATATAGAGTACTTGCTTATGTTTTGTTATTCCGTATTTGTTAGCAAAGAAGTAACAGTAAAATATCATCTGTTTTAAGAGCAATGTTCTGATACAATTATTAGTATTATTTCTAGTACAATTTCACATTCATCGAGTTCAAGAAAAAATAAACATAATACAAAAAAGGTCCTTGGTAGTATAATATATATTTAGATGAGTCAAATCTGCATTACAAATCTGAATTTATTTTTATGTGTGGCATAGATTGATGGTTTAAAAATACATTCAAAACCTTTTAAAATTGAGAATAATTTTGTGCATCTCCTAACCTGTTTTATATGTTTAATTTCTTTGTAGTTAAAAAATAACTCTTAAATTATAAGAAATAAAATTAATCAAAATATTGCTTAAGAAAGATTTAAGGTTAGTGAAGTTGTTAAATCAGAATGTGTACTGTAGTGAAATAGTTTTTTCAAAATGGTGTTAAATTGCATTAACTCATAATCCAGTCGTGCATTTTGAATGTTAATGTTTTTTAAAATTTGAATTGTAAAAGCTGAACAATAGCAAGTAAATTTTCAACCATCTGATAGTCATGTACTTTACAGTGTTGTGGCCAGTGTTTTATGATACAATTAATTTAGACACTGGACTAATGGAATGAGTGATTATATTAAAAGGTTTACATCTTAAGGAACACTATATGAAAACAAACTTTGAAAGACAACCTCATTGCAAATCAGCCTTTTGGCCCTAACGAGTAAATTGAAATTATTCTACTTGTACAGATTCAAATGTGTTACATTTCCTTCATGTCATACTTTATCCTCTTTTTTGCAGTTGTGTTGTGAGAAAACTGAATATCACCATAATCTAAAAACTACAGTAATATAATCTTGGGCCCCATTAAATTAAAACAAAACAAAAAACCTTAATTTTAAAACATGCTTTTTTCTGCTGCAGATCGTTCTGAATGGGGGACCTATAAAAGGCAGCCTGTGAAAATAAGTTTTTGCTTGATTTAAAATCAAACTAAAACATAACACTCCAAATACAAAACTTTAAGGCTATTTCAGTAGATTATGAAAATACTTTGTGTTTAATACATTACCAAGATAAGCCGCTTCCTAGTATATGATGAGTTTTTTAAATGAATAACCATTATACATTCATCCATCTTCCATAGCAGTTTATCCACTACAGTATGGTAATCCTGGAGACAGCCACAGTAACCACAGAGAACACTGTAGGGACGGTCTACATGTGAGATCAGTGTATCACCAGGATATACTCTCAAACCATAGGAATTTTATAGTCACCAATTCACCCAAACCATGTGTTTTGGGACTGCAGGAGGAGCACAGCATACAGCACAAGGAAAACATGCAAACTCTACTTCCATCCTAAAAGTAAACAGGAATGTTTAAATAGTAATTTAAAAATGCATGTCACTAATAGCATGCCCCATCTTGCAAAGACATTGTGGGTGACAACAAACTGTACTGAAAAACATCATTTTTTTGAAACAATAAAGTAGTGGCAGTGCTTTATTGATCAGAAAGGAAATTCCAAAAGAGCTATTTTTGGTGTATCATAAAAATTATGATACTAACACCAAATGTGTTGAAACAAACGTGTAACAGTAAGATATTGTTCTGTCCCACGATATATACACAGTACTTGCCTATACTAACTAAAGTAGATATTATAGTACTATATGACATTTAACTTGTGTGATGAATGTAAATTATTACATAAAACAAATCTGTAACATTTTCAATTTTTTAAAGTTGTATGGGTTGGAATGTTGAAGCAGACAGCCATTGGAATAATTGAATTTTAGAACATTCTACCATTGTAAGTCATTGGTTTTACTCTTAATATCGCATTGATATCTTAAAAAATCAATATCGAAAACTTTACACAATCCCAAATTGAGGACTTATGCCTAAATGAGTACGCTGGTCAAGTGTCAATATTTAAAAGCAACAGAAATGTGTGATCTCAGTACACGTGTATTGCATGTAGGCAAAGCATACATTCGCGCAGCATTGACGTTGTACAGATACAGCGCCCCACAACTGTAGTGACCACACGTATGCATAGCAGTCGCTTTATTAACAAGTCTAACATACATGCGATACATTATTTGAAGAACACCATCACAGACTAAAATAACGATTTTAAGGAACGTTAATAAAAGTTATTTTTCATTGTATTTCAGAAAATGTATTTTTCTGGATAATTCCATTTAACCCCGCCTCATCGAAAAGGAAACCAATGACAAATTCATGAGTACCTAACTGAAGGATCCAAGAAGTCTGAGCAGTCACGGCTTTCACGCTCAGCTCCAAATGGGCATAGTTTGGTTGACCGTTCATTCGTCCAATCACAATTTGAATTGACCCTATTTAACCAATCGTATAGAGGCAGCGTGTGGAAGCGACGCATCAGCCGCAGTTAAGGTAGGTAGATCTAGGAACGTTCGCTGTCGACCGGGAGCCGTGATAGAGGACGTTAGTGTCATTACCAAAGGAGAATCCGCATAATTTCTGTTTCTGGTTTAAACTTCTCAGCAAACCAGTCCTCACAATGTTCTCCCGCGTTGCACGACCAGCTCTTAACATCACTCGGAGCCTGTCCACCTCGTCCCAGGTAAATTGCCGGTACTTTAAAGTAAATTTTAGCTATGCAGCTAATACACGTCTTGTTAATGAAGATTAAAAACTTCATTTTGTATCCAGTATTTTCCAACCTGGAATGTAATAACGCCGCACTGCATTTGCTTCTTTAACTGGCTACGTTGCAGGCATTGGGTTTGCCCGTTAATGTTTATTTCAAATCTTGTGTAAGTGTCTTGTAGGTACACCATTTGTGTTTCCGGCAACGTCGTATTTATAGCTGACCCGAGAAGTAATTCTAGGCTCTGCTCTGCCGGAAGGTCATACATGTGGATCGGGCTCGTTTATTTCTTTACCCGCGGCCCAAACTCCAGTTTGCGTACCTGAGTCTCCTCTCTGGCCTGTTGAAAATGATCGTGGCTGACTTTTGAATTATCTTGAGTGACGTTTAAGTACCATCCAGCCAAAATTACATCTGGATGTTGCGTCCTGTGATATCAGCAATCAAGTCACGATAGCCGGTGTTCTGACAAAACATCCTATCTATCGAGATGTGCTGTCGAGCCTTTCTGCGCATGTGCAATTACACCGTTTTGGGATTAGGGTAGGGGTTTTGGGGGGTTAGGGCTATCGATTGGCACTACGGTATGATGTTTTGATAAAGTATGACGTTTTGTCAGAACACCTGTTAAATTCTTACTTGATTTACTCCACCATTTGACCTTTAAGGCCTACTTCCTTTATATTCGTGAGCACCTGATGTGGGAAAATCGTTCTTCGTTGTAATGGTTAAAGATATGACTGGAGTAATTCCATTTTCTGTATAATGACGTATGCACAAAGGGCACGTACCCACGTGTGATGGAGACGTCACTGGTTCGAATCCCAGGGCCGCATGTACGCCTGTTTCATTCATTCTTCTAGCTTCGTGTCTGAATTATGCCGAGACGTATGTGACCGCCCTCTTCACATTCTGTCTGCCCATATGTAATTTGGAACAACGATTCAGAACGTGAACTTTTCCTGGTATCTTGCATCGTGTGGAATAGGATTATTGATGTTCTTGAAGTGTTAGTGCCTTAGGTTATTGGTAGGGGATGTTGCTCTCTTCACTGGGATGGGTTACCTCTGCTGGTTAACTTGGATTCTAAAATGTTTGGCGTCACTGTTGCCCACTCTTGTTTGAAATGGGTTTTGTACAGCCAATCATTCGGGGGAAAATGTACAATTATCTTAATTTGTCTAAAATCATGGCCCACTGACTCATCTTTCAATGATTTCAAAAACTGGCTTTCATTCTTGTGTGTCATGTCTCGTTGCAGTGTTTTATGAGTGGTGTTGTAATATGGGTTGGTAGGGTGCAATGGGTGTGTGTGTGTGTATAATATCTGTAAAATTGCCTCATTTTATAGATGCACTTATCACTTGCCCTGGTATTAAGATAACACCTCTTTAATGTATGAGTAAAATTCTAAGTTCACAGGTTAGTGTGTTTGTGCTTCCTTAGAACCATGCCAAGGTGGCGGTGTTGGGTGCATCTGGGGGCATCGGCCAGCCCCTGTCCCTGCTATTAAAGAACAGTCCCCTAGTGAGCCAGCTCTCCCTTTATGATATCGCTCACACCCCTGGCGTCGCTGCTGACCTGAGCCATATCGAAACCAGGGCCCAGGTCACTGGTGAGTGATCGCGACCAAATTCCAAGCTGGTGTTTACTGGAATCTGCAGTTTAGGGTGGTAGGTTTAGGTTTTTATGAAAGTTGACAAAATTAGATGTAAAAAAATGCAAACAAGTTAAAAATCCTCAGTCTTTGATATTGAAATTCTGGCATCTGATAAGATGCATTATGTAATGCAGAGTCAGGGTTTTGTCCTGGTACATCTTGATGTGCTGCATATCCATTCATATTGAGACTTACTGAGCAATGCCTGCTACGAAATGGATCTGCTTTCCTAAATGTATCAGTTTGGCTCTGTTCTTCAGGCTACATTGGGCCAGATCAGCTGGGAGCTGCCCTGAAGGGCTGTGAAGTTGTGGTTATCCCCGCTGGAGTACCCCGGAAGCCTGGTGGGTAGAGCAGATCGTGACCTCCGGGTCGCTTATCGCTTTGATAAACTTGGCATTTTAATTGCCTTTTGAAGTATGACTATATAAAATACATTTAATATAAAACATGCAGTGTGTAATATGTGCCCAAAGGTGTTCTGATACAGAGAACAAACTAGCATGAAACTTCTCCTAAATTTTGTTCAGACTTAACTTCTCTGCATTAGACTAGAGCAGAGTTTCCCAATCTGGCCCTCAGGGACCCACAGACAGTCCACATTTTTGCTCCAAGCTGGGAGGGAGCAAAAACATGGACTGGCTTGGGGAAACACTGGAACAGGGTATTATACTGATTCACAAACTGATTTTGGTCCACAGGAATGACTAGAGATGATCTGTTTAATACCAATGCCAGCATCGTGGCCACCCTTGTTGATGCCTGTGCCCGCAACTGTCCTGAAGCTATGTTGTGTGTTATCTCCAACCCTGTGAGTAGCTTCACATTCCTGATCACGTTGGACTGCTGGGTGACCCTGTGGGGATTTGTGTGTGTTGACTGTAGGGCCCATGGTGATGGTGTACCTCCTAAGCTGTAGGCCTTTGTCAGAGGGGTAGACTTCTATGGTGGCTGCATGTTGTACATTTTGGTCTTGAACTTCTTGGCATGTAGCCATTATAACTGCAGAGTGTATGACATTGATGCCCTTGACTACTTCTGCAACAGCACAGCCTGAGCTTAGCTGACCCTGTTGTGTGCTGGCTGGACACTTGCTAAATACTTAATACTTACCTCAGTGTTTCACACATTGAAGTTGAGTATAAAGGGCTTAACTTCTGGTCTAAGCAATTAGTGCATCCTCATAATCATGTCTCTTCATGAGAATGCAATTCAGAGGTCACCTGTTTGGGGAAAACTTGCAGGGGTTTTGGTAGCAGCTTTGAAGATTAATGCTTCAGAGGTTTATACTTGTCACTAGTCATGTTGGAGGTTCTGTATCTGCAACATTGGCTACATACAGTATCTGTAATTAAATGTCTGGCTTAATTACCTGTGGCAAGTCACTATCTTCAATGTTTCTAGGCCAGAATAAATATACTACTGGAAGGTGTTAATCTTTCTGCCATTTTTTCCCATTTCAGGTAAATTCTACAATTCCTATTGCATCTGAAGTTCTGAAGAAGCATGGCGTTTACAATCCTAACAGAGTGTTTGGCGTCACAACTTTGGATATCGTCAGGGCAAACACGTTTGTGGCTGAACTCAAGGTAAGCAGAGATGGCTCAGGATCAAATTATAGGTAGAAGTCAAACCACTGAAGTTGCTTCACGTCTGTGGTATTGGCAGATTGAGTGCCGATTACGTTTTACGCATAAATGGTATCCTTGCCAATATGGTCAACCTAAATCCGACTAGCATTGAGAATCCTTTTGAAATGTAAAACCCAGGTATGTGAACAATTTGTTTGCATTGGAGGTGGGAGGGGTGTCATTTTGGAGTAACTTGGGGTTTCTCTTGCAGGGTCTGGATCCCGCTCGTGTCAATGTTCCCGTCGTTGGTGGCCATGCAGGGAAAACCATCGTTCCACTCATTTCCCAGGTGAACTGGATAATTAAAAAAAAAAAAAAAAAAAAAAAAAAGTAGAGTAACTTAAGTTGAGAGAGACCAGATTGTGAGGGGACGAGTTGGAGTTTGTTTGGAAGTGAAGGGCTATATTTACTGGTATAGAAAAGAATCTTGCAGCACAAGGTTGAGTTTAGTCTGATTCTGAATGTTCTGGCTCATGGTCACATTTTTGAACTTCCTCAGTGTACTCCCAAAGTCGAGTTCCCTACCGATACCCTCACTACCCTGACCGGCCGTATCCAGGAGGCGGGGACTGAGGTTGTGAAGGCAAAGGCTGGGGCAGGTAAATACAGCCAACTGTAAGGCAGTGTTTCTCAGTCTGCTCCTCAGGGACCCATGGACGGTCCACATTTTTGCTCCCTCCTAGCTTGGAGGGAGCAAAAACATGGACTGTCTGCAGGTCCCTGAGGAATGGATTGGAAAGTGATGGTTTAAGGGTGCAGCCATTAATTTGTAGATCTGGAGGCTCTGACATGGCTTCCGTTGCTTTTCTTTCCCTCCAGGTTCCGCCACCCTCTCGATGGCCTATGCTGGGGCGAGGTTCACGTTCTCCCTGCTGGACGCTATGAATGGGAAAGAAGGGGTTGTTGAGTGTGCGTTTGTGAGGTCTGAGGAAACAGAGTGCAAATACTTCTCCACCCCTCTCCTCCTCGGGGTAAGTGCAGAGAGGCATGGATAGCTTTAAGCAGGCATTCAAGCATATTTGCCAGTTTTGGTTCTTAAGTTTTATTGCATCCATCTTCCAACCACTAGTTTAACACATCAACTAAAATTGAAATTAGGAGCAAATTTCTAAACTGAATACAGCTTGTTTAAAGTTACTCCATTTTTTTTCTTAAATCCTTACACCTTACTTTGCTGGCAAACATTTTTAAACATTGATAGAACTGTTTCCACTTGGACTCGGAGGAACACTTTCATACCATTGGGGGTACATTAATGTTTGTACATTGGATGTTCCTCGGTCAGTTTCTGTATGGACAGTGATTCACTACAGCAGTTGCAACTGGAGAGGAATGATTGACTCTTCTATCCCTCTTACCCAGAAACATGGAATTGAGAAGAACCTGGGACTCGGCAAGTTATCAGCCTTCGAGGAGAAGCTGGTGGCCGAGGCTCTGGGAGAGTTGAAGGCCTCCATCAAAAAGGGGGAGGACTTTGTGCTGAGCAAGTGAAAGGACAGAGCTGTGGCACTAGCATCGTGTTGTGAAACCACTGAGCACTGCAAGAGGCTCCCAGAGTTTAAGTTGACGGTGACTGGCAGCTGTTGGTGCAGTTGCTTGTTGCAGTCTCAATGTAAATTATGAAGCCAATAAATGGTGTGTGTTTTACCATTTTGTCCCTTGTCCATTTCATAAGGGTGGCAGTCCAGTTTTGGGTTAAAATTCATTTCTGTAAGACACTGGCTCAAACTTATTAACCATTGTTCCAAATGTCTTGTACCTTTTTTAACACAAGGAGTAACTTGTGATCGACTGCGTGTTTGTTGTACTGGACCTCATCTTAACCCTGTAATTTGGATTCTCTGTGTTCATTTTTAGTACTAGTCTGGGAAAATCTGAGAACAAAGCTTAATGGTGACTTCTAAGCAAAGAGGCTTGCAGCCTTGAGGTAAGGGGCTCCTGGGCATGAAATGGTTAAGATGACTGTTTATAGCTACCCTGTAATCGGGTAACCAAGGAGAGCCGCACATCCCTGTGAACTGTGCTACAAAACAAACTTGGTCTTCACCCTGCACAATGGAGCAAACCCTATACCATGTCTGTGTGTGATTGTGGTGATGACGGAGCCTCGGGGCTGGACTTCAAATAAATTTTGGGCTAATTCTAGGTTCTTTTTCGTACTCTATTAATTGCACAGATTAATATAGTTATGCTACTTCAATAGCTAATCTATGTAAAGTCGAGCTGTTTAAAATTACATCGATCGTTGTTCGACAGTCAGGAACAAAACGTGCGGCTTATTTTCGAAATCGGTTCTTAGATTAAACGAACTTCATAGGAATATTAGCCAGGCGCTCGGCATGTCCGTCATTCAGCATTCCAGCAACAGGAGTATCAAGCCCTTTAAGTCCAGTGAGGAGTACTTGTATGCCATGAAAGAAGACTTGGCGGAGTGGCTGAGGGATCTTTACGGCATCAGCATCACCGCGATCAACTTCCTCGAGGCCCTTGAAAGCGGTGCCGTCCTGTGTCGCCATGCCAATAACGCGACGCGGGCTGCTGCGGACTTCCTAAGGGAGCTCGGGCACCAGGCGCCAACAGCGCATCTGCCCACAGCTGGGGTCACCTACGTCGAATCGGCACAACCGGCCACTTTCCTGGCCCGAGATAATATATCAAATTTTATAAACTGGTGTCGACAAGAAATGGGCATCAAAGGTGAGTGAGAGATGCACTGTAACACGTTATATTCAATATTCATTTTCACTTATAGTTGTACCCGTTACATTAGCCCAAACAGTATGACGGTCGTATTTTCTGTAATACCCGATAATAAACAGATAATGAACAGCAGTTATGTTCATATTTTATGTTTCAAATAACTTTAAAATTCACTGCTTTGAAGGTCTATTAGAAACGATAGAATACAATCTTCGTGGGGTTTTCAAGGGGAAAACATCTGTTAGCATTGTCTTGATCATTTTACTGTGCAGTTTCCTTCGCAGTTAATTTTTACTCTAAAATTGGGTTGTCTTGTGTTGCATAGTGCGAAAGATACAATATAAACAAATATGAATAAAATACGGTCCTGGATGGCTGCAGGCCCATCAGCTATCCTGTACTTTGGATTAACTAAAACAGTCGAGTTAAGTAATATTACTAATTAATGTTAATTGCATGAATAATCATACGCCCCTCTAAAACACGAAACTACTTCAGAACTTTTGCGGCAGTCTGTTATTTGACCACCAGGCGGCTCCAAAAACCTGCGGTCCCACGTGGTATATCTGAGTTTATGGACAGTTTTAGCATAAATGCCCACCGTCAGTGTTATGGGTTATAGTATGGTGATTCAGTGGATAATTCTGTGGTTCGACACTTCAAATGTTGTGGGTTCAGTTCCCACTCTGGTAGCTGTGTTCGGGTTTCCTCTGGATACAGCAGGTGTCTTCTACTTGCCCTTATTGTGCTCAGTCTGACATCTGATGTTCGGTGTACCTTTTTTATGTGAATATATCAAATGCAAATATCATAGATTTCAGAATCTGTGGGCGTGATTAGGCATATTCACTCTCCCTGTTCTGCAGATGTCTTGATGTTTGAGACAGATGATCTGGTTCTGCGGAAAAATGAGAAGAACTTCGTGTTGTGCTTGCTGGAGGTGGCCCGGCGGGCTTCTCGCTTTGGGATGGCAGCGCCGGTTCTGATTCAGCTGGAGCAGGAGATAGAGCAGGAGATCTGTGAAGAGCTGCACTTGCCACTAGGGGGCGTGCCAAAAGTACGGCGAGCTAGGAGCCAGCTGTCTGACTTCAGGGACCTGGATGAGATGGTGAGGCTTGTGGAACTTCTGCTGAACCCGACTCAACAGCTAGTGAGACACACTTAGCCGAAGGCAAAGCTTTCCTATAGCATGTAAGGGAGCATTTTGTAGGATGTATGAAATGCCCCAAAGATGCATTGAATAAACTTAATAATTGTTATTAGAAGCAAGTAATCAGACATGCAGCTAGTAATGAAAATCAGCAGAGCCCCCCCTCCCCAAAATTTGTTTCTGGCTACAGGCCTGATATAATCAGCATAAAATAATAAATTATGCACTGTTTGAAAACTTGAGTTCAAATAAAACATGAATCATGCTCCCATAATTGAGTTTTGTATGTCCCTAGAATTCTCTAAACTCATGAAAATCTTTGTTGGCCTAATGTCGCCCTAGCTATTGTTTGATTCTCTGATGGGATGCATGACATCGTACATTCGCTACACAATAAGTGTTCATAGATCCACCCCCCCCATCAGATCAGTACCATGTCCTCTTCACTTGTTATAGGACAGCATGATTCCTTCTGGTCTGAAGTATTTCCTGGATCACAAGACGAGAAAGTTTTTTCTTAATATTAATGCTGCCAAGATGATTTACTAGATGTAAAATGAAGCCATTGCCGCTGGTCGTCATATGTATGATTTTCAAAGAAGGCTGTTAAGACCCTTAGGAGAGGAGATTTATGTTGGAAATAAGTTCTCACCCTGTGTGTGTGTGTGTGTGTGTCTGTGTGAGTGTCTGTGTATATATGTGTGTGTCTCTGTGTGTATATGTCTGTGAGTGTGTTTTATATCTGTGAGTGTGTATATGTCTGTGAGTGTGTTTTATATCTGTGAGTGTGTATATGTCTGTGAGTGTGTATATGTCTGTGGGTGTGTATATGTCTGTGAGTGTGTATATGTCTGTGAGTGTGTATATGTCTGTGAGTGTGTTTTATATCTGTGAGTGTGTATATGTGTGTGTGTCTCTGTCTGTATATGTCTGTGAGTGTGTTTTATATCTGTGAGTGTGTATATGTCTGTGAGTGTGTATATGTCTGTGAGTGTGTTTTATATCTGTGAGTGTGTATATGTCTGTGAGTGTGT
>JAODJW010000038.1:9336607-9353611 GCA_026777045.1 Hyperopisus bebe
GTGAGTGTGTATATACCTGTGAGTGTGTATATGTCTGTGAGTGTGTATATATGTCTGTGAGTGTGTATATGCCTGTGAGTGTGTATATGTCTGTGAGTGTGTATATGTGTATATGAGTGTGTATATATGTCTGTGAGTGTGTATATGCCTGTGAGTGTGTATATGTCTGTGACTGTGTATATGTGTATATGAGTGTGTATATGTCTGTGAGTGTGTATATGTCTGTGAGTGTGTATATGTGTATATGAGTGTGTATATGTCTGTGAGTGTGTATATGTCTGTGAGTGTGTATATATGTCTGTGAGTGTGTATATGTCTGTGAGTGTGTATATGCCTGTGAGTGTGTATATGCCTGTGACTGTGTATATGCCTGTGACTGTGTATATGCCTGTGAGTGTGTATATGTCTGTGAGTGTGTATATGTGTATATGAGTGTGTATATGTCTGTGAGTGTGTATATGCCTGTGAGTGTGTATATGCCTGTGACTGTGTATATGCCTGTGAGTGTGTATATGTCTGTGAGTGTGTATATGTCTGTGAGTGTGTATATGTGTATATGAGTGTGTATTCCCTGTGATGTGCCCAGGTCCAGCATCTCGTAAGCCGCTGCACATGCCCCGCCCAGTTCCCCATGGCCAAAGTGTCAGAGGGCAGGTACAGAGCGGGCGACTCCAGCGCTCTCATTTTTGTGCGGGTATAACAGCAAAATCTGCTTCCTTCATTTTTTTTTTCCCCATTTTCATCATATGCCAGTTTTCAATAACAGTTTTTCATTCTTTGCCCTCCTGTCAGATACACTGCTGTGTATTTTTCAATACCTTAAGGCAGTGTTTCTCAAACCAGTCCTTGGAGACCCCCAGACGGTCCATGTTTTGAGTCTCTCTCTCAGCTCCCTGCCAGACAGTCCACATTTTTGTTCCCTGGAGCTGGGAGGGAGCCAAAACATGGACCGTGGACTGACTTGAGAAACACTGCCTTAAGGTATTTCTGGCAAAGAAAGTGATCTCTCTTTGGAAAAAAAGCAAGAGCAGGGAGACAACTGTGTTTGTGGAGATGTGCAAGAGGAGGCCCTAACGATGTCGGTATCCCTGCAGATCCTAAGAAGTCATGTGATGGTGCGGGTGGGCGGAGGCTGGGACACGCTGGAGCACTACCTGGACAAACACGACCCGTGCCGTTGCACATCTCTCAGTGAGTCACATCCCATGAACCACAAAGGATGAGTCTTTCACACAACAAGCCATATATCAGCGGTGGGCAATCTCAATTACCAAGGGCAACAGTGCCACGGCTTTTAGAAATGACTGGAATGTTCTGAGAGGTGACTTATTGTTCTGTAATCACAGCACAATCCACATGTCTCCAGAACAGGAATTACCCACCCAAACACCCATTCCCCAACATACTGATAACATATTTGAGTGACTAAATATTTGTGCCTGTCAGAAAAAGATTATTATACCTTATAATGATCGAGTGACATACTGACACCCAGAGTCAGAAAATTAGAACCAACCTAATAGTCATTATTTGTTTCATTTCCCATATAGAGTTAAACTTTATTTATAAATAGACAAAGCAAAGCAGAGTTTTTTTTCTAGATTCATTCTTCTAACACAAAATCTTTACATACATTTGGGTTTTATCAATGCGTCTAAAATTAAACTAAGCAAGGTGTCTGTATTTTGGTTTGATGATGCAGGTGAGAATTTTTATATAAAATGAGAGCCGTTGATTGTGGTCTTTCATATTAGATAATGTATGGCTGGCTCAGATCCTCTGTTTGGGACTTATCCACATATCATCCAACAGAGGGCAGTCTTTCCCGCATCATTCCGCTAGTCCAGGGCTCTTCAAATCTGGACCTCGATTCCAAATCCAGGCCTTGTTTTCAGTTCTCCTAGGGAGTTAGTTTAATAATTACCGATTCTGATTGGTCACACCTGGCTTACAGATAAAGAAAGGCTGGAAAACCAGCAGTGCTTGGACCTTGAGGAGCGTGATTTAAATAATAGGGCCCTAGTCTATATCCATCATTCAACTACATATCCTGCAGAGGGCCAGGAGCCACTCCTAGACAACAAATGGTATCATTTTAGTGTTTTATGCAGTTTGTAGGGGTACATACATACCTGTGCACCCTAAATAAGAAGCCAGTTCATTGCAGGGCTTGCATACATGCACACGCTCACAAACTACAGGGTATATAGGAACGCCAGTTAGCCTGTTTTTGCACTGTAGGAAGAAAGTGTCATAACTGGAGGAAACACTTATGAGACAGGAGGAACATTCAATTACACTCTACTTAAAGCTCTCCTTTATAATGCACTATAGATACCTTCATAATACATTGTAATAGTCGGTATAAGAATTAATAAAGCATTACAGCATGTTCTATTGACAGCCGTAAGGCATTATAGTGTTGATCATAATACATCATAAGCTGCAATGAAGCTCACATCTATAATACACTATAGATATCTTCATAATGCATTATAATGGTTGGTATAGACATTGAGGATGCTTTGTACTGCACTATGAAGGTATCACTAGTGCATTATAGATGAGAGCTTCATAAAGCATTCATAATGCATAATAAACATGGCTATAATGTGTTATGCCTTGTTATGAACATTTAGAGCCATGTTTCTACTACTTTTTGAATGCATTATAATGTGCTATGAATGTGTTTATATTTTCTTATCGACATGGCATTCACAGAAAGTGTTACCGAACATTGAATTCAATTCAATTTATTTTGAAGGCGCTATGCTTTTCATAACAGAGTTGTCCTAAGGGATGTGAAAACTCTACACAATCACATCCTTGACCATGGAGGTATGAGGCAGCATTGATGCCCTCTGAGCCACTATGCCAGCCTCTAGTGAAAAACAATCAGCAAGTTCCAGCACAGACCGCTATTAACTTCTCATTTGCATTCTGTCTCCACAATGTGTGGCGTAGTGTTTTTTTTTTTTTAATATGAAGTCAATTTGCACAAAAGTGGAAAGCTAAGAGCAGGGAGGTGTCTGTCCTTGACAAACATCCCACTTTACAGTGAGGATATATTGACCTCTGCAGCATGCACTGGCTGTTCATTTAATGCTGAGCTTTGTGCGGGAAAAGGATTTCAAATGTAATAAAGAAGAACGTCATATGACAGCCATGCAGTATGAGCCAAACAAATCAGAAAGCGGCACATTCTGCTGTGTAGCAGCTGGATATGCTGATAAGCATGATTCCAGTGCAAACCTTTCTTAAGGGTCCAATAGCAGGACCTGTTCTGGCAGCCAACACCTTTTTCTCTGCCCACTGGGCTTTGTAATGTGCTTGATACTCAGCAAATAGGATTAACTAAAAGTAATTAATTTTGCCCTCAAAAATCTTGGTTGTGTTCTTCAATTGAAACGTCACTGTTTTGTCTGTGCGGATGTATGTGGCAAGTGATGATGGATAGAGGGAGAAAGAGGGTGAAAGGAGGAGAAAGAAGGAGAAACCACAAGGGAGACACCACAGATGGCTGTGCTGCTGGAAAAGCACAGCCAGTGCTGGATAGATGTGTACCTGTGAAGCACAGCACTGCTGAAATGCTTCAGCTTCAGCTTCAGCTTATCCTGCAGACATGCTGAGTTAATGCCTGTCATACGCACCTGACAACAGCCCACAAACAGCCCAGGACGACTAGACTGCAGCATCCCACCGCTCCTGTGCACGAGGTCAGGACTCTTCCGACGGCGCAGCACGGGGATGGAGGTGGGGCCGAGCCCAGGCTGCTGGTGAGTCGCACGCATTGGCCCCCGCCGCCCGTCCCCTGGGTGACCGCGGGCGGCAGCACCAGACCCTGGAGCGCACGCTGCCCAGCACGGCGCCCGTCTCCGTCTCCAGAGCCACGTGCCAGGGTTGCTGCGGGGCTAAGACCACCTTCTCCTGACAGGTAGGTGAGCGAGGGGGACGTGTGTTTCTGTGGATTTGGGGGGGGGGGGCTAGTGCTGTATTATCAGCCAACAGGAGCTACTGAGTCACAGGACAGGCGTGGAAAGGCAGTGATTTTGTCCATCAGACGGAAGCGCGCCTTGGCGATGGAGAATAATTTCATTAAGCCGCGGTCGCGACCTCTTTCACTGCCAGGGTGGCAAAACGTCGCGCGGAAAGGCGCCATTACTCATGGCCCGATCCCCCATAAACAAACAGGACCGTGTGCTATGTGGCATTTTTATTTGTACGAATCCACTGCATCTGCGATATATATATATGCTTTTGTGGAACTCTTTGTGACACTGGGGAAAGCACGAGTGAGTAGGCGGACTGGGCACTGGAATGTCTGCGGCCCTTCATCGGGCAGGTTATGGTTTCTCAGACTGCTGTTTCTTTTAAATCAT
The DNA here is from genome assembly GCA_026777045.1 of Hyperopisus bebe. Lineage (NCBI taxonomy): Eukaryota > Metazoa > Chordata > Actinopteri > Osteoglossiformes > Mormyridae > Hyperopisus > Hyperopisus bebe. The sequence continues at coordinate 9,340,987 of JAODJW010000038.1, forward strand.
ATTTTTAGAATCTCTCAAAAGAAGAAACAAATTGCTTAGTGCAACATAAGAAGAGGAGGGACAGGCTGGCCGTAGACAAACAGCAGAAATACTGGGGATCTGCGAGTCCCCGCGAATGTGGCTTTGATTGTCTATTACTCTGTATATTACTCTGTGTATTACTCTGCAAGTTACTCTGAAATATCAAGGTTCAATGTCTTTTTATTATCCTGTGAAGGTCAGCAAGCTATTTTGTGATCTATGTTATAAATAGAGAATTTGATGTGTATTAGTCACTGGTTTAGTAAAATGCACACAGTTTATTTGCACTATTTCCGAAATATATATATGATTGAGTAACACATATGTGATCTATTTCGCATACGTCTAGTAATTTTTCCTTGGGGTAGGATGAGGTTGTGTTTGTTATTTCAGAGTGAGGGCAAGATCAGCCACACCCACACCCAGAAGAAACCTGCCCCGCGAGGACAAGGAAGAGTGTGTACACAGCGCCTCCACAAGGACAGGCAGAAAACTGACCCGGCAGTCTCCCTCTCCTCGCCTGGCTAGTAGCCTTCCTCGACCGATTCAGACCTCTCCCACCCCCCAGCCTGAAACCCAGCGCCCTAGCACGCCTCTGGTCTTCCAGAAGACTGCAGGGACCATCACCTTCCACCAACAACACAGCCCAGCAAGTCGGATCACAGAAACCTGGACGAAATCCCAGTTCGCCTCTAAGTTACGACATGGCAGTGCTTCAAATACGCAAAATATCGAGGCTGAAAGGAGGGTTCCCAGTCCAACTGGCATGTCCAGGAAGGAGGGACTTTATTCGGCTGGTTTGTCCACACCTGTGCGGTGCTACATTCCCATCAGGGGCAGCCGTCCCAGCGCCGGGCAGCCCTCTACAGCTGTCCACCTGATGGAGGACGCTAGGCATCCTCTACCGGTTTCAAATTTCATTCGCACCTTTAGCCCGACTAAGCAGTCGAGAAGCAAAGCCTCAGATGAACACTTGCTCGGTGTCCTCACACCTGCCAAAAGTGGTGCAGAGGTGGGTCTGGTGGATCATCCACCCAGCTCATACAGCAGCTTTGGACTTCTTGTAAACAGCTCCATAACGGAAGGAGCCAGACAGTCGAGAAGCCAGGAATTGCAAAGCTCAGCAAAGAATCCTTTGATTTACCCAGGCAGATATGGAAAGTCCCTCAACAATAATTGTGCCCTTATTGGCCCCCCAGAGCTTGGCAGAGCAGAGGGTGTCAGGGAGATTAGTAAGAGGTGCTTCTTCACGCCACCACCCATCAGTCCGGAACAGGAAGCTAGCCTGTACCGTAGTTTGGAGCATGAGATTCTGTCCAACCTAAAGCTGCTTAACATACACACAGATGATGACAGCAGCATAGAAGGTGGCCAGGATGGTGGTGGCATGGGGAGAGTGGGAGACAGATTATGCACAAATGACCCAGTTCCATGTCCATCTAAGCCATCTTGTCAAAGCCTTCCTGCTGCAGAAGACAGAGCTGCCACTGACTCTATTTCTAATGGAAGCAGTAGTGTGGGTATGGATGACCTGGCAACAGGGTCATTTCTGCTGTACCCAAGCGACATCCAAGCACATACCCTGGAGCTGAGTGGAGGGAACCATCAGGCCTCTAAGCCAGGCACCAAAATCTCCATGGGATGCAGCGTGGAGTCCACTGAGACCACACAGGAAAGACAAGACTTTGGTGAAACTAATCCTAGTGCAAACAGGGCTCCTAAGGTGTGCACCATGGCACTATGTAGAGATCTCACCCAAAAGTCCTCAATACCCATTACCCCATCCTCTAAGCTAAGGAGGGTGCTGAAGAGGCCAGAGAAGGTGCCGTCCATTTATAAGCTGAAGCTACGACCCAGGGTTCGACCCAGGTGGGACAACAGGCCAGAGAGAAAGCCCTCCAGAATACCAACCCCGCTGTTCTATCGACGTGGCCAGCCTGGCCACGGCTCTCAAAGGGAAAAATGGAGAGATGATACGGAAGCTGCTCCATGTTGTTTGGACAGCAGCACCAAGTCCAAGGAGGACACGCCGGTGTCATTACCAAGGGCAAAAATGGCAGCTAAAGAGACAGTCGGGGGCCAAGCAAAAGAGACTTGGCTTTGACTGGGCTGACTGTCAAAATGCCTTCATTATTTTCCACACTTGAATGTTATATTGCATTTCCTGAAATTACAAAAAAAAATTCAGGGACAAATGCATATTTGTATGAGCAGCAAGTGTACTTAATATAGCACATGACTAATATCCATCCATCCATCCTTCCATTTTCTGTACTTGCTTGCCCTATTAGGTGTTGCCGGGGTCTGAAACCTTGTGTCAGGTTTATTTCATTGTATAATCAATTTTCAGCCATTATTGCTTATTCAGTACAGGGTCATGGAGAACCTGGAGCATATCCCAAGCAGTATAGGACAGGGAACACAATGGGTGCAGTCCATTATAGGACACAAACTTAGGGGAGTTTAGAGATGTGAAACCACATTGTTGCACTGCAGGAGGAAGCCCACACAAACAGGAAACGGAGGTGAGGAAGTCACAGCTAGTGATGGGTAAATTGAGCTTCATGAACCATTTCTTAAATTTTTTGACCCCACTAGATGGTGCTCTTGATTTGCTTTGGGCCATGATTTGAGTGCTTTTTTTGAACAGAGAGCACCATCTAGTGGAGTCAGAAAATACAGCGAATGGTTCATGAAGCTTCATTTGCCCATCACTAGCCACAGCTGAGGTTGCGCCGCTGCATTGCTACATACCACCGCAGAAGACCTTCCATGTTCTGGGGAGTAACAAAGTTTCGACACTATCACACCTCCCCTATTTCTCCACCATTATTCTTGCATGTCGCCCTGCTGCTGCCAGAGGTTTTGCTTCATTGCTTCCCTGTAAAACGGTCTCACGGCACCTGGGGAGTGTGCCACAATAGAGGGGCCAAGGAATCATTATTGGCCCCAGCTGGGGGTCCTTCAGCTATGGCCAATTCAAGCTGGAAAGGGGAGGGGGTGCATGCGACCTGTCGCCACAGCCCGGCGGAGCATAAATACCCGCCAAGAGGCCACATTTAGACAGGCGTCATGGGAAATGTAACCAAGACAAAATCGTGAATAAGGCCAGCACTGAAAAGGCTGATTTTCCATTATGGGCTTTATGCAAATTATGGAAGGTTCCAAATGATTAGTACAATTACTGTGCGCCGTGTAACAATAGCAACAACAACAAAAAACTGAAATTGTATCAGGGATTCGGCAAGCCGGTTAATAACTGTTTTTTAAATTCTTTTTATTTACCGCTAGCAGGGGTGCGGGTTAGCGATGCGCACGGATTGCAAGCCGCCTCCGTAACCTTGTGTCTTTGCCGGGCGTGGCTGCAGCCCGCAGACCTATAAATATCTCCCAGTATAATGCTGGAGAGCCGGAGTCTGGGGCTATTATTAGCATGATCAGAAATGCAGCCCGTCACGCTAGACTGGCTGCGTTCTTCCTTTGTCACTTTCCTCCCCAGATGCTTGTAAATCACCTTTATTTCCTGTGCAAGAAGAGGGGAATCAAAGTCCTTGCCTTCAATGTGTCTTCATTTGAATGGATTTTCATAAACACAAACACAAGAGTTTTTTTTTTAATCTGAACTCAACAGTTAATGTATGCTTGGTTCAAATTACAAAATATCACACCTTTATATTGTCATTTAATGGTCTTTTCAGGTTGCAACTGGACATTCTTATTTAGTACATGGAGATGAAATAACAATGAGATTTTATTAGGCTTCAGGTCTGAATTGTAACAATTAAGTTTGCTGTTTGCTGTTCGAAAAGGGTCCAAATAGCTTCTGTTTATTTGGCAACCAGTTCATGAGAACGGTGGATAAATCACTGGCTTATATTCTTTTTGTCTAGTGATTAAGTGTAGTTTGCCTGTTTTGTGCTCATATGGAAAGTCTTCTTATACTGACAATGCTACACTGGCATAGTAAACACATAATGTCACAGAGCAATTTACCTTCAGTTCTGAATCTGATGGGGAATGATTTAGCTATAAAAACAGGGTTTGTTTTCAGTTGTTTCTGAACCAGTGGGATGACTTAATAAATGTGAAGGGCAGCCACATGTAGTGTATACAACAAAGGCTTGGGTTTATGTGTACAAATTCAGTTTGACCTGCTTGCACTTTGTGCCAGGTGGAGATAAATCAGCATAACAGCTGGAAGTGAAAGCTGAAACTGGAGACGTGACCAAAATGTTGGTGCTTTACCCCTAAGAAAAGTACTGGGTGCACCTGGATCACTTCAGTGAAGGTCTTCAAGCATAAGATATAAAGTGCAAACGTCCCATTAGAACAGGTACCATCGTCGATAGTCAGACTCAGACATGGAAAAACCAGTAATTGACAACAGAGCCCCACCTTCACAACTCTAACCAGCAACAACAACCTGCCTTTGTTCTTCAGGGCTACAAAGGCACTGCAGGATGGCAGCTGAGCATTAATGGATAAAACCACAATGGCTGACCGCCCTCACCTCCTATTCCAAATAGTTAAACGTGGGGCCACTTTTAATTACACTGTGCTGTCTTACACAGGAAATATGCAATTATCCCAGAATGTGGCACACGGCAGGAAGGTCTGTTTGCCACTCGGAGCTGTATCAGATTAGCAGTGCAATAACTTGTGGTGATATCTGCTATGTCATTGTATGGGGTGACATTCAGGCTGTGATGAAGCATTGTGCTGAAGAGACAGGGGTTTGACGTCCCACTGAGTAACATCGCACTGGAAGTATCCAAGACAGGAGATGATTAAGTATAGCTTTGTATAAACAGCTTCTACTATACTCTTAATATTTAATGTATATCGAATACACAATGCTGCTGGGGTACTGGTATCGTGCAAGATTCCCATTCTTGTGACCCGGGTTCGATTCCTGGGCAGTGCATGCTATTTGGGGTAGTGGTGGTTTAATGGTTAAACCTTGTGATCAAAAGACTGCTGGTTTGAATCCCTAATCAGTGATGTACTCTGAGCAGGATGCTGCTCCATTGGTGTTGAATTAACTGCCCCCTGCTGTCACAAATGGGTTAAATGCAGAGGACATGTTGCACTGTGTGTAACTAATCACTTTATATATTATATTAACAGTCTTTATGATGCTCACATATTCCTTTTATTAACATTATGCATCTTGTGATACTAAACATACATTTTAATAACCAGTCTAAGGGCTAAGGAATACAAAAAATTAAGAAATTAAGTGCCAATGAACTGCAATGTAGCAAAAGGTATGATTTAACTAGGGGGGAGGAAAGGGGCAAGCAGAAGATCACTCAAACAGCCAGCTGTGGACCAAGTTTAATTTACAGTGAAACTGCAGTATAAATAGGCATGCTAGTACAGCTGCAACAGAAAATCGACCTGAGTGAGTACTCTGTATCAGTTCATACATCAGATATAAGGCCTAGTGATTTGCTTTGCTTTGTGTTTTATTTCAGGAACAGAAACATGAAAATAGAAGGATTCGTCTTAGGTCCTAACATGCATCAGTATATGAATGAATGTGGAAGAGTATCAACCTGACATTTTGGAAACTGCTGAACCATCTTGTCCTGTATGTGAGGAGGGATTGTGCCACATTACAGTGAGATCCCAAGAACTTTACCCACCAAATTCAGGACCCGAAATAAAGGCCAATAAATTTAAAAGCCCCCCCCCACACTGAAGGGTAAACTGTATTTTTTATTCCAACATAAACATCTTCCATTAGATGTTAACCATCCAACAACTCAAGGCGGCAAACAGTCCATGTCAAAGGAAATGTTTCGCAAACACACAGAATGATAAAGCTGATCTGGTAACACTTTACTTGAGGTGGCACAAATAACTTAGTTCCTCAGTCACTACTCAACTACAAATCATGAACAAATATAGTAATTGCATGAAATTCGTGAACCATTATGATTGATTAATGATAAACGAACATGGCATCAGTGCATAACTAACAATGAGTTACTGGTTAATAAATACATTAAGCAAGAGTGTTGATCACTTCCTGCAGTGAGTAATTTAGATGCAGGGCGAGTATAAAAAACATAACATTTACTTATGCCCCCTCAAGTATAGTGTAACTAGGGATCTCGAAAAAGTTCTAAAAAAATCTCCCAAGGTAGATATTTTAGGTGACGAGGACAGATGGGCTAAAGTCAAAACACATATTATGTTCAGCCATGTAATAATGGAATAAAATACATCTCTCGTAGGAAGCTCAGTTATGCAAAAAGTCAAAATAAAAAAAGCTGAATAAGATATCCAGAAACATGTTCTCTGACTGAGTGTTACTTTAAAGACCCATTAGTCTTGGCTGAAGTTTTCAGTCTAAAATGAGGATGAAAAATGTCAAACCAAGTTACAATTAACGGATATAGTTTCTGAGGGAACAATACAAGTAACTCACTCTACTGACTTCTTCTTGTTGTGTCTCGTTGAAAGTTATTAATGAATCTTCTGACGTCTGCCGATAACTGGACAATACAGCTACTGGCACAGACTACACAGGAGTGAATGAGACTGAAGTGTGATGTTTGTGGGACAGGTGTGACTGTCAGGTCAGGTCAAGGTTGGGAAGCATGCTCTGGTACAGCGTGTTGCCGAACCCACCACACAATGAAACACCTCAGAATCCTGGTTGGCGACCCTCCAGGTCAACACTCAGTCCAGTCCCACCATCCGGAAATGGCCGTCTATCTGCCACAGCCAGGTGTTGTGTGGGTCTCCCCTTAGCCTGGTCCAGCTGCTCGGGTCCTCAGCAATGAGGATCCTGTGAGCCAGATCACCCTCAGGGAATCGGAAACATGGCCGTATCACTCCATCACAATGCAGGTAATGTGCCTCATTCGGAACTACCCGAGCAACCACTCGGTCGCACACAAAGTCAAACCAGTGGTACCCAAGGATTCTCCAAAGAGACATAGTACCAAAGGAGTCCAGTCTTCATTCCAGGTCACTGGATGGCATCCATGTCTAGCAGCCATACAGCAAAACAGGGAGCACCAGGACCCGAAAGACTTGGACTTTTGTCTTCTTACGAAGATATCTGGAGTGCCACCCTTTTCCAGCAACCTCATGATCCCCATGTTCTCCCAGTCCCTCTACTGACTTCATAGCAAGGCTGTGCCCAAGAGGTCATTAAAGGCCTATATCTCGGTTTTTATCCAGGACACTCAAGCCCAGAGACTCAGACTCCTCGCCCCGATCAGAGCCTCCATTGACTATGCAACCTCAGCATTACATTTACATTAACTGCATTTGGCAAATGCCCTTAGCCAGTGCGACTTTTTGTCGGCAAAGTCAAGATCAGCGAATCTTTCTTCACTAACAGATGCCCCACAACTGCTGGACCCCATGACCCAGCCCGACATCCAGTCCATGCAAGCATTAAACAGAGTAGGAGCAAGAACACACCCCTGGTGAACCCCAGAGTCAACTGGGAAAAATGCAGAGGTTCTCCCTCCACTCTGCACAGCACTCAGTACCAGTGTACAGGCCATGACGTCCAGTAACTTCGGGGGGGATCTCAGGATGTCCCACAGGTCAACTCGATCAACTGAGTCAAACGCGTTACGAAAATCGACAAAGGCTGTAAAGAAGCTCTGCCAATATTCATGTTTGCACTCAATGAGAACCCTCAGTGCCAGGATGCAGTCGACGGTTGACTTCTTAGTAAGTAAAACCAGACTGCTCCAGTTGCTGGTAGGCAAAGAAGTGATCACAGATCCAGTTTATGGATAACATGCGGCTCAGGACACTGGAACCAGGATCCAGTGACCCACAGCTGCTGACTTTTTGCAAAGTCAAGGAATATGGAGCCACTTTCAACACAATCACCAGACCTGTGGGGATTCATAACTCCTCATAATCAGCCCTGGCAGTGCCTGTGGTCACACTGAAGTCACCCATGACCAGAGGAGTGTCACCTCATTAAGACAGCACTCACCGTGGTCTTAGTGTACACCCGGAGAGTGCCTTGGCCGGAGTTTCATAATACAGTTGTTGAGAAGAGTGACATCAGACACCATGGGGAGGAGTAAATCCGTCACAGCAACAGCAACTCCCGGAGTACGGCAGCCATCAAGGCAACCCGACCAATAATAGGTGTACCCACCTACAGCGATCTCACCAGTTCCTGGTCTGAGTGCAGCCACTGTTATGGGGCGTTTACGAAGCTCCACCGACAGCAGAGGAAGATGGTCATCATGCCAGAGAGACAAGACGTTCCACGTGCCTACCAGGATGGACCGCCTCAGATTAGGAGCCAAGTGCTGCTGTGCAGCAGGTGATGCCTCAGCACCACACCAGGTCCAATTCCCAACAGGCCTGGCCCCATTGGCTCCCAAGTGGTTTTAACTCCTCCGGGGAAGAGGCTCCCGAGGGCTTCCCCTCATCCCCTTCATGAAACATGCAAGCTTCCCATTGGTGGCTGCAGCAAAGCTTCTTCCACTAAGAGTAGAAAAGTGTCCTGTCTGCTTCGTCAGACCTGTGCTGTTTTTACAGTGGCTGGACTGCCAATCCTGCCACCAACCCCCCAAACTTTTCCCCTGCAAGTTGGAGGACCACTTGCAGAGCCAGATGGAACTGTGACTTTAGTCTGCGTCTTATTCAGAAAATAAGCATCTCTGTAACTTTATTCGACTCTTTGAAGCGGAAATGGTGTGAGCCAAAACACAGAGAACAACTAGTTATTTCCCAGCAACCTGGTCAAGGATATGCAAAGGACACATCTTCAGAGTATCAGTGAATACCAAATCTTCTTCTCGAGTTGATATTGCGGATTTAGCCAACTGCACTGGCATGGCAGGTGCTGAGCACTTCTTGGAGTCCACCGAGAATGAGCCTTCGTGCTTCCTTTGCCGTCATAAAGTTTCGCAGCACAGAGACAGGGCAGAAAGTGAGTGGGACTTTTGGTGCGTAGCGATTGGGGCTGTTGCAACGTAGTGATGTCCTGGACCATTACAGTCCCATCTCATAATGAGTTTTGGGTCAGTCCCTCAGATCGAGGGCCCAGTGCTCACATGAGGGTGCAGCGTTCACGTCTTAGCGCCCTCTGGAAGCGGATGGTGGCGTGGATATGCTTACAGCGGGCGCAGCCGACGCTACGTACGGCCTCGCTGAACAGCAGCAGGATGTGCCAGTTGAACTTGGCCGAGCACTCCACATAGCCGCACTTCCAGCTCTTGCGCACCAGGTCAGACACGTTGTGCCGGGGGATGACGCGGCCGCGCTGCAGGTCCCGCTTGTTGCCCACGATCAGGATGGGGGTCTCCGCCGTTCCCAGCAGCCTAGTGACAGCGATTGGGGAAGGCAAGCATGAGTCACCGTGACACTCGTGCTACAAAAGGCATAGTAAGCTGGCATCCAGCCAGCCCGGGTTAGTATGCTGGGGGTGTGTTCTTAGTCATTAACATCAATGGAAACCGGCAGATACATTTCACCGAAGAACATTAGTCATTCCAACAATGTGGATCACGACTGATCGGAAATATCGACTCGTCCTTTCATTCTTTACACGTTCTTTCTGTTTGTTAGAAGCATTTTATCGTTGTCTGAGTTACAAATGTGTTTAATCAATGTCTTTTATTAGTGTTATTAAACCCCCGCTCTTGGCCCCTACCAGACTTTCTCATCTTGTTCAGAAGGTTTTGAGTTTGGGGTAGAACAAGAGCAGAGAAAACAGAAGGTAGAAAATGGGGGCTGGAATGTTCCCGACGTTGGTCAGATTGCTTCTCCTGTTCAGAGCCAATTCACTTTAAGAGCCTGGGCTCCTTAGACCCAGAGGTAGGTAATTCGGACCCAGAGAGTAAAAGTCCACACTGAGAATTTGTTTCAACCAGCCAGTTTGGTATTCTGTGACTGTGATTATTTATGCTGGTTGTTTTAAACAAAATCTTGGTCTGGATTTTTACTGTCTGGACCTGAACTACCCACCTCTGCTCAGACCCTACATTCAATGACTTCATTGCACTCAGACATAATGGATTATCACTTAAGAACATCCGTGCGTCTCCTAACTCTGTATCCTGGGCAGGGTCTTGGCGGGGAGCTGGAGCTTATCACAGCAGCATGGGACACAAGGCTGAGTTACAAAAACATTCATATTAGAACCATATTAGCAGCCACTTAGCTGGACAGCATGACTTTGGACGGCTGGAGAAAACCTCCAAAAAGGGGGGGGGCGTGCAAACTCCACATAGACACAGTGTGGAAGCAGTATTTGTACCCAGGGATGGAACTAAAGAATTTTTGCTACTAGCTAACAGGACTACTTCAGTATAAATGTAGGCCGACATGCAGTTTTTTACTAGCCAGCAGGCTAGTGTTCAATTCTTTGTACTTCCTACTCGCTCTGTGCATAATTTACTCACCACAAGAAGCAGGTGAGCTTAATTTCCAATACTGTTTGTACCCCAAATCTGGAGGGGTGTGGCGACAGTGATACCTACTGTCACCCCAATCAACAGCATCAAATAAGCAATTATTTAATAACAAGAAATACATTATAATTAATGTGTCAAAATACAGAATTGCACTGAATGGACGCCGATTTTAATTCAATTCAAAAATCTCCACTGAAAAAGGACACTGAATTTCATTCATTCATAACAGTTACACGTAACGAGTTATTACCAGACACAAACTTGCCATAATGGATCCTGTTTTGCTTCTTCTGCTCATTCCCGTACTCTAACCGTTTCAGGAATTCATTGTGGTCATTGACAGCCTTGACCCTGCACCCCCCCCCCCAGGCATGGTGGGTTCATGCCCCATCTTCCTGTCCTCAGCTCCCACTTCCTTCCAGTGTTGGTGGCATGCTCGCTTTAACGCCCATGTTTGGGAGAGCAATTCTCCCAGAATCCCAGGGGAGATGACAGAAGCCAGCAATCTCCTGCCAATTTTCTCTTTACCCTGGGAGCCACCAAAAGGAGACAGTGCTCCATGTACAAATTTCTCCAAATCCCATCAACGTGGGCAACCTCTGTCTGCTGGGATTAACATACTCTGACGGCAGTAACTCATGTACATGCGGATAGCTTTGTACACAGTGACCATAAGCCTTTAAGCTCAGCATCTCTGCTATATGAGGGGTGGCAGCAGCACAAAGGCCAGAGATCTGTCACAAGGAGACTCCGACTCCTTCTCCCCGCCCCCCATCTGCCCGTGCTCCGGTTGGGGGGGGGGGGGGGGGAATGGCAGCACCGACAGCTGTCAGGTGTGGAGTCGACGCCTGGCCTCTCCGTGTGACAAGGCCACCGTGATGGGGCTGGCAAGCAGCTGTGACAGCTGACATCCCCGGCTATGGGGCAGACGCGACACCATGCACAATGACCTGAGGAGAAGGCAGAAGAATGTCCCCAGTGCTGTCAAGACGTCCGCGGTTGAACGGGCGGCAAGCCTCTTGGAATTGTTTGATGTTCCATACGGTGAGGTAAAAGCGTAGACGTGCCTGACGAGTTATCTAAGAATTAAAGCGCAGCATTACGTGCATTTAACGGAACGCAAAACCCTGGTACTTACTACCCGCCTTGCTATCTACGTGATGATGCGATCGCACTCATGGGGTTAAAGTAACCGCACCAAGGATCAATCGGCGAATCCCCGACAGACGCATCTCCGGAATGCCGCCTGGCTGCTACTGACTCACACCACAGTAACTTGCCGTCGAGATGCTGAGTGATGTGTCGCTTGAAAAATCGGTCTGTCAAGGTAATCTCAAAATGCCACATTTTCGTCAGCTTCAGTAGATTAGATCTCAACTCAACCGATCAAGACGATCTGTTTTAACTTCGCTTGTACGTTTTATCAACTAATCCTCGCTTCTATCTGGATCTTTTGCCCACAGATAAATCTGACAATATGAAGGCCGGCAAGGTCACAGAAGCTTAAGGAAATCCTGCGGCACTTCCGAAATATAATTTCATCAAAAAATACATGTGTTAAAGGAACACTTATCACATCTGATATGTCTGTCCCCTAATAATCTAAGAAAGTTTGCCAATCTGGTCCTTGGGGACCCACAGAACATCCAAAAATTGTGGACTTTCCGGGCAAGGAGCAAAAACGTGGGTCATCTGGGGGCCCCAAAGACCGGGTTGGGAAACACTGATCTAAGAGACCCAAATGCAAATTAGTATTATTACTGCCTGTCCTAAGTTTGGGGAAAACTACTGTGTAGAAACAGGGTGATAATTGAGCCAAATTTCCAAACGTTTTTACAGAAAGGTGGCTATTTATAGGGCGTTGCTATATTTTTGGAATCAGTATATTAGCAGATAACAAAAAGGGATTGACGACTCGTCACCTCAGTAAGGGCTGTGAGCAGATGAGTTTCTGCTTTTTCCTACACCCTCTGAATGCTAATGGGACATGTGCTACAGATCGTGGGCATGCAGGCATGTAATATGTGTGTGTGTGTGTGTGTGTGTGGGGAGCGTTGGCATGTACCTGGTCTCCAGTATCTGCTGCCGCATGGTCTTGACATACTCAAAGCTGTCGAAGCAGCAGATGTCGTAAACGAGGATGTAGACATGAGCACTCCGGATGCCTCTGCAACAGGAATCGGCCCACTCCT
>JAODJW010000038.1:9353616-9363661 GCA_026777045.1 Hyperopisus bebe
GGGGGGGGCGGGGAGAAGGAGACAAACAGGGGGGGTATGAGTGGGCGGGAAGAGACAGCGAGAATGTAAACACATGGAGAACTGGAACATAGTTACAAATCTACTGCCAGTGCAATTCCAACAAAACCAAACATATCAGCTGCACCATCATTACTGTGACAATATCAGCAGCCACTGTACTTTTATATTTGTAGAAATGTAAATGTATTACGTTGTCTTTTACAGTATCTAGCAAATAATCAGTTGAAAAAGGATTAATAATTAACAATAATAATAAAAGTAATAATTATTATAATATGGTCTATCCATCTTTTGACTGCTTATCCTGGATAGTGACATAAGGGCCTGGAGCTTATCCCAGGCAGCACTGAGCTGGGGGAGACCCTGGATGGGATGCCAGGTCATTGCAGGCAGACTGCCTGCGCATACACAACCACCAAAGGAAATGAAGAGGTGTCAGTCTATTGACTATGGGAGGACCGGAGGTGGCTAGTCCAGGTCCAGAAAGGTCCGGACTGAAATTTTGTTTCAACTAACCAGCTGAGTACTCTTTGACTGTGACTCTGTATACTCAACTGGTTGGTTGAAACAAAATCTTGGTCTGGATTTTTATTCTCTGGACCTGAATTACACACATCTGGGGGTGACACTGGAGTACCAGGAGGACACCCCCATGGGTCTGCACAGGAAATTCATAGCCAGATCCCCGGAGGTGTGTGGAAGAAGCGCTAACTGCAGAAGTACTAGTGCGGCCCCGTCATGAAAAAGCCATGTGACTGTACAGGAAGAACATGCCTGCTTTCAAACAGGGCTACCGCTATCACTTTAACGGATGCTTCCGCTATCACTTTAACGGATGCTTCCGCTATCACTTTAACGGATGCTTCCGCTATCACTTTAACGGATGTTTCCGCTATCACTTTAACGGATGCTTCTGCTATCACTTTAACAAATACTACCGCTATCACTTTAACGAATGCTACCACTATCACTTTAACAAATACTACCGCTACCACTTTAACGGATGCTACCGCTATCACTTTAACAAATACTACCGCTATCACTTTAACAAATGCTACCACTATCACTTTAACAAATACTACCGCTATCACTTTAACGAATGCTACCACTATCACTTTAACGGATGTTCCCTTTCAGCAGGGAGGCAGTGTCCTCGTATAGTGCCTAGAGTACAGAACAGCACACATTGCAGGAGATGACAGGACACTTTTTTCACAAACGGAAGACCTGTTAACCTGTTAACCTCTGACCCTAGTCAACCTTGGAGTGTGGGGGGGAGGGTTGCTGGGAGGATGAAGGCAGGTGAATGAGGGGGAGGAGCTCACCCCACATACAAGCGGGGCACCAGTAATGCATTGCCCGATCCTAAGCATTCCATCGCATTTTCAATGCACACACAGCCCCCACTGCAGGATGTACTCACCTTTGATAACATGCGGTCATCAATACATGCAATGACATGGTAAACCAAATGGGAACAAAGGCAAGAAATTAAACTATGGAAACAGATATGGACACAGCAGCGATTGTACCTGTACACAAACGCATGGCATATCAGCTAATAAAGTGAACAGGGTTAGCCAATGAGAGGCCTGTACAGGGATAGCCAATGAGATGTCTGTACAGGGTTAGCCAGTGGGAGGCCTGTATAGAGTTAACCAATGAGAGGTCTGTGCAAGGTTTGCCAACGAGAGGCCTGTACAGGATTAGCCAAAGAGAGGTCTGTACAGGGTTAACCAATGGGAGGCCTACAGCTAATCATTGTGCAATTTCATTTTTTTGTTCTTTTGCATCATGCTCTGCCAGGAATTGTTCATTCCTTCTTGGAAAATCATAAACAAAACATGATCTGCACAAAAACTGAATAAAAGATTTGCAGGAAAATAATAATAAAGAAAATATGGGTGAGGTATGCAAATGTCTGATATAGGGGTGAGAGGCTCAAAGGCAATTGGCTGACTGGAGATAACAGAGTGAAAATATGAGAAAATTAGAAAACATTAATGGCCAATATGGCTGCTGTTTCTCATTTTCACTTTACTTTCCGAAGCCTAAAATAAACACCATTAAAGCACTACAAACAATGTCGTCAAGGTAAATAATAGGTACGATGTGCAACTCCAGCAAAAACATGTACACCAGAGCAACTCAGAGCAGTGCACTTCCCCAAAAAGAAGCATTTACAATTTCAGTTGCCCCAGCAGCAGAAGTACGTGTTGATTGTGTAACAGACCAGTGGAGACCAAAGCACTGGGCAGAAAGCGAGGGAATCGATCAGCCATCGTGTCTGTTTACAGAGCTTTCACGTCCTGCTTTTAAAAATTTGTTATGCAACAAGCAAGGCTCTGTAGACATTAGCTTTGAGTGTCAAGTCATGGTGTGTGTGGCTGATCGGACAATACTTACTAATCTTTCATTGCATTTACGCAATTTTTGGGAAAAAAAACATATGATGAAATTTTTCCCAATGAAATGACCAAGTCGAGGTTCATCACTTCATTCGGTTTGCGGAATCGGAGTCTCCCCATTCGTCAAAGGGACATGACTCTACCCGAATTGCGACCTTGCAATAATTCTGCCATGTTAGAGATACAGCTGATGATATGATCATCCGTTTTGTGTTGCATGCTGGGTAGGAGCCAGGAAAAAACCAGGCCCATCTTCCATAGCCTTATCAGATGCTTAGGAAGCATGTGACATTCATACTCCAGTCCAGCGAGTAAGGCTGAAAAAGGAAATACTGATGATGGCAGAAAAGTGCAGGAAGCAGATGTGCCATCCTGAGGGTCTCTGCCCTAAAGCCCTCTTTTGTTACTAGGCACCGATTCCGCAGCACCCATCAGAAATCTGAATCCATCCGGGTCTGAATTCTGAATTAAAGTCATCCAGGGTAGCGTTTGGGGACGCCGCCTACGGCCCTCAATCAGGGTCTTGCACTCCTCTAATGGCACACAACCCATCTGTAAGTGGTACTTGTTCAACGTGCTCCAAAGCTTCAGGCAACAACTCCAGTCCGTTATCCAAACAAATGGACCGCGACGAATTAAAGGAGAGCACGCCTATTTTTGGAGATTCATTAGCCGCGATGCAAAAAATAGACAGAATGATGCTGAATAGCTGAATCTTCAAGAAAAAAAAAAACAGGCTTCAGGCGTAACAGATTGAGTGCAAGGTACGTCATAAAAAATGATAACACACACAACACGACCTGACAAAAACCAGCAGGACATGAAATCTACACAAAACTCAAATACCATCTGTATGACAGGGATGTTAAGACACTCTGGGCGGAGTCTGTGGCAGAACAGAAGCCTTGTTACTCAAAGCACCTGGGATTCTACTATCTTTTTACAAAAAGCTCATAATGAGCTGGTTTCCACCCAAACAATGACAGGCATTCGACAGCATTCGAGCATTTTACACTTTGTTACCACATTTCATGAATACCTCGCAGAATAATAAATCTCATGATACTGAAAGAAACAGACTTTGATTATGTATAAAATGTAATATTTATACTGCTAGGTATCAGCAATAGCATATTCTAAGTCATTACAGAATCTCCATGATCAGTTTTTATATATATAGTTATATATTACTTATATATAAAACTAATCTACAGATTCTACTATATATATATATATATATATGTATGCACATACATGCATACATAACAAATATATGCACAGTTTATTACTATAAACAGCAATATTAAACTCATAGTACTGAAGTTCATAACTTGCCCTATAATGTTAACCTTATAATGCAAATATTCATTATTAATGCCTGCATCACTTTTATTGCGGAATGCAATGCGAACAGAATGTGTGTATCCTCTGTGTGGCCTACGGGGTCGCATGTGCTGCGCATGCCGACCGGCGTACCTGCAGCGAGCTTCCAGGGAAGCTGGGGATGGCGGGGTAGTCGGTGATCTGGAGGTCGTGCACGTGTCCGTTGAGCACGGCGGCGGACAGGTGCACCTGGCGGGTGTGGCTGGGCGTGCCGGTCTCACTGTAGTCATCGTGCAGGAAGCGTCGCACCACCGCCGTCTTGCCGACCCCCTGCGCCCCCAGCACGGCGATCTTGAAGGGAGGGGGTATGCCCCCCCGGCCACCTCCTCGGCCTCTGCCGCCCGCCCCGCCCTCCCTGTTCTCGCAAACTGCAGGCCAATGCATTCTGGGCGCCGTGCGGATGCCACATAGTTACAGCGGGAGCACGGGCAGGGGCTGCGGGTACGACGCAGTCCCATTCATAGGCCAGCACCCCTGCGGACAGCGGCAGAGGGAGAGAGCGGCATGAGCGCCCAAGGCGTGCCTCACATCCGTACCCGTGTCTTGGGCTCTGGAGAGGAGATCCCCGTTGGTCCCGTCCTCAGGCGATCCACCGCATTCCTATGCAGCCCCTCGGACTTCCGGCCGCGTGAAAGTAAGCAGCGGAGAGGCAGCGGCAAGCACCTGAACGAGAAATTGAGGTGCGATGGCACGTTCCTAGGTTCAAGAAAACATCCTGAGAAATGGCAGGCAAAGTAAGGGTGGTAATTCATCATGAATGCAGAGTAGAGTAGAATAGAATAGAATAGAATTTCTTTATTGTCATTCAACATAAATAAAATATGTGGATAATTAAAAACAATTCACCATCACAAGATAGTAGTGAGAATTCACTGTGGAGGTATCCATTCGTTTCCAGTAAAGTCCAGCTATGACAACATGCATTTGGGGAGAGAGAGGTCAGTTTTACTCCTCATGATTGGGTTCCCGCCAGTCAAGACCCGGACGCAGCTGTAGCAGTGAGATCTGCGCCGGCTGCCTGCCGCTCTGCAGAGCTGCCGTCAGCAGCGAAGGAAAGCTCTAGCATTTGTATGCAAATACAATCGGAAACCCAAGCATGTTCTCAAATAAGGCTTAGGGCCGCCATGACCTACCGCCTAATGATAATCTGGCGATTTTTTTAAGTTGTCCATGGCACGCCTCCCGTGGTGGATTAACACTTCATCCCTGATAATGTTTCATCATGCCTGAGAGGGGTGCTTGAGAGGATAATGCTGCACAGCAAGCGTTTATATTCTCATTAAAACAACAGCATTAAAACATTCGCGATCCGCACACCCTTACCCTTAGTGAAAATGGGGTGAACACAGGTTGGGCAATTTGATTTAAAATAATTACAAAAACCTAGAGAAAACACACAATGTAGCTACTCTGAGAAAATGCCAGTATATAATGACTATATATACTCTTTGCTTTATTTAGCAATCACACCATATAGGAGAATGGCAGCGCGCGTACCGGTACTCTTAAACCAGGTCAGCAAGGCTTAAGTGGAACGGCTAAGATATTTATAGGGGATTTATTTGAAGCTTGAAAAAATGAAGAATATGCAGATGAAAGTCTCTTTTGTAATGTTAAGCAGCAGTACTACGTTGGTGATTACTCAACAAAACTGCAACATCACGGAATAAGTGAAGGGTTAAGACAGCAGCGCATTTTCTATCAAGTGATATTTCGGTTAATTCTAATAATATGCCGTAAAAGAAAAGGAAAAAAAAAAAAAAAAAACTTACCCAGTCTACGAGTGACGGTTAAACTGGCGACGAGGCATCACCTCGATTACAGTGCCTGACGCGTTTGTAGTGGAGTTTCACTAAGTTGACAGCTATCCTTCACCATAGAGTAGCTGGCATTTGGCGTAATGATAACATTCACTTCATCCTCTCATTTCATTATTAGTCTTACTGCAACATTTTAACACCCGAGAACTTTATCTGCAGGTATGCAGAGCGTCCTATTCCACCTACGATGGTGCCGACGTACAAATACGCATGCCTGCGGCGATTGCGGTGCGTGTTTTACGTGTAAACGCAATGCATACAGAACGTCTTATATACTAAGGAAAAAGCTACGAGTATAGTTATCTTACCTTGGTAAGCTTAGGTATTATATTCAGTGAGCCGATCGCAAACCCCGGACATTGCGATCGCGGTCCCCACGCGTTGTCGACTATGGAGACCCCATGAAAGCGTTTTACTCCGTTTGCCTCCCACTCCCGAGCGGCCAGCTCAGGTGTCCGTGCTGCGGCGCCGCCTGCAGGGAGCGCATCTCCTCTACGTGCCGGTTTGTACGAGCGCGCAGCACAGGGTCGCTGCGCACGTCAGATAACGGGAGACAAAAGCCAGCGCGTCGGTGATCAGCGTCTCATTTACCGAGCAGCTATACGACCTTGACGCTCCATCGCCGGGGCTGCTGGCGTTCCTGAGATTTGCACTCGTTAGTAAGCTGGCTGAGAAAAAAAAATTAACTTCAAAATTTATTTCGGAATAAAATGCCTTGCTAAATATCTGTTCGTCAAATGACACCGTTCAGTACTGAACTGGAAAAATAGTAGATTTATAAAGTGACATTGGTGTGTAGATTGCCCCTTTTCTATCAATATTGCATGTATTTGGATTCTACAAGAACGTGGCGACGTAGCTCGTTTCAAGTTTCCGAGACAAACAAAAGTTTTAAGGTATATGTAAAAAATGATGTTGATAAAAAATAATGTTACTCTTTTGCGGTTTCGAAGCGCAAGGTTTTTATTTAAGTATAAACGGGGACTGGAAAACATCAAGACGCAACCGGAGCTTTTCCCAGGGAGCAAGGTTTCGGTACACAGGTGCACGTACACAGTCATATGCATATCATACAATCATCTGCATGATGAGTTTAGAGACACCAATTAGTCTAACCTTACGAGTTGGTCCCCCGCATAACACGGAGCGAACATGAAACTCCGAGCACGCAGGGCGGAGGCGGTATTCGAGTTCCCATCTTTGGAGGTGGGCGGGAACAGGACAGCCTAGTCAGCCGCCAGTCACGTTTCTCCTCTCAGAGCAATTACTTAAAATTGGAATGCAATACTGATTAAAGGTTCTTTGTAAATTAATATTAACTCAGTGTGCCATTTTAGTAGCGCTTTTGTATCCTATCAGACAATTGCATTGCCACAAATACTACTTATAAATGACAGTCATTATGCATAAAATGAGATATCTCTATGGGAGAATATGTAATTAATTATCATCCCATTTACACACTGACAAACGACGAACATCCTTTATTTTAGCCGCAGGCGGCGCCATGATTTATTTCAAACATCATTCAGCCTCGTAGGAAGTGTATCAGTTTCATCTGGGCTGCTGCTGCTCGCTCTACTCAACAGCGCAGAATAAGCAGCGTGTGTAAACGCCACTGCCAGCGGGCAGTGCAGCGGCTGTCTCTTAGCAACAGCATTCCTGCTCCACTGTTGCTTGGCAACCACTTGTTTCATACCTGTCAAATACATGTCAGATAAGCATTCCGTTACCCGAGGTGTCTTTGTGCAACAAGTTATCTCTTATTCCTATGGGCCTTCTTTGTGTGGGGCCAGGTGAAACTGCTCAGATGAATAGGTAAAAGTATTGACGTAACTATTCCAAACGGATGATTAATTGTTAAATTTAGCAGGAATCAAACACACTGAATGAAACTGTTTTATTTCCATTTCACCAGGATGGATGGATGGATAGATAGATAGATAGATGGATGGATGGATGGATGGATGGAAGGATGGATGTAGTGTCATTGTTTCATCCAAAAGTTAATATGGGATCAATACACTTACTCATAGTTTTTTGTCTGTTCCAAATACTTATTCTGACTCATCTAATTGTTTGTGTGTAATTGCCGATACTCAGAAGGCTGTGGCTTTACTAATTCTCTCAGAGAACAGTTGCAGAAATTACACAAACTGGGCAAAGCTGACAGTTTGCCTCTGGCTGGATTTATACTAAAAATGCCAGAGGGAATGTAGCTGTCCTGTCATCTGAGAAGATTTCTATTTGACGGGGTTGCCTTTGTGAAATTGCACTCACTGGACAGTGGATTACAATGAGATGGAGCGAGCTCACAATCCAAATTAAGGGCACCCTAACACAATATTGTGCATACATACAAATACAGAGAAATAGGCTGATTATCACAAACAGAAATTCATAATTGCTTACCTATTTAATCCTTTGATACGGCAAAACTGGATTAAATAGGTTCGGTGGAATTACCTTAAGTCCTACACAATTCATTCAGGCCCATCTTTGCGCAGTAATTAAATGTCATAATTTTCTAACAAAATCAATGACAAATTCATGGTCAGGTAGTGAACTTCAAGAAAAGAAGGCAAAATTATAAAGATGAAAGAAGCGTCAAAACAAGTCAGGAATAAAGTCTGTGAAAATATGAGAGATCAGGAGAATGGTACAAAAATGTCCCTGAGAGTGTATTTAATCATGAAGACAGGGATACAAAATGCCACCCAGACAAAAGATGTGGCTGTTTCTCAAAGTGGAGCAACTGCACTGACGACAGAAGCCAGAGGGAGGTCAGATATCAGTAGCTCTCAGTTATTAGTAGAGTCTGACCAAAATATAGAAAAAAACGTCCAATTCACAATATTACTTACACTTAGTTGAAATGTCTTGTCATGAAAAGGAAGCTAATGTTTTATTTGCCCTTGTGGAACCTGGCAGTGAAACACCTGCAGGATCATGTAGCAGACATGTTGGTCAGAATGGGAATCTGGACATGTGGTGTGAATCCATGACCGTGCATCACCCAACAGACGAAGGACAAACGGTCACACATGGTGATGGAAGAATCGAGCTACAGAGGCACTCACTCCTACCAAAGCTTGCCATGACTGAAGGAAACATGATGTGAACAAGGATCAGGAACCCATTTAATCCTGGAAAGCCTGAAAGCCACGGCAGAAGAACCTTTTACTGACTCGACAGGAATTGCATGAGCAAACCTTAAGCGACTTAAGAAAGCCAGTGAAAATCTATCAGGTTGAGAAAAATCATGCCACGCTATTGCAAATTTGGCTTATACAATCGCATTTCAGCTTTTTAAAAATGTACTGCACTGTTTTTTAATTTTATTAATATGGGAAGCCTGAATATTGTGAAACAATCATATATAGGTTTAAACATTCAAATGTATAATTTTCGTTTCGATACTATTGGATGAAGCTGCATGAGATGATGCCAATGTGATGTTCTAATCAACACATACAATAAGCTGTATCTGTTCGAAGGAGGACTTCTGTATGTCTGGATTTATTCTGGATTCCATAATTTGTTTTTTTTCCATGAGTGGCACTGTGTTCTTCTACCTCTAGGTAAACAACTTTCTCCAGTTCTTTCTACACCAGTTTAGCATGTGGGAAACCAGGCAAAAGCTGTAAATAGCCAAGACGGTGGGGTGTGTTGATAAGAGTAATGTGGGCAATATGGATCAGTTAAGTACTTTGCAGAGGAACAGATATGGAAATTCTACTCCCTGTCCAGCGTGTGACCAAAGTGATCCATTCTTAAGCAGTAATGCCTTTTGTCTGAACAAGGCCATTTTATCATTTAGAAGTGATTGGTGGTCTCAGGGGAAGGTGGGGCGGTGGTTAGCAGTAGTAACCTCTGGGATCAAATCTCTGCCCTGGATTTATGTGTGTAAAGTTTGCATGCTTGCATGTTTTCCCTGTGTGGTCGTGGGGTTTCCCCCGACAGTCCAAAAACATGCGGAGGTTAATTTGAGTTGCCGTAGGTGTAAATTCCATCCTGGGTTCTTCCCTGACTTGTGTCCATACATTACAGGATAGACTCTGGAGCCCTTAACCCAGAAGAGAACCAGTGCACATGGTCTCATGCGGAGATGATGTTTTCTCCTGTAGGCCAGCCAAAATTTGAACTAAAATTTGCCTGAAATCTATGATTATTACAACAGCTAATAGGAAAAAAAAAAGGAAAACTCATCTGCCCCCAAACCAGAAGCTTACAATGGTAAACAAACCTCTAATTTCCATAGTGGTATTTGTACACTGCCCGGCCAAAAAAAAAGTCACCATTTGAATTTTTCGTTGGACCGCCTTTAGCTTTGATCATGGCGCACATTTGTCATGGCATTGTTTCCACAGGCTTATGCAACATCTCACCCTTTTATTTTCATCCAGATTTGCA
>JAODJW010000038.1:9365353-9379605 GCA_026777045.1 Hyperopisus bebe
CTGATGATGGATGGAGGTGTAACCTGGCCATTCAGTAGATTCAGGTACTCAGCTGACTTTACTTTATTGCTACATAACGTTGCTGAGCTGTAATAATGATCCAGTCATTGGCTTTTAAGTATTTGCTGATATAAATTCAAATGGTGACTTTTTTTTTGACCAGTCAGTGCATTTATTTCCCTCTTCCTAGTTTAGATTTCTGATGTACGGAAGAGTATTACAAAAAGCACGCCTTCACACGGTTTTTAAAGCTACTGTTATGTCTTGGTGTGACATTGCTGGTTTGATTCTTATTGCATGCTGATCAACTTCTCCTGTCAGGGCTTGTTATACTGATGCGTCAGAGCTGATGCGATTTAAACGGAAAGGAACACACGAAGGCATCGTCCGTGAGGACAGTTTATTGAAAATGGCAATAAGGAAAAAAACAAACAAAAAAAAACAAAAAGAGGTTACATCGGTTTGGGGGAAAGAAAGGTGGAAGAAGAGGTAAAACTGGCAAGATTAAGACAGAATTCAGAGGAGGCAGATGACCATCGAGCAAACAAACTGGTAGGAATGGGTGGCACAGTGGCCCTTAAGGAGATTTAAGACGACACGGACCTCTGTTTTGAAAATGGTCGCTTTCAGGCTCAGAATCAGAAAATCGAAAACCCAGAAAAGCTGAAAAAACCGACAGCAAGTCTGGCAACCTCATAAAATAATCTCACGTCAATCTCCCATATAGTCCCTTTGTGGTTCTTAGTCCCCGACCCCATGTTTATATAAACGATACAAGGTTAATATATTGGGGCCAGAGTCTGTTCTTCAGAAGTGGTACTTCCCTTTCCGCAAAGACCACAGCTCGTAGCACAAACGTTAAGGCCTCCCAGAAGCGATGGGCACTGGATACATGCGGGACCACAGGCACGGGCACGTCATGTATGGCAACAGCTCGCAAAACACATAAATCACAAAAACATTTGTACCTTTGTGTTCGAGATCCATACGACTATGCACCTAAAGTCTGAGCACAGACACGATTAAGCATCACTACCATATGTTTAGCAAGCATAGGTACTTTTAATATTTCTAATATGAAATTTCATTTGCATGTACTATAGATAGTTATTAAAATTCACTGTCACGTTTGCAGCCTTGGTAAACCGCTACTATATCATGCTACTTTTGAGGCTAAACTTGTGGAAAAAATGCTTCTAACTTCGACTGTTCTTCCAGCACAGCTATCCTATATATATCCAAGATTACCAACATAGTATCACTACACAATGGAAGCAAAGTGGCAGCTGCAACCACGATCTCTCACTGCATTAGTACAATGTTTTGATGCAAAAATAGCAGGTAAGCACAACCATGTAGCGATAAACATCAAACGCCAGTATGAGGGTTGAGTATAACTAGCTACATTTACATATCGGCAAAATATTTAAGCTTGTATCCCAAGCAATAGTTTTAAACTTTTTTTGGGGGGGTTGTTAGTATACAATTGTTCAAAACACACTTACCACAACGATATTCTCATATTGGTCTTATTGTAAAACAGAAATATAACCCTAGAGAGCCTTCATCACCTCAGTCTTGCATGACAACCTTTCGCCGGTTTGGATATGTGTGACATTTAGGGTTCAGCCTTACGATAAACTGCCCAAAGGGAGTAAGGCTGCCTTGACAGCTACAGAAGTGGTTGGCAGGTAGGGAGGCAGGAAAAGCTTCAGCTTATCAGTTACGCAAAAATTGGCAGACATTTCCTCTCTTTTAAAAGCAAAATATTAACAATGGTAATACAAAATATATGTACATAAAACATGACGGATGGCACGGGCTCAAGTAGACGCATGGTCATTTTCATGAAGCGGCAACGCGATGGTGGGCAAAAGACAAACAAAAAAAAAAAAAACACACAGGACTAAGTCGCCAAGACCGAATGTATAACATTGGACTCCCAGCTTCCAGCCTCCACATGCCGTTTTGGATTGCGGTGTTTGTCAGGTGTTTGAGCTGTTAGAGGGAGCACTAGGAGCTGACAGACAATAGTGTCTTATAAACTGCCTCGCCGAAGGCGCTACCGCTCAAGAGGGCCAGTCCTTTATCAACGTATTCATGCTTAGTCGGGCATGGCGGACAACTAAAGCAGAGACCATAAACAACTGGGGGAAATCGGACAAAAAAAAAAAAAAAAAAGTGCTTCAAAAGGAACAAGATACAGTACGAAGGCGGGTGAAGAGATTTCTAAAGGGGTTCATGGTGAGTCAGACATTCACACCGACAACATTAGGATACAGCCGTGGATGGAATATTAGTGCCCTTGCTTACGTAGACAAGGACCGAGTAAGTGAAAGAACGTAATAAAAAAAAAAAAAAAACAGATCAAAAGGTACAGATTTGTTCTTGTGCCACAGAGGAGTGGAGAGTGGACCATGGTGCGAGGAGGTGGAGATGAACGATTTAGTTCTTCAGGACGCCGTCGTACACCTGGTAGACGTACTGAGAGACCTCAGGAGCTCGGCACTTCAGGGAGAGCTGGAGACAAACAAAGGGAGAGAAACCTGACGTACGTAATGACGAGCGGCAGAGAGATTCGGTCTGATCAGCTCTTAGCTGAGCCTGCTCTGCGTTTTGCACTGCGTTCTGCCTACAAAGTGGCATTAAAAGTCAAATTCATAACCCCTCACCTGTTTTCATGGCAACGCTGTGAAAAGGAAGCAATTAAACTAATGACCATTTCATTTATTCCACATTGTACACTGATCTTGATGAGGGACTCTACAGAGATTCTTGGTTTACCTTCAGAGAAATACGAGCCGATTTGTATTCAGTTCACACTTTGTCCTCACAATAACTTCTTTAAAAAGTCATTTGTAATATATTTTTAGACTCAACATACAGCCATTCACTGCCCACCATTAATTAGAGAGGTGTTGAAGCTGCCGTTCAGGAGAATTCAATAGCTAAAGCAGCAAGCAATCCTGAGCACAGGCTGGTCGATCACTCAGACAGCCTTTGTCCATATGTTCTCTGTGACGTGTGAAACGTCTGCCAGCTGAAACATACAGACACAAACTCCACCACCAAACCGATACGCTGTTCACTGCAAGTTATTCTGCGAAATATCATCCACCCTGTCAAGCCGCTGTTATGCAGATACTTGTTGAAAGCTTAGCGTCTTTACAAAAACATCAGGCGTCTATCCAAGTGATCAGCCTGAGAAATAATGACTTTGTACAGCACTGTAAACTCATATTTTTAAAGGAAAGGATTATGCAGTTTAGGTGCTATAGGAATTCCTTGCTAAAGGTAGTGATGTGCGCAGCCATCTTGACTGACCACTGAAACTGCAGCTCCTTGGCATACTGACTCGCCATTGGCCAATCAAACTCCACAATGAGTAACTCCTTAGCACACTGACTCTCCTGGCATTAAGCCCTGGTTTCTGCCTCAGCACGTCAAGCCTGAATTCCCATTAAAAATCAGTTTAGCTGAGTGAAAGTGGACAGCCCAATGGAGGACTCAAAACTGCCCAGTATTCACAGAAATTGGGTTATGGAGCAACTGGGTTATGCTGAGCAAAAGACACATTAGACCAGTGTTTCCCAATCCGGTCCTCAGGGACCCACAGCTGGTCCATGTTTTCGCTCCCACCCAGCTCCCAGTTAGACAGTCCACATTTTTGCCCCCTCTCATCTCCCAATAGGGACTGAACTGGGTATTGTCCCTACCACAAAACCTAGCTCCACATGCAAAATTTTTGTTATACACTCAAGAGGCCTTCATAGCTTCTACCATGTCTCAAACTGTAAGAGGCTCCATCTCGATTTTCTTATGATGCCATTGTCTGACATAAAAATGATCTTCGATGTGAGAGAGCTCTGACTTTCCTTCAGATGTTCTACCAAGATGGTCAGAGCAAGTGTGACAGGTATGGCAGACTGCAGTCTAGATCAGGCCCAGCCTATGAACACCAAAGGCTGTCAAAACCATCAAATATCACAAATAGTAGATTCCTCTCAGTATGGATACAAGGTTACCCTTAGTTTTTTGTTTTTTAGGTTTTATTTTTTGTTTAGATCAGCGTTTCCCAACCCAGTCCTCAAGGACCCCCCCAACAGTCCACATTTTTGCTCCTCAGCCAAACTGTGGACTATCTGTCAAGGAGCTGGGATGGAGCAAAAATGTGGACTCTTTGGGGCGTCCCCGAGGACTGGGTTGAATGGGTGAATGTTTATGTTTCTTAAATTTGGTTAGCGGAGCACGCCACATAATACTGTTTTGGTATACTGTGGTTTGGTATACTGTGGTTTGGTATACTGTGGTTTGGTATACTGTGGTTTGGTATACTGAAATGGTGGTGAAGAAAGGAACAGCTTAGCAGCCACAATATCCTTTAAGAGAGATCTTGTGGATAAACAAAGTAAAAAGACACTGGTGGTTTGCAGTTTTATAGTCTGACATTTATTAAACATAAGGATATACCAAATTTATACTGATTACTAACTTTTAGGCATCATAAAATGCCTCATTAATATTTTTATGCGTATTACTAATCTGCTTAGCAGATTGTGGCCGTAAATAAATGTCCGGATAGCACCGGCAAGCCGGTGTCTGGCCATATATTTCACCTGTCATCTGAAACCTTAGTGGATTATTGCACATGTGCGATGTAATATCGATATGATATCACCCAGTCTTAGCGATCACCTTTGAAAGACAGCAGCAGAAACATATTTTATTTCACTTCATAACACAACAGATGCTGACTAAGACATATGAGTTACCTCTAAATGAACTACATCAGAAACCTGTCGAATCACCTGGAGGTGCAAGAATATGGTGGCAATTATTTTTAGGTTCTTACAAAACACTCCCTTGAAGGTTATTCTACCTTTCCAGCTCCTGCGAGCTTGGTTTTCCTTCTGGGCTTCTAGTGCGCCAGGTGGCTATGGGAGCAGAACCTAGCCTGGATAATCAGGACGCGATAAAGGGAGTCTGTCGTGCTGGAGACAGGCGTTCCCGGGCATGTACAACAAATTAAGGTGCCTTTGTTCCAACCCTAAAATAAAATATGGCGTTCTATTAAACATCAGAACAGCCGTGTGTACAGCTCCTGGTCCTGCCACAAGGAAAGAAGTGAGAATGACCCACTGCGAGGACAGTAAGGGGCAGGGTGGGGAGGCAGGCTTACTGTGTAGTTGGGGTTGCCGGGCTGGATACGCAGCTCTGCCAGAATCCAGATGCCATTGGTGAGCTTCAGGGACTGGTAGAGCATGTCCTGACCCTCCACGTTCCTCTTGGCGATGGTGAAGATGTTGTTATTCTGGAGCTTTCCAGACACCGTGTCTGCAGACCCAGAAGCCCAGAGGCGTTACTCATGACAGGGTAGGAGAGAGACCAGTCTTGCTAATTTGCACCCCAAGGATAAACTTAGGGCACAATGAATCATGGTAAAAAAACTTGTATCCGACGAATTTACTTGAAAAGACAGACAGACAAACATTTGCAGTCAATGCTGAAATGAAAAGGCAGCCTATTCATAGGTATATATAGTAAGTCATACAGGATAATGTGAGATGATGGATTTGACTCACTCACTCAACAGATGCCAGTCTCCCCCCAAACTGACAACACAGTGATGCCTTGCTAGAAACACACAGTATGCATGCAACCTTCTAGACCTCTGAAGCTACAGTCTGATGATGGACAATGTTCTTCCAGACAAGGGGGATGATTATCCAGTCTATGTTCAGAGTCTCGACACCTGGATGCTCACAAACCCCTCCCAAAAGAACGGGGTCACGTGAAAAATTAGTTTGATAATACAAAAACCACGTCCATTAATCAAATACACTTCAAATTACAAGCACAAATGCATTTAACTAACCACACGAAGACCACAGCATTTTCACAAAAAATCATTTCCCTTCTCGCAAACATTTTGAGGGCTCCTTCATCCATCACTGTCCACCGTCAAACCATTAGCTGGCCAGAGACGGCTGCCTTCCAAGAGAAGTAATCCGCGGAACTGCGAGTGACACGCAGCGAATGAGACCTCGGGAGAGGCCAAGCTTCATCCCAGGCCGCCACGTCTGAACGAGCTGCTCAGGATTTGCTGGAATCCCATCATGGATTACTGAGCAAGAAAATACAATGAAACCGCAATACCGCAATACTGGGATCTGCTTTCAATTAAAGGATGGCCAAACGCTTCAACCAAGTGTACTTAAAGGAATAACATTCACCATGTCAAGCAGGTATCAACATCCTGCGTTGGAGAACCCTAAGATTCAAGCTGATGCACATGAGGAAGTCGCCCAGTTTAATTTACAGGCAAACACCGGCTCAAGCAGATAAAACGTTGTTGCTGCTACACAGAGAGCTGACAGGGCTTCTCAGTCTCAGCACACCTCTGCCTCCTTGTCCGTTAGATGGCATGACGCCCCTCCTCTAACCCCGAGACGCTTCGGGATTCACGGGGAAACGCGCCAACTCTGGCCTGATGAATACCAATGAGAGTCCATGAGTCACCCACCCGAGGGTGAACAAGCTCTGCGTTTCTATGCATTAAAGGCATTTCACACTGGGCAATAAACTCAAGGAAATGAAACAGAGTCAACTCAAGTGTGCTGAAATCATGGAGTTGTTTACAAGTATAAATAGTAAAAGTATTCTGATTTCTCCACTACTACTATTGCAGGTGATTCAGTACTAACGTTGGCCAATTGAATGCCATATTACTGAGTCATGGTCGTTATGGTCTATAGATGCTCATGGACTTTCATTCAACCGCTACTGCGCCTGAAATACTGTCAATGACTTCTGCTCGACTTTTGAAGACAGAGACAGCACAAATTCCAATAATGAAATTGGGATCCAAGTATCCTTGGATGACCTGATGTTCTCACTAAAGACCACGGGGCACCTGCAATAACATCATGTAACTTGACTCATAGATGGGTTTGACAAAACTGGGAGCAGAAGCTGCATAGACAACAAAGGTACGGATATGGATATAAAACTAATAAAAGGAAATATATGACAAAGGGTCATCACTGCCAGGTGGCAAGAAGTTAACTCAAAACCTCTAACATTTTTTTTTTAATTAAATGCGACCAGTTCTCAACCTTTAAAACAACAGACTTCTGTACAATGACAGAAACGTAACTAAAACACACCAAAGCTCATGAATTACATCGCGCATGTTCTCACACACACACACACACACACACACACGCGCGCACAATCAATTAGTGGCAGGCAAATCCAAATAAATACTGAAAGTCGTGCTCATTAAGTAGCAATTCTTCACATCTACATGTGCAATGTTTAAACTTCAGTCATTCTATTGATCGAACCAGCGACACCCAGTGAGAGCTGGAAGGTTAACGAGGGTCAGGGAGTTAAGTCGTCCTTTGGAGAAGCGGAGGCTTAAAGGACTCAACTCTCACTGTGGCTGAGGCTTGCAGTAAAAACAAAAAGCTGTCAAACAAAGCTGTCCTTGGGAAAAAAACGATTACGCTCATCCCAGCAAACCCAACTAGTATTTAAGGCGCCCTTGTCGGGTTTAATAGACATTAAAATATTTCACTACATTATATGGAAACCATGCATAAACAAATTGGGAATGTGACTGATTTTCTGCGGCATTCTTAAGTGAGAAATGGACGTAACGAAACGCAGCAGGCTGCACTGGGACCGGCAAGGTTAACGTGCCCCTCTTTGTGTACAGATACACCCACCATGGCGAAAGCCAGCCCATGCGCATAAGGGGGCCTTCAACACATTTCCCGGCCCCTGAAGCCATGCATCACTGCCTTACAGTGCACCCAGGGCACGCACTGCAGTGAGGCTTCCATTCAGGTCCACTTTACGTTCAGAAACTCAACTCGACGGCCACAAGCCCCAAGCAATCGCACACTGACGGCATATTAGTCAGGACCCTTGAAGAATTTATGCAGAAGGTCTGGTCTCAACTTTAAAGGGTCACTATATTATACTTCAGTATATTAATTCTTAATAGGTAGTACATAAATTCTCTATCCATCTAGAGAAATTGCATTTAAAAATAGTCTGCACTTCTGTGTGTGCCTTGCAACTGGACTGGCATCCCATTCAGGCTGATCCCCCTCTGCCCTGTGCCCTCTGCCCTGTGCCCTCTGCCCTGTGCCCTCTGCCCTGTGCATTCATTCTCTTCATTAAAAACTGAGTCTTTGCCAACACTGCAGAGTCTCATTCAGGCTTACCTGCATTCAGGTGACAGTCCTTTATCTGATACTGCAGCTCGTTCTCGTTGGGTATGTCCTTCCAGGTGGCCAAGAAGACCTGGCGTTCTGTGAGGGGGTTGGCATACAGTCATGCTGCAGTGGGGTGGGCACGCTCTGAAATACTCAGTGATGGCTGAGTGTTCAGCGTTTAAGGACTGACAAGGAGCTTTGCAGAATCCTGCCCCAGGAAATCCAAACATGCTTGTTGAATCTCACTAGGACTGACGGGGTTATTGGTTGACTGAAAAATTACATGACTAATCTTCTTGAGTAGGATTTTTTTTCTGAAAGTGTACCATCGATATATCATTTAAGTTTCTTTTTAAATGTTTCCATTACGTAACTCTTGATGGCTCAACTAGGCAGAAGGATGAGCATTTCATAATTTAAAAATCAGTATCAGTATCAAGCCAAATAAACACATTGTGTGGTGATTTGTATTTCATCCAACCCAACCTCAAGATTATGTAGATGACAGAAATGCACTTAATTCAATAATTAATAATTTATTCCTCCCCCCCAAAAACACATTTTTTTAAACACGCATAACTTGATGACGTCACTATAAGCTGGTTCACTCACCCATTTTACCGTCCTCCACAAAGAATATGTTGAGTGGAATGAGACAGCTGAAGTAGAAGACATCAATGTTGTTTTTGACAGCCACCTGCCAAGCAAAAAAAAGAACATTTCTGCACAAGACCATTAGCCAGGCAGGCTGCCTCACATGCACTCCTCACGTCACGCGTTACGCCACCATCACGCCAACAGAGATATGCAAACTGCAGGAATTCTGGCTGCAGAGGGGAAGGGTATCTACAGGGTACTATATCTGAAAACCCTGGTCTTACCCCACCCCTGCAGTTTGAGACTCAAAATCTCTCAGTAACTAGCTGATGCTATATAACTGTCGTTGTATTCAGACATTTCTGACAGGAGATACCACCGACACAGGATCAAAGTGTGCTTGGCTGTGTGTGGTTAGGTGTTCTTTGACAGGACTCAGACAGCCAATATGGCCTGGGATCGGAGAGGACAGCCGGCTGATCAACAAGAAGCCAAAAAAGGAACTTCCATCGTCTCTGGCACTTTTACGGCAAATATTTCTTGGCGCTAATGTTGGGTTTTTACAGTGTTGGAAAGCGAAAGGATCAAGGCGAGTGATTGGCGAGGGCCCGGTACGTTTGGAGTGATGATTTCAAAATCATAGAACAGGAAGGCAGGAACCTTAAGCCAGGCGGAAAAGAAAATACCCAGAGTTATGGAATTGGGATCTAAGCATCCTTGGATGACCCAAGTTTCAAAACTGCATTCCTTAAAGACCTCTCTGAATGCCTGAAAAAGATCTTAATTTTAGGAGGAGAAGGAACCCACCTCTGACTGTAGCTATGGCGTTTGGCAGAAAAGTGACGTGAGCATCAGAGCTGAGGACACATTTGGATTCTGATGACACCCCGGAGGAGCTTCGTCAATCTGAGCCTGGGCTCGACATGACGAAGAGCTGTGATGTTTTATCAGCGGTGGGCAGAAGCCATCGCTGGCCATTTTGGGCAGTTCAGACTGTTCTCAGCACAGGGAATGCCATTAATCATCGAGGACAGCTGAATGAATAAGGGCAAACGAGTCCTTCATAGTGTGCCGGGACTCCTGAGTCATTCCACGGCTGTCAACGTACATAGAACGATGTGCCTCAGACTCCTTTTAAGTAAATCCATAGGAAAAATGGCGTTATGAATTTGACCTCCTGCTTCCTTCTAGCACCAGATGCCAGGGGTGTGAAGCTCACTTAAAGGTCACGTTCACAGCCCCAAAGACTCTGCAAGCAGAGAGCTGGTCTCAGCATGGGCCAGATCTGCCGTCTGTCGGACTCTCGTAAACAAACTCTGTAGGACTCCTGTATATTTTTACAGGTCAGCCAGATTGCCCCCAGCACCCTCCATCCAGCACCACCTGAGCCACGAGGGATGGAGGGGAGGAGCGACCGGGCATAATGGATTAGCATTCTGGGTCGCTTCGTTAGGTAGGGCAAGACCTAAGGCTGTGGTGCGTGGCTGGGTTAGCATCTGGCTAGGTCTTGGTGAATGGTCCATCACGCAATGGCAATGGTGCTGCGTGAACGTAACAACACTGGCAGGGTCAGTCAGGCACTGCGGCTTTTAGGCGAGTCTGCCAGCACCTAAGTGCTATGCGGCAAACTGCAAGCGTGGAGATTGCAAGGTTAATGCTAGCAACACACCAAGCCAACGGCAAAAAACCTAGCGCCAACCAAGGCTGAAAAACGATCGGCTCTCGTGGACTGTGCACTTTTGCGCTGCAACCACCACGACCAAAGTCACAGCTGAAATACAGCCCATTCAAGGTACTCAGTTTGACAGACTTGCTTCAATGCTGCTGAAACATGATCGAAAGGCTAAAACCAGTGGCAACGGGGACTGGCCACAGCTTGACACCGATACTGATTTTAAAATTTTGCTCCCTCCCAGCCAGACAAGCCACGTTTTTGCTCCCTTCCAGCTCCCAGTTCAATTCAATACATTGCCCGCATGTGCCTGTAAATGCACAGTGGGATAGCAAGTTGATTTAATACAAATCAAAGCAAGGAAATACCAACAATGCTAGGGGCAAATATCATATGCTTGATTTCTATAGTGGGAGCTAGGAGGGAGCAAAAACGTGGACTGTCTGGGGATCCCCGAGGACCGGATTGGGAAGCGCTGCCATCCGCGATGACAAAAATGCACCAAAGCCATGTGGGCTCCCCCCAGAATCGACAGAGCAGAAATCTGATGGTGTGGAGCAGACGTGGAGGTCCCGGTCGGTACCCGTGAAGAGGGGCCCACCTGGAGGTTGTTGAGTGGGTCCATCTTCATGACGGGGCCGATGGTGTTGAGCGGCAGGGAGATGTCGATGCTCTGGCTGGGCATCAGTGGGGTGTGGATGGGCAGGGGTGTGGTGGGAATCATGCCAAAGCTGGGGAGACACGGGAGCCAGCTTCCAACATGGCCGCACCAAGAACCGCTAACCGCTAACCGCTAACGCTTTTTGCGGAGGCCTGGATTTCTGACAGGCAGAAAGCTGGGGGGCTCCTGTTATGTGTTCACGTTTCATTTAATGCGTTAAAATCTTTTTCAGTTTTATGTTAATTGCTTGATGATTATAGGCAGCTGGTATTTTGAGTAAATAACGTAGGAGGCTTGTCTACATTCCTCTGGGTATTTGAATTTTGAAATAAAGCAGATTAATAATCAGTGTTTTTTTGAGCATTGAAAAGGAAGGGGCTTCCATTTAAAAAAAAAAGAAAAAAAACATATTCTCCTGTGCTCTTGGGGGGTGTTCCACAAAGCAGAAATTCCCAGTCAGCTGGGATAACTTAAGAAGTTAAGATTGTCAAATAAGAGTTTAAGTAAGGAACATTCCTATTGGACAATCAAGACTTCTAGCTTAAGTTAACCCAGCTAACTGAGAAATCCTGATTCGGGGAACACCCCCAGTCTTTAATACAGTCTCCATAGCAGGGATAGGTGCAAATAAGAGAAATGTAATATCCTGCAATACAATGTGATTTATGTAGATGTTGTATGTGTTTGTGCCTCTTAAATATTAAGCTTAATTATAATTAATGATTTACTTGGTTGTTCAGTGTAGTGTTGACTTAATTATTCTGAATACGCTGAAAACTTCTATAACAACTGTCAGAGAAAAACAATGAGTATAATGAATGCATTAACTAATTAAGGAACAATGGATAAGTAAATGAGATTCCAAGGACCTGAGTTGGCAACCACCAACCTAAATCTTTATTAAATAAGCAACTGAAAAAATGATACTCAGGTTACAGTGCCAGTATTGACACGATACCAGCACCCTCACACCCCACGCATACACACTCCTCCCATGCGCTCCCTCCCTCACCTGTTCTTGTTAAACTGAATGGCGAAGTCGGTCATGTGCTGCAGGGCTTTGTCGGTGAAGGTCATGTCCATGTACATGTGGCCCTGCCTGCGCGAGAAGGTCCCCGCGATCTCCAAGCCTTTGGCCTTCACCGCCGGCAGCCACACCTGCAGCACATGCGGCCCAGCATGATCGACATGTCCGTGCGTGCATACACACGTACAAGGCCACTCCCCCAACCCACTCAGCCAATGACATTAACTTAACTCAGTTACTTAACCACACCCCCAAAATAAAAACACCTGCTACAGAAACACTTGCCGGCCCTGGTTCCATCTAGGGAGGTCGTCTCAAAGCGTATCCCTACATGGACAAGGGCAGCGGCCATAAGAGCTCACAGAGGCATGTGTGCTTATCACCTGTGTTGGGAACCAATATTTCCACTGTGAGCTGAATACCACCACTTCCCCAAAACACTGACCCAACATTCCTGATGCTGGCCAGACTATGCAAGATCGTACTTGCGGTCTTGGCAAGACCGGTCTTACTAACTTGCCTCCCAAGAACAAACTTGGGGTGCAATGAATCATGGGACTGATCCTTCATATTTGCGGTGGGGCAAGAAGGACATCCGAGGATTTTTACTGTCCTCTGTACTTCTGTTCTTGAGTATTAGAACTGGTCTTTAGCAAGGAAGATGGCATAAAATGGGTACACGAGGATACAAGAATGCACACTGAGAAACGCCCTCTCTCATTACTTAGTGAGAAGTACTGTCACTAAGAGCCGACCCCAGGGCTCGACTGTGACCACAGGTGACACACTTACTGTCTTGGGGGCCACGTAGCCCCCAGTAGTGATGGCCATGCCCGTGGAGAGCTCGAACAGGTCATTGAGTCCGCTGCTGAGCGTGGCTGGGGTGGGCGAGGGTGCAAACGTGTTGGGCACCGAGGACGGAATGAAGTTCTGTCCCACCTGAGGCAGAGAACACACACACACACACACACACACACACACACACACAGCGTGAGACCATCCTGCACAAAAACCCGGAAAACAGACGGCTTTGGATTCATTCTAACCTCTTAATATTTCAGTACATTCCATTCCGAACTACACATCTCAATATTCAGATTCTCAGAAGGACGATTTTGCCCCAAAGACCACCCAA
This sequence comes from Hyperopisus bebe, assembly GCA_026777045.1. NCBI lineage: Eukaryota > Metazoa > Chordata > Actinopteri > Osteoglossiformes > Mormyridae > Hyperopisus > Hyperopisus bebe. The sequence goes on from JAODJW010000038.1 coordinate 9,378,671, forward strand.
GATTATTAGTCCATCTGAAAGTTTGTATGATTACAAGCAATAACAGTAGCCAAATATCTTCCAGCTATTTCCTGACAACAGAAATATTTTCCTGTTACTTCAGTTGAAGGTTTTGGTGCCGGATTCGTGGTACAAAAGTATGGAATCTGGGCATTTAATCTTCAAAACACACGGAACACATCTATTCAAGAAAAAAGGTTTATGTGCAACTTACAGCTGGGCTTCCACCAACACCTCCTCCCAGGTCTCCCCCGAGCTGGAATGGTACATGAAGACAGAAGATAAACAGGGGAGCTGAGACAAAACATAAAAGACCCCCCAACCCCCCATCACAGTCCCTGAGAGTGCAGGTCAACTGAACAACAGACCAGGAAAAAAAATGAATATAAAAAACACTGTTTTGTTACTTTTGTCAAATTGAATAATGAAATGCCAAAGAAATAGCACCAAACGTGCTAAAATTGTCATTGTTTTTTTTTTCTTTCTATTACAGTGGTACCTCAGAACTCGACATTAATCCGTTCAGGACTCCGGACTGAATCCTAAAAAGTTTGAGTCCTGATCGAATTTTCCCCATAAGAAATAATGGAAAACCAATTAATTGGTTCCCGGCCCCAAAAAATGACACCGAAATGTGTTTTTTTTTAGCATTTAAACACAAAATGTACCGGATAAAACAAGAAAAGCATATACTGTACTAGACACATCATAGCACATTTATTAAAACAGTCATTTTTAAAGTAAGAAAATAAATGTATCTAAACAATGTGTAAAGTTAAAAAAACCAATGTGTCCTGCCTCGATTGTCCGCTCCTTCCGTGTGCCACGCCCCCTCGCTAACCTCGTGTGGAATCCCCATGTGATCAGCTGTTTCTGGTTGTTGTCATTAGCCCTCTGTATTTAGTCCGCGTTTCAGTTTGTTTCCCCAGTCCGGT
>JAODJW010000038.1:9379705-9396322 GCA_026777045.1 Hyperopisus bebe
AAATATATGTATTCAGCTAGTGTAAACATGCACGGTGCTATCACAGCGAATGCGAGGCTGAGACTGAAGCTTTACCCCTTGTTTCCGCTGAGAGACATGCCGCGTGACTCATTTCCCCGCGCGTACAAGTTCTCATAGGTCGGCGTTCACGGTTTGACTTCTGAGATTCAGATGGAGTTCTAGGTAATTTTTTTCCAAACTGGTTGGTTTGACTTTTAAGAAATTCGAGTTCTAATGACTTCAAGAATGAGGCACCACTGTACCTTTTAAATGCTGCATGCCCTTGATTAAAGTGTGATTAATATTTAGTGTTAAATTATTGATTTTGTATGTTATTAATGTTAAGTAAATATTTAACGTTAACCAGCTGTGTTACTGATGTTTTTCTACCTGCTATGCAGCTCACTAAAGAGCCACATCTAATTGAGTGAACCCTTTATGGAAGCTGCTGGAAAACCAACTTTAGTGGAAATGGAGGGAGGCCAGACGGACGCGGCGGGATCGAGAGGGGACGCAGCTGGAGAAGCCCCCCCTCGAAGGTCTGTGTCCCAGGCGGCGCCAGCGATATTAATGGATCACAGTCAATGACTCACGGGAGACCAGGTGTTCAGCCAGAAGGAACCTCAAAGGGACTGATTAAGGAGCCCTTTCAGATTGTGCGTGAGATTTTATGGCAAATTAATCCAAAAGTTAACAGTGTTTAGGTGGCTTTAAATTAACTCAAGGCTATAACCATTCAAAAGACGGATGACATGAATTCGTCGAGAACATTTCCCCCCAGAACATACAGCAGTTCTTTTAAACCGGCTGATGTAGAACTAAGGCAAGAAAATGACTTCAGAAGCATCATACGCTGGTTTTAGATTGCTGCTCTTTTGATGAGATGAAATTTATATTTTCACATCCCACTGTCTGACATACAGGAGGGTAAATGACGGTGATGGAAATAGACTGACTCTCTGCAAGGCAATTTAAAACCAGCCAAGTAAACCGACCACATCGTGGGGACGTAAACGGCTGATCCCGGATGTAACAAAACCCAAAACTCATTCATTATACTTTCAATCACAGTTGCCAGGCAGCGCAGGTCATGTCAAACGCCGCAGACCCAGACGGGGCAGCCGGGCTACGCAGTCAGTCTCTGCGCAGCCTGATATTCAAAAAGACGTGTTTCTTTCAGCTTGCTACTCTAGAGCCATGGGACACCACCTCAGCTGTTAATAAGTGCTTTTTATTAAAAATGGTTTGACAACTTTATTCTACGAATTATTCACAGCAAGTCCTGTGGACCGCAGATAAATCCATCGCTTCCCCATGACACATTAACTGCAGCAGTGATTTATTTAACCAGATTCTGCGATTTCCTTGAAAGAAAACAAGAGCCTGTCGTCAGAATAATGGGCGCAGCTAGTGCAGCGTCTCTCGTGACCTGAACACGGACACGCGTGTGGACAGGGAACAACCATACTGGCCGGGGGAGTTGAAGGTGGCCTCTCAGAATACATGCTTTTTGAAGAACAATATGCAAACTTCATCCAGAGCCTTAACCGCTACAAAACGCCGGGGGGCGTGATCTCGCACCTACACATAACCTACGTCCACAAAGACTCAGCCTCTGTTTTCCATACTTTTGACATCAGAACACGACGTCGCCAAAGACACAGACTTACTGCATCCGTAACAAGTCCAGTAACCCCTCTGCCCACCCAAATCCTCCCACACAAAGGCCCCCTTTCCATTTTCCTGCAGGCTAGACTTTTCTACATTCCACCGAAAAACAGGAGCGCAGACTCTGCCCTGCAGCAAAAAGACAGCAAAATGCTTCAATTGCTCCCGCATCACAGAGGATGATTTCAGCAGAAACTAACACAGGCCCTGTCTGAACGCTAATACATCTATATTATCGCACAGTACATTTCGCCTGACACTTTTATTTCTTAAAGGGCGTTTCAAGAACGCAGAACTCTTCTTTTATCGAGAACACACAACGTCCTTTCAGAAAGACGATAAATGTTTAATTTTTTCATTATTCTAAAGGTTTTCATAAAGGCTGAAGGAGAGTGAACATAGGTGAGACGGTGTGGGGTGCAGAGGGGGTGTAATAGGTTCTTCTCATTGTAATGCTCAGCTCCGTGTCCCCATGGGTGTGCCGATGACACGAGACTGAAGGACAGTGCCTGCAGGAACGAGCCACCCCCACCGACCCTGCCCCCCCCCACCTCCATGAACATGCATGACACTCTCATAACCCTGGAAACGACTGTCATAGTCACTCAGCTGTTTTACTGATGGGCTGTCAGCATTCCGAATTCTAAAAAAAAAATATTAAGAAATATTTTGCAGATGCCCGTCCCCTATGCTGGGACAAAGATCATTCCGATCGAGCTTGAACCCCTCCCTCCGCAGCCCACAAAGGCACTTGCTGCTTTGTAAACCTCAGCAGGAGGCTCCCCTTGTCCCAAACGCTGAGCCGGAAGGGCTGAAAGACTCCAGGATAAAGCCCGTGTAGTGCTCTTCCTGCCCCACGGAGGCCCTGAATGGAAGTGCCAGGTGATATTAGGTACTGGAATCCGCCGCTCACCTTCCAGGCAGGATGTGAGGCATGACATTAAGACAGCCACTGGCTTCCCCTTGCCCTTGAGGGCTCTTTCGGATACAGCAATTTTGTATTCTGTCGCTCGTTCAATTTTTAGGTTAAAAAAAAAAACAAAAAAAAAACACAGGGACCTCGATTGTTTATTCCCCCCACCCCACCCCCCCCAACATAAAACGGGACTGGAATCGGCTACAGGAAGGACGCCGACTTTAGCTACGCTTGGATCTGTGGATCAAACGACACACATGCACCGCAAGCAGCTTCACCCTGATGTACATGCGGGGAAAGATCAGTCTGCCACAGTGGCTACAGCTCGCAGGAAATGCGTCGGTGCATGCGGCAGCACGATCGCATTTATGACACCACACCGGCCCTGCTTCAATGTGGCTTTACCTTCACTCCCTACATGCAGCACACTTCGCTGTCTTACCACTCTCTGTTAAACCGATCTCAGCTGACGTTCAGCAGTTTCAATCACTTTTGAGCGAGCATTCCTCCATCCGCTACAAAGCTGCCTTTTCATAGAAGCAAATAATCACGGGACAGATGAACGAAAAACCAGACCAGAGTGATGCTTTCAAGTGTTTGACACGTCGTTAGCCAAGGAGCCAATCCGTTTAGGGGAGAACCTACAGAATTCATAGCAAAGCTCAGCGTGAGAAGAGCTCCTGACAATAAACGGGCGTCAATCGAAGGCCCCCCTACACTTCTTGCGTCAGACGGACAGCGAGGCTGCGTTATGGGGGAAGGCACCGGAAGGGAACCGCAGCTGAGGGTGTGTGGACTGGAAAACACAAAACAGCCCCAGGGACCAGCTGGGCCTGCCAGCTTTCTCTGAAATCTGAACCTCAAAATTAACTCAACTTCAGATATTAAATACTGATGTATTCTATTCAAAAGGTGTTAAATTCTGAGGGTTTGAAGTTAAAATAAATGAGCATACACAAAAATAGAGAAATATATTTTTAGCTTATCTGAAACAAACAAGAAAAATATGCACTATAGTTAATGCAAAACCTTTGCAATTGAATGATCTTGGCACAATTTCAGCTGGTGTGTTTATTTCACAGCAGTTTTGTTACTAGGCTGGCCGGATGCAGGCCAGAGAATAGCCCTGAACAGAGATGAAAGAGCAGCCATTTCTCTGGCCGTAGGAACTGCTGATAATTTTTACATGCAGCGTTGTTGAAAGATAAACCAAGCCATATAAGACAAGAATTTTAATGACGTGCAAATTAAGATATAACTGAAGCACGTGGAACTCAGCAGCGTAAAGACCATGTCTGTAACGGTCATTGTAACCACGTTTGCTATCAATGGTAATACGGTTCCCTTTGGCAGAAGTGTAAAGTTCAGGTCTAGAAAGTACAAATCCATACCAAGGTTTTGTTTCAACCAACCAGTTTAGTATGGAGAGTCACAGTCACAGAGTGCTTAACAGGTTGGTTGAAATAAAACCTTGGTCTGGATTTGGACTTTCTGGACCTGTATTATCCACGTCTGCCCTTTGGTTACCAGTACTAAGAGAGACAAGGGCATCAAAAAAAACGGAAACGCTGAGCAGAGTAGCATATACGACAGCCAGCACACTCTTTCTGAGGTAGCAAACTCACTGATCCATGCTCTGAAAAGCCAAGGATTACCCTTTACAGCTCTAAGATGTGTCATAGTACACCAACACCAGCAGCAGGTCTGTTCCTTTGCTACACAACATCGATCTCTACAGGCCAGTACCTGCCACCTCCTCCACCCCCCAGTACCAGTCAAACCCCCTTTTATGGCACACATGATCTGGCTAAACAAACATGGCTGCTGCCTCCTCTGTAGATGCGTTTATACCAGAGATGCCCAAATCCGGTGCTGGAGAGCTACTCTCCAGTTGGTTTTCTATCCATCCTGGCTTCTGATGAGCCACACCTATTCTCAGGTAAATATCAGGAAGTGGTGTGGCTCATCAGAAGCCAGGTAGAACAGATAACCCACTGGACAGCAGCTCTCCTGGACCGAAGTCAGAGACCCCTGGATTATACCATCTGACTGGTACGGCTGGACTGCACACTTACTCTTCAAATACAACTGAGCTGAAAAGTCAGCTTGGTTTAACAAACACAGCTCAGCCCATGGCTACAGACAGCCCAAATTAATGATAATATTTGATAAATATGGAAAAGTAAACAGTGCATGCGGTTAATTTACATCTATTTAGCTCACAGAGTTCCATAAACACTGGGATAATCCTGGTTCTGTGATCATGTGAACAAACCACCATTTTAAAAGGTCCACGTGCTTTTTCCTCTGTAGACTAAACAGCACACATCCCTACGTTAAAAACAAAAGAAAAACGGTCAGGGTCTGTGGGGCGTGAGCTTACCAGGCTGTCCAGACCCCCGCCCAACAGGTCGACGGCCCCCATCTGCATGGAGGACACCTGGGGCACATTGACAGGAGGTCCCAGGTCCAGGTTGAGCAGATCACCAAGGAGGTCCCCTTGGGAGGGGATGACCTGCGGCTGGTCCATAGGGGCCACCGGACCGGTGCTGATGGGGCTCTCGCCGGTGTCGATGCTGAGAGAGCACAGGACCAAAACGACACATGAGCTGCTTCCTGTAAAGTCATCGCCCAAGCCTGCGTTTCCCAATCCAGTCCTCAGGGACCCGCAGACAGTCCACCAGGAGCTGGCAGGGAGCAATAACGTGGACCGTTTGTGGGTTCCCAAGGATTGGACTAGGAGACACCGCCCTACAAGACGATATACAAGAACAGTTTTTAGAAATAGTGATGTAATTACACACTTGAAAAACAGGACTTCCCCCAAGAGGCCGATGCTGGACAAACAAGGATGCAAATGGAAAAACAACAAACTCCACTGACTGGGGTTAATTAATTAAACCTTAACAGTACCAAAAACAAGACTCACTAAGAAAATAAGTTTCTTTGGGCCTATTAGATTTCAAGACTGGCGAACATCCACATCCAAAAAATGCTGTGGCCCTGAAAGAGCTAATAAATAAAGATCAATAAAATTATCGAGCAACTGCAGAAACTCCTCGCATCTTGTGTGAATGACGACGAAATTGTGTTTGAAGGCGTTAACCAGAGTCCCCTTTGCAAAGTGATCTCGCACCTACACGTACCCTACACGCTTACATGCTAACCAAACAGGAAACGTGTCATCAGCCAGTTGCCCGGGAAACCAGGTGCTCTCCTGGGGCAGCCAGCCTCCGACGTGGGCCGTACCTGCCGTGCTGGATGGGCAGGTGTTTGCGGTGGATGCCGTGGCTGCCCTCGACGAAGGCGTTGGGGGGCTTGTGGTAGACAGAGGCCAGCGAACCAATATGGCAGATGAGCTCATCCAGCAGAGTGGGCTCGATCAGGTCAGTTTCCTCCGAGATAAGGGGCTTCTCCGACAGGACCACCTCCTTGGCAGTCACGGGGTCAGTGGACAGAAGGCGCCAGTAGATGTAACCCCTGTCACGCAGGTCCGGGTTGTCAGAGTCCTAAAGAAATGGAACATAAAATAACTATCTTAAACCCATAAGGCTTCCATACACCCAGTCGTAGCTAGTCAGCGTTAGCCCTGCCCAGCGACTGACATTTTATTTCATTACATACATAAACCTGCAATATCCTGGTACATAAATCCTTAAGTGACACAAACGACATTCCGGCACAAGAGCTCCGCCCACACAAGCTTTGCTGTGGCTCTGCTGCTGTCTGGGAGCACAGAATTAGACTCCGCACTTTTCGTTTAATTCCCTAGAACATTGTCCTACTCTACCTGGTCCAAACCATAACAGGGGTAGAAATAATAGATATAGGTGTTTCAGGTTATATAGTCAAGGAGGATGATTACCCCAAACCTTACCGCTGACTTTGGTTAGCCACCAACGCTAACATGGCGAAACAGAGCACAATGTGAAACACTCATGACAGCAAATAAGGGGCCTAATAACGACACGGGCCACGACCTGAAAGGGGTCACAGGACAGCAAACCCGAGCCTCCGCCCGCCAGCCTCACCTGGGTCGCTAGGCTGAGCACCTGCTGGACCAGCTCCTGCGTCTCCGACGGCTTCTTCAGGAACAGCTTGACGATGGCTGTCAGCAGAGTGAGCTGGACCTGTCATGTGACGACGGGGGCGCACTCAGACACATCGTACGTGGCAAACCGCTGCCAAGACAGCTACGGGCAAAACCTTGGCCTTCACTGACTGGCGGTATGCAGAGGAGGGTTGTTCAGGTCCAGAAAGTGAAAATGCAGACCAACGTTTTCTTACAACCAACCAGCTGTGTATAATGAGGCATAGTCAGAGAGTACTCAATAGGTTGGTTGAAACAAAATCTTGGTCCGGACTTTTACTCTCTGGACCTGAAATGTCCACTGGCGGTATGGCATACTAGATTCTTCAGTGATATTTGAAAAAATAAATAGGCCTGGGCTTACGTTCACACACTGTTCTCATGTATGTTTACACTGTTGTTTAGCTGATGCTTTTAAGCAGATCAATTCCACCCTGTTTTATCAAGCTACCAGAGGTGGGTATTTCAGGTCCAGAAAGTACAAATCCAGACCAAGATTTTGTTCCAACCTACCAGTCGAGTTCTCTGTGACTGTGACTTCCCTATACTTATTTGGTTGGTTGGATCAAAATCGTGGTCAGGATTTTTACTGTCGGGACCTGAAATGTCCACCTCCCCAAATCACAGAAGAAACGACCAGGCTAAAGCAAGAAAGCTACACCAGGTGAAAGCCACCATTTTCCCCAGACACCTGGTTAGTTTAACCATGGGATGGCTTCAGGCCTACCTGGGTGCTCTCGTCGTGGAAGCCCTCCAGGAAGCTCTCCAGCAGCTCGTCGGCGTTGTCGATTCGTTCGGCGTACTCGCCCACGATCCAGATCATGGCGGCGCGGGCGTCTGGCTCATCCAGGGAGTCCAGGTTCTCACATAACGTGGCAATAATGCTCTCATACCTAAAAAGCAATTTTCAGTTATCTTTATCAGCCCTGAGCTACACCCAAACACAGGCTTACCTACAAGTAACCAACAGTAGTTGGACACCACTCAGTTCGGGGTGGGGGGCTTACTTGTTGGGGTATTTACGGAAGATGTCCCTGATGACCACAATAGCCTCCTGCACCACGTAGTTGACCTTGGTCTGGATGAGGTCCAGCAGGGTGCTCACACACCGCTCGGCCGATTGCTGTCAGCCAGGAGACAGACATCGCATTGCCACAAGTCCCCAACAAAAGGAGAGTGTTAAGATGAATCCAGAGATGCATCTCAGACTCCCTTCTTCTTGAAGCAACAGGAAATTACAAGCTGCAAATGTACAGAGACACCGTTCTGGCCGGGAAGCCTGGCCTTAGAGTCTATTAAATCCATCTTTTTAATTTGCATTTTAATATTTAATTCTTGCGGTGGCAGCTTTCATATGCATGTTGGGAGCACTGAGAGATGGCAGCTAAGCTGAGGGGGGGTGGGTGAGGGGCGGGGGTCCGTCCGCCAGGCACTCACCTCCACTTTGATGGCACAGCGCCCGATGGCCCGGACTGCCTTGCGGACGAAGTCCACGTCCACTTCGGTGGCATACTCCTTCAGCTCAGCGAGGACCTGCAAGCCCAAAGCTTAACCCTCAGCACAGATTCGACCCACACCCTCCCCTTACCAGTGTCAATATCATCTTTAACACCCTGCTTCCAAATTAAAAACTATTTACGAGGTATCCTTTTACGATAACACGCAAACAGATATATCTGCAGTCAAACGTCACCCGTGTGCGCATGAATAACGCTGAATTATACAACCCGGTAGATGTCTGTGCTGTTCCAGTGCCACTGTGCAGATCTGAACCAGCTTCACGCCGGCCGATCATAGATCCAGCCCGCTCGAGATATTAGCCTTTACTCCCAGCTCCACCTCATTGGTGCTGATCTTCCATGTCACCCGATAAATGTCAGTTATGAAATCCAACGACGTGACCTTTCAAAATATTTGCACGGCAAGTGTTCCCACTCTCTGCGTAAAGACCGGGAGCAGGTGCCGCGGCGATAAACACGAGGCGGTCCGTCCCGCCGCTCCCCAGGCATGCCCTGCTCTACCCGACGGCACTCAGGGTTTTGGCAGCTGCGGTTTTCACTCGGGTGGGTGAGGGGAGGAGGCGGTGGTGGTTGGCGGGCACCTGCTTAGGTCTGTCTGCCCGGCCCGCCGAGGTGGGCAGCACCTATCCCATCTGGTAAGCAGGTACCAAGCATCTCACAGCGTTTCGGTCTCGGAAGCAGCCATCGCTTTAGGTAACACCAATCACCCACATTAGCCTGCATGCGACAATAACCCTCCATCACCTGTGCCTGCGTGGGCATCTTCTCCCCACCTGGTATCCATAACAACTTCAAGCTGAAATAAAACACTGAAATTGCTAGTGCTAATTTAGCAGAAAACATTTCATGATCTGTGTAAACGGAGTAGGAATGGTTTATACCGTCAACCTGACTTCAATCTTCTGAGAAAGTCTGCAAGTTATTGACACAAGCAAAAAAAAAAAAAACACCCAACAAACTGAGTGCGATTCGGCTGATGGTTCCTTAGGGGAGTCGGAAGCGGTGCTGGCGGGCAGGACGCGGAACGCAGTAGGTACCTGGGCAATGTTGGCCTGAGAGGCCAGGCGAATCATGATGTCCAGCTTCTCCAGTTTCACATAAATAGGGTCGTTGTACTTGACGAAAAACACCTTTATCTCCTGCTTCAGAATCTCAGGCCTGTTACAATAAAACGGAGGGAAAATTTTGAGAGTCATTCAGGACACATCAGTTAGCCTTAGCTAAGATCAGTCATCAGCTTGGGCAAAAGTCAGCAAAGGTTAGGGGAACCCCTCACTGTTAGTCTATTTGCAAAGTTAATAGTTCTCCATGTAGAGCAAGAGGAGAGAAAAGTAGTAATGAAAAACAAGAACCTAAAATGGGTAAAATTTCCAGTTGCTGCCATTTATTTGCAAATTCATTTGTTAGTTGCCATTTACTTAAACCAGGCAGTGACCGAGCGCACGAAACACTGCATCCTGTTTTTAAGCCTCGTTCCCAACCTCTCTAGAAGAAAGGAAGCCTTCTCAGGTTGCAATACTGCCATCTAGTGGCAGAATATGAACATGACTCAATTTTAGTGCCACCTTTATACTTGTATAGACTGGACCCACACTGACTTACTAAAACAAAAGGCACAACAGGAAAAAATGTTCTTCATTTTGCACATGTTGAGATGCCATGAGCACACAGCTGAAGAGGAGCATGGAGATACTGACCTTTTCTGCACAATAAGGTTGATGTTCCTCAGGGCCACGTACTGAACCTCGGGCTCCCCGGACAGCAGGGTGACCAGCGGGGGGGACAGCTTCTTCAGCAGGGTGTTGTAGTAGTCGGAGTCCTTGGGCAGAAGCTCGAGGAACTTCATGAGCACCTTCACCGCCGACAGCACCACGGCAGAGTTGGCGTGTGACAGCCGGGGGGTGACGCGTTCACAGATGCTGGGGGGGGGACCGACATGAGTCAGACACGGCTGGACTTACACGGCCCACAACCTACTCTTACTGAGTCAGGTGGCCACGCTAAAGTACCGCCCTGCAACCCAGGGGTGCTTCTCCCTTAAATAAAGGATAACGTTCCAATAGCCAGCCTCAAGTTAATCTCCAGCTATGCACCCCTAACACATCTGCATACACAGAACTTAATGTTAGAGGGAGGACAACAGGAAATGACAATAAACAAGGGGGAGGAGGGAGAGCAGAAACACACTGCAAAATCCCAGCTAAACATAATCCATTAATCCACTGTCCCAGGTGAACCTACTCCTCTGCTGTGTGCAAAGAGGTCACCTTTCATCATAATCATATTTCCATGGTCAAATAATGACAGATACGTCCAAATGTTAGAAGAAAAACAATATCTCGAATTACCCTGCATGGGACAGTATAGAAAATGGATGGATGGATGGATGAATGGATTGATGGATGGAAAGATGAATGGTGATGGAAGGATGGATAGAAGAAAAATTATTTCAAAGAATGTACCAGGAGGACAGTGTTTGTCAGGGACATGGCGTCACGGTACAGACGTACCTCTGGGCTTCACGCTCATCCTTGGGGTTGTAGTTGGACAGACAGTCCAGGATGAAGATCTGGCCCCACTCGGTGCACTCATTCAGGGCCGTCAGCAGCTTGTTGATGTTCTGCGGGTTCAGGTCCAGCAGGTTGCTGTTGGGGTGGGACTCGCTGATCTCGGACAAGGCCGCCACCGCGTTGGCCACCACCTGCAGGGACGACGGAGGGTCCTTTTCAGCCGCCCATCTCTCACTGGGGCGACGCAGACAGAGCAGATGCGGGGGAACTCGCAAAAAAACGGTGCAAAGGGAAGCGGGGCGGGAGGCGCACCATGGGATTGGAGTCCGCGATGAGGTCGCGCAGGGAGTCCAGGAAGCCCTGATCCTCCACCATCTGGGCGTTAATGTCGTGCAGCTTGGCCACGCACACGGCCGCCGTCTTCCTCACGTAGGGGTCCTCGTCCTTCAGGCATTTGCGCAGCGGCTCGCAGAGGTACTCCGTGATCTTGTCCACGCGGATGCAACCCATGGTCCGAACGGCCAGAGCGCGGATCAGGGGGTTGGGGTCTTCACAGTCCTGGAGAGGAGACGATCCGGAGACACCCCCCCACCCCCATCAGTAAGGCTGCAGCCTGGTTATACTTTATTTACTGCGAGGAGCCCCTCTTACATAACGCATTTCATTGTTTTCATCTGGCATTTCCATTTGCATATTTGCATGTTTAAACTGCATATACGCATTCATATTCTATACTCACTACCACTGACATTTACACCCCTGAATACTTGCCATTTCAATCACTGTTGCATATAATGTGGTTATTTGAAATACTTCTATTGATTTTTTAAAAATCTATTTCACTCGTGCATCCTTTTTTCCCATTTTATTTGTTTCATCTTACAGTCTTTTCTCACACTTTAGCTATGCATACTATGGTATGTTGTCTAATTTATGTTTGCTGCTGTAACAAAGGAATTTCCCAATTGTGCTCAATAAAGTACATCTGTCTCTTATACAGCCATCCTTCTACTTCAAAACGAAAATTAAAAAGTGAAAAATTAAAGTCAGACCTACAAATTCAAAACAGAAAAATAAAAGGATCTATCAGTTTACAAACCTTATCTATCAATTTAGAGGAAAATATAAATAGCTTACTATTAAGATCACAAGCTTTATGCTGCGCATCATCTAGCATATTAAAAAGAAAACCTTTTACATATTTCTAAAAATAAAAAATGTAAATGAGTCTAGCTCAATTTTCAAAAGGAAACACCCAACTGCGCAGCTCAAGAGAGTGACTCTGACTGCTGCTAATTTACAAAGCGCCGGTCGCCCGCGGCGATAAGCCACACCCACCTTGACAAAGCTGTTGACCGCCATGATGGCCATGTCAGGCTGGCTCTTGGCATAGTTCATGAGATACAGGTACACCAGCTTCTTTAGCTCCAGGTTGTCTGTCTGCATGCAGTTGACCACATCGGGGAACAGAGAGCTGCAGGAAAGATCCATCAGATAATTAGGATTTACACTCATAATAACAAACAGTGCATCCACGTCCTGATACCAGGGATCTAGCCTGAGCAGCAGGCTGTCTTAAGGTTGCAGTAGAAGGCAATGAAGTGGTCTCAGGGGGCGAGGGTTCGACTCCTAGAAGAGGAACTGTGTTTTTCTCATGGGGTTTAAACAATGTAATGAATTGACACGGACGTGAACAAATTACGTAACTTGTGAGTAGGAAACCCTGATCATGGAGTGCCTGTATCCAGGAAGTTTTCTATCCTACCTGATGAGTTACTGTCTGTCTGAAATCAGATGTGGTTCATCAGATACCAGGTAGGATGGAAAACCTGCTGGATACCAGCACTCCAGGATCAGGGTTGCCTACCTCTGGCTTAACCAGTATCTTCATTACACAATTACAGCAGCATTAAACAATTACAGCAGGATTATAATCGATAATAAAAAAAGACAGATATTTTAGGATGATACTTTAATAAAATTACAGATTCTTTATTACATATTCACTAAACACCTCAATGCCACATTTTTATAGCCACACACATCAAATTACTGCGAGGCAAACTGAACATCTGATTGCATTTCTAGGCCGTCTCAATAAAGACTACCAACCTGACATCTTTCCCCACTGTCATGGCAGCAATGACCTTCTTCACGGCCTCCTTCCTTTTCTCTTTCTTTTCATTGTTCAGCTCGGCCTTGAGCTCAAAGATCTCCCCTAAAATAAAGAGCAACCAAAAACGGAATCAGCACAAACAATTTAAATAAGGGCTTGCACTCAGTGGACTGACAGACTTACAGCATAAATCTGTTGCTTATAAAACATAACTTGATCTGCATGATTAATTACAGCACACATTACTGAAAACCAAGTGCAGCCAGACTGACATTTTAGTGACTCACCTTTTTTGTTTGTGGTAAAGTATTTTGAATCGGTCATTTTGGCGAATCTTCAAATGGCAGAGCTGAGAAATCAAGAATACAGTATTCATTCATAAAACATTCCATGACGAGGACTACAAGCTTGGATGGCACCTCAACACAAAACTAGATCTATGCAAGGATCACGCTGATTGAGCCTTGTAAAATTTCCCTGAAAAAATCTACTGCTATTGCTAAGTAAAAAACTTGTACTGCTTTTTACTGTTTTACTGCTTTTAACAAACAGAGAGCAAAAAAGCAATAACGTTTCCAGCTTCTTCCCAAAAATCTGATGTTCTAAAGCATACCTGTTGCACTTATAATGTAAATATTATTAGCTAGATGTAAACGTGGTTCAGAGCATCCCGTGTCAGGTCGTTCGAATGTGTTACTAGGGAAGACCTGTGACAAGCTAGCGTTTGTAATTTCGATGTACATCGCGGCCTGTGTCTAGAAAACAACACATGAGGCATTACAAGAAATTTACTTTGATTGTCTTGTAAAAGTAACATATAATGTGTCACGCGCATTCTGCAGCGGTCTCCGCACAGCTACGTAAATCCCTCCTTCGGAGTGCTAGCCAGCCGGCTAGCGGGACTTACGGAAGGCTAATGATGACGATAAGAGGTGGGATTTTTTTTCGGGAAAAAAATGTCCAATATGCGTGTCATCCAAGTAACCGTAAAATTATAAAATGATAACAATTCACATCATTTAAAGTGTCAACTCGGTTTTAATTATGTAAGGTTTTCAGACACGTTATTGGGTGTGACCCTTAACAGTAGCGGGTAAATGGCTATCTAGCCTACTAGGAAAGACGCTGGAAAAAGGGGACACGGTATTCATAAAACTAACTATAAAAATATAAATATTCTATATATAAAACGAAAGACCACCTATATGTGATAAAGACAGGAACTTACGTAGACGCAATTCAAAGTATTGAAATTGAAAATGAGAATTTGCCTCCCTGGACTGCGGCGGCGGAGTACGAAGATGATGGAGCGCTCCCGGAAAAACACAAGCGACGGGGTAGGAAGAAGCAGCAACGCAACACCGGAAATGGATTATCAAGACCGGAAGTTGCGGTCCGGGTGACTTTGAAGTGAACACCAAACGAAAAGCGTACCGTTTGGACTTTGAAGTTTATGAATTTCTGTTCTTAGAGATGATTTAGATGTCCCTAACACATCAGTTGTGGATGTTCCCCGTAATTGCATTTTGATTAAAAGCAATGTTTGACAGGAATGGTTTTCTGTCATTTTAGTATTCGATTATTCTTTAATATAAGTAAACTTTAGTATTGTTTTTAAACTACCTGGAAATTATGGCGGAAAGAGGTGCCCATATAACTACAGCTGCAGCTGATGCCCGACCGTCGATTTTCGAAGTTCTGGCCCAGGACTCTTTATTGGGTGCTGTCAGACCTGCTGTTCAGCACGCCGTGAAGGTTGTCATTTATCCATGTTGTCTTCTAGCTTTATAAACGTAGCATGCAAATAATTTCTCTAGCCTGCTCCGCTTATTCAGTGGGGAGACTTAAACACTTTAAGTGCGTTACTTCGACTACAATGGTATGATTCTTTAGAAACGTAAAGACTACCGCTATAATAATGTATGTTTTGTTAATGTGGGTTAACATTGTGTAGGGTTTTTTAAGATGACATTTTAACACGATTTTGACTTGTTAACTGCAGGTTCTGGCAGAGTCCAACCCTTCACGTTATGGACCTTTGTGGCAGTGGTTTGATGAAATCTACATGTGCCTAGATTTCTTGCTACAGCATCATTTCCTCTGTAAAACCAGCGCTTCTTTTTCGGAGAACTTCTACGGCCTGAAGCGCGTGGTGGCCGCGCATCCCCTGCGCCCGGCGCATGTCGGACTCCATCGGAAGCAGCACTGGCGCTCCTTACTCCTGCTCGTCCTGGTCCCTTACCTGCGTGCCAAACTGGAGAAAATTCTCGCCAGACAGAGGGATGAGGATGACTATTCAATACAGCTACCGCAGACGAGATTCCGGCGTATGTACCGGGCCTTCTTGGCTGCCTATCCCTTTGTCAGCACAGCATGGGAAGGCTGGATCTTCTGCCAACAGCTTGCCTACATCTTTGGCCGGACTTGGCACCACTCCCCCCTGGTGTGGCTTGCTGGAGTCAGGCTGGTACGCCTCACTGCTTATGATGTTCAGAGTATAGATCTAAAGCCTACCACAACACTGGCCTCCAAACAAAGGTGAGACCCCAAAAGTCTCATGAATATTTTTTTGTTTGCATCTCATCACAACTTCATCAGATCCAAAAGTACATTAGTATATATGTGTATTATGAAATTCTTAATCTTTTTAAAGATGAATACTTAATGTGATTGGTTTAGCCGCCACGTATCATTAATCTGTAACGTTGGATATGTTAGATCTACAAAGGGCAGATACACCATCCTGTTACCCATAAGTAATTGACTGTTTTATCTTCCAGCTTCTCTGTAAAGCTGCAGAAAATGTTTTCGGCAGCTCTGGGCAGTGTAGCTGTCGCCATCTCTACCAGCCTTTCCCTGGGGGTGTTCTTCCTGCAGTTCTTGGAGTGGTGGTACTCTTCGGAGAACAACAGCACCATCAAGTCCTTGACCTCCCTCCCTACACCGTCCCCCCCTCTTCACCTTGACCACAGTGAGGAGCAGCCATTTCTGGCCACCGTCTGTCCGCTTTGTCGCAAGGTCCGTGCCAACGAGACTGCCTTGGCCACCTCTGGCTACGTATTCTGTTATCGCTGCATATACATCTATGTCAAAGCCCATCAGAGATGCCCCTTCACCGGATACCCAACAGAACTGCAACACCTTATCAAGATCTATTCACCTGAAAGCTAATGTGGGAAAATGTGATTTATGTCGTTCAACATCCCTGATTTCCTGTAGCTATTTGTCTGAAGATCATGTCACTCTGATGCATAAATGCTGTTATTGACGTAGCACTGTGGGTTTTTTTATTAACACATAGTTATACTGAAGTAAAATGTACAGTGAATTGCTTGGTTGCCTGACTCCATGGCTCTTAATAAGGAACGCAAGTACAAAAAGAGGATGTTAAACATTTGGTAACCATGGTCAACAAAGATTTTGTCAGAACAGCTAAGGGAGTGTCTTCTCTGTACTTTTTTATGCCGTTTTCAGAAATGCACTCAGACTTATCACCCATAATTTTTGAGTGACATTTTTAGGCTATATTGATGGTATACAATTCCTTATTAAAAACGCATGCATATATTAAAGCTTTATTTATGAACATTTTCATTTCGGTTTGTGAACATTTTCGAGACTCTACAGAAGGGTGCAAAGTGCTGTTTCTCTTCTGCCAGAGTTTATCGTCATTTCCAGACATGTTGAGACAGGACCTTTCTCTCTGACATGGAAGTATGATATCAAGGCAAGTGAACCATTAAGAGATGTTCCTGAAGCAAAGTACAGCAGGAAAATCATAGACCTCTACTTCTTAG
>JAODJW010000038.1:9399918-9420288 GCA_026777045.1 Hyperopisus bebe
ATGTCACTAATATATTCACCGTGCAGCTCCTCTATTGGTTGAACTCAGTATTTGGGGCGGGATTTTATTTGTAGTCCCCATTTCACGACACTTAAATGCTGGCTCCGTCAGCACTTAGGAATTCTGCTTAGACTTTGCTGAAAGTTACTTTTAGCAGCTTTATACAAGTGTACGACCATTCTTAAGACCATTCTTAGGAAGTTTTATGCATACTAGCCCTGGTAGTCAGTGCAAATGAGCACCTCATTATGGCCAAATTCCTACATTGCAATATTTCATTGATATGTCACCCAACCTTATGGGAAACTAGAATCCAGTTGCAAAATGTTCTATTTACATGAATTAAGGCATAAAACTGAAACAGTGCCTCTATGCATCCCTCCTTCAACCAATTATAAAGCACAGAATCCCTGGTGGGTCTGCAGTCTATCAGGCAGCCAGTCCAGGATGGGGTGCCAGTCCATCACAGGGCACAAGGCAGGCGACCTTGAATCTTGGTCTGAATTTTTACTTTCTGGACCTGAACTTTCCATCTCTACCCGCCAACCTTGTAGGTGTGAGGCCAAAGTACTGCCAAAACATCCCATGATTGTTACTCTTTAATAACATTTGGATAACAACTGATACACAGTTCACTGCACATACATGTGATAACAGACATTTAGGCTTTATTGTTAGGGTCTGAGAACAGCAGTGCAACGTCTTAATTACAGCATCATGAAAACCCCTTCAAAGCAAGTGGACGTAACATTTATCGCTAAAAGAGCACTTGAACTTTTACCATAAGCATGAGCCAGTAAAGCATTCGTTTGGTCAAAGGAACCGCTTTCAGTGCTGTTCCTCTGGTTAAGTTGGCACAGGGTATAACTGCAGCATTTTGGCGCTAACTTTAAAAACTAAATTCAACCTGTAATATTTCCCTTACTACCAAACCTATATACACATCAGCTGGAATGTCTTTTGTAACTTGCTCAGATTTATTTTCCTACGCAACTTTTCCCACTTGAGTGCAAATTACACCAAACGCGTATAGTTTAATATTACAGAATATTTGGTATACAATTAGCAGTTACGACCTTCATTTTAGTCTCAAAGACACACTCGTGGGAGTTTTACTTACACAAAATCATCCTGAGAACAGACTGAAAAAACTATTATTTCTGGTTATCTTTTAACCAATCACACTGTAAAGGAGGTGAGTCCAATAAAGTAGAGGAAGCTGAGACCAACCAATCAGATGTCCTGTTCCTGCCTCTTCTACTTGCTTGGACTCACCTCTACAATCTGATTGGTCATCTCTCTGAACTACTCATTTTTTATTCTTGTATTTTATTTTTATTCTATTTGTGTAAATAAAATTCCCATGAGCCAACGACACACCTACAGCACTTCCTATCTACAGAGGAAAAAAAATGCCCAGACCCTGGTCATTCTTCGGGTAAAAAAAAACCTGCAACATCAATCATTATGTAAACTCACTCAAACGTAAAAAAGGATTTTGTAAAAAGATGCACTTGTTTGATGCTCAGTAGGCCACTCTCCGCAAACGGACACGAGATCGTACCCTGATTACGCATTTCTCCATTTTTTGTGCTTCACAATATAAAAGTACAAATAAATAGTTATGAGACATGAAAATAAAAGCAGGAAGGGACGGGTTATACATATGCTTCTGGTGGACAACAGCTTACATGTTGGCTTTAGGATGCAAAGAACAATGATCCTGTACTTTCGATGTGCACGATTATTAAAAGTCGCACTGCGTTATCGTATTTATGTCAACACCGATAAGGTGATCAAACACCTGAGACAAAAGAGACAATATAGAGACCAGAGTTGTGAAAAAATTAATAACAGCACTAAAGTGTGAACAGCACTGGGGGGATTACGAGTCTTATCTTTAAATCCCAAAAATGCGGGAAGCATAAAAATAAAAAATACAGTGACAACCAAGGAAAGCTGCTGTTTGCAAGCTAGACACATATTTGCATACATTTATATAAAAGGTTTTTCCCATGCGTCCATGATACAGATATTGTATTATAACACCATTTGAAATAATATTGTGTGCAGAAACTCATCATTGTAAACCAAACACATATCAGGTGGCGCACAGGCAGTTTGCAACAGCAGCCTACCCACAATGCACCTGGCTGGCACTCGGAACTCACGCACGAGTACCACGCTTCACATCATCGCGTATAGCTTAACACATTTACTCAGCTGGAGTTCAGGAATCGGTCTGCCCTAGTTTAAGGATAGGGCGTCGACGAAACCTCACTGCTACCTAAAGTGAACGTAAGTCAGGAGAATGCGGCAGATACAAATGGCTGCATCAGCTCCGGAAATGTTAAACTTTTTAAAATATCTAGACTCACACTTAGCCGAACATGAAATAGCCCTTAAAAATTAGTTGTAAACCTTCCTTTGTTGCTAAAAGTTAAAACAGAATCCACACACCCCGCGTGAGAAGTCAGACTTCTGTAAGTCATCGAAGGGTACAACAGATGAGTACACATAATGCTCAGGATGGATAAGGACTGGAGGATTACTTCCCATGTGCGAAGACATCACCATGCAACATTTATTAGGCTTTGTGAGCAAGACGGGGCTTTGGGGCAGAAGGTGGAGGAAGTTCTGAACGGGTGAGTGCTTCAGACAGCCTGTATGCCCCTCTCCTGGCCATCCAGTTGCACTTTAATCTTGTGCAGTTCCTCAATCTCCTGGTTGTGGCGCTCCGTCTTGTGGCGCACGAGAGAGCGGTAGAAGTGGATGGTGAAGACCACGAAGATGAAGCCCACAGGGACCATGATGATGGTGGAGGCGAGGGCGGCCTGCCAACCACTGTGGCCGGGCTGCGAGGGGGCAGGGGTACTGCAATTGGCTCTAGTCCCCGAATCCACGGGCAGGAATTTGATCCAGCACAGGAGCACTACCTCGGCCAGGAAGAGGAGGATGCCCAGGGCGGTAGAGAACCCCCAAGCGAGCTCGATGTAGTGATGCATCCGCTCGTGGGGCGACTCGCTGACTGAGTTGAGGTTGTGGATGTTGCTGACCGCCTCAACGTTGGGCAGGATGCAGGTGCTGATCAGCAGAGCGAAGAGGTGCACAGCCACCAGCACCGTGGTGCACACGCTGAAGGCGATCAGCAGCAGCCGCGGATAGTTGTACTGCATCTCCAGTTGAACTTCAACCATGGCCACCTAACAGACAACCAACACCTTCAGTTCTGAATCTACCCCGATATAACGAAGAGTTATTAGCTTTATACATTAAATTAACTTGTAAACACATTGTTAGGTACCTCCTACTTCCTTCCTCAATGCTAAATTTAGGTGTCTGCCATGCATCTCTGCTCTAGGTCTGAAACCCACCATGGCGAAGCCGGAGAGGAGGGCGGAGGTGCGGCTGGAGGCTTTCAGCTTGGCGCGGCTCAGGTAGAGCTTCCTCCAGGAGAGGGCCTGGACGGAGTGGTGGTTCGAGGTGACGAGCTCCAGGTAGCTCCGGCGGACCCAGTCGCGGTAGTCCATCCCCCCCCCATCCTGCAATCGATCTGAGCCCCCTGGTGCAGGAGAACCCATTGGCACGTTCAGCTCACTGCTCATAACAACTGCGAAGATCAGCGGAAAAGGTTTGGCTGTTAATAAATGCGCATCTACAAACACCAGACATACACCCCCCCCCTCCGGGGTGCCAACTTTGGTCAGCTAGCGGGTGTGACATACTCAGTCCAAGACAAGTCTGCACACACATGCACAGGCATTTACATGTATGTAACAGTTTTATTACCTTATAAATAATCAAATTTTAATCTAGCTAATTTTAGGTTTATGATGCAATAATATAAATTTGCCGTAAGTTTTCTTGCCTGAGTTGGCAACCCTGCACCCACACCGTGATTGTACCTCACATTCATTATAAGCAACTGGAGAACCAGACACATAATATTACGCAAATTGACGGAGGAACGCATCTTTCATTTACTATACGAACAATGAAAAACTACAGCTGGTTATGGAGATTAGAGCGAAGCAGAAACTTACCTGGCCGGGTTTCCCCTGGATTCTGCAGGGCTTTCATCACATACCTAAACGGGAACACAAGATATCAAGTTCCGATTTTTTCCTTATATACTTAGACCTTCTTCCTGAGTAACACCACACCTTTAATTTGTGTTTTGCGACTTGGGGATCACATGCATCGCCATATTAAGGAATTACTCAAAAACAAGCCGGGTAAAATTACTATTCGGGATGTATGTGTTAACACGCATTTTGAAGCATTTCCTGTTAAAACACGCAAAAACGGAGAAGCATTTAATCAACGACCAGCATCTACTGATATACAAAACCCGTATAACCAGCGACATTTTGCACGCAATATTAAAGTTTTTAATCGTACTTCTAATGCTGTAAATAACACTCAAAACAAAAACACGGATGTGGTCGGTAGCAAGTTTTTTAAGTTACAACCGGACGTGTTATTTGAAAGCTACATCTGGAGTAAAATCTAGGGGCTTAATAACTGAAATCCTCGCTTCCCGAAAGCGTGATTTATACGGATTCAGTATCTGCTCAGTGATTTCCCTGAAAATGATTCCCCACCCTAAGGGTGGACGGGGAAGCCGGGTCCCCCCCCCCACCGCCACGCACCGCATCCTTTCGGCTTTCCCTTAAGCATCGGGATCCATTTTAATAACAGCCTCCCAGCGACCCAAGCAGCAGTTGGCGAGTTGGCTGACTGAATTCTCCGGGGACTTTAGCCAGAAAGGCCGGGAAGACAAATTGTCTCGAAACGCTACATTTTTCGGGAGGGAGGGGAGCAATGACGCCCGATCTGCGTCGCGCAAATTCTTCTCTTTCTCTTACGGCCACGTCTGTCAAGCGACGACAGAGGTAAACAACAAGAAAAATAACAAGAAATCTTATCAGAATAGATACATAATTAATCATTTATATTATATTCGCTAGATTATCTAATTGTGATTCTCCATAACGTAACGTTAACCAGTACAAGCATCTAAATTAATTGCAGATCGCGAGTCTTAACTTAATACAGACAAAAATCTGTCAATAACAATACAGGATCCACTGTCGCGGCCGGTTAGCCACCTCCCTGGCAGCCGGACGGGCGGCTTTTTGCATCTTAAAACACACAGCGGACACCTGCCTTTACCTTACTACCCCCGATGGCCGCGGATCCGTCTCATCCACGTCAGCTGCGAGCGAAAGCGGCCCGGAGGAGGGAGATGCTGCGCCCACCGAGAGGCACCGCGCCACCAATCCAACGTCGTCGCCCCGCCCCCTTTTCGCCTTCTCCCCAGTCACGTGATGAGGGCGCCGGAAAAGGTGCTTCCCGAGCGGGGGGTTTTCCCTGGAATGACCTGCAATGCGAGTACCCGATTTGGGTCATGTGTCGCTGTCGGCGCCAGCCTGCCTCATCAAGCTGTATAATACGCTGCAATTCGGTGATAGTGACATCGTGCTAGAAGCATTAAAATCCATTAATCTACAACTGCGACAGATCACAGATTCTGAAGCTGAATGTGTTTAATGATAAAGTGCGATGTTAGGCAAAATGGTTTTGAAGTGCAAAGTCACGGTTCAAAATACAGTGGTACCTCAGTTCTCGAACTCATTAGAACGCGAATTTCTTAAAAGTCGAACCAACCGGTTCGAAAAAAAATACCTAGAGTTCGATCTGAATCTCAGAAGTCAAACCACGAACGCCGACCTAAGATAACTTGTACGCGCGGGGAAATGAGTCACGCGGCACGTCTCTCAGCTGAAACAAAGGGTAACGCTTCAGTCTCAACCTCGCATTCGCTGTGACAGCATCGTGCATGTTTACACTAGCTGAATACATATATTTAGACAGTAAAAATACATTTAGACAATGATAGTAACTAATTATATAATAATTATTTTATATAATTACATTTATATAATACATAATTATATAAATATGTGTATTATATAAATTAATTACATAATTACATATATATAATAAATACATTTTAAAATAAAGACATTATTTTAATATTAATAATAAACCATTATTACATTTCATTATAATAATATTGTCGTGCCCAGCGGGGACGGAACAGAGACAAAGGCGCAGACGTCAGGGTATCAGGGAATACGGGGTCTAATTACAGGTAAGGCAGGCAAAACGCAGACGGACAATGCAATGACCGGACTGGGGAAACAAACTGAAACGCGGACTAAATACAGAGGGCTAATGACAACCAGAAACAGCTGATCACACGGGGATTCCACACGGGGTTAGCGAGGGGGCGTGGTACACGGAAGGAGCGGACAATCGAGGCAAGACACATTTTTTTTTTTTTATTAACTTTACACATTGTTTGGATACATTTATTTTCTTATTTTAAAAATTACTGTTTTGATAAATGTGCTTAGATGTGTTTAGATGTGTATATGCTTTTCTTGTTTTTTGCGGTTCATTTTGTGTTTAAATGCTAAAAATATATATATTTCGGTGTAATTTTTTGGGGCCGGGAACCAATTAAATGGTTTTCCATTATTTCTTATGGGGAAATTCGATTACAACTCGAACTTTTTATGATTCGATCCGGAGTTCTGAACGGATTAAATTCGAGTTGAGGTACCACTGTATATCTTAATAACACGTCCTCTAGCTTCTGGCCATAAAGACCAGGCCAACGGGGAAACCCTCCCAAACTATAAGCAGCTTTGTTTGATCAATTTAAATTTCCATTCTATTCCCAAAACGGCGTTTATATAATTGGTTTTGAAACTGATGACAATTATACTGTGAATGATTACGAAGTTCACATTTTCTTGCATCATGAATTTAATAATGCCCAAGAAACTATACAGTTGAAATCTATGGAGAACAGTCAACAATTCAAATCTCTGCAAAACAAAAATTACTTCATAAAATCTGGTTACTTGGGATATGTTAGTCTTCATTGACGATGAATGTGCAAAACTTTAAATTACATACGCATTCAAATAACACTTCTCAAATTTTGTTTTACAATAAAATTGAACGTCATTTTTCGTTTTGCCAGTTTTCTCCGATTCTGTGCCACAAGAGGGCGCACTTAGCCAATATAGAAATAGTGGCTCGACGACAGACAACGTTAACCGATTGGAGCGCGAACTCGAAACATTGCTTTTTCTCAGCCTTAGACTACATCAAAAATAGAAAACAATTATGGATCCAACGTTTATGCTTCTCAGATGACCATACATTAACTTGGTATCCAACAGGACAAGTGAACTACTGTTTTTCAAGAAACAAATGACCATTGACGGAATGTAAGCCACAGAAGTGTTCGCCAACGTCTTGAATGACCAAAAAGAAGCAATGTCCCACTTATCAGGCAAGATTAACGAACACGTGTATGAACAATACATAGCATTGTCAGATAGTGGTGTTAGCACTAAAAAGGCATTTTCAGTGTGGTCAAAAAAAAAAACAATACATATAAAGTCATTGGCTTTACAAGGTAACCAGTATCACGAACTGCATGAAGTTCAGAAAGTAAAGACCAAAAGCTACATGAGTGAAATGAGCCAATGTCGAATACTTATGCGTAATAGACTGTCCAAATTTTTACTTAAATCGTCCACACTGATAACCAGCTAAATACACGTCTACCCTTTATCAGCAAACGTTGTCGAGATGAAAGTTCGACTGAGT
The DNA here is from genome assembly GCA_026777045.1 of Hyperopisus bebe. Classification (NCBI taxonomy): domain Eukaryota; kingdom Metazoa; phylum Chordata; class Actinopteri; order Osteoglossiformes; family Mormyridae; genus Hyperopisus; species Hyperopisus bebe. The sequence goes on from JAODJW010000038.1 coordinate 9,407,611, forward strand.
TGTTCCTCACGGTGTTGCTCGTTAGTGCCTAATACACAGGCAAGCGTTAAATGACCACCAAAGTCCTTCGGCAATGCATCTCCAACACAAATTACAAGATAGGGTCAGTACATCCGGGACGATTCTCCACGACAGCTGTCATGCTGGCCTCTTTCCATACTTGTGGGAACATGGCGAGAGGCAGGTGTGACGGAAACTCATCTCAGCTTTTTCTGCACGTGTCGGCCCTTTAAAGATGATGGGCGAGGTCACAATCACCATCAGACCATCTGAACCAACTTCCTGAAGGCTGAAGTTTTCCCTCAACAACGGTCGTCACGCAGAACTTTCCGATGAGCCATCGACTATTGAACAGTACCTGAATTTAGCCTCGCAAAGACAGTCGTACAAATAAACAAAGAAAGTAGTCATCCCAGCAGCTACAGTCTACTGGCAGCGGCTGCCGCAGTGGGGCGCTGGTCCCCAAGGTGGCTGGGGGCGGGGAGAAGGTTAATGGGAGACACTGCCACCCTTCAGTAGTCTCTCCACGGCAGGTTTGGGGTCAGACACGGAAGCTCTCCCCCTTGCCGTCGATGTGGCGCAGGCGCAGGTAGACGTCGGTGCCGATGCCCTGCATCGACTGAATGGACAGGGAACCGCCAAGGTACTCCGCATATGCCCTGGAGGTGGGCAGGCCGAAGCCAAATCTGGGGGGAGGGGGCGAGGTGGGGGGGGGATGAAGAGAGGAACAGGGCTTGAGACTTTGACCCTTAGAAAGACCACAATGGCAAAGATCCGGAACTAGAATCTGGATCTGACTCTTCAGAACAAATAGGTATTTCAATCATTTATAATAAAAGAAAAGACAAACAGCATAATCAGTGGAACAAATTTCACGAGCACAGATCCATTGTCTCATTTTAAAAACCTGCATGTGAACCCAGGGAGTAAAATATGAATGTGGACGAATCCGGTCCTCAAAAGCCCCCAGACAGTCCACGTTTTTGCTCCCTCCTAGTTCCCTAAAAACATGGGACTGACTGGGGGTCCCCAGGGACCGGATTGGGAAACACTGTCCTAAAAGCAGACATGCAGTGAGGTTATGGGGGTGCACTTCCATGGCCAGAGGGGGCGGGCCCTTACCCATGCATGGGGCCAGACTGAGGGCCGCTGTTGGTGATGTTGTTGAGGAGGTTGCTCATGCGTGGGTCCTGGGCACTCTCCTCGGCCGTGCTGAAGTGGTAGTCCATGACCTTGTCCAGAATCCTGTGAGGGATTCCTCCTCCGCGGTCTGAGATTCTGCAGCAGGACGGCAAACGGCTCAGACACACGGCAGCAGTTTCAAACTGCACCTCGTATTAAAGATACCCTTCACTTTAAGATGCCAAACAACAGTGTTAGGAAATGGAAAGCAACAATTCTACTGTAATAAGCCTATTGGTACGAGTTTGGTCAGTGCTATTTACTAACCTCAGTGATGACAACAAGAAACAAAGAACATCCAGCATTTTAATTTCATTCTATGCTTCATATTCAGTTAACATCAAAAACCAGAGCTTGGATTCCAGCTATAACACACACTGCATCACCTCAGCCGTACATCCTATCCGTTAGAAGATTAACCCGCTGGAAGGGCAGGTTGGCTGCTGTGTACAGTACAGTAAGCATGTGCACATCTGCCTGTCAATATGTTCCTTCCCTCATACAGCTATTAGAGGTTCAGACACAATAAAGGGAGTAGATGCGATGTGAACATTAAACAAAGCGTGCAGATTCGTTACGAGCCATTTGCTCCTTAAAAATTAACACATTTGACCTTACTTCCTTACCCTCTCAAAAATGGGCTGTCCCCCCCCCCCACAAGTAAATATTATGATTATTAACACACATACAGTAACTCTATAAGCAAAGTCCTTGTGAGAACTTATCGAACGGTTTATCGAAGAAGCCCTGCTACTAGTTAACCACTCTGGCAGTGACCGACGACTCCACTTTGCCACAGGAAGTGAGCGTGAACGACAGAACTGTCAGCCGAGCAGCAAAGCACAAGGACACAGCGTTCCACGTGAATGCGCCCAGGAAAGGTCACCACGACACTAACGTGCACGGTAAACAAAAGGATGACGCGAAGAAGCACTTAGCGAGGCTAACCGTTTTAGAAACAACAGTCAGGTGTTCTGTGGCACTCCTGCATGATCTTCCTACTCCAGACACACCCCCAGGGTCGCTGTCATTTCTGTTGGGCGGGGGGGGGCTACCTCTTAATCAAGTCACCTGCTTGACATGTGGTCATCACTCCGGCAAACTAAATTTATGCCGCAGTCAGAGTTTACATTCCCGTAGCTCAACAGGTACAGTAGGGTGCTAACAATCCAAAGGTCGTGGGTTCAAATCCCAGCGAGCACACATTACATTCTAACCCTTCCCTCGACTGCAAGTCTACTGATGTCAGACAAATGTAAACATACACCCGTGAAAGGTCAAGAATGAGCAGAGGACGACTGTTCGAGGATGTGGGGTGAGGCGCATGGCTCACCTGATGACAAAGTCGGTATCGTTGTTGGCGATGGTGACCACTACGTCAGGCACGTTGTAGGGTGTGTCCAGGTGGCTCTCCATGGTGGCCCTGAGCAAAGGGGAAAACAAATGAAATCATGCTTTATTTGTCATTTGTAGATCGAAGAAGCAGGAAGGACAGCACCTGGCTGTGGTCATGCCATCTTGATACACCCAGCATGCTCTCCTATGAGGATGAAGCCAGGGTCGGAGTTCAGTATCAGCCATTCTTCTGGTGCCATGGAGCATTTTTTCAGGGGTTAACGGTCCTCAGAGTCATAACCGCACATTGCATGCGAAACGTCTTGTGCGCCAATATGTATGTATGTATGCCGTCTATATTGTACCCATGTCAACATTCAACACTGCACTACTTAAACTTGAACAAACCATCATATCTATCACATGACACTCCTACGTTTGACCCTCTCCGTCGCGTCTTTAGTCTCTTGCATTTATTCCGTCTGTAACTGTCAATCGTCTATTGTCATGTCTCCACCAGTAGCGAGCTGCCAAAAAAAAAAAAAATTTTCACCGGTCATATGGTAATAAAGTCATGCGGTCATGTGGCAATAAAGATTCGGACGACTATGAACGTGTGTCACTGTGAACAACACAGTCGCTCTGGGCCGTTCAGAGAATCTCACGATGCATAGAGCTAAAGCCAGGCCTGGGTACAACGCCGTTTAGGGACTATGATCACAGTGATGGTAAATGCACCATTATACTGGTAAATATGTAATTAAATAAGTGAAATGACAGGGGTCACATACAGCAGCTGACTGCTCCCCTGAAATTTTGGCAGACGTGGCAGGGGACTGAGGCATTGAAGCACACAAATATTTGTCCTTGACGCTTACAGTGGTGCTGCTGGGAAAAGGGGGGGGTATGCTTTCAAAGTCCACCCCCACTCTCGCAGGGTTAGGCTGAGGTGAGCACAGGACCCAGACTGGCACCGCGGCCTGTCGTTCTAGAAGGAACGTGACAGAGGGTCTGCTAAGGCTTCCTGCCAAGGGCAGTATGTTCCAGGCCTGACCGCTCAGACTGCGTGACTCGGCATTTTGACGGACAGCCGCGCGGGAGCTGGGGGGGCGGGGCTACAGACGACGGCTGCCCAGCACTCAGAAGTGACAAAATCCACGTCAGACCAAGCAGAAGGTCTGAGGAAGGGAGCACAACTTAACACAGCTGGACATTTTACTGAAGCACATTGTCCGATAAGATCCACACATGTCCACTTCAATAACTGATTTTTCATTATAAATGGAATATGCCCATAGAGTTTGACATACAATTAACCAAAGAAAATAAATGATTTCATAACCTTAAGTAGCATTTATGTTTGTAGTAGTTAACACTTATATTCACGAGGGTCGTTTGTACAGATTGCAGCCTTCAGGCACTGAGCACTTTCCGGTCCCAGAACGTGACTCCGCTCACATGAGCAGAACACGTAATCACACGGTTTGCATGGGGGGGTGGAAAGTAACTGAAAAAAGGGTGTGGCCAACAAATCCTCAAGCCTGTGCTCAACCCAGCAGACACCAGAGCAGACTGGAGGAGGGTAAGGAGGGCAGTCTGGGACCACACACCAACAGCATCCTAATGGGGCACGAGATGCCACTGCCCCCCCACACCAAACAGTGAGCCCATTCAGCAGGACCCACTGGCATGGAGACCTTCTCCATGCCAATCACCGTCTATGTCAACATCACAGAGACTGGCAAGACTCACCATGCTAGTCTGAAGAGCCAATTTCAATTTCCATTTGGTCCACAAGCCTGTGTGCGGACTTCATACCGTGGGAGGGGGGGAATTATACTGTATATAGACGCTCTGGAAAAACACCGAGGGGGAAATTCATAATCTTTATACCGCATGCTGAAGGATGTCTATAGGAAAAGTCTGTCCACTGGAAATTTCCAGACCTACTTTTCTAGGTCTTGTGGGGGAGCACATTCGCCTCCCAGCAAGTCCCGAGGCTTCCCAGACAGCAGGATGCAGATACACGCGGGCAGTGTTTCCACAGCAAGGTCACCCCGAGACGTCCCTCAAAGACCACGACAAGGACATGACCCTGCACCTTATTCAGTACACCAACTGTTTTCTTTTAATGTTATTGATGTTACATAGAATGCAACTCTATCCCACTGCCTCAAACACTATTACATTTATAGTACGTGAGATTCTTGCACTAAGTGAGCCTACGACCTCTGGTCATCGTACGTACACACATATGTCAATGAGGCTACGTTCAGACTGAATGGACTCATCCGTTTTTCTGCCCGAATGTGACTCAAATCTGATTTTTTTCAGGGCTGTGTGGACACACAAATCCAATCTTTTTATGTCAGATTTAAGTCACTTTCATACGTGACCTGAATGTTGGTGGTCAGACAGGGATTCATGTGGTGTTTTTTGCCTTTACACAAGCGCTGTCATCACACAGCATGGCAAAGCAATGGAGGAGAACGACAGCGGAGAAACATGCCTGCGTTACAGTTAGGCACAGGACACCTGTATTTATGACTCTGCCCCCCCCGAGATCCGACAGGAAGTAGGAGGGCGGGTCGTACCTCATGGAGTTCTTCAGCAGCTCCGGCAGGATGTAGTCGAGCGGCAGAGGGATGAACGGGAAGCGCGCCGCTACGTGCCCGTTGATCCGGACCCGGGGCGAGTTTCCGTACTGGTGCTCGCACAGACGCCTGTGGGGGCAGCAGCCAGTCCGTCAGTAAGGGAGCACGTGGGGGGGGGGGGGGGCGGCTAATGTGTTGTGATGGGGGTCAGGGGAACGGTCCAGGATGGGGTCATGTGCAGAACATAGTTGGCAGAATTTTCCGGGTATATCGAGCGCTACACACAAGTCTTCGCCCATCAGACAAAATGTCATACAGCTATTTGTCAAAGCAGTAAGTTTGCCCGCCCTTAGAAACACAACTCAACACCAGAGTATGTAAATGCACAGCAACAAAAAAAATTCTGTCTGTTCTCCAGAATGATATCTGATTGGAGGGCTAGATGAACACGGCTTCAGCTCCCAACCCCCCCCCACTGGGGCACCCCAGCTATTCTGTGTGTTTGTTAAGTTTCATCAGTAGCTCACTTAATTAGCAAACTTAGTTCATAACTTCATGAGGTATTCATTAACCCAGTATGTTACGGCAATGAGCTGACTCAAAAGCATCAGCACTTCTGGAGAGCTTTTCAAAGGGTTAGGCTAACACACAAGACAAAGACAGTATTAGTTTTACGCCCACATACAGACAGTCCTGGACATGATACAAGCGGGTAAAATAACCGTCATGTGCATAAATTGGCTGAGTTACGTCATGGGCGGCCAGGGAGGCGTGGCTATGCGCAGAGCCTGCTGACTCAGGCCGGCGTCACCGTGTGAGGGCAGGCCTGGAAGTGTAATGGCAGGCCGGCGCAGGAGTGGATTATTGGGGGGGGGTTGAGGGGTGGGTGGAGTCTGGGCATATTTCTAGAGAGTCTGAAAAAGAAGTGCACGCCGTTCGCACGTGTACACACGTGCGCTGCACATGCTCGCGCGACGGAGCCGCCGCACACCGAACGCTTGCCGCTGACTACTGATTAACTACCATTACAAACAAGTCTGCAGACCGATATAAGGCCTTTATAACATGTCAAAGCAGGCCCAGCTAGGACACATGACCTTCAGACAGACAGAACGCTCCTCCCCCACCCCGCTGAGCCATCCTCACTGCTCATGCCTTACAAGAAGCGTAGCGAGACCTTGTTTACGAAATTCACGGCAGTTACTTTAATGGGAGCCCTGCCCACTGACAAAAAAAAAAAAAAAAGTGCGCGGAACGAAAAAGAACAAAACAAGAAAAAAAAATGAAAAGCAGGGATCCAATTGGTTCATTTGGTTGCTATGAACTCGGACCGGCCAATCAGGTATCAGGAGGGGGGTGGGTGTTTTCTATTTCAGTGCCGGGGACTTCCTGTACCAGTACATGTGCATTTTTCTTCCGTGAGCTGTGGTGCTACAGCCTTTTGTTTGCGCCCAGCCCACATGCTGACTACAGGGATCTCAAGAGAACAGAACTCATAAACAAGTCATCAAACAAGTCAACAAGCCTCAAAACAAGCTCTGCATGACCTTTTGACTTCCCTAATTGAAAAAGAACTATTTAACATTCTGGAATTCCCCCCCCCCCCCAAAAAAAAACAAAGATAAAACCTTACTCAAATCAAAACAAGTTCTAGTGTTGTTTGCCGGTTAGAGTATATTTCTCCTTAATAAAACGTTCCAATGCTTCCCCTTTTTAAATTCAGCTACAAATAACAAGCACACATCCAAAAAATATTAATTTTATTTGGAAAGCTAAAGGCTGAGTGAATATTTGCTAGTAGCTTGAGAAAAGCACTGAACAGCACTGAACAAAGCAAACGCAACTGCACTGTAAACTTTCTGGGGCAGGAAAACTGGCATGTGGGCCAGACACACAAAGCGCAGCCTGAGCACAGACGAGGGGCTGACAAGAAGGGGGGGGGGGGCACTCACCGGGCAAAATCCACCCACTTCTCAATGATCTTTTTCGGTGAAAGGCGCCTGCAGATTATTCCCACGAAGTCGGGCTGCAGGAGCAGAGACACGTGAGCACAGACACAAACAGCACTTTCACTCCTTATTTACGCCTGTCCTGGTTTCACCCGCGGACGAGTCACTACCCAGAGAGTCTCAGGTTTGAGCCTGTTTGCCTGCCATATGCCAGCAAAGCTCTTTTTGGGTCATATGTGAAAGATGTACACAAATATTAATTCCAGAATGAACCGGAGCTACTCTGCCACAGATGGGAACGAGTACTCAGATTACTCAGATTAAGAGGCTATTCTGACTGTCCGCAAGTGTTTTTGCTTTGCTTCACTAGACAATAAAAGAGTAGAATGAGACTGGGACACGGATACAAGAGTCACACTCAGGAAGTTGCGGGAAAGTCCGCCGTCCGTGCCAAAGACCCCGTATTCATATCAGTCTGGCAGAGCGTGCAAGATCTCGTGAGCCCGGTAAATTGAGCTTTGGAAGCCCAGTGACATTTAACAGGCATACCTCTAAAACTTAAAATGAAAGATTTTCTGTTCTTCCACAATCCATTAACTGTGAAGTAAATATTAGCCAAGAGCATCTGTTCAGCCAAGTCACCCCCATGAAATGAGACTCGGAGAGAAATGTATTTATAGAGAGTTGCGTAACTGGGCCGTATAGAAATATTACACCGGGACCCCTGGATACCCGAAGGCGTGATTTCAGGAAAACGGCCGTGAGAAGAGCAGGTCGAGGGAGCCACGAGTCCGTGTGGATTTAGTACAGACAGTGGCTTTATTCACGGATTATGGGGGGGGGGGGGGACACTGGGATGCTAACATTGGTAATTAAGTTATACAGGGTGCAGTTCTTTGATTTCACAATATTCTTTTCTTCTGGATTTAAGAGGATAGTAAGACCTTCTAAGAAATAACTTCAATAAAAATAAACCAATAAAAGGAATTCACAAGATTACATCTCCAGTACAAAGTACCTGAACCCCATACCACCAAAGCATCCTGACAAGAAAGGAACGGCAAAATTGGGGACGTACGTTGTCCTCGTGCAGAGCGAGGTGGTGCGAGGCCAGCATCCGGATCCCCAGACGTGAGGTTAGCGTGTTGTCCAAGAAGCTCCGAATCAGGGTCTCGTCCTGGGAAGGAAACGACACAGAAAATGAGCCCAGAACAGAAGCTGAAACCAAGTTAATGAGTTTTAATCTTCCACAAATTTCACATACTTTTCCATCGCAAGAACATATGCATAAATGCGCCCACCACAAAAATTTAGACATTAAAAAGAATACTCAGTAAGGTAACCATGTTACATTCTTTGTGCCTCCTTTTATTCCGCACATCTGACTAACACTTGCGCATGCGGAGACACTTCCATTAAGCATAACAGCCATATAAAATGTCCTTAATTGACGTTCTGCAGACGCCAACAGGCTGAGTACTGCACCATTCATCCCCTTTATGTGGGACCAGTCTCCAAGCAAACATCCCCCGGAGACTCGGAGATGGGCCATCTGAACGAGAACTCTAAATATTTTAAGTTTTCCCGGCTCGACTCAGCACCCCCAACGTAAGCGCGGTTCAGACAGTCCCATCTGGAGAAGATTGAATCATCATTTACTGATACTGAGGCGATGTCCGTACTATTCTCTCTGAAACCTCTACTTTAAAAAAAAAATTTAATTAAAAAAAAGCACATACCTCCCCCCAAACCCCACAGAGCAGCAGCACCCCCCGACCCACCCACCTGCAAGTGCTTGCGACATTCCCGAAACCCCTCCGCCAGCATGGTCACCACGTCCTTGTGGTCGTCCAACAGCTGCTGCACCAGCTTGCAATACTGAGCCTCTGTCTCCTGATCCTTGATCTGACACAGGGGGAACATCACCTCAGGCAGGTCACTGCAAGAAACTGCTTATTTCCTCCCCAAGTTGAGAAGATCTGAGTTACTCACAAGTTGTACTAACAAAAAAAACTGCCATAAAGCCTATTATATTAAAAATCCGTTAAATACAATAGTTCATAATAACGAATGCGATACTCATGAGAACAGTACAGTGGGGTACGCATATACTTTTATCATTACTATATTATTACTTCTATGACTGTATTGTTAATTTTCCGACTTACAAACAGACTCCAGGAACGGATCTCGTCAGTAACCTGGGGGCTGTCTGTACTACAAAACTAATGCGCAAGCAACAGTGATGATTATTCAACAATTTACAGAGAAAATTCTTTTCTTCTACGTACATTTTAACGCCACGTAATTCAGGCCATACGGTACGTCATTTAGTAACATATTTAAGCTACACGCTATGATGTTCCAGTCAGCAATTTCACAATTCCCAGTCAGCTACTTTAGGATGAAGAAATTGGTGATGAGTCAGCGTACACACACGCACACACACGCACACACGCCTTCACTCACCACTGATTTCCGAACACTACATTAAGCAACAAATATGAATCAGTGACACAGTTAACAGAAAAAGGGCTTCCAAGTTTGAGCGAAACAGCCGTATTAACCCGGACCCGAGGGCTTACGCTGGAATTTCTCCCATCTACACCTATTCTGCTCCATGATACTAGAAGATCAATTATGAAATTTTCCCACAGTGACTAACCGCATATGGTTAGGCAAAGAAAAATAGAATAACATGAGTCACATGTTCTGTACATGAGTCTGCTAGATACAGAACATCCAGGAATTCAGGGGGTGACTAAGCCAACCATCTCAGCAGAAATGGCATCAAGACCCAGGCAGTCCAAATATCTATATTCGTCTAAAACCCCCCCCCCCAAGCACTGAACGCTGTGATGCCCATGTCAATTCCAGCGGTCGGAACAAATGCGACACCCGCTTAGTCACTTGGGCACTTCTGCCAAGCGGCGGGCATGCGTGACGGCGTCTCCCCTTACCAATCACACCGGGTCGGCGCTATATATGGAAGCCCTTCAACTTGGTTAATAGACACGTCCTCACATCGTCCATACTCAAGGACCCATGCTCTCACTTACCGCTGGGAAGTCGCTCAGCATGTGGTACGCCCGAATGTAGAGCTCGTGCTGGGGGAGGGAAGGCAGCGCATGGGTTATAAATCCCAATAGGGGACACCACCCCAGTCACAGTTATCACTGAGGAGGCACACACAGACGCTCAGCTATGGAGGCACGGTATACAATGTTAATAACAATGACATCATAATACATACTAATAATACCAATAATAATAATAATAATCATCATAATATCAACATTTGATCATTAAGAATCATTATTTTATTAACATCATCATCATCATCATCATCATCATCAATATCTTCCTTGTTCTTCCAAGTGAAGATCAAATTCCTGCAGCACACTCCACAAGATACTGGATGGGAGGTCCACATGAGTTTTGGAAATTGAACAAAAGTTCTTTGTCGGATCACGTGCCGGACCCATTGAGTTTTGGTCCTCGGCACTGTGACATGTGATGAGGGAGCCTGACTTTAGCACATGGACGGCCTCATCGCGGACACAAAAATGGAAACGGAAAGGGAAAAGAAAAACGAGTTTTGGAAGTTGCGGTGCGACTACCGAGTAATAATAAGCACAGAATTGTCATTCAAATTCGTTTGAAAACAGGAAGAGAACAGCTTGATTTACAGCCCTTAAACGCATCAAGTTACAGCCTTTACAGTCAACACTGCTTCAGACCTGCCAAAAACTGAGAACCCCCCCACAATCACGCCCCCTCAGCTAAACAGCTGTTGTTTTTGCTCAGCAGTGAAATAGCACTTATTCCACATATTTTCATGCGTATCTGATAGCGATTCGCTGCTACAGGCGCTGTGTGTACACAATCAAGCATCCGGTGACTCCATCTCGTCGATATTTAGGTTACAGGGCAGTCGTATTCGGCCAATTAGTTTGCAAAGCAAAGAGAAACCCGATCCAGCTCATCGAATTGTCCCCGCCCTGCTGTTTGGAGCACGCAGGAAAACAGGCTCACTTCAGGAGCTGCTCCCCGAACATAAATGCTGCTGGCAGCCAGCAGGGGCAGATCTGGGACAGAGGTCACCCAGCGCCCGTCTCTTGGAGGAAAACAAGCCAAAGCTATATGCTAGGAAGGCGTCTTATTGCAGTCATCCAACCGAGTTCATGTGGGGAAAGGGGATTCAGAACTGGCAACCTTCTAGCTTATAAAAAACAAAAACATGTCACAAAAGTATAATATGCAGTGGAGGGAAACAGATCTGGCGAGTCTTTACATTAAAAATGAACGGTGAATCCAGGCAAGGCTGGAATCTGAACACACCACAGTGACAGGCATTATAAATAGGTGCGCAGTTTTAAATATTTATCGTAGATCTGGGCAAGGTCAAAATGAGCGAGCAGCGGCGTGCCAACGACGGCTTTGCAGGTTGCAACTCAAGCGGAGGGAGAGCGATGCGCTGTTCATTTGCATTGACATATCGTGGTATTTTGCCGTAAAGATATTTAAGGCGAGATTTTTATTTTTCACTTTTCTATCGTCAATAGCAAAACACATTGGTGCACATTGTGCAAACCAAATGAATTATGCATAAACCAGATATTCTGGAAACTAATTCTTTAGTGTGCAGAGAACAACTTCAATTGCACCTCAAATATAAAAATAACACTGTCAGAATTCTTCAGTGCAAATACATCAATAAAAAAAATCTTAAAACTTTCACTCTTAAATCTTCAATAAGAGTAAACCGTGTACAAAACAGCATATAAAACAAAATGCAACTATACGTTTTCAAAAATAACAGAGATGCTTAGCATCAGTCTGCCTTTTCTGTCTTTTAAAGGAAGTTCTGCTTGCAAATACTCCAGCTATTCTAGGCTGACTCTGTGTCACTTGTCTGCTTGATTTAGCCCTGGGATCGACCACCAGACTCTCCTCTTTTCGCCATGCCTGACGTTCTTCATGCACACACAGGTGCCTCTACTTAAGACGTTGACATCTACTGTATTGCCACCTTCTGCCGTTATAACTTTCCTGCATAGTTTACAAACGATGATCGTTTGGTTACAGGACATCAGACCTAAATCAAACACTATGTGGAAGTTGCTCCTTTTTAGGAAGCATCCTCAGAAACTGACACACAGTCTATGCTTTTGGCCCTGCTGGCTTCCACTTTGTTAGCTTATCCAGGGGCCTCTACCACAAAACTGAATTTTTGGGCTATCACCCATTTAGCGAACGAAAAAAGTCCATTTAAACTGGGGCACCTTAAATCTGATAAGTAATGTGACAAACCAACAAATCTCGTTTCGTGATACAGACCCCTGTTTGTGAAACTGTTGATGGTGCATTGCAATATCTTTAATATCAACATATGACAGTGACAGTATCACACACTGCACCGGTATTATCGTGGGCAATATGGCTTGGCACAGCTCTTCGGGGGGCGGGGACTTACCACTTGCAGGATAGTGGGGTTGCAGCCAATGATGAAGGGTAAGTTACGGAAGCCTTTGATGCGATGGGCAATGCGCACGGGCAGCTCCTTGTGCAGATATTTGGCACTGCTCTGGGGGGGGGGGGGGAAGTAAGATGAAAGG
>JAODJW010000038.1:9431409-9447124 GCA_026777045.1 Hyperopisus bebe
GGGGGGGGGGGGGGGGGCACTCACTGAACAGGAAGCTCTGCTGCTGGGAGCTGAACCGCAGCATGGAGACGGAACGCCGGCTGGCGCGGAATTCCCCATAGGCCACACTGGCCCGGGGGTGGATGAGCTTCACTATCCCCCTCTTGCCCCCCGCCGCCAGGACAGTGCATGGCCGCAACACGCCCCCATCCCGAGACATCATCAGGCGTGTCCAGGACAAGGAGAAGAACTCCTGGGAGTCAGAGGGGGCAGGTCCCAGAAAAAAAAGGGGCAGAATAAGGCACCAGAGATTGTAACAACTGTATGGAGTGCCCCCCCCCCAGTGGCATGGGAAGGAATTGCAGGGGGCACCCAGGTGAGCAAATATGGTAACAGGCAGACAGAGACTGCACCTATGGAGGGGGCAAATAGGGCAACACTGGGGGGGGGGGGGAATCGAATAACAGGCAGAGACTGCACCTCGGGGGTCTGAGTGACAGGGCAGGGAAGGCACTGACCTCGCCAGGCACTTTATACTTCTTGAGCACGTGGCCGGTCTCACAGTCTATCAGACACACAGATTCCCCCCCACAAGTGGCCACGACGCGGGACTCCTGGCTGGAACCTGCATCAAAGGGTTAAAAAAAACAGCAACGCAAAAGGAGGGTAAATGCGGCCTCATCCCAGCAGGCACAGACTCAGGCTACGTCCACACTGCCGCACTGTCATCAAAAAACAAACATTACTTTTCATCTTTCGTCTACATTTTCATCCACTAAAATGCTCTTTATAGCCATATACTTCTGAAAACTCTGTTTTAGTGGTGCAAGAGGATTTCCCTATAAGGGAGGGATTAGCAGTCTTATCGGTGCAGTGTGTCTGGGTCGCTAGATGACACACAGTTTTGGATGTGGCATTAATTGTAACAGGGAAAAAGAAACAAACATTTAACAAAGTATCCATTTATTGAGTCCTGGTTGCATTTCTGCTGGTCCAAGCTTCCCGTAGGCAAATTTGGAAAAATGTCGAGCTGCGGCAGTCACTTTTTATGCATTTTCCCCCTAGAAGTTAGTGTATATGCTACTTTTAAACTTTCATTTCGGTTTGTAAATTATAAATAACCTCAATAAGGGTAAGTTAAATTGGAACCGTCATCCTGAGTGTTTTGTAGACCTTTAGCTACGATGCCCAGGGTGGGTAATTTAACACTTGATATAAATGGTGCTTCAGCTTCAATCAGCGACATAAGCACACCTGGGATGTACACTTTCATCATTCCCAAAAAAAAATATTTAAAAATGCTACCAAGTGAACCAATCACAGTTCTTGTGGTGTGCGTTGCCATGACGTGTAGTTCATGTGTGCCAGGCTACTGCGTAGGGCATGCAGCCGCACTGTACTTACAGTGTCGAATTGACGCAGAACTATAAATTAGGTGTTATACTCACTGCAGTCCTCTAGGGGGGGCTCAAAGGCACAGGCCCACAGCTGAGTGCTGAAATCTTCAGGGCTGTCCCTCTTACTGTGGCACTGCAGCACGTGGAGGGGCAGCAGGGTCACAGGCTCCTGGGAGAGACGGCACGTGTGAGCGGGGGCCAAAAACGCCTGGCGCCGGGGACGCTCGGACCGAGTCACGTCACAGGGCCACAAAGCTCGTGTTCGGCAAACAGAACCATGATCTGGGATCTCGGCGGACTGGCTACCTTGGGCTTGGCGTCGTGCGCTTGCGTAAACGAGTCGTCCATCTTCTTCCCCTTAAGGGGAGTGGCCTTGCCTGGGCCGTCCCAAATTCTGAGGCCTTCCCCCCTCAGCCTTTTCCCACTGGGACTGCCCTGCCCTCCATCACCTTTTCCAGAGCTTTCCATGGGCTTGTCGGCTTTCACGGGTGTGGTCAGCAAGCGGATCGACTTCCTGGGACTACCCAGCCCTCCATCACCTTTTCCAGAGCTTTCCATGGGCTTGTCGACCTTCACAGGGGAGCCCTGCAGGCGGCTGGACTTCCTGGGGCTGTCTTCAGCGGGTGGTATGTCGGCTCTCCGGGCTCTCTTCGGAGTGCTGCCCTCGTTTTCGACCGACCCTTTGGCCTCCCGTTTCCTCTTGGGGGTGGACAGCACATCTTGCTATAACAGGAATGAGCTCTGAGCAAAAGTCCATCCAGTGTACAGCAATGTCTAATTATCTCTAAAGAAGAACAGGTTCGGTACAAGTTTGACTTTCCAGAAACTTTCCATTCCATGGGAAGTTAAGCTGGGGAATTTTGGAACATGTGGGAATTAACAGAAAAACTCCCAGAATTTTGTAGCCCTAGATACAGCACGTAATAAATGTACTCATCTGCACTAAGTGTTCAGTCCTTGCACATTTTGCTCTACGGTATGTTCATTTGTGCTTTAGGTTCCCTGCTTTTAAATGTGCAAGAATTTCTCTGTGGGATCAATAAAAGCTATATAATGGTGGACAGCAAAATGCTCAATTACTAATGCTTCTGGCTGACAATTAATACCGACAGCTGATAGTTCCGGAAATGAACTTACGCCAGCCTCCTTCATGGCACTAACCCCAACCAGTGAGCGCAGGTACTCTTTCGCAAGCATCTCCACCTAGGAGACAACAGGATAAGCACCCTCCTAACACACACTAATGGAAGGTAATCCTCATTCTTGGCACGAGCTTGCGGACGTTCCTGCACCAAGACAGAGCTTCTCACCCTCCACTTGATGTAGTCATTGACAGAACTGGGGCCATACTTTATCTGACCCTGTGCCACCTGCACAAACTTGCGCTCCAGAGTTTTCAGCTTCTCTGCTGTTGGGTTATCAGGCAGAGAGAAATTTGCCTCCCACAATCCAACCACCTATGTATATATAAAAAAAACACGACACATGCACACAAGTCAGCTTATGCGAAGCAAATAAGATGTGGTTAAGATTTATATACATCCCCTAAACCCAAAATCCTGACCATCTGACAATGACGAAAGATGTCGATCTTGCACGATGCGGATTTAGCCAGTTGTATTATCTAAATTAAATAATAAAGGAGGGGAAAACATCGTACCCGTTTCCTAAGATTTTCACTCTCGACATGGCGCAGGTGGTGTGCCAACGAGCTGATGTCTTTGCCATTGAAGACCCTCAGCTTAGACAAGAGGAACATCAGTTTGTATTGGTCACTGACCTAGAAGACACAAGCAGACACAAGCGCCGGTCAGACGCCAGTAACCGGCTCCGACGGCACTTAACGATGCTCCCCAAGGGGGGGGAAACACTCTGGGCGGCTTCTCGTTCCGTAAGAAAGAACGAATTTGAATGCGAATTGCAGGCCAATGAGAGGGGAAGGTGCGAGTCACCAGAGAGTCATCTGTAAGTCTGCAGGGAACAGGCGGAGAAACTGCTCCTCACCGTGAGGTAGATGTTCCCTTCGAGCTGCAGCTCCTCCAGGGCACACAGGGGCTGCAGACAGGCCACATTCTCCATGTTGTTGTCAGAGCAGTCCAGCACGCGCAGGGAAGGCAGGCGCAGACCTGAGGGCAGGCCCTCCAGGCGGTTCCCAGATAAGTCCAGCCGCTCCAGGCTACAGAGCCGGCAGAGCAGACAGACGGGCAAGTCCTTACTGCATAAGCCAAGCTTTGACAAGCTAGAGGGACGAAAGCAAAGAGGCAGGATACTCAGAGGAAGACTATACCCGACAGCTACCAGTGTGAAGCGGGAACCTTTTCATTTCAGGCTAAATAGAGAGATCTTCCCGGGTGGAAGAGCACAGTGCAACAACGTGATGCTTCAGATTAGAAAACAAAATATAATTTATTCATTTTAAAACATTTTGCTTGGTCTGGTTGCACAATATTAATCCACTACATACCACTCTCAAGTATAACTGAAGTAAGACCTATGGCTTGTTTTTTAAAACTGAACGAAATTTTTAAAATGTAAAATAGAAATATATTTTGAAAAATACAAATTCAATAACAATACAGGCAGAATACTAGTAATAATCACATATTTGCCTATTTACACACCACACACTGCACTCGTCTGAAATGAACGTCATCTCGTGTGAAGGCTCACGTCCTGTAAACGATACGTACTTCAGCGTCCTGATCTGCTCCAGTTTGTCCGTTTTTGGAGTTCCTCTCTCCAGCAACATGTTCTCCGTTATCTTTACCATGGCTGATGTCGGGGAAGCAGAGGAAGGACTGAAACCAGCACCGGAGCAACCAAACTGACTGATATTATTGCATGGGCAGCAAATAGCTATATACTTTGTTAGGGGGTGTGACCAAGCAGCGTTTTTTAGAGGTTGGATTTCAGAGGGTGTGAATCGGTGTTGTGAGAAGTGCCCCATTAACACCTTTAGCCAGGGTTTCGTTGGCTATTCACGTGTAAACCGTTTCCTCTGTGAGAAGTGGCAGACGTGTTTTTCCTTTTTTGCTTTTGCTTTTACAAGTTTGCTACGACGCATGTGTTACTTGTGCACATGGTAATGAAACACACTAGGGGAAAACTGAATACAAATTCAGTTGTATTCATTGGGAAAACTTTAGATGCCAATAGCATTGGTTCCCAATTAGCTACTACACCACACCAAGTACAACACCAGAAAGACACGCAATAAAAACCGGACATTTAAAACAATTGTCCTCTAACCGGCTTGTTTCTAGTATTTAATGTCAGAGAGTCCACTACATATTGTCTGCCACTAAATGATACCGATATAGAAAAGGATCTACTTAAAATAAAGTACATATTTCGAAAAATATAGATTAATACATTATGAATAAACATCTTGAACATATACTCACTTATGACACGTGATTTTCCCCCCAGGTAAAAACTTATTTCAACTTTGACCCGGATGAAAACGCAAAGCATCGTGACGACGCCATGTTGAGCGTGTCAACTTCTGCTGCGCTTTAGCGCCCCTCCATCGGTCGGTCCCCTGCTTGTCGTGTACAGAGTAGTCGGTACTTCGGCTATATTCTGCTTTAGCGTGCCATGTGTATGACAGTGGTACACAGTCTACAGAAATCATCAATTACGCATCGTTTTGATTATAGTTTTATTCTTACTATTGTCCTTTGTGTCTGGCACATCTTTTAGTGTCATGGACTCCCCCTATCTAAATGTTTTTAAATGAATAAAATAAAATATATGGTATTACAAAGGAAACCAATAACAAACTGGGTTTTAACACCCAATGATTTTTTTACCGATGTGGTACACAGCCGGGTATTAACATCAAGAGTTTGCGACCCCTCAGAATTTGCTTCAGCTTCCGCAAAATCTGCTGAATGATCTTATTTCTGCCCATGAGCCTGGCTGCTTACATTCATAACTTTAGGAAATGTCTTTTCCCCCCAGGTATTTATAGTTTATAATACAAAAAGCACAATTATTGGTATTTTTTTTTTACAAATCACACAAAAACACATTTCTCAAGCTTAAAAACACAGTAGAGACAATCGTTTTTTTATTATCGCTTAAACTATTCTAATTCAAATCTTTGGCATATTTGGAGAATATACAATTTTAATAAAACGATACTACTGCCCAACATATTTCAAAAACACTATCAAAGACTGTACTTCTCATTCCTAGGGGCCTGTTGCACATTTCCCAGAATGCCGAGTGACAAACACAATCCGCACACCCAGCAAGTTTCCTACAACCCGCATTTCAGTTTGAGATCCTCTCTCTCTGTACTTCATAAATGAGCAACTGTCCATAATTACGTTCCAGATTCCTGGGTGAAAACTTACAAATATGGAAGCAGATATGAGAGTGTCTATGCTCTACGAAAAGTTCTTTTTGATTATCCCAAATTTACCAGGTACAATTTTAGCAGAGGCATATCGGACAGAGTTGCAATGACATGCAGAGTTTCATACGGGCACTCCTTGGAAACTCTGGGCTACGTCCAGCAGCTGTTTCCCAAGGGCTTCCTGCCGTCCACCAGGGAGGAACTCCGCTGACAGCTCCCTGTACGTGCTGCACACCCGGCGTTCACCGATGTCCTTCCGGTGGATGGCGTGCTTCCACCTGTGGCGAGCCTCGTCGTAAAGCATGATCAGCGTCCTGCGAGGGAGCTCCACTAACACTCGTACTTCACCTTGCACGTTTTCCAACTGAAGTTCTTCCAGCCGGTCGCTCCTACTCATCGTAACGACCGTGTCCGAGAGAAGACTGAGGGTGACCAGGCGTTCACCCCACAGCCAGCTGTCATCCAGATGGGGGTCAATGGCAGACCCCCGCACTGGGTCATAGTCCAGGTTGCATTGCTCCACGGGCTGAAAGCCCAGTAACAATGATTCCTGCCTCATTTGCATTACCAGATCCCAGCTACTGGCAGGCAGGCCACTGAATCCTCCTAAACGGACACGTTGCTTTTTGAAGTTCACTTTGGGCCCAAAGTCCTACAAAGAGAAGGCGGTGAAAAGGAATGGTTATCTTGAAAATATATAAGAAACCAAGAAACCTGAATTTGGCAATGCAGGTAGACACATTCAAGCAGTCTTGATTTATGTAATGCACTGTAGGTCAACTATATGGTGAAGTTCTATTCACACCTGCTTCCTACGGCCAGACTGCGACTCCTTCCAACAATCCTGGTCCATTCTCTTCACCAGCTCTTTTTCCTTCTCCTCCGACACGAAGTCTTTCCACAGAAAGACACCAGGGAAGGGGAACGACTCTTGAACACCACCCTCATTTCTTACAGCCTGCCGCAGGGATGGCTCATACTTGAAATAGTGTAACGTCTAGAAAATAAAAATAATATTAATAAAAAAACATTTCTTATTCCAAGAGACGACACCATGTTCATCTAATACCATAAACGGCACATAATTGTGATCTGCCGCTTCCAGGTCCACGACGGTCCTGTTGATGTGGCTGCATAAACTGGTAATATTGTTTTCAATTTAAGAGTCGACAGCCCAAAATGAAAACATTATAATTTACAGCAGAGTCAATAAAGCGCCAGTTACAGTTACAAGGTAATTCGCGAAACATACCGAGTGACTGCCGTCTTGTGCTCTTTCTTTACCGTTGATTTTTTCGCAGATAAGACAAGACCGGATTCCTTTACAGCCACAAATCTCGGCTGGTTTGCACTGTTCCGCTGCCATGGATCCTCACAGGAGGCCTGTAATAGAAACCATGCACCAACAGCAGCTGTGCAACGCATTATTGTGTTCGACAGGAAACCCTGGCTTGCCGAACGCTGGTTCCCAAAAGACACAGCGAAAGATAGAATAAATATTACGTTTCCAGTTTTATTGTCACGTGTATTCTGTGAATACAGTGAAATTCTTGTGTTACGGTTGTGTATCTGTGTGTGTGACCTGACTATTTAAGTTATACGGACTGTATATGGTGATACTTCATACATTCCTGTGGGGAATTTTTTCTTGCTTTACTCCATCTTGCTCTCCATATAGGTAAGACCAGGGTTGGGGGTCACAGTGAAGGGGCAGCCACCTACAGTATCCACTGAGATGAGGGTTATGGGCCTTGTTCATGGGCCCACAGACATGTGGCTATTCTGCCAAGGCTGGGCTCAAACTGGTGACCTTCTTATCACAGCCACAGAGGCTTAGCCTGCTGAGCCACAGACCTCCACCACCACATGCTTTTGATTTGAGAGTTTATGAAATGATGACATTGTATCATTATACTGGATCCCCATGGGGACATTCCCCTTTCCCCCACCCCATCTCACTCTCCATACATGGGACCAAGCTTGGCAGCGCAGGGCAGTCACCCGTAGCAACGCCCAGGGAGCTGGGGGTTAAGGGCCTTGCTCAAGAGCCTACAGACCTGCTGAGCCTGGGCTCGAACCTGCGACCTTCTGGTCACAGACACACACGCTTAGCCCTGTATTGGCTTTGCTTTTAAGTATCTCCAGTAACAATACACGAGAAAGAGAATTCTTACATTTTTTTATTTGAATCATCAGTAATATACAATCGTAGAAGTTTTCAACAATGACATTTTACAATTTTCTTCAATTGTACAAAGAAAAGTTCTTTTTTTTTTCCAGCGAGAATAACACATTCAAAGAGCACCTTGGACATCGTAACCTGAGCAAAGTGCTTCATTTGGTCTGGAATATTCAACCAATAATGATTTTACTGAAGGGATGCTGTGTCACGGGGAAAGCTTATCAAAAATGAAGTAAAACATTGTTGAGCTGGCTGTGAATTCTTCCCAGCGTCCACGGTTTTTTTTTTCCTGGAGCCGAAGCAGATTTCTCCTCACGAAATATTCGGAGCCTAATCCATCACATGGACGAATAGCCCGTGTTGTTACGATTTAAAAACATACGAAGGAAAACTGCAGCAAAATCCTCAATAAATAATCAATGTCAGAGGCCTCCATTAGAGAAAGATCGGTGACAACACTGCTCACTCAATACCCTCCTGTTTATCCTTGATGGCCACCTGAAAAGGTGTAAAGGGACGACATTACTACAAAAATTGCAGACATCATACTCATGATCTTCAGCATATAACACAAATCAAGCCACCTGCAGGGTTGATGACTTTGGTCAGCTGGCTGGAGTGAGATTTTCAATTTGAGACAAGTCAGCACACGCATTTACGTGTAAGTAACAGTTTTATTACCTTGTAGTCTGTAGGGTTTGCCAACTACCTCAACACTTCTGATGTAGCTAATTTTGGGTTTATAATGGAATAATATAGATTTGTGTATGATTTTTTTGCATGAGCTTGCGAGTCCGTAAGCGTGAGTGTCCAGATGTGTGAGAGCCGGAAACCTTACACTGGTGATGTGAAAGGTAACCAGTAATATGGCTGGTTCTTATTTCCACTGGTATAATGCTGGTCATGTGAACAGCTGGTAACACCTTTCCAGACTGCAGACCCATCTTGCAGCACACTCACCCTGAACCTCTCCTCCAGCAAGGACAGCTCACTGATGAGATCCGTGATCGCGTTGGTGAAGGCTTCCTGCGGGCTGTAATCTGGAGTAGTCTGGACGCGGATGACAATCTTGTGTTCTAGAGGATGGGGGACTTTGTACCCTGCAAAGAGCACCTGAGGGTCCTTCAGTAGCTGCCTAAAACGCACGGGGGGGGGGGGGGGGGGGGGGGGGGGAGGGGGGGGGCATGGAGTTAGAGGGGAATAAGATTTTGATTGGAGGATAAACACCAGTATGAAGCTAATAATTTTTCACGTAACATATACGTTGCGTTCTTTCTTTATGAACTCACGATCGAATGATGTTGCCGAGTGTGTGGTCTTCTTTGTTCAACGTGAAAAGGCAGGCATTGGGCACCTTGGTGTCCTTCACTATAGTAATTCTATACGTGGATACAATTATAAAATAAGAATTACAACTCGCATGATTTCAAAGGCTAAGTCTGCTCATTATCAACTGAATACCATTCATTCTCTCAAAACGCACTGCAGCAACGCGCCAATAAGTAAAGAAAAAGTAATGTAGCAAAGATTAAAAAAAAATAACAGAATCAGTTGGGATTTTTTTAACAGGGAGATATTTATAAATGTAAACATTCAAAAATGAAACATTAAAAATTGGGTGCATTTCTCCTTAGAGCACCACGCTACCATAGCCGGGTCGACATATACAGTGAAACCTTTACATACATCCACACACAAAGACGTGGTAACAATACTTACTTTTTCTCTCCCTCAAACAGCAAAAATGACTCAAAAGCTGGTGGTGCGTTCATGTTTTATCGGTTTATTTTGGAATCAGCTAGCAGACAAGCCGCTAACGAGCGCCTACTTTAAATAAAGTAAAATGGCCGCCAAAACAATGCGTTAGATTTTCCGGTCTCCACTAGAGGGCGGTACTTTCAGAAAACTATCCACTTCTCTTAGTGAATTATATTAATTTAATTGTTGTTTGATTCCTTATTAGGCTAAGCAAAAATATGACGCTTAATAAAAAGAAAATGTCTGTGGACAGTTTCTATGCAGACATGTTAAACATTGCTTGTCAATGGAATTTTGTTATGAAATCAATAAATTTGCAATATTTTTATTCAATTAAGCAAACGTCCCAAGATTTTCTGTGAGCATTGAATGTTAAGGGATCTATGCACATGCCGAGAAAGTACTAGGTTCGCATCCAATGATCACAGTCTTACAGACGCAGTGTGTTCATTTATCGTTATTTTATTTTACTACTTTTAAGCAATACAAAATAAACTAAAAATGTTATCAAAAAGTTATTCAATACATTTTGATAAATAGTAGCATATGGCAAATATACATAACATGTAAATGAAACTTCAAAATGCATCAAAATGGTTTGTCACTCCAAGTAATATTACTGCTTATTTATTTGTAATGTTCCCGTGAATACATTAACGGATTGACGGATTGTTCCTTACCCACGTCCAATTACCTCTAGAAGAAGTGAAGTTTTGGCAGTACACTCTGAGAAAAAGGGTAAAAATTATACCTGTCACTGGGACTGCACCCTCAAGGGTGTACCATTGATGGTACAATAATGCTGTTTGTACCTTTGAGATGTTCCTCAGTGTCCAGTTTTGTACCTTAAATGGTACAATTACCTACATACCTGCAGCTATAGGGTACAATTGACAGACCTTGAGGGTGCAGTTCCAATGACAAGGAAAGGTACAAATTTTACCCGTTTTTTTCCTGAGAGTGTAGTTCGGTAAGCGAATTAAGTCAAGATACAAAAGGATGGGACAGAAATCAAAATGTCATGTGGGAATATCTTATTCATTTGAGAAGTGATTGCCCGGTCAGAGCTACTGATGAAAATGAACATTAATCTGATGAAAGCAAGACTTTTTTTTAATGCAAAACCGACCTTTTATTAAAGCGTTCATTTTGAATATTTTGCTCATTATTGGGATATTAAGAAAAAAGGAGAGCTACATGCAGGTACCATGCAGGCCTATATTTATATTTGCATAAATTTAATCAATTATAATAATGTCTGAGGTTCATTTAGATGTGTAGTGCGCATTGCTTTGTGTTTATCCATTTTGTTCCTGGTTTTATATAATACTTGTGTGCTAGCATTTCTATATTTTCAAAACATTCTAGGAGTTTCCATTAAAAGTGACAACATCGTTTTCTTTTAGTTACGTGATTTTGTGACTTCCTCTTTCAAGTTCCTACTTCAGGGATGGATTATTCATCTGCGTCTCAACATTTGGAATAAATCATATGACCGGCTTGGACTTAAAAGTTCACAAAGATGAATAATGACTGCAGAGATGGAATCTGGTTTATTTTTAAGCTGCTTCCCCAAATAATAGATTACGAAGTATCGAAGTATGTTTCCTCTGTGCTGTGTCCAAAAATAATTTTTTAAATTAGGTTTTACAAGGTATTGGTCTCTGTTTTTAAACATATGTGACCAGTTTCCCAGTCAAGGATTAAGCCTAAGCCTAGACTAGCTTTGAGCTACAATGGTGAATCTCCATTGAAACGGCAGTTTAGTCCAAGACTAGTCTTAATCCTTGTTCGGGAAACCGGCCCATACTGTTTTAAACAGTGGTCAAGTAAACGATGACATGATGGTACAGTAGGTGGCACTGTTGCTTAGTACTAAGTCAAGCCCAGTATGTGGGAAATTTGTATGGCCTTTGCTGTGTGCCAACGAGTCATTGAGTGTTTCCCATAACAGTCCTCCTTTCTGCCCTGCTTACAGCGATCATGAAATGCATTACATGTGTGAGTCAGAGTATTTCCATAACTGAAGGAGAAAATCTTATAATTGGACATCAGACCTCAACCCATGGTTGCACCAGGAAGTCGATGCATGTGTCATCGAGGCCTACGATGTGCAAATCCCACACACAATTCTTTTTTTAAAGAAAAAAATAAAACAGTGGCTCCCCACCAAAATGAGGAAAACCTTATGAAAGTGACTCAGTGGTGAAGCATTATGTCATTTACATGGCAGTTAGACCTTGCAATTACCAAAGCTAACCTTGCAGTTATGAGACTCTGTTGCATTAGTCCACAAATGCTTAGCCAAACTTCAGGAATATAATACTGTCCACCCATGTTATTTATATGTGTAACATTTTTAATTGAAACATTTCTTTTCCTTGTAAACATGAAATATGCTTCCAGCAATGCACAAATCCTTCTACAAGGGTTACTTCCCCATGATATCTAAATGTATCTTTTCAAAATTCAACCCAGGAATGATTATGACATTTAATTGTTTGGTATTATTGATAAATGATAGATAAACAACAACTAGACAACTACAAATGTAAAAAAAAATATTTCAACTCCATTATTCTTGGTAAAGAACAACATTAAAATGTAGGTTGTTCATCTCTTGAGTGATACAAAAATGCTTATAGGCTTGATATTGGACCCAAATTTTAAAAAAAGTATAGGGTGCCAATTAATTTGAATAAACTTTCATATTTTCATATTTCACATTGTAGTAATAGGCTATTTTTTCCCCTTTGTCTCGTTACTTTACCTTTGAGTAGAATAACAAACATGGATTACCTCAGGGAAGGTATTCTGCTCTGTATGTTATAAGCTTTTGGTAAAAACACCAGCTACATACTAAGACTGTGCTCCTTCGTTACTGTTGCACAACACCAGATTACACATGGTCTGGCTCACTGATTAACTCCACGACTTAAGGGCAGAACTTAAACATTTCGGAAACATTCCATCATCACACCTTCACAGTAAACCGGCAGTTACCAAGCTGTTTTATTCATTGCAAGATGAAATTTGGACTTCATGACACAAAAAGAATAAACACATTTTAGCACAAAAAACAAACATCACGCAACTCAGACCACAACGAGGTCCCCAAGAGGCTTAAATTGGTTACTTATTCGCTAGCTTCCTATTCTCATAATCCCTGCCACCTTAAACAGATGTTTCGATAGAATCCCAGCTGATGTCATATTGCTGGTCAATGTCAATGCCTCTGTTAAAATGTTCAAAAACAGGCGAAACACCAACTGTTACACTCACTATATCCTTAGTTTGAAGGTGTTTTGGTAACACTTTACTTGATGGGGCAGAATTAACATAGCATTGTGCTATTACTAATATGTTAATTAACCACAAGCAGAGTCCTAGTTACAGAAATCCAGAGATGACACACATCTTCATTACTGAGAATAATGATGATGAGGCTCCTCTCTAGACTTCCGTATTTAGTTAAATACTGATCTCATCAGAATCATGATGCATCGTTTACCTCATGCAGTTACTGCATTTGTTACTATATCTGTTAATTTTGTAAACCTTTCTGACTGAATGAGTTGATGAATATCAAGTGAAATACGCATGATTATTCATCATTAATGAACAATGATGCATCTTGTATTCCAAGTAGCAGCTATATTTGTTCTTGATTTGTACTTCAGTAGTAACTGTTTAGTTTTCAAAAAGAATGTTGTCTGAACTTGGACTTTTTAAACCATGGACTGCTGTAGATATATGAATGTTCTCCCGTACTGACATTGACAAGATATGTTGCTGTCAATATGGCAGCACATGCATTATATCTACAGCAGCCTGTAGTGTAAAAAGTCCAAGTTCAGAGGGCGTTGTATTAGAAACTATACACCTTCTATTTCAGCTGACACGGATGCAGATAAGCAGCCAACTTCAGCATAGTAAATTCCCCTCTTGTCTTTTTCATTTCCCTATACTTTAGCGCTGTAGATTCAGGTGTAAAAGAAAGCAGGTGCTGTGCCGAAAATAACCAACTCAACGAATGTACAATGCCGCTTATAACAGTGATTCTCTAGTGGACCGCGAAGGTATTACGGCAAATATCCGAGACCGAAACAAATTAAAAAGAACTAATCCAGCGATGTGCTTAATAGAAACAAACTGTACAGCAAATGCAATTCATATTGTGCCCATTTACTTACCTGGCAGGGGAGAGACCATGATCACGAGGGTGGTTCACCCAGGGTGAGACTCAGCCTGCCTATCTATCTATCTATCTATCTATCTATCTATCTATCTATCTAATCACTGCTTATGAAAACCGCATCAGCCGAATAGTCAATGATACCTCATATTTCTATGGTCCTTTTCCTACATTTCAAAACCGTGTTGCTGATAAACCTGAAAACCAAGCAAGCACAAAGTCTTACGCCTTATCGTTGAATTTCTACCTTTTAATACTGTATATTGAAATATATATAATTTATATAAATGTCATTTGTGTGAGTTTGATCATGATAAACCATTTTAAATTAATGGCTTTGTTAGTTTTCTTTCAAAAAAAAAAAACCAAAACAAACAAACAAAAAAAAAAAACAACAGATGTGCAAAATTTCCCCATTTTGCATAGGTTTCCTTATTTTGGGTTGAGTGGTTCAGTGGGCGGCACATGTCTGTGGAACTCCCGGCCTTACACAAGGAACTTAACTCCCCTATAAAACGATCTCCTTCTTCATCTGGTTAACTTACCATCACGACATCAAATCATTCCAGCATGGAGGAGCCACATATTCTCCATATGGAGATACTGGGCTTTGAAAGGAGATTCTTTCCGAGCCAACATTACGTAAGTTTGGAGACAAATGTGAAGTTACAGATATTATCGGCTGTGATTTTGGGAAACCTTACTTTTCTCTGACCAGCTTGATAAATATATGCATTTGTTAAACTTTTAAGAACTGCAATATGCCTCTGAGGTTTGTTCGATTTGCAGGTGTACATGTTCTTAGTGAAATGGAGTGATCTGTCAGAGAAACTGGTCTACAGGAAATATCCGGAAATGTACATGTTACATGTGAGTAACTGCCTGCTGCCTTTCCAAATGAAACTCACTCGTTTGCCTTCATAGTTTGCCACTTCCCAAAGGTCAAGTCAGTCACGATGGTTTATTTATAGTAAACAAAATTGTGCAGAAGGAACTGAATACTTATTCTGGCACGCAAGGAGGATTTTGAAGGCAATTCATCTCTCCCTGGTTACAATATTATTGTTGCACAAATGGCCCTGAACAATAAATGAAAATAGTTCTATGCGTCATTGCAATCTGGGCTGTGTATCCCCTGTGCGCCTTGGTTAGCACAGCAGCGGCGGTACACTGACTGGCCATAATGTCTGTGTTTCAGAAAAGCCTGAAGGAAATGTTTCCCATAGAGGCTGGAGATATTGATGCCAAAGACAGGATCATACCGTCTCTACCTGGTAAAGATGTGCCTCACTGTCCCATTCTGAAGACAATTTTCAGGGGTCACGTGTTCCGTAAAGTGCAATTTTAATAAAGATGTACTTTTGCGAACCACATTTAATGTCAAAATATATCTGTGAAAAGCGTTATGCAGTGCTGCTAGATAGGTGCTTATCTCATGTAAAAAGAAAAAGAGAATAATTAGTAGTTAGTTTGGTCGCAGTATTTTGGCGAAGGAAACACCTGTTCTCACTAAGCTTCATTAACCGGACATAAAAATAAGTTTCTGGTTTCGTTACTAGTAATGAAGGCTTCTTTGTCAAGAAAGGGGGGAAATCCATTTTGAAATAGTGATGCACTTTAGAAAGTGGAGCTGAAAGATCGTAACATATTAATCTATCTTCGTTAAATATGTATATACCACTTAATAAAGCCAAAAACAAAGGATTTAGCTACTACAACTGTAGATACGAGTGTGCTGTAAGATGTCCGGCTGGATGATGTATGGCAGTGGTTCTCAAACTTTTTTGGGCTGGGGACCCCTAATGGAGCAGAAATTTTTCCAAGGACCCCCTCATAATTGC
>JAODJW010000038.1:9447224-9459816 GCA_026777045.1 Hyperopisus bebe
GTCCTTAATTCAGCAGAATAAATTGATAAATTGTAAAAAAAATTTATCACGGACCCCCTGGCAACACCCCACGGACCTCTAGGGGTCCGCGGACCCCACTTTGAGAACCACTGATGTATGGACACATGGATGAATATATATAGTAACATATGCAGGCAAATATAAGGCCTGTTAGCTTTAACTTAAGTCGGTATTAAAAAAAACACATTTTCAGTAATTTGAACGGAAAAGCATTTCGCAATATTTCCTGGCATTTGAATTAGACAACTGCAGTCTCAAAGGAAGATGGACAAATGCTTTGCATTTAAATAAACGAGAAAGGAAGTTTTACTTCAAATCTACTGAATTTCATTGTTGCATCATGATTATATATCGTAACGCTTTTTCATGTTTTAAGAATGCTGTGATACTGAGACTTACTATACCAGCTATGGTGCTTATATGCCTATTGACAGAAAGTTAATATGCAGATTATCTCTGTCCAGATAAACTTAAGCAAAGCCGTGACGTGCCAGTGTGTAAATCATTTTAGACCTATTTAATTATAGCATTTAGACCAGTTGGAATGTTTTCAGTTAAACTGAATTTGCATAGTCTAAATGTGTTTGCTGCAAACATCTCCATCCCCGTATCGCAGCACCAAAATGGTTCGACAACCAGAAAAGTACAGAGAGCCGGCAGGGCACGCTAGCCGAGTACTGTCAGGCCGTCATCAACCTGCCGCCCAAGATCTCCCGCTGTCCGCTGCTGCATGACTTCTTTCACGTTAGACCTGACGATGAGGTCCCGCCCTCTGCACACCCGTAAGGATACCCCAGCCGTCAAATATGCCCAAAAAGAAAAACGATTATCGAACATAAATAGCTAGTCCCGTTTTACTTTGTTTCAAGTCTTTCTGGAAAAAAATAAAGAAGTGTCACTTTAAATTTTCTTTCTTTTAGGATTAAAAGAAACGAAACATACCTGATGCAACGGGACAGGTCAAGATCCAACACATCTGGTAGCGTCCTGCTCCTTTGTGTTTGGTCTGAGTCCTGTGTAGTCAGAGTATGCGTCCTTTTAAAAACGTTTAAAAAACCTCAATATTGCTTGCAGAGATTACCGGCCCCGTCATCCTGGAGACATACCGGGCAATAGCTGATTACAGCAAGAGCTCGAGGTATGAGCTCAGCCTAACTGTTGGAGAGCTAATGGACATCGTGGAGAAAAATCCCAATGGTGAGTGTACAAAAAATGTCTTAGATGCACTTTAAGGTTTCGGAGGTAATAACTTGCTTTTCTCAAGCCTTAATGGGATGGTGAATCAAAAGGAAGTAAATAAGATTGTTGTAAAACATATATTGTACGAGGTCTGTACAGTGTATATAACACGTTTTTTTTTCAACCTTTATGGATATGTTTCTGACATCGTTGTTTGGCTCAGATTCAGTTTTCTCTTTAGATTCTCATTATATTACTGCAACTTGAAGTGATCTGTCTGCCATGCCCAATTATTAAATAATGATAATAATAAGGCAGAATAAAAATGAATCAAAGGGTGTTTCTTCATAAATAATTATATGTCCTGAAGGAGGCACACCTGAGAAAGCTTTACCTGAGAAAGGTCAGGAAGAGTTTATAGTTTTGGTTGACAATTTCAGTGGAACATCTGAAATAAGAATCTTGGAAGGTGGGATATCTCGATATTGAATGTTCCTTAAATCAGTGACCTTCGACGGTATGAGTCATTAATCACCATGCTGCAGGTCATTCTGTGGCTTTGTCTTCTCCTGTCTGTGACCACACACTTGAGCCGGCCTGTGCATCTCCTGACAGGGTGGTGGTTTTGTCAGTGTGAGTCCCGTCGTGGCTGGGTCCCCGCGTCCTACCTGGAGCCCCTGGAGGGCCCCGATGAGGGGGAGGAACCAGACCCCAACTATGAGGGTCAGCCACAATGACACCGACTGTTTAGCAAAATGCGAGATCCACACCGTGTCTCATTTGCAGATGACACCTTCAAGTACTAGAGTGCATTCATTTAAACAGCATGTGTGTCTCCACAGGAGAACTGTACGTAACCATTAAGGGCTATACAGCTACTGAAGATGACGAGTTGACTCTTGAATCAGGAGAGATAATTGAGGTCATCCACAAGTTGCTGGATGGCTGGTGGGTGGTCAGGTATGTCAGTTATAAAAACATATTTTTTCACAGCTGTACGTGCTTGAGACTCATGATGTGGATGACTGTGGATGGTTTGGCTACTGAACTGTCATAACTCATTCTGGCAGTTTTCAGAAGCTGTCTTTGGGCTGCTGGCTGCTTTGTTTCGCTTTCGGTCTGAAGAGCATTGGTTTTATGCCCGCAGTCTGCTAAGTGATGCAATTAAGCTTTTGAAAATTGAGCAGTTGCACTAAGTTCCTCATGGTATTTCCAAACGGTGCACAGGGGTAACATTGTGTACGTGATTGTCGTGCATCGTTGACAGGAAAGGAGAGGAGATGGGACATTACCCTTCAATGTTCCTGCGCAAAAGTGGACTGAAGAAAGAGTCTGACACTAACAGGAATGAAACTATGAGGGGTACACCACCTCCTAGGAGGTATTTACCAAGCCAATGTCCATTATTCTGCCACAATGTAATAGTTCACTATTGAAACGCCAACTTAGGTACATATTTAAATTGAATTGAAATAGCACACCTCCAGTGCATTTTTCATGAATTATATCATAACTTAGGGTGTCACTATGTGTGACTGAGTTGTCATGATCTTGTCCATGATAAGTGAATGGATGGATCAATGAATAGATACATGGATGGATGGAGATATTTTGTTTTAAGCCTCACGGGCAATGTTTGTCTCCTGGTCCACAGATCAACAATCCGCAATGCCCAAAGCATCCATGCCAGAGGGCGCAATCGCATCACCCAGGACGTCTACAGGAGGAACAGCCGACGCTACTTTCAGCAACGTGGCCCGCGCTCTGTGCCGGCGCAGGCAGCAGCCAGCAGCTCGGCCATTTCAGAGACGATCAGCGAAAAGTCTGAAGGTAACCCAGGGTACCGTTTCCAGCGAGCAGCTGGCGCACATTTAGAGCGTGATCAAGCGAACTTCTGATTACTCGGGTTCTTTTCAGAGAGCAATCCAAGCCCCGTTTCAGAGCCGAAGGAACGGATCCCAGCCATTCCACCCCGTCCCAGTCCAGAACTCATCCTGGAGCGCTGTACATCAGGCACTTGCCAGAAGGTCATCATCCAGAGCACCGGCTAAGAAAGCAGTGCGTCCCCTACGAACAGAATCGCCGTAAAGGACACTGCAGAGTTGCCTATGAACTTTCACGTTTGTTAGTGCTTGTTTACTGGATTAGCCGCAGTAATACTATGTAAAGTATGGTTATTATTAATGCATGCTTTTTGGCTTTTTTTTAAAAGCATTTTATGGGTATATAAGCCGTTAAATGGGTAGTGTTTTATATGAAATGTTATCTTAAAATTGTTATATATGCTACTATTCCTGTTAAATGATTTGAGTAATCACATATCTTAAGTATTGTTTTGTGTTTTTCTTAACAGGATATACTTCTGTATATCGGGGTTGTAAATGAAATACATCTTGCATTATTTCATATGTTGTAGAAGCGAATTGTCTATATGGAAGGTACAATCCATCTTATTACAAATTTCACTCTGTGCACGGATTTCCTTCTCTATACAAGAATAACCATGTATGTCAACCTACAAATTCAGTAAAAAGCAGTTTCACTTTACATAAAATACGTTTCGAATATATATTTTTTAATTTTGGTATAACGTATCGCTGCGTAAAGCTTGGAAAATTAGTTCAAAATATATTTTTATTAAACGTTTTTCTGAATACACATATTCACATAATTGCTAAATATAGAGACGTACAATATTTTCAGAATATTGCAATACACTACGTTTCCCAAGAAAACTATAACCGGAAATTACGTATGTCAGATGCCGCGTAAGGTCAGAGTTCACCTAAAGGGTAGTCTCATGGCGCCCGATATTGTCAAACATGGTAATGCCTTTTTCAAACTACACCATGCTTTGACATTGTATATGTATTATTATAACCAAGTACACTACCTACTCTGTTTATGACAAGAAACCATGAAGAATTTGAGCTATCTGTGAAGTTTGTTATACCTGGATTTAGTGTGTAAAACATAATTCTGTGCGTTACCTGCTTTACTCGGTAAGTACTTTATAATAAACTGATTTCATTTAGCTTGCGGTTATTCCTCCAAATGAGTCATAATATAACCAGACATTGTTATGAATATTTGAAGATTACTGTTCGTGATTCGCTGGCTTAACCTTTCATGAAACATTGATAGTGCGCATAGCGGATTAATACAGTACATAGACGTCGTACATTAAACTACAGTATTATATTAGGTCTGACTGAGTTGACCAGCTGTGTATCATTGTGGCTTATCGAAACGTTTAAATTTCCTTTTTTTGGAACCTCAACCTCGGTCGTTCTAAGTAATGTGTGTGTGTGTGTATATATATATATATATATATATATATATGTTTTTCCATGCACTTTTGCAGGCTGTCTGTTCAATGGCCTTGGTCCATCTTCGAAAACTAGGTCTGCTTCATCTTGTAAATCGTGCATGTGCGTCTCGCGGTGCGGCATCAAAGGCCCAAACGAAGGAATCTGAATTGGGACCAATATTCCAGTATGTGGGACAACACAGAAAGCCCAAAGACAAAGTCTTTGTCTGGGGATTCAGCTACACGGGGGCTCTTGGCATTCCTAGCTTTGTGATTCCGGACAGCGTGAGAAAAAAACGCCGGAAATATCAGTTTACCCCGCATCGGCTTGACACCGCAGAGCAGGTACTGTAGATGCCGCCTAAATAATCAAATGGTGGCGTGATATGCTGCCTAATATCAAAGCCTATAAAATGGATAGACCATACTTAACACATCACAGCATTTCTTTGGTGTCTTGTGTCCTGTTTGCCCACAGATTTCATCAGCAGCCTGTGGTTATGGGTTCACGCTGCTGTCCTCTAGAACTCGAGACATTACGAAATTGTGGGGAATGGGCCTCAATAAGGACTCCCAGTTGGGTTTCCAGTGTTCCCGCCATGATCGGGGTCAGTGTCCCGTCTACGGCTCCTCCATTGTCAGTCACAGTCAGTCCCCGGGTTAAGAATGTCCAACCTACAGACAATTTCTGCTCACTTTCTGACTGCCATAAAGTGTATTATACTAAAAATTCTGGTTAGATATAATGGTTCATAATAACGAACACACACATGACTTTGTGGTGCTCATTGTGCGGCTTCAGCTGTTCATCGGCTCGAGTTGCAGTCCTGTATGTAACTTATTACTGTATAATAATAATAATCTACTGAATTATTATGTACTGTGTTATTATTGCTCTGATTTTCCTACAAATTCTGACGTAAAGACAGAGCGGATCTCATTCATACCTGAGGACAGCCTGCAATCGAATGGAAACCCAAAAGTTGAACTTGACAGCTTACCCGGTTTGCAGCAAAGTCAGAATGCAGATGCGATTCTTTCCCTCCCCTTGGTCCCCAGAGAAAAGCTATGCCTACGTGCTGGAGCCCTCCCCAGTGCACCTCCCCTTGGCCAGGCCGCAGGAGACGCGGGTGCTGCAGGTGGCTTGTGGGCGTGCCCACTCCCTCATCCTCACAGACTCCGAGGGCGGTAAGCTGCGGGGGGGGGCATGTTGTATCCCACCGGGGTGTAATAAGCCCTTTTTAGTTCTTAAAAATGAGGCTTCCCATCCTCAAGCTGTATTTGATGTGCTTTGTGACAACAAAAGCGTCTGTGGTCTAATGTAAATATAAGGATCAGATAATACTTTGTGACGTTGCTTACAGTGTTCAGCCTTGGGAACAACGCGTACGGACAGTGTGGGAGGAAAATAGTAGAGGATGAAGTTTACAGGTACGCTTTCCACGGATTCGTATCTGCTGAATGTTACGCAGGTTTCTTTTCTGCACCGTTCACAATAGAATAAGTTTGCAATGTCATTTATTTAGGAAATACTTCTGTCCAAAGCAGCGTGCAATTGCAAGCAGCGTTAGACAGTCCCTGGTGCATTCGGGGGTTAAGGGCCCAGTGACTATGAGATTTGTGTTGGCAAAGCAGAAGGATTATCCGGTCTAAAGTTTTTATCAGACAGATTCAGTATGTTGTGCATCATTTAACACAGGGAGTTTAAACTATATGTTTTCAGTTGACCGTTAAAGATATTTGTCTGGATTTGTGTGGCTAAACAAAGCTCAGTCAAGAGCTGATGAATGAAACCAGCATATCTGGTTGAAGTAAAACCAATAAAGGGCAGAGTGTGGCTCAGTGCCTTTGATCAGAAGGTCGCCGGATTGAGCCTGACCTCGGCATGGGTGTTTGAGCGAGGCCCTTAACCACCCCGCCCCCCCTTCCCTGGGTGCCACAACAGGTGACGGTCCATCTATTATAATAATATCTATGTCTGTCACAACCGCGGTCTGACATGCCTGCCACGCTTAGAAAGTTACCTTCTGAGGAAAAGTGGTATTCTGATTGACAAATGATCATCTTTTGTTTCCCTCCCAGTGGAAGCCATGTCATTCACAAGATTGAAGGTTTTGACAGTCGGGTCACTCAGGTGAGTTGATTGTGCTTAGACTCACGGAGCGTTTGTGGACTAGAATCGTTAAACATTGTGCAAATTTTGTTTAGTACATTAATTTTTC
This sequence comes from Hyperopisus bebe, assembly GCA_026777045.1. NCBI lineage: Eukaryota > Metazoa > Chordata > Actinopteri > Osteoglossiformes > Mormyridae > Hyperopisus > Hyperopisus bebe. The sequence goes on from JAODJW010000038.1 coordinate 9,453,957, forward strand.
CCTAGTTCTTGAATAATATTACAAAATGGAACTGTACGAATCAAAAATGTAATTGATAGTTTTTAAAATACTGCAGGAAGAATGTATTACAGTGTCTAACAGGCTTGCTTTTTCAAATGTGATTTTGTTTCAAAATGGTACCGCAGTTAGAAATCCACCCGTGATGCTGCCGTTCTCCTCTAGGTGGCATGTGGGCAGGACCACAGCTTGTTCCTGACTGAAACGGGCAGAGTGTACGCCTGCGGATGGGGGGCAGATGGACAGACAGGTCTGCTGATGTTCACATATGACAGGCGTTCCTGAACACCATGAATTAATGTTACATTTATATAGCGCATTTCAAGACACCCAAAGCCATCTGGTGATGCAATGGGACAGTACACCCACCACACAGTAGGTAAGGTGCTGAAGGGGCAGGAGAGGATTCAACAGTTAGATATAGGGGATGACTGGGAGGCTGGATTTGAAAGGGCCACTATGGGCAATTTCAGCCAGAGCATTGGGGTATCAGCCAGGGCATTGGGGTATCAGCCAGGGCATTGGGGTATCAGCCAGGGCATTGGGGTATCACCTCTACTCTTTCAAAAGATGCCCAGGGATCCTTTATGATCTCAGAGGGGCAGGAGCTCGGTTTTGCATCTCATCCAAAAGACAGCACCATTTTTACAGCATAGTGTCCCCAGCACTGCACTGGGATCCACCGACCAAAGGATGGGCTCCCCCTGCTGGCCACACCAACACCTCCTCCAGCAGCAACCCAGCTTTCCTATTGGTCTCCCACCCAAGTACTGGCCAGGTCCAAACCTGCTTAGGTTCAGGTGGATTACCTGGGCTGAACTGCAGGTGGTTTGGCTGCTGACAACCAAGATGCTGATTATTCAGTCTATAGACTAGAAAGAAAGTGTTTTTCGCTGTTTAGCATTTCTCTACACTGATGCTTAATTTTATCCTTCATCTTGGCTCTCAGTAGTTCAGAAATAATGTCAGTATTTTCTCACACCACAACAAAATGCATCCTCTGCATTTAACCCACATGTGATATAGCAGCAGGCAGGTATTAGTTACTGTACGGAGAACAGTGCCACGCTGGTCTGGGATTTGAACCAGCGACCATCCAATCACACGCATGCTTCCCCATTAGGCTACCGCTGCCCGCTTGTGTTCATGTTAGCATAAGATGTTTATAATGGCTTTGCGTATATCGGCAGGACTAGGAAGTTACGACATGAGCTGCCGGGCTGTGGCTGTGGGGGGGGACCTGGCTGGGGTGCGGGTGCGGCAGGTGACGTCTTACGGGGACTGCAGCCTGGCCGTGTCGCAGGATGGGGAGCTTTTCGGATGGGGAAACTCTGAGTACCTGCAGCTGTCCGCCGTCACGGAAGCAATGCAGGTAAAAACCTCGGCAGACATTATGGGTGCGGGGGGGCTTAGAGTTTGCCGCATATTTTTTATTCTTGCGTTTGTCCTCCAATGTCTGAGTGACTTTTAAGTCACTGGGCCAAGAAAACCCTTAACTCGCCTGCATACGACACGAGGTGGGTTTTAACACTTTACTTTCCTTCCGTCCTCGACAGATCAATACTCCACAGCACCTCCCGGTGGAGGAGGTGGGCAAGGTGCAGCAGGCTGCCTGCGGGGGGACTCAGGTGGCTGTACTGAACGGTGAGATCGGGGTAGTCAGACCTGGGGCCCGAACCATGAACCAGAATCAGATTCTTTATTATTCACCAAGTATCACGTGTACAAGGGATTCCTCTTGGTGCAAGTGTCAACCACAGGTGGGAAGTTCAGATCCAGAAAGGATAAATCCAGCTCAAGGTTTTGTTTCAACCATTCAGTTGAGCATAAATAGTCACAGTCACCGAGTACCCAGCTAGTTGGTTGGAACAGAATCTTGGTCTGGATTTGTGCTTTCTGGACCCGAACTCTCCATCTGTGTCAGCATAATGTCAGTCCAATAAAAAGTACAGAATGAGATAATGATGTACAAAATACACGGTAAAAGATTAAAAACATAAATAGACCATACAGAACAAAAACTGCAAATAGTGTGACCACTTAATGAATTTCCCCAAGAGTGATTGGTGTCATTAAAGTGCATCTGTGTATAAAGTGTGCTGACTGCAGTAGTGGAGGAGGGAAAGGCTGTTACTGTGATTATGGAATGGGATGGACAGTAGTATGCATTACAAAACGTGTAGTAAAGTGCATTTGTAGCAGTTAAAACAGAGGAATATCAGAGCAATGTTTCCCCAACCATTTTATTAGGGGGGTGCCCCTCCCCCCCAAGGCACCTCCTGCCCCCCCTTTATGATAATTTATTTATTATTATTTAATAAAATTTTATTTTCTATATATGATTCACCTGAAAAGCAGACAAAGATATCTGCGTTTTTTTGACTGCTGTAATTAAAAGAAACACATGAAAACCATGAATCCTGTCTGTGTCTGTCTGCCCCCCCCCCCCCAGGGGAAACGCTGCAGAGCGGTCCTTTTTTAGATCAGGGTTATTCAACTCACGGTCCTCGAGGTCCGAGCCTTGCTGGTTTTCCAACCTTCCTTTACTTGTCAGTCAGGTGTGAAGCCTCTGACCAATCAGAATCAGTAATTATTAAGCAACTACCTGGGAGAACTGAAAACACAGCCTGGATTTGGAATCGAGGTCCAGAGTTGAAGAACCCTGGTTTAGATGGATTACGGCCTGAGAAAAGCTGCTGTGGAGGTGCTGGCTGGTCCAAGTCTTTAGGGCTCTCACGCTGTCGGGGGAGATGGGAGACCTTGGAATAGAGTGGCTAGGCTGCAAGGGCTTCTTTAAATGGACTTTTTCTTCGTCCACTTAAATTTGGCCTAGACTGCCTTAAATCTCACAAGTTATCCGGCTAAGCTAGAAATCCTGCTTCGTGATACAGCCCCCTGGAGTAGTACTTATTTTGCATTAGGGTTTTCATTTTAGCTATGATTTTGTGCATCTGTCCAGTTTTGTAAAACCAGAATATTGCAGGTGCAGATTAAGACCATGGCTCTCTGTTTTGTGTGTGTTGTTTGGTTGATAATGTCGCTCACAATAATGTCGAAGTTTCCATCTTGCCTCAGACAAAGGCGAGGTGTTTGTTTGGGGCTACGGCATTCTGGGAAAAGGGCCGAATCTGTCGGAGTCCAAGACGCCAGAAATGGTCCCGCCCAGGCTGTTTGGGCGCTCGGAGTTTAACCCTTCGGTGCGAGTCACTCAGATCCGATGTGGACTACATCACTTTGCAGCTGTCACAGGTACATCAGTTTGATCACAGGTCCGTTTGTTCATTTTTAAAGCATTGGTGCCTCTTGCTTAATAATGCAGCATGATAACAGGTAATATTTTTGATCGCATTACCAAAAAAAAGATTGTTTTCTGAAACCCAGTACTGATGATCAAAGCCCTAGGTTGTGAAATTCTGTGCAAGAAAATACCTTCTAAGGGATCATTACTGATTTATGTTGCTGTCTAGATGCCTTTATCTGCAGAATCTTAATTGGTTTTGATTTTACAAATCCATTGCTTACAGCAACGTTTTTATTTTTACTAAACATGTTGAAAAGTACCTTTTCCAAAGGTTACAAAGAGTTCTTTGTGAACCTTAAGGAAAACAAGAAAAAGTTTGTCACAAACCACTAGACTGCTGGTCCAGCTGTGAACTCAATAAGGTGGAGACACCAACATGACTATCAACAGCTGTGGAGTAAATGAGACGGGTAGCATGCATGTGATGTCACCTTTGAGGGTGTTTTAGTGCCTCTTGCTTCCAGATGACCCCAGGTGTGTAATAGTATGGAACCACATCTATCTATACAGACAACTTCTTTGTTTCAAACATGAGAGACAGCGGTTTGGCATGAACTTGTTTGGCGAGAATGTAACTGAGCTCGAAGCGAACAAACCACAGTGCATATGAGGCTGGTATGGGCCCTGACAGGAATGTGCTTTGTTTCAGATAAAGGCGAGCTCTTTGTTTGGGGCAAGAATGTGAGAGGTTGCCTGGGAATTGGCAAGGCGGATGACCAGTTCTTTCCATGGCGGGTAAGGGCTGGATCCTGCTGAATTTTAATGTCTTTATAAAGCAGAACTATTTTTAAGGCATGCCATTCCATGTTTCAGGTGACCGTGCCAGGCTATGTGGTGGATGTGGCATGTGGGGTTGATCATATGGTGGCGTTGGTTAAGTCCCTGATTTGATCAGGCCCAGACATGAGACGCCGCCCTTAAGCTGGTTTGCTAGGCACTGCCTCTGGAGCTTTCCATGAGACTGACCTTCGACCTTTCTATTGAAGCTGTCCTCAAGACTTCAGATGCTCTTAAGTCACATAACGGCATGTATTGAAATGCTATACGTGACATTTTGGTAGATGCCATCGATGGATTTTTTTTTTTTTTTTTTAAACAGGTTGTGAAGTGGTCACAGAGAGGTAGAATTGGTTGAAGGGCAGGAGGGGAATCCAGGAGGGGATGAGGAGGAGCTTTCGTAGGTCTTTCAGATACTTTAATATCGGCAGCTGTTGACAAGTACTTTGTTCACCAGTTGGTTGTGTGGACTAATGTGCAGAAGCCAGTCTGTTGCAAGTTTCATGCAGTGTACTGCTTTGTTCCCTAGTGTTAAAATGACATGAATATAAACAAAAAAATGCAATGTTAAGATGAATTCACATCACTGACCTACAATTATAGAAATTAATGTAATATGTTAACATGTAGAATGCTTCTCAACACTGATGAAAGGATACTGCATTCAGACAGATAGATTAAAGTACTTTATTTTTTTTTTATTTGCCACACTTGATGTACCAATTTGCTTTTAATTATTTCACAATTCTGATAATCTGAAAATGCAAAACCATTTAACTTTTGGTGATGGGAAGAGGTTTCAAAAAGGGGGAGAAAAACCCACAGACGAAATACACTTGAACACAGGCCCATGACTCAGGTCAGCCAGCCGTGAGCAGGGGGCAGCATAGAAACCTTCTTAAGGGATAGTCACTTTGATCATACATTCAAAACGTAGCAGCTTTAGTTCATTAGTTCACAGCCCCCATACAGACATACTATCTTGAAATGAATTGTAGGATTAACGCTTACAGGAAGGATGTTCTGCGGTTGCAACATAAGGGGCTGGGAAAGAGTTATAAAATTGGCCAAGATTTAAATCAGATTCCTGGCTTGAAAGCTATAGATTTTACCCTCTTATTCCACCATTAAATTCTAACAAACATGAAAATTATTGGGGGGTGGGGGTACACTTCACAAGAAACCTACAAGCCTGGAGTATTTAAGCCCCTTAACCCTAAATACCCATGATCCTTTATATTCAAAAAAAGTAGCTAAACGGCGGAATTGCGTCGCAAACTTGCAGTTTAGTCTGTGAGGCTCAGGAACATCTGGCGATAGGTGAATTTGCATAATGTCCACCGAGCAGCATCTTTTAGGTTCTAATTCTTAACGGGTTAATTTCATCAAAACTATGTGGCAATCAACACCTTCAAACAACCATTCAACCTGTGTTCCATTTGACCCAAAGTAAATGAGAAACGCCAGTCACAGTCAATGCTGAGACTGTCACAGTCACCTCATGCACCGTGACTGTTCGGACCACCGGATTCTAGCTCACTGTAAACTTAAGTCACATTATTCTGGGAAACATGTAAAACAGACCTTAAGTCCTGCTTTAGCTTAATAAAAGGATCGATGTTTTAGAAGCAAAACATCAAGCACGTGAAGAGCAGCCATTCATTGTATGTGCTTAGTGCTACACAAGGATCAGCTCCATCTTCACCATCTGTGGCTCATCTGGCTCTGCACTTGGCTTGGGGGGGGGGGGGGGGGGGGGGGGGG
>JAODJW010000038.1:9459916-9478098 GCA_026777045.1 Hyperopisus bebe
GGGGTGGGGGGGGGGGGGAAGTGGGTGAACCAACTTGCCGCCCATAATTGTTCTGCGGTCACCTACAGATGAAACCGGATCGTCCCTGAAATTCAGCACTACCAGATTAACGACGGATTACCGCTGCAGTTAATTAATATGGATGTAAAACCAAAAGTTCATGTTATGAATTCAAACTAATTTCCATTTTCAAGTAGACTCATAGGATCTATCCACCCTAATCTTGGGAACATTAACTCATAGCAGTCTGAAGCCACTTGATAATTTAGTGCAAAAAAAAGTTGCACTGGAAGTGAGGCGAAAAAGCGTCACGTACAAAAGTCTTGAGGCCACCTGAACCATGGTGTCATTTTTAATAGTGGCAAGACAGTGGGCCATGTGTCAGTTTTCACTTGGTTTAGTTAAGTACATGAACTCGGTGCTGGAAAAAGAAAATCAACTTCTACATATAACCCACAAAAAAAAAAAAAAAAAAAAAAAAAAATGTATGAACTGCAACTGTTTTATCAACAAGGAACGCATGCTTCAATCAAAAAAAGGCTATTTTCACTCCAGTTTAGGTTTTGGTGTCAGTAAAGTTACATAACATACCCAGAAAAACAACGGAACATCACAAGGCATAGAAGCCAGGGGGCCCAAAACAACAACCTGTGCTATTCCAGAACAATCTCTTGAAAGTTTGTTTACCTTTTTCTAAAAAGGGTAACAAAACCACTCATTTACTCATCAGGCCTACAGAGATGAACTTAAATGTTCAGCGGCAGAAAATATGACAGGGAAAGCTAAGTAATAATGCTACGCAAGCTGAACTGTGAGAGAAGACTAACCAAAAATTACCCCCATCCTACATTAAAAGTACCTCGTTGCCCTAAAAACATTGTGTGCAAAACAAACGCGGCAAGACGAGAGACTGGGGTGAAATGGATTCCCAAAATAAAATGCACTTCAAGCTCAAGTTTTTTTTTTTTTTTTTTTTAAATCCTTGGGATAAACGTCACCCATGAATCTAACACTGATGTAAATGGCTTCCTAGAACAAATGGGTTTGGTGTAGAGAAATGCCTCAACCAATCCTCAGAGAAGAAAAACAACCCAACAATCCTTGTCTCATGAGCTACCTTCCTGGACACCAAATTATGCTTAGTTTTCACATTAGCAGCTCCATGGGACCTTAAAGTGCAGACCAGGGGGGGTTTAAGGCCTAAAAACAGGGACAACGTTGCATAAGGTACCCGACGTTCCACGTGATCCCACCGCCACGGATGATCTGACTGACGTCTCCATCCCTATCCTTCCAATACTAGAACAGCTAGTTTGGTAAGAATCAAGGTGTGGTGTGGGGTTCATTTGTTTGTTTTGCAACAAATAGTTTCCTTGATATTAATGGAAGAGAAAGCAACGGCTTTGGGGGGTTGGGGGAGGGGGGTAGGTGGTGAAAAGACAGCAGACAGCAGTTGTGCAAGACCTGCTGCAAGTGATTCTCATGACTGCGACCAAGATGCACACAACCGTGCGCGAAGCTGAGGGTTCCAAGCAGACTGAACGCTGACCAATACTGTTGTGCTTGCCGTCAGTTTTCAGTTTGCACACTGAAAGGACTCAACTTAATTCCCAGTCAGCTAAAAATACACATAATGAAAGTACTGAATAGACAATTCACTGGTCTGATAAATAACCTCGTTGGCAAAAAAAAAAAAAAAGATGCAATTTGTATTGAATGTCCAATAGCCACCTTCAGATATAGCTTAAATAACTACAACATATTGCTGAAACAAGATTGCATACTTTGTGGAAAGGAACTATTGAATTAACAAATCCCACACTATAGTAATCAATCACTGTACAGTGAACGCAAACAAATCCATATACTGTAAGACAGCTTATTCAATGTTGAGAGGCCAAACCGCACCATGGTAAATACCACCACCTTATCCCCTTCTGTAGTTGCACCTTTAAACAGCTTTAGGCAAAGGCATCGGTTTAGGCTCAAAGCATCATGGCACTGTATGCAAGGGGAGATTCGAAAACAAAATAACACTAAACATATAAACCATGCCAGAGATTCTCTTTGTGCGGAGTCGTTTTCCTTAAATGCAAGAGTAGCTATAACAATGTTTTTGAGGCATGAACAGTTCAGATTGGCAAATCAAAGCAACCCAGCAGTCGGGGCCAAATGGAGGTGGGGGGGCAGCGAAGTGGACAGCCAACAAAATGTTTCAGGAGCTGGTATAAAATTTCGGGCTTGGTGTTTAGCAGATCCTGCTGGCATGGTCACAACAGAAGATGGGAAATACTCTATGATCACCACAGAACTAGACCTACGGGGTGGGGGTGTTGGCACGGTCTCTGAGAACAGAACACAGAATATTTGGGCTCATTGCAGACTAAGTTCCCCCCCCCAGCAGTCCACAGGTAAGCTCTTGGCACTTTTGAGTTTGACATTATCTGAAGGTAACTTGACGTGTCAGCGAGGAGGCGAGACACCAGTCCCACGACTCCGCCCTTCACTGTCCTGTGCTCTCATTGGTCCTCAAAGCTCCAATCACACTCTGGATATTCTCTTCGGGGACCTGATAAAGGAGGGGGGGCATTAGGGAACACGAACCATCTACGAGCAGCGTCAGCTACGGAAGCGAATGACGTCCCTCACTAACAGGATCCAACAAGCAGGTTGTGCACTAGAGTCACTGAAAGATGATAAAACTGAAGTAGCAAAATATTTAACAGCTTATAAAACAGCAGCACTGGTCCCCCATGAACGCCACGTGATCAAACTGACCACTAAGAATTCCGAGGCTGGTCTGCCAGCTCCGATGCCTGCTTGGATCCTGAATGTGGCATTGAAGCTCCACCAATTACCCTCACTGCCAACCTTCCATCTCACCACACTGCAGGTCACATGGTGCGCCGCATAGCTAAGAGCCGACGCACCTTCCCTGCACTAAACCACACGGCAAACGCTGAGACTTTGGTTACAGTTCAGATTTGTGGTCTTAAGTCTGTGCAGAGCTCTGCATAAGAACATTTAGCTGGCTTGGCCAATTTGAGCACTCAAGAATTCTTCTAATACTTTACTCTGCCTAATGGTCTATTTCTTAGGGTAATTACACAAAATGAATTTAAAAAGAAAAAAAAAAAATCATCCCTGTAATAGAATGTACTGGATTTGCCAAAACTGGTGTTAATGGGAGAAGCAGCAGTTTAGACTGGGGGTGTGTGACTACTTTCTAGCCCCAGAACGGAAATCCAATACAGATTAACCTTAAATGACAATGCTTTAGGGTTCACGGGGGGCACAAGTAGGTCTGTATTCATCTGAAGTCCCAAGACGGAACTCTGTTCCAGGCGAGAGGGCAAACTCACCAAAGCGTGGTCGAATTTAAAGGTACTGATGTAGTAGGCTGGAATGTCAGCAGTAGCCAGAGGTTCAGATATTTGAGCCACAATGCCGCACTCATCTGTCGGCACCAAAAGCAAGGGTGGGACAAGTTACACAGCCACATGTGGATACAGAGCTTACTTCTGTATAACAACACACATAAAAACCATTCAGATTTTACATTACATCTATGTAGCAGATGCTTTAAATCCAACAGAAAACACAACAGAGAAGGCAGAATTCTTAGTCGCAGTTGAAATTAAGGGCCTTGTTGAAAGGCCCAAAGCAAAAAAAAGAAAGAAAAAAAAAAACCACACTGCTGACCACTGGATTTTGAACCAGCGACCTTCTGATCATGGGCACAGAGTCCTAACCCACTAAGTCAAATAACGCTCCGCCCAATCAACATTTAAAAAAAAAAAAAGAAAAAAAAAAAACATCACTTATACTCATTCCAGCACTAAGTCTGCCCAGTCTCTCTGCACAGATGGACAGAAGACAGTCTGATTATTTGTCCTTGTCCACTGGCTGCTAACTTTCAACAAAGAAGAAATATCCATGCAGATAAGACTCACCAAATCCGAGCGGCTGCCCTCCGATGCGAACCATCTTCCATAGCTCTCCCGAGGCACTGGTGAAGAGAACGTTGTTGGGAAACCTGGAGCATCACAAAGTGACAGGTTAGGGACAAACGTTCAAACTGATTCTCAGCAGCCCTCAAAAATTATGGTGGCCATTCTTAGTTGTCTGGGAGCAGCGTTTCCCAATCCGGTCCTTGGGGTCCTGCAGACTGTCCACGTTTCTGCCCCCTCCCAGCTCCCTAGAAAAAACGTGGACGGTCTGCAGGACCCCCAAGGACCAGACTGGGAAACGGAAAAAAAAAAAAAAAAAAAAGGAATACAAAATATGCACGTCCATTCAATCTACAGGTCGTGTAAGCTACAGGTCAGAAAAGATAGAGAAGCAAAGCCATTTATATGCCACCTTCGGGTCATCTGCTCATCCATGACCAGAGAGATGTAGCCTTCAATCAGGGAGAAGGAGAAGAAGCGAATGTGCCCAGAATCGTCACTGGCTCCTGCAGGCTCCTTAACTCTAAAGTGTCACAGGATGGAATCAGTTGTTATAACCACAAATGAGTGTTTTTCTATGAACTTAAGATAGAACCTTAGCTTTATACTATGGATACATGTCAGCACATGGAGGGACACTTACCCACTGGAATAGAACATGACATCCATTAGCAGAGTGGCCACAGAAGGCAGGGTATCGGGGTTCAGGCTGGTCACACAGAACATGTTGCTGGGGCTGGACAGGGGGTGAATGATTGGGCGCTGGACTGGAGACAAGACACCATGTTTGGCAGCTAAGAAAATGCACAGTGCCAAGAGGGACTGATGGGAGTTGCTGGGGTGGAATTTAAGATGCTAACACCGAATCAGAAAATGAAACTTAGGTTAAACCAATGCTGCCGTAGCTCAACAAGTAGAGCATTCTATTAACCTGAAGGTTTAAATCCGAGGGAGCACTTCAACTGTAACCCTTCCCTCTATTGTAAGTCAATTGGGATAAAAGTGTCAGATGAATAACAAGTGTTTCATAGTTCAGGCTAAAACTATGAGCAAAAACAGTTTTCACCCAACCGTTTATATCAGGGCTGCCTAGAGTTTAGGTACAGTCCTGATACAGGTAATTTAGGCCCTTCAGTATCATTTCAGTATTAGTCAGCTATATTGAAGCTAAGGTGGCTCTGATACTGAGATACTACTGAAGGGACCGATTATCTGTATCAGGTGTGTTGAATTTGGGCGGCACCTAAACTCTGCAGGGGGGTAGATCTGCAGGAGCAGGGTTAGGCAGCCCTGGTCTATATGACCTGTTGGTCAGTTTGCCAGGACACACATACTGCATAGGTATGGGAAGTACAGCTATTATGTTGATCAATGATACATGACTCATACGTTATGAACTTGGCCCTACCCAATTTCGGCTTTACAAAGCCATTGGTGACCCCCAGGCTGTTGACGGCAACAGTCTCGCCATTCACCACACGCAGAAGGGTGAACTCCGAGGACAGGGTGTGCATGACCATCGGCAGGTCTCTCTCTCTCACCTGCAGAAGCAAAATCAGAGGAATGCAGAGGAGCTTAAGATCCCGTTCAATGAAGGATGCAGCTGACTCACCCCATAGAACAAAGTGAATCATTTCAACATGTTTTAATGCTGTTACATCTTTGAGATAAAGGTGATATACAACAAAGCCGGTGCAGTAAGAATGCTTTTGGAAAACTGAAAGCACAGAAGTACAGTTACAAAGGCAACTAGTCTCATATTCTGGAATGAATGTGCACACAAGCCCAAGCTGACAAGGCACAGAATTAGCAGAGCAAAAAAAAAAAAGACAAGAAATTCAAAACAAATTCTGGAACACATTACAAACATCTAAGAAAATTTTACTGGTGTAATACATTTGGAAAAATCATACAGGGCTTACATTAAGAACAAACACATGCATACTTCATATGCATTTAATTATTCTTAATTAGGACTCGTGAGGACCATTACCAGGCTAAAAATGTTAAAGCTCATGACGGAAACTAATGCGTAATAAAACAAACAAGGGACAAGGTGAGAAAAGTTGTGTGATTCTGGACAGTATTTATCTTTGTATATTTGTGGAGACATTTAACTGTGGTGGACGTGCGAGCGTGTGCACGCGCGTGGTTGTGGTGGGGGATCTCACGACCCCTGCCTTTATCCTGCTTGTAATCGGATACCACAAAGCAGGTTGTTTGCTTGGTTTCTTTAAAGCTTGCGATTGTTTTCTGACCAAGAGCAGCTGGTGTGGAACATAGTCACCCAATGTATGTTACAGCAAATTCCACCAAGAAGCTAATCCTCCTTATGTAACTGGGGCCAGATTGCCGTCAGCTTCCATTTCTCCACCGTGAACAGGACCTGGTTTATCACCATCCCAGTTCCTCTAGAAACCTTACTCACTGCCCTCGAGACTGGCTGCAGGATAGGAAACTATTAGCTTGATTAAGGAATTGCTTGTGCAAAGGGTCATCTATTAAAGTTTGAAAGCCTAGCAGAATAATGGAAACATCTGGTACAGTTTAGCTTAGATGGAAGTATATTTTAAGCTGATGCAGTGTGCAGGGGGACAAGTCATTCAAGCGGAGTTTGATAACATGAGATACATGTTTGGTGCTGCTGAAATTCTCTTTTTTTTCCAGCTCCTTTCCAGAGATTTGCAAAAGAAAACATTTCCACAAACACACAGGTGATGCACGCGAAGGACATTTCGGCAAGGAATCAGTGAAGAGAGTCGGGCTTTGACCAACTAAACAGGAGCAGAGCTTCTCAAATCCCTGAAACTGACATATGATAAATAAGAGCTGAAGCAGGGCAGTAAGCACATATCTGCAGAAAGGAGCCAAAAGTGCGCAACAAAACAATATCGATTACTTACACTGTAACGGATTAAACTAACTGTTTAACAAAGGAATCGATAAAGGAGGAGGAAAAAAAAACACTTCTGTTGTGATGAGATCAATACTCCATCACATAAACGTACTTAGCACCACTTGTTAAATAAAAACTATGAAGTGAGAGAAGCCATGGAGAGACGTCTATTAGGACATTTGTGGTCCGTCACCATCAGCACAAACGAGCGAAATGGATTAAAGCAAACAGAAAGTGAGACTGACCCAATGGCAGCGCATCTTGGAGAGCCTGCCAGATAATGCCGATGGAAACACCCCTCCAGTTTTTGTTTATACAACATACACTGGATTTGTGCATTCCGATTTAACCTCTAACCATATACAGAAGTTCACTCAGCACGACACTGGCTCAGTATAATGTCATTATACAGCCTTTATTACACACTGGGACAGCGTCTGGCTGACACGTACGATTTTCAAATCCCACCAAACTTTCACTGCAACCTGCAAATATTAGTTCACTGCCGGACAACACTGCTGGACGTCTTTCCCTACACAGTAAAACTTACTGATTTGACGGTACTTTAGAATCGTGGCAAAGGCTTGACATATTTCAATACTGACATTGTTTCCAGTTCCTCTTGTAACTGCACTCATGCCCCACTGCCACCTTCAACCCAAAGACCCTAATAATAATAATAATAATAATAATAATAATAATAACTATGCAAGGATAGACAGATTACTGCCTCCCCTATACATTCTATAATCTGCAGAAATTAAAGTGAGCATTACCTCACTATAACACAAAAAACCGAAGAACATTTCACTACAACACTTTTGTCACAAAGGCAAACTGAAGGAATCACTGACACGTCTGACACCATTTACCCTCATCAAGAAGCTTCTCAGGTCTTATTTTTGAGATGACAAATTTCCATGACAGTCCAGCACAAGGATAACAGACAAATCTGCCTTTAATCTCTTCACTGAAAAGTATGATGAAACCCTGAACGTCTGGAATTTCACGTTTACTTAGCGATTGACGCGCGAGGGCCATCAACGAGACCTCTTTCAAAACATTTGCTACATGGTGCTCCAAGCGTATTATACATCAGCTCTTTGTTGTTGTTCAGTCATTGTGACAATGTCAAATGGTACCTATGAATGAAAACAAAAGAACCGTAAACATAAACAGAATTCCTTTTGAAGATTAAAAAAAAAAAGACTCACCAGTATGAAGTCAGTCTGGTAGGTGGACAACATAAACACCGATATGTTGTGGTCAGCCAGAGGGGCTATCACCGACTTGGCAATTTTGGTGACCCCGATTGGTTGAGAGCTGGAGGAACTTCCACCCCCCGAAACCACGTTGAGCGCCAGCCATGTGGCTTCCGCAACACTGAGGTGCTCGGACTCAGGCAGCTCTGAAACACAGCAAGAGGACCACAGTCAGCCCCACAGATCTGATGATTACAGCGATCTCTGATTCATAGGTGAAAGACGACGCCCCACTGGCTTCTCTTGCAGATTTCGGCACTCAAAGTTCTGAAATTATTCTAAATTAATGAAAACATTGAGATATAATTAAGACTGTGCTGAATAATTAAAAAAAAGAAACCCTAAAATAAAATCTTGCCAAGCTAAAATGCTTTTATGCTCTGCCTGTCTTACATGCATCCATCTTCCATTACGCTCAACCAAATGAGTGTTAGGGTGACTCTACATTTTGTTACATAATTTTTTTTGAAGTGCTGTACTGAAGTGTATGTCTGATTTCCCCCCCCCCACATCTTTGACCTAGTACCCACTAATAAACGGATGAAGTAGACAACCACACACACACACAAATCCTGGTTTGTCAAGATAAAATAATAGCACATCAACGTCTGCCTCATAAGACACCACGTCGCACTTTTTCTGACTAGATTTAATGGTGATGCTCAGATGATTTACTTTGGCAGAGAAAGATACACAAACAAACAAAACAAAACTTCCTATCTGTCCAGGGTACCTGGACCGGTTCTGCAAACAGGACTTCTAGTATCCATGGTTACGAATGAGGGTCACCCTAGCAACCAGGCTAATGACACGGATTCACTCACTCAACCAAAAAAAACAAACAGTCTGGCCTTGTTAACCCATGGTGGGAAAAGCACTGTTACCTCTACGTTAATGTACTGTCAAACAGTGAAATTCAGACAGATGGGTGACAATGGCCACATTTTGTTCTGTAGCTGCAAACCCTCAAAGTGCAATAGAAAATGTACAATAGACTGACCTTTGAAGCCTTCTTCGTCAACAATTATGGTGTAATCCTCCGGAGTTTCCGTCAGACTGAAGAATTTACATCTGAAGAAGAGATGAACAAGCTCACTGGACACTGCTGCGCGCATGAATTAACCTGAAGAGTCACATTCTTATTCATGCGATGCGCCCAGTGCGGAGTTATAAAGCCAAAGCTGGAAAACCTCGATAAAAATTAAACTGATTGGTCACGAGCCCCAAAACTCCTCTGGCGGCTTGACTCGAGGTACTAGCCGTCCCATGCATTTCCGCATCTGTGAAACATAAGACCACGCAAAACCGACTGGATCATCAGTGCGTCTTAAGAATGCTGCGGTAAAAATATTACTGGGCACATCATGATGGGAAACTTAGCCGACAAAATGTCCAGGTCAAAACTAGAATGCAAGTATTTTCATTCCACGCAATTAAAATTAAGACACACAGCGGTTGAGGGAGAGTTTTATGTTGCTCATAAAATCCGAAGCAGCACTGAATGCAGTGAAAAGAGGGGCCTTTATTTATGATACGGCTCATCCACCCACACGCTTCTTTCATTTCAGGGCAACCACGTAAAGTGAGGACTCTGGACAGCTTTAAATCTCTATTTTCCCAATAGTGCTGTGTTTCACTTAGAGTCATTGCCCACGTGTTCCACATATTGTGCTCGTTATGCTGATTTTTCCCCCTTCCTGATATTTTAGCAACATTTTGCAGGACAGGTTTTAGCAATAACCAAAAGTGGATGGAACGAAGGTGAGATACAAAGACAGGTCGTGCAAAAACAGCTTTAAAAAAAGTTAATGGCAATGAAATTGATCAGACAGACATCAATAGCTTACTTTTAATGTACAGTCTTGGTCACTGGTAAGAATTTCAATATCAGACAGGAAAATAACTGAGAATACGAAAACGTATTCCTTTACCCACATTCTCCCCCCCCCCCCCCCCCCCCCCGAGTGCCCTAGTAAACTGGTACAAGATACCCAATTGGAGTTTACGAATTAGTCGCACAGGTTCAAACAGACATAGGGCCTGTTTCATGTAGCTGGATTTCTTGTTTAGCCAGACAACTTGCAGGATTTATTGGACTTTATCATTGCCGACTTAGATTTAAGGTAGTTTGGGCTAAATGTAACAAGTTATCCGGCTAAGCAAGAAATCCTGCTTCATGAAGCAGGGCTCAGAAGGCTAAAAGGAACCCTGCCAAAATCCAACATGTAATTGATGGACCAGAATGATCCTGGCTAAAGCATCTAACTAGACAAAACAATCACTGTAAAACAAATTTTGATACTGGTATGGGAGAACGATTTGCCTTTGCACTATTACAACAGAGCCACAATCCACTTCCACTACAAACTTCAATTACCACTGGCTGTTCTTGGATTGAGTGTAATTACTATTGGGCTGTTTTAGCAAAACTACTGAAAAAGTAAAATTAAAATGGGTCAGTTACCATATTTGTTTTATTTCCACATCAATTTAGGTGATAACTCTCCAAAAATCCAATTTCTGCGCTATCTAGGAAAAATTCCAAATCCTGGATTTATAAGACGCAGACAACTAGTATGAATAAGTTTTGTTTAAGTAACCTGGGATATTTGGGCAAGCAGGCAAAGCACTAAAACACCTGACACATGGATAAACTACATCCAAAGAAAGCCAAATAAAATTAACACATTCTCCCTTTTATATTAATCTAAACTATTTAAAACCTCCTATTCACAGACAGCATGTATAATGTCCTCCACTGTCAAATTGGTGTTTTCACTCAGAAGTAAAATTACATTTTCAAAAATGTAACTGCTTAAGAACAAGACGGTTATTATTTAGCTAGTTAGGCTAAGTTAGCATGTGTCTGCTCCAAGTCAGTGTAATGCATAGCTGACAAATGTCAGACCAGTTAGACTTAAATATGACTACGTCATTAGGAACATGTGAACCTAGTAAATTTTACATGTAGATTACACCTTAGCTGTATGAACTATAAATAGTGAGAGGAAAACTAAATGATTTTGTTTTCGAGATACTAGAGAACGCCTCAAGAAAGGTGACGCAATTCCTGCAAAAATTTGGTCATGTTCTATCACGACAGCTGACAACTGAACTGTCAGCCGATTGTTACAGGTACTAAAATAAACTTCAGAGTGCAACTTCACCGTTTAAGGATTAAGAAAGGGAACCAGGTGACGGTTATTTCGCCCCAGTTTTTTTTTTTTATGCGAGTCCTTTGGCACAACAGCAGGTAAAAAATAATCACATTTCCATTACACACCCTGAAAAGGTACAAACTCATAAGCAACGGATCTTGCTGCCCTTTCTAACCAGGTTAAGCATCCGCAGTCATTCAGATCAACAAATATGCAGAACTTCTGTTTTTATTGTGGAAGGCCGGGTTCGGCATTAGACCTTCATACACCTCTCTCTCTCTCGCACCAGATGTGACACCCTCCGCCCACACACTAGTAGTCTGTTTCTACCCTTGAGTCTTCAAATAAACAATCAGACAGTGAGTCAGCAGAGGCACAATATAAGTCTTAACCAGTGTTTTATAATGCAACGGATCTTTCAAGCAATCAGTCCGAATGTGTTGACAGAACTCTTCCCAGATCATTCACATTCCATAAGGATGTGAAACACTTTCCATACAGTGACTGAGTTTTGGGCTATTTCAAGCACCCCCAAGTCCTAAAAAAAATAAACCTTCATTTCTGGTCCAACAACTGAAGAAAACCCAAGTACCATACTATGACAAACAAGCTACGTGTATATTTTTTACCTTTCAACATAACAAGGAAATGACCAGCTTAAAGCACCGACGACGAGTGGAGGCCTAGATAATTAACATGAAAGTATGACTAAAGATACCAGGAAGCT
This sequence comes from Hyperopisus bebe, assembly GCA_026777045.1. Taxonomy (NCBI): domain Eukaryota; kingdom Metazoa; phylum Chordata; class Actinopteri; order Osteoglossiformes; family Mormyridae; genus Hyperopisus; species Hyperopisus bebe. Next base: position 9,471,910 of record JAODJW010000038.1, read on the forward strand.
AAAATACACAGGCTGTTTCATTTCCAATTTTACTTGTCAAAACTAAAGACAAGCAAGGATATCAAACTTACCACCCAAGAAACATCTAATTTGAAAGCAAACAAATTACTGACATCTGCTATTGAAGACATGAACGCCAAATCAGAGGGACGGTACTCCACTCTTAGACGCTAGCATTAAATGTGGTTGGAAAGGTGGACATAAATGTATTTATCATTGGACGACAGGTCAGAATTCATTTTTATCAATGCTGATGCTGCTGTTGTGCGCTTTGGAGACTGATAACACTCAAAACGAAAGCTCCTGAGATAGGCATTGACAAGCAGCAACCTGGCTGCCAGACACCCTCGTACTCAGATACCCGGCCCACACCGTGCTGACGTTAGCAAGCAGGTTATAATTCCAATGCTTAAGACCCAAAGGCTTAAAGAAAAAGAAACCGAGTCTGCATTTAAAAATGCTAAAAAGGTGGGTGACATTTATAACAGTCAGTTAAGACTATTCGCCACATTATTCAAGCACCTGCATTGAATTTCGCTCAAAATCTTCCTTCATTCTAACAATAACTGATACAAGGCTTTCGTGTGACATTTTAAAGGTTTCCCTACATAACTCCTGAAAAACATGACTGATATATTCTACAACATTCAGTCAAAAAGTTGGCTAAAGAGGCAGTAAAACATTGGCCCTTTTTGAGGGAAAACACGCCTGGGTTAATTAAGGCGGCCGTTTATCAGTCCGCTCGCCTCGATTTACCAAACACGTTCAGCGGTAACAAATAACATCACGGCTGGGGAAAAAAAACATGCCGAACCGAAACATTCTGACAAGCGGATTTTTTCCAACAAGACCCTTAAATGCATCAACCGCTTACATTGACAATATTCGAAACACTGCTTTAATAAAAGGGAGCCAAATGATTAAAATAAAATATCATCGCGATTACGCCGTCAGGCCAGCGAGACATTTCTGCGCCGTGGAGGAGCGTCTGCCTTCAGGACGCACTCCGCTCATTACCCTTATTTTTCATCGACTGCAACGGCGGGGAAGCAAAGTTTTCCCCGACATGTAAGGTCTTTTAAGTTGGCCCCAGAATCAGGCCTATACGACGGGACTGGTTCACGGAACCGCTGCAGATGGTGGTGGTGGTGGGGGGGGGGATACTTTGTGCAACAGAGACGACAAACGCAAAGAAGCAGCGGTGTTAGTTTGCCCGTGAGAGGCGGCAAAAGAGATCGGCTGGATCTACACGGACTGCAATTTGCTACACCGCCGACTGTAAGCTTTCTGCATCTCGGAGTGAGACGCATAAGCCGGTTCAAGTTTAATTTAACACCGCCCCCTTTGTCGGCCGTACCGCTGTACGCACACTTCCCTCACGTCGACTATTTTGCACAAAAAAACCCAAAAAACAAAGGTACTGGGAAACAACGCAATAACAAATTAATAAAAATGTAGCGGACGATTTACTTTTGGGCGTCTCGTTTTCATGCAACAGCGACACAGCATGCAATACAACTGCAATAAGAATAACTTGACTCTAATTAACAGAACATGGTTGCAGATTTAGAAAAGATATCTTTTAAAAAAACAATAACGGTATAAGAGAAACGCAGCGTGCAGTTTCTTGCTTTATTGCGTTTCTTAAATTACTACGGACTTGCATTGTTCGTGGCTAGCTACTTACCTTGTTTTACTAGGCAAGAAGGCGAGTTTAATTAATCCGTGAGTGCAAATCTGAATACCTTCCTTTGCTATACTTGCTACTTTCAAGCTGTGTTCTAAAATATGCAACTCCATCTTTTACGTCTTCTCATTTGCAGATTATCTAAAAATACATATTTATCCTTCCTTTAAAATAATAAATAAATAAATAGAAAAGGAGCTTTAAAACCTTTAAATGAAGCAGGCAGCAGGTTGAAGAGAGGGGAAAAGGAAAGTTATCCGATGAGACGAGTAGAAGACAGAAGAGCAGAGTGAAATAAAAGAAACCACGATGAGGTAAATGGGGAGGGTGAGAAGAGAAAGACTGGTGGTCCCCGTGTTTTCTCTCCGACAGGGATTGGAATAGTCCAGCAGCTGGTATCAGTGAAACAAACAACTTGCCACTCAAACGAAGGGGAGGACCAGTGGAGGGCGTCCCATACGTCAAGTGCATGATGGGACTTGTAGTTCACACACATTAACTTTGGGGCGTTCCAAAGTAACCCAGATTTAAAAAAGAGCAGTGAAATGTATTTTAAGCACCTCGCAGAAATGTTGCTCATCTAAGATAAAATGAGCTCAGCAAACAGAGTTCTTATATTTAACAAAATCATATTGGTTTTGAATCATAAACTACAACTCTGCAAATAATTTGTTTTGAATAAAGCATATTTCCTTTTGAAATCTCAGTGTAGGTTTTAAGGCACAAATAGTGGAGGACCTGATTAAGAAGGTAAATAAAAAGTAACTCGTCAGATGTATGTGGCTGTCAAAGATCAAATCAATTGTAATAAATCAACTACCCTTAATTCAATCACAGTACAAGTGGCACTTTATCGAAGATTTGTTTGAAATGCAGAAACAACCAATTGTGTGATGCAATTATATGATTAAGGCCTGAGTATAGATTGACCAACACATATTTTGAGCCCTTCTCATCATGATACACTGAAATGTGTTAATCAAACTTTCCTAATTTCATCAGGCGAGACAGTGATAAGCACACTTTGTCTGTCCCTGGGAACAGCTGAGCCAGACGTCACTGTCTGCTATGAAATTACGTCATAAGATATGAATAATTCAGGACCAAAGTCCCTCAGTCACTGTAGCCATGAAAGGCCCAAATTATGTGGCGACCAAGTGCCACAGTGTGAAAAGAGAGGAAACTTATGCTTATTGACTAACAAGTACAAGGTGGTAGAGTCTGAACTTTTGCATTGCAAAATCTTAAAAGATTTTCAACATTCATCACATTGCAATAATAATGCAAAAGTCCGCGAACACACGAATTACGACCAAATATTTTAGCATGTTACACAGCCTTATCCTGATAACTATTGTGATTAATGGATTGGTTATGCAATATACTGCACAATGTAGCCTTAAATACAAGGAAATGTCACATTCCCATGTAAAACATCTGAGATTAATTGAAGTATATCAAGGTTAAATGGTTAAGGGTCAAAACTGGGCCAATGCAAAGTGAATATTACAACTAATTTTCCTATTAGCAATAGCATTTAGATGCTCCTACTAAAGATATTATCCTTACATGCAATTTCCACAGGAGGTTGTAAGCAGATACCTGCCTAGGCAACTTGAGTTGTAAATTCCACCATTGCAGAAAACTGTGAAGCTGATATATACCCTGTAGTTTTATCACCTAGTTGTTCAAAAAACACATTGGAACTCTTAACAGAATTATTTTAAATGTACACATGGCAACACCTTCATGTTCCCCATCTCCTTCAGGCATCAGTTTAATTATTCACAAGTGATGACTCTGGGTAACCAAGGCAGGGAACCATAAAACAAGCAGCCTTTTGTGTTGAGAGATAAGATCGTCAAGCACTCTGATCTCAGAGGAGCCTTTCGAAAACAAAAATAAACACCACCTTAGGTTCAAACGGGTACACTGTCTGTGCTGGCTCTCCCAGCAACACTACTTGGAAAATTGAGAATGCTTTATTGAATATTCTTTAAATCTTGTAAGGAAAAATCTGGACTTTGTGGCTCCGTAGAGTTGCAAAAGGCAGTTCTAAACATTGGGTTAACACACAAAGAAATTTCACAGTAGTGGTTGTTTCTCAAAGATTTAACAAAAGTAAACTGCAGCTAAAAGCTACAAACTGGCAGTATATAAGATTCCCCAACAATGTGGCACTGTGTGGCAACCTTTCATTAATTACTTTTTAGCTATGGGACGGTTCTAGACCCAGACAGCCAATGACAGCATGTCACTATATTAAGTGTGTGCAAATTCAGGTGAGCCCAGGACACAGAGGGTGGGCATTCATACAAAGAAATCCTGAAAGGAACAAGTGTGTCTGTTCATAAGGTGTAAATTAAGCTTCTCTGACACACACTTGAATCTCAGTCTAGTACTAGCCACTGCATTTTTAAACTGGACTCAATTACAATAAAATGAACTGAAATTGATTAAAAGCACAGAAGCTGGACAGTTACATCCAATGATAACTGTTTGATACAATGTAAATAAAGTGGTACAGCTCAGTGAATGAAAAAGGGACTTTATTTCACTTGTAATGAACAAATTACATGCATTATTAAAGCAGTCAATTGCAGATTTAAAAAGGTGCACAAACAGATCTCCATCACACAGGGTCACCATGCTACAAAGCACAACCTACTAAATTTTAATACAAATTTATAAAAAGGATGATTCAAAATAAAAATAGACCCAGGGGCAGCAGACAACCTGACCAAAGTGCAGCATGGCAAAGATTTTAGCGACTCTGCAGTTCCGTAAGCTTGGCACATCTCCAGCCAGAAGGAAGAGTTTTGGTTGCCGACTGACCTCCCCATGGCCCTATTGCATAAGACAATGGGGCTTTGATCAGCTGTTAATTGATAAACCAGATTAAGGAAAAAAGTGCTATAAAACACATCAAGCAAGTTTACCAAAGGTCAGTAAGAAACTACAATGAAATGTAGCCCATGTGACGTCAAAGACTCACTTTCAGAATCTATATCAGGTCCTTGTGGGCAGTAAATGTTGGATCACCGCGTAAGACATTGCCAGCGGAACAGCCTGGCTACCCCTCTTTGAAGTGATCCCTGAATTGCGGCCGGTCCACTCACCATTCTTCAGCCTTTGTGCACAGAGCAACCCTGTTCATAGAAGAGAAAATTTAATACAAAGTTTCCTCAAACACTTTCTTCCACAAAAAAAAAGTGAATGTTTCCAGAGTGTCACATCAGATGACGTGAAACATCTGGAGAAGTTTACTTTTTGGTCATGTCCACAGCAGACCAGGAACAAAAGCCATCCTAGCAGCCTTGGTATATGACCAAATTTACGCAAATAATCAATAGGACGGACGATGACATTCATACCTACCTATCAAGTGGGCCAGGCATCCTGCCAGGCGTATGGGCTGGACAATGAAACTGAAACACCTGGTGTTGCACCATAAGGTATTAGTATGGTGTTGGGTGTCCTTTGGCAGGCAATAAAGCATCAGCTCTTCTTGGGAATGACAGATACAGGTCCGGCAGGGGACAGACTTTGAGCCATTCCTCTTGCAGAACAGTGGCCAGGTCACTACGACGCTGGTGGAGGGAAACGTTTCCCGACTCGCTCCTCCAAAACACCCCAAAGTGGCTCAATAATATCACATCTGGTGACTGCAGGCTATGGCAGGCGTTTAGCATTTTCATGCTCAAACTACTCTGCCACCCTTCCTGCTGTATCTATTGATGCATCATCATCCTGATACACAGCACCACTTCCTACAATGTTTGAACCGGCTGGCGAACACCGTCCTTCAGAATGGTTTGATAGTCCTGGGCAGTGACACATCCATCTAGAACAAATAGCGGGCCAAGGGAATGCCACGATAATGCAGCCCAAACGCTCACTGATCCATCTCCCTGCTCCACACTAGACATGCAATAGTCCAGGTGCTAAGCCTCTTTGGGGCTTCTCCACACCAACTTTCCCACATCCAGGTGAGACAGTGAAGGTGGACCCCAAACAATACATGTCTCACATCGTCCACGGCCCAAGATCAGTGCTGCTGGCACCATTGAAACAGACGTCCAGCACTGGCACAAGTGACCAAAGGATTGGCTATCACAAGGCGACCATGACAGACCCTGTGAAGCTCCCAATAAACAGCTTCTGTGGAAACAGGAGCCGAGGTGCACGTTTAATTCTGCAGCGAGCTGGGCAGCTGCGGTTTTTTTGTTTTTCCACACAATCTAAGTTAGTACCCAGATATCCCTCTGACAGCTTCCTATTGCGTCCAGTTACCCCAATTGGATGTGGTCGGTCCTTCGTGGTGGTATGCAGACAACCCAGGATACTGTGGCTCTCGATATACCAAAAAGATTGAGACACGCACCAACAATCAGACTCTCATGCGTCTCCCATCATGCTGTGCGGACTATAATACCATATGAACAACTGCTATTGCTCAGCTAATTCAACCTTCAAACTCTGCTCTTCCTGATGGAATAAAA
>JAODJW010000038.1:9485505-9508180 GCA_026777045.1 Hyperopisus bebe
TATTTGAAAAGAACGAACCTGCAAATGTCTCAACTGACCAATCAGAATCAAGCATTCCAGAGAGCCGTGTAATAAGCGTGTTTATGGCAGCCTCTCACGTGATACCTCGCAGTCATCTTTGTATCTCACGGTTCTTGTATCTTCCCACTTCGGTTCTGCTCACATGCTTGCTTCGCTTGCCAAGGAGACCAAAATATTTTATGTAGTTTTTCCAGATTGCGGGGGGTGAGGTGGGGCTGCGCCCCTAACCCCCACGATGTGGAAGGGTCGACTGTGAAGTGTTACGGTGATTCTGATCTGTACAATAACAACTGTGTCTTATTATAAAACTTAAGTAATACTCCTCAGTTGTCTTTTATTTATAAACTTTGTTACCAATGATATTGAATGATGGAATTAATCATTTTAAAGTAAAAACACTGGGGCAATAAAGGTTAGGGGCTCTCTGAATATGGTGAATGTCCTTATCCTGGGAAGCCAGTCAAAAACCTTTCTTATTTGCTGGTATGCATTGAAGAATAAAATCTTGCGCATTAATTTAAAAACGTGTGTATGCCAAATCTTATCCTTCTCTCTAATTACTCTAAGCAGCCTTTAAATTGATGGAAACACCTTGCATCACCTGAGAGCTATGGCAATTATTTTCATCCTGTTTCCTAAAAATCACACTTTGTAATGATTTCAAAAATTTCAAAAGATGAGATTAGATGTGAGAATAAAGACTACAGAAGTCAAATGCTACTCCCAGGTCCTAAGTGTGTGTGTGTCGTAGGTTCAAAATTTATTTCAGCTATTAGATATAAAAAAAAATAAAAGATTAGAGAAAATTCAAATAATCCAGCAAACAAGATAACATTATGTCTTACTTCTACTCATCAATTCCATCTAGCAAACAGCGTCACTCGCTACCAAGTGTGAGTGCTGTCATTCTGTTATTGCTGTAATTCTGATAATTAATGCTCTTAAGTTTCAATCTGTCATTTGAATAGGTTACTTCCTTTAAAACCCAGTGATGGTTTGACTAGAACTGTGAAAGAGCACAACCGAAACAAGATCAGCCAAGGCTGCTTCTCTACTTTATTGAATGTGAGCTTTTCTGTTTTGTACAAACAAATAGTACACTGGCTAGAGTAAAAAAACACACTTTGGATATTATACTCAAACATTTTCAAAAACAGACAAAAATATATAATTCCAGTTTCTGATAGAGAATATTTGTTAATTTATTAAAGTACACAAACTTAAATAACATGTAAATATATGACTGACCATTCGTTTGTGCTTCACAAAAATCAATAAGTTGCAGCCAGTACACTTTAACAGCCCGATGTAGTGTTTTCTCACCAGCGTTTCTTCGGATTTTCTTGTGTGAATTTAACCTGAATTAGTTTTTTTCCAAAACAAATAAATCATGGTCTGTGTTCAGAACTAACAAATTTGTTTATCGGTGAAGGGCAATTTCAGAATGGTTTGGTTTCGAAGTTCGTGGTGGCTGCATCAGTGATTTTTATCCATTCATCCACCTCCTAACCACTTATCCTGATAAGGAGCACAAGGGGGGCTGGAGCCCCCATTTAATATATGAAATCATCATTGAAACAATATGAATTCACTGGATGCTTCAAGGAAATCCAGAACATTAAGGTTAGTCCTGAACTGCCATTATTAACCAGTAGGGGGCAATATTCCATTTCAAAAATAAAATCAAAGGGAACAAATAAAAAAACTATGTGGAAATGTAAGACCATCCTTAACAAGCATCTGTTCAGATGTACTGGGTGTTAATGAAAACCACGCAGCTCATGTGATTCACAATGCTTCCTTTTTCTGTCCTGCAAGCTCCTTCCAACAAATGGATGTTATTTTTTGTTTTTTTTTTCATCCTTTCATCTCAACCTTTTCATCGCTGACACACTGTACAACAACACTGGCAATAAGTGTCACTGAGTGGGAAAATCTCACAGATCAAAATGCAATATCTATGTATAACATAATGTACATAAAGTACTACAGGGAATATAAATCTGCCAAATGTATTATTTAGATTTTAAAAGCTTGTATAGATTTAGGGAACATTGTAAAGTGAGTGGTGCAAAAACACACAAAAAAGGCACGATAATTCGGGCCGTTTGGTGCAAGAATAAAGTGAAATACAAGTATACCTTTTTTTTTTGGAGAACCACTGGAATATGCCAACAATTGCCTGAGTGTTAAAACAAATAAAACATTGACATTTTTTTTCAACATGCATTCACATCTCCAGTCAATACAGCAGCCTGACAGGCAATGCGATAGCGGTAAAAGTACAAAATGTTTGTCCATTAAGAAAGACTGACATTCCTCTGGCATCCATAGAAGTCTTTTTTTCACAGAAAAAACAGGAGTATCAAACATTTAGTAAAGTCAGTTCATGACAAACCAAGGACATTTGCATGCATTTTTCCCATAGTATAGAGGTTGAATACAAAGGCAAACAGATTGCAAAAAATGTCACAAATGTGGCAGCGAGAGAGTCTGCCTTGGTGAGTCGGCCTTACTGACACATCTTCTGCAGCTCTGGGCCATTTCTGGGGCAAAGAGTTAACCTGACAAAATATCCTGTTACCTCCCATAGTCCCTCCTATGCTATACAACACCTGAACAAAATGCTCATGGAGTGTTACACCAAAATGTTCTGAGGGCAGAATAAAAAATGATTGGCTCAGGGAGATTAGATTTTAGAGGAGGTGGCTTCAAGCAGCTAGAGGAGGCGGGACCAACCAATCAGATATCTTGGACCCGCCTCCTCTAGTTGCTTGGACCCAGCTCCTCCACAATTTGATTGGTTATCTCTCTGAACCAATCATCATGCACCAACAAAATACACCAAAAGGCTTGCTATGAACCAGGTATTGTCAATGTCAGCTGAGCATGATAAATAATTGAATAGGTGGGGAAAAAAGTTCTGCCTTCCTGTTGGGTGAAGGCATGTTTTTTAGATGCCTGACTGTACAGACTCTTCTGCCGTGTTACTGTCTGCTGTCAGTGTTTGCAGTGCAGGTAATGTGTCAAACTGGTGACTGTGAAATACAGCATGCTACTTTTCTGCATTTTTTTGGTAAATACTCTGCACCAAACAAACTCAGCTGGCAGGTTCGAGAATAACTAGCTTTTCCTTCATTTAAGCTTATCTTGTGTTATGTGATAGACCATGAGTTGTTAATCTTATGATACAATGGGGATTGATTTGGGGGGTGTAGTTTCTTAAAAAGGTGCACTATGTAATCTACAGCACTCACATTTTATACTGACTTACATTTCTTACATAATCTTACTTTTTGTATCTTTTCTAATAACCTCTCATCTGTTGCAATTTCAGACTGAACTGTTTCTCCAAAATGTTCCGAATAACTCAGGAAACTAGCATCTATGCTTTCGGCTTATTTGATCTGACACATCTGGAAAGAGGTTTAAAACACATATTGCTTTCTAAACAAATCTTTTAGGTATGATCAGGAAACAGAGCTGAATATGGTGCACCTTTGACCACCCAATTTGATAAAAAAAAATTAAACAATAAATAAATAAATATTTTCTTCCTGGGAATCACTGTTCTCCTGGGTAAATTAAAATCACTTTTATAAACAAATAGCTACAAGAGCATTTCACAGTATAATCCGTTCTCAGACTGAATACATAACTTCAGGGATTCTGTCAGCATTAGATCAATCCTGCGTTAATTTGGCCAACTAAAGCTCATACACCGCCGGGTGACATTCTCATAGTGTTTTCTCACCAGCAATTGCATTGATGTGAATCTTCTGGTGCGTTTTAGAGAACCACTATTAATCTATCATATCGACACCACGTCACATTTATAATTAGGATGGGCAGCTCTTCGACTCAGGAGACAACGCAAGATCTATGTTCTCTGGCATGGGTTAAATTATGTACTGGATAACTGAATGTCATGAAACCGTAACTTCAGTGTAGGATACATATAAAGTTTGGGGAATATGCAGATTTTGTCTGCAAACCATCATCTGAATTAGGATCTTGTGGGAATGAATGTGTCAGTCAAGGCAGGATCTCACCCAGGCCAGACAGAAGGAGCTGTTAGCCACAAAGGAGGGTAGGTTGTGTTTAGTCACTGAACACTGATCCTGGCAGTTCGTTGGTCAGTGTGTGCCATCGCTCGATTTTCTTGTCCTTATTCTTGAGGCAGTCAAACCAGTGTTTCAGCCTTTCTCCATTGGCATTAATCCCCAGAGAAACTCCACCTATGAAACAAATAAAAACACTAATTCCTGTAGAGGCATTTTTTTTGAAGGTAGACGAAATATTTTGAAAAACTTCCTTATCTGTCGGTGCAATGTACTGTGTCTAACAAAATATCTCAAGAGGTCAGGGCTGAATATCCATTTTTGTGATTGATTGGATTAAATAAGAGGTCAAGTAGTTGCAAATCAGTCTAAGAGCAAAAGAGTGAGCAGTGATTGAAATGTAAAAGCACAGTTCGCAGTACAAAGCTTATGACCAATAAACAAGTTACTCATGCAGTGAGTGTAATCAACTCATCTTCAAATAATTATTTTGAAAAAGATGGGATTTTAAAAATGAATAAGGTGGGATTTACCTATGAAATCGTTGGACTTTCCAATGTCATAATCCCACACTGTCACCTCCAAGGTCTTCTTTGTTAGGTCAGCATATTTGATTTCATAGAAGAATTCCTGAAAATGACAAACAGAAATCTCATCAGTAGCACAAATAACGTGAGTAAGCAGTATGTACTTTTCATGTCAACAAACCAACCAACAAACAATACACAACAGATACAAATCTGGCCATTTTCATTATGCACAGATAAAAGCAAAGAAAGCTTTCACTCTGATTAAAATGCCATTAATATGACAGGATAATAGTCACACAACTGCTTCTTTTTCACTCATCTGTGTACCTAGAAATTGTAGGCCCGCTGTCAAAATGTGACGCTGTCCCGCGCCTCGGTACAATTTAATGTATAATTTTACATATTCAAGTGCTGGGCCCCCTGAATCTGCCAGGGTATCCAGACCCCTCCAAGGCCACCGGCCTTGTGAGTGGATGTTAGTTAGTTAGTTGACTGGATGAAAAATCACTGGACTTGAAGTTAAGAGAATTGAATTTTTTTAAAGCAAATTTCATGACAGGGTGCTTTGTAGATTCTTAAATGACTCCAGGCATCAACAAACATAACATTTCTTTAAGAGACGGTGCTTTGAAAGTGTTCTTCTAGTCATGGTTTTTCTTCCACACAATATATTTCCCAGTTTGCATAATTTTCACTGTTCAGTTTGCCCCAATTTAACCACCAATTTGGTCTTTGTGTTCAGCCACAGTCGGAGAAGTTAAAAGTCCTTCCCCCATTTACACTTGCATCTGCCACATTATTTATTTTTACAATGTCAATCAACTGCTGCCATGTACAGTATCAATCAATCACAGCATGCCACCTACAAAGGAGAGTAATAGTGTCGCATCACATGACCTGGCCACCAGTCCCAAACACAGTAAAAATGATTTTGGAGGAGTTTGACCAGAGAGTGAAGGAAAAGTGGCTACTGAGTGCTCAACATATATGTGGGACCAACTTCAGGACAGCTGGAAAAGCATCCCAGGAGGCCACCTCAGGAAACTGGCTTAGAGGAGACAGTAGGGTCAGCCAGTCCCTGGGACAATTGCGGTTAAGGGCCTTGGTGGAATCACTCTGCTGACCCAGGGATTTGAACCAGCAACCTTCTGAGTCCCAACCCACAGAGCTGCCCCCCCCCCAACAAATTATTATTTTTTTGTTTAATACTTTTTTGGTCAGTGCATAATTCCATATATGTCATTTTATGGTTCTGATATCTTTATAATTATTCTAAAATGTGAAGATATATATAGTACAAATAAACCTTTCTCTGGGCCAGTGTACCCAAACTTTGACTGGTACTGTAGGTGAGCGAAGATGGGGCTGATTTGCGGGAGTGACAGGATGCTCTCCAGCCAGTGTATCACAGCCAGTGTATCACATCCAGTGTATCACATCCAGTGTATCACAGCCAGTATATCACATCCAGTGTATCACAGCCAGTGTATCACATCCAGTGTATCACAGCCAGTGTATCACAGACCCCTGATCAACAGCATTTCTACTAGGTTTTGCTGTTTCACTGTTAATTTTCTGAGCAAATGTACGCTTACTGCCCAGCTGTACACATTCTCTTTGACTGCCAAATAGTTTCGCACAGTCCTGTGCCCTGGAACAGTACAAACAACAATAATAGAGTCCATTTCTGTACCTTCACTTAGACTAAAAGGTACATTTAGTTACAAATCGCCGCCTCACCTCATTAAATTCTGGGTTTAGTGTTTTCTTTTTTACTGCAGTCTTGTGCTTTGATTTCTTGTTCTCGTCTGGCTTCAGATACCTGTGGGGACAGCAACTTCATTATCATCATCAATCAAACTATGAAGCATGATTTAGTCTGTCTCTCGTTGTAAATTTGCATCAGGAAAAGAATACATTCACTGTTCCCAGTACTGTGATGATGCGGTTACAGTGACAGATGATAATATAGGAAAAAAGTAGCATATTCTTCATGATTGGATTTGATAGTAGTAGATTTTACTGGAGGAAACTGTGACAGGTAGGCTGAAGTGAAGAATCACTAAGTAAGGACAGGCCAAACAGCGACTTTCTGTAGTTTGAAATTGTAAAAATCCCCGCCGTTATCTTTTTCTCCAGCAGATGGCAGTGCAGAACTATATTCAGTTTTTAACGCGTCGCTGTCGGAGCTTCTAAGCATATACACTAAGCATATATACAAACAACGCTGTATATACACGAAACTGCACTTCAGTTACTTGAAACCTATGCGATTGAACACTGCAGTACTATAGATATTAAATGGATATTATGAGATTTCAACCCACGTAACATGATCAATATTTCAGCACTTTTTTCTTTGTAATAAAGATATGGATCTGCCTTTTTCATAACAATTTTAAAAACCAGGGACCCCTGGACAGTCCACATTTTTGCGCCAACCCAGCTTCCAGCCAATCACAAACACCGAATACTCGGCATGGTACGTTGGTAGCTGGGGCAGAGCAAAAATGTGGACTGTCTGAAGGTTCACAAGGACTGGAATTAGAAAGACTGATCTAGACTATTGTTAAATATGAAACCTGGAAAGGAAACTGGAGTGGACGGCATCGCTGTCCCACACCTCCAGGCCGGGAGCTCAGATCCCACATGCCAGATTTATGTGTGTGCAGCCCCAGAGAATATAACTGTGTGTGAGCCCTGTGTCGGAATGCCATCCCATCGATGTGGTTCTTGTCTTATTTTGTTCCTGTTGTGCCGCTCTTGCTCCTATAATACTTACACTTGTACCTGGGCATTCACTGGAAGCTCAGCCTAGCTGCTTTTATGACTAGTCGACTCGTTGACGTGTTTGCAATGTGATATTTGCCAATATAAAATTAAATGTACAAGTAGCCCAGCCCTCTGGTTTGGGAACAGGCTCCCCGTGACTCACATCAGGTCGATAAGTTACTATAATGTTCGAGAAAGTATGCAGGAAAGACAGAAAACGATAAAGAACCCTTAAGATTTAAATTTAAATGGTGTCCTGTCACTGTGAACTCTGAACCCCAAAAATCCCGCAGAAATCCCCGGAGTCTCAGCATCTGAAGACTCGCTGACAGCTGCCTAAGAGAGTCAGACTGTTGATACGAGAAGATGTTGCGTGTAAAATCACGTATTCTTTATGCACTACAAGAGCTGGTTTCCAGAGGTTTTCTGCTTGTGCCAAAATCACGTACATGTGATTCAGGCTTGTCTCTAATTGTGGATTAGGGTACCCATATCAGCGTTTCACTCTGCCAAGTGGGAGGAAACATCCGAGTCACTCTTGCTGAAGCGGTTTATCTGGCAAAGCGGGTTATCTGTCTCGCTGAAGAGCGCCGCCCAGGTCATCCGCTCAGGTGCTGACTATGCATGGATTAATTTTACCATATCACACTGAGAGATGGTGTCTAGCATTATTCTCTTCAAAACATCCTGCTCTAGTGAGTATGATTTTAATTGGCGTGATAACGACCAAAGTACTAAAGTGTATCGGTATAGCTATTCTCTCATATGCTGCCTGTAGAGCTGACCCTCTGATACAAGACGTGGAATTTCATACTTTCTGTATCATAGAACCAATTTCAATAAATTATTACGGCTGCCCCCACCATGCCCGACAGCGGCTGAAAATATGTCTCCTGCAGAGAGATATCTAAGTGTGTAATGATGCCATATTGCTTCAGGCTAGCAGTCTGAGAATGCAGGTCCAGCGTACAGAGAACAGAACTGTGCACTCAACTATTAATGTTGGGTAACACTTCATTTGACTGGGCACAAATAACATAATGCTATAATTTTTGTATTAACTAACTACAAAGTTTTAGTTCCTTACTGATTTCATGTTAATTCATCATTAATGAATCATGACATCTTTTAACGAGCATATACTATGTTTGTTACTACATCTGTTAATTCTGTAAACCTTTGTGAACTACTGAAGGAACAAGTAATGAATAACACATGTGAAACACTGATCCCATGTTCGTTCATTATTAATGAATTGTAACATTTTTTGTCAAGCAGCCACCATATTTGTTCATGATTTATACTTCAGTAGTAACTCAGTTATTACTAAGTATCTGTGCCCCGTCGAGTAAAGTGTCACCTAATTTTTTTGGTTACAAGACTCTTTGTGTATGAAAAAGAGACATTTTCCTTCTTTTCCATCATTCCTTTCCTGTTCATTTTACTGCCAGTTACACTGCACCATCAACATAACAATGATACGTTTTTACAACATTTTCGTTAAGCTCACATGCAGCCAAAGGGCAGGAATCTTTTCCAGCTGAATGTGTCGGTAGCTAGCACGTTACATTAGCATGTTAGTAAAGCCGTATATCTCTAAGTATCAGATACTGTCAAGGAAACGCAGAGGAAATGCAAGTTTCTGAGGATTATAAATATGATTATTAATGAGATTTCTGAGTCCAAACCCAGCGGTACGAGGCAGCATTAACCAGACTCACTGAGATGCAAAATATTGTAACAAAGCATACAGGCAGCGACTCTCTGTGAGTTTATGACAGCATCAGCCGGCTGTCATCCAACATAAAGTTAACTGGTTCACGGTAAATAACAGCTGAAAGGAACAGCACGCAGAAATGAATAAGCTAGCTGGCAAATATATTCATCACCGTGACACTATATTAAAACATCACTGTGACACTATATTAAAACATCACTGTGACACCACATTAAAACTATATATCACTTGGTGTGTTTTATGGCCGTTTGTGTGTAGGCAATTATATCTCAGCCCGAGAAGGGAGACACCTTGCTTAGCTGGTGGGTGGGAGCTGAGATTCCAGGGGGGGGGGATTCTAAGATTTTTTTTTTTTTTTTTATGGAGGAAGGCCAACCTCATTAGCCAATGGTATGTTTTGATTTGGTGGGTGATTGGAGGGGGGGAACTCTGGGGGCCAATCAGCTTTCAGCCTGACCCTGTGGCCCCACCCCTGTATACTCCAAATAACCGAAATCAGCAAGACCACTTTATATGACCTCACACTGTGGTGTTTATCGTGTTGCTCTATGAGGTATGTTACACAGTATTTCAGTTATTTGAGGTATGATATCATAGACACTGTGCACAAGAACATCCATGATACATTGACAGAGCACCCTGACAAAACACATCAATAATTCTGGTTGTTCACGCGACAGATATCCATGCTGACATGCCAGGCAATCAGTAGTGTGACAGATCCGAGTGCAAGCACGACTCAGGGAGAAGTGAAAGTGAAAAGCGATATCGACCTAGCAACAAGACTGGGCTGTGATTCTGTACGGCCTGGATAATGAATGACAATCATGATCTGACATGTTGGAAACACAGCACAGGCTTATGGCATCTTGAAGGGGCGGGCACTGCTCTGCATTACGCGTCACGATGAATGGATTCCCGCACGAGTTACTACAATGGCTGAAATTCTTCAGGGGACACCTTCATCGTAAGCTAATTCTGTTCGCTGGTCACAGCGTCCCACAGAATCAAAGGAAAATGTATTACACACACTCCTCCCAGGGAACTTCTGCATTCTGTTATGAGGAATTTCACCCTCCTCTGTTATGTTACCAGGAGACAATATCGTTCCAGATGGTATGTGTCGTCTGTCAGTCTGCATGTAACTACCAATATTGATGTTTAGCTTAGGAATTTAGTTTAAACTTAACAATATAATTTGATTTGATTGAACTTAATATGTTCAAATGGCATTTTCATCTGATCAGTAGGGGGCGCAATTTCACCCCCTGCCCCTCAGTAAAATCACCCATCCATCCATCCATGCATCCATGCATCCATCCATGCATCCATCCCCTGACTGCTTGCAGGAGTACCTGAAACATCTCCCAGGCCACTAGGCTCTTTCTGAAATGCTTCTAAAAATGTTTGTTTTCTCTAAAACTGGTGTTATTTCTTAAGAAGTACAGATAAAGACTTACAAACTTGTTGTAAATAGAGGAGGTTTACAAAAGACAGAGTCTTACTGCAATTCTGGGCTGGAGTGTGTCTTGCTGATATCTGGAGTAATTACAGAGGATCAGCAGGGTGCCACTACTGAGATGTTAGTGCTGTGTATAGAAAGCTCAATTTGTGGAAGCCCTGTTTTATCCTGTTTTTTCTTATTTTGATCTTCCATTGATCTTTGCAGGGCTAGTAAGTAATTAACCTCGCACTGCAGGAACACGATACTATACAGCTATACTATACAGCTATACTATACAGTGATACGGGGGCTGTGGTAATTGTTTCCCAGTTATTTGTCAAACAGACGTTCACAAAAGTGATATAACATCTTAATTTATTAAGTCAGTAGAGAGTAAATGCAGTTTTCTAACTTCTAGCAAAGTGAATCAATCATTCTATGATTGCTGAAATTGTACTGTGTACAAAACAAAGCAGTTTAATGTAATAGTAAATCATTTTTTATTTTATACACGCAAAATCCTGTTATAAAGTATTACATCCCCTTTCACGTGTAAAATTTACTTAGGACATCTTGGTGCTGGTAACACCGGACAGAGAGAGTTTGAGAGCAATAATGAGTTATTGCCAAATAAATAAAAAATAAAAAGGATTCTTGAATACTCTGGTACACATTCAATGTTAATCTGAGCCAGAATCAACCTGATGAATGTTTTACAATCAGAGTGATTGTCATGACTCAATTTCTATAGACCTGGTCCTCATGGGCCAACAGATGGTCCACATTTTTGCTCGCTCCCAGCTCCCAGGTTGAGACACACTACTCTAGACCCAAGTCATAGAAATGCCAGACTTCAAGTGAAAGCAAATCCATGCCTTGATAGCTGGGCCAGTGATGAACTTCTCAGGAGTGGGCATTCTGCCAAAATATCTATAACGGAGGAAGTTCAGCTGTTCTATAATCCATCATTGAATAGACAGTGATTAAAAACAGGATATATTGTAGAGAGGAGAGATGGAGACAACTGCTCACTAAGTAATACAAAATGATGTAGATCCTCCTATCAAGTTTCCCTTAAACTACTTTTCTGAAGCAACCCTTTTGGCAGATGTGGATCTTCTCATAATTCATGACGTACTTTATATTCCACAGTTAAAATTCTCATTGAGTTGGTCTAGTGTGCTGGTTGTAGTGTAATGCTTTTTAGATACCTTGCTGCGGCAGGTCTTGGACTATTGAATGAGCTGTTAATTCTGCTCTGTGTTCTGGACAACTCAGCAGAACATCATGCTGCCTTTCAGTCAAAGCTGAGATGCAGATGATCCAAAGTACAACAATAATTCCACAACCAGTTCATTGAAAAACAGAACCTAACTCAGGCTCTTTGGTGGTGCTGTGGAAAGACTGAAACGCAATACTTCTAAGTTCATAAACGTCCCTCAAGTGAAGAAGTTCTGCAGAGGCCAAGTGATCCCAGAATTCCTCTATGTGGATTGTTTATTTGTCCACTCATATTTCTTAGCAATTTGATAACATTCAGTATCACAAAAATCAAATACTTTTCTTATATACAAATACAAGCATGGAGCATTGGCTTTGTATAGAGGCTGGTCAAGTCCTTTTGTGACTTTTATGTCACTATATAAAGAGCTGCAGCATGGCCGGTCCTCATAGATCTTTTTCACTCTCCAGGGAGTAGCACTGTCCCTCTTGTATTACCGGGAACAGCATAAGCAGCATTCTTATAGCAAGGGGTAAACACTGAAAGATGATGCCACTTTACAGCAAGGCAAACTGGGAGAGGAGCCTTGAGATATATCAACAGAAAAGAATTCCAGAAGTGTGTAACAATGATAAAACTGCAGTATGAACAGCCACCAGTAGAGCTGGTCAACATGCCCTAAAAACAACATCACAATATTTTCAGCAATTTTCACAATATCAATAATTATCATGCTATTATAAAATATGATGTATTATATGTAGTTTTAAGTTATGGAGCATGTGACAAGTATAATGATAAATTACACCAACAGCAGACTCATACCTCGATGCAATTTGTATAAGAATAGTGCATTCTAACCGTTAATCATGCAAGAAATCAAGCGCTTAGGCTACATCACGATTCTCACGACACTTAAATTGAAGATAATATGAATGTTCATAACCACGATATGATATTTTAACGATATATCGCCCAGCCTTAGCTAGCAGCAGGGTAAACACCTACGTCTTGACGTAAGGGTCAGAGAAGCCATTGGCGTCCATGGCGGCCAGGTGGGCACAGCGTATGATGCCGACGATCAGGCCGCACTTCTGTGAGCTGTACTTCAGGGAGATCATGATGCGGCCTCTCTCCTCCAGGGATTTGTCATCTGTCTTGTCAATCTGTGGAAATGAGGTGAAGATTGTTGGGGGGGGGGGGACTGATCTCTCTTTTTACTCCTCTGTTACCCCACAGATTCACTTTCTCGTAGGTTTTACTGAAATTTTCAAAAACGTAGGTGCACAGAACAAGGATCACAGAAAAAGCACTGCAGTGAAATGTGATCTTGTGCTGCAATACAGTGAAAATTCCACCATTTTTGAAAATATTAATATGCAGGGTGTCCATAAAGTCTCTCTACGATTTCAAAAATGTATTACAAAGGCAATTGATAAGATATCTTCATCAGATTTGTTCTATGTACTCAGTGGTTATCAAAGTTTTTAATCACATTGCAAACAAAGGTAGGGGACATCACTAATCTAAAGCAGAGGATCACTGATGCCATTGCCACCATTGCTGAGGGTATGCTACAGCGAACATGGCAAGAAATTGAGTACAGTCTTGATGTGCTTCCTGCAACTAATGGTGCCCATATAGAGGTGTATTAAATGAGGCAAAACAACTTAAATATATATGTCTCATTTTGTAATAATTTCCACATATCTGTCTTTTCATTTGCCTTTGTAATAAATTTTTGAAATTGTAAAGAGACTTTATGGATGCGCTGTACTTGTCTTGTTCATGCTTAAGATAACCTGGAAAATTAAAACACCATATTATTACTCTTGGCAAAATGTCAGCACCACCTCCTCTAAGAGCCACGAATGAGCATTAAATGGAAACCCTACATGCAAGATGAAAAATGCAATTATCAAATGACAAATCAAGTCAAGTCAAGTGGGCTTTATTTTATCTATCCATATGCAAGCATTACAGAGGAAGGAGACAGCACTATACCTCCAGAGACACGGTGCAAAACTTCAGGCAGAAAATGACAACAAAAGGAAGAATTCTGAATATTTTTAAAAAGTACAAAAATGCAGGGCAGTGTAAAACAAAGGGTGTTAGACTTAAGGCGTCCATAGTGTCTGAGTCTGCAGTGAAATGCCTCTGCAGTTAGCAGTTACCGCACGCGCTGCTATGGTCTTATTGATCGCACTCAGGGAGAGCCTACAGAACAGTCTGCGGGCCACTGGCTGTTCTCCCTTATACAAAAATAGAGTGATATTTTCAGTTCATGTCAATTTACAGCTATTATGAATTTTTTCCTGGGGTGCAGTTTTGGTTTCCTACAATGGATTTCTACATTATCACAATACACTTTAGCCACTGGCTCAGCTGCTGGTGGAAGTCAAGGAGGTTCCTCAAGCTTTTGAGGGACACTGCATGAATGATCTCTACAGAACTGAGCTACAGCCGATTTATTTACATCCCCCTGGCTGCCTCCAGCCCAGCTTAAAAATAAATAAATAAATAAATAAAGAAAAACCATTTTGGCAACTCTGTGCTGAAATCGTCAGGTGGTGAAGGGCGAAGGAAGATTCGGCAGCACTGCTGAGAAGGTGTGCAGATTAAACAACAGACGATAACATAGACTTAGAGACACAGGCAGCCTGCTGCTCCGACAGGCAGCCACTTTCAAGCCAGTCGATCCCAAAGGGAATGACAAAAACAAACCGACCAACCAACCAAACAACCAAACAAACAAACAACCAACCAATCAAACAAACAAATCCCTCAACCTTAAGGAGAAAGATTGCTTCCTAAAACCTTGCCACTGTGTCAGACATTTGATATTCAGTTTGCTGCTGAGCTGCTTTGCAATTAGGAATGGGGGGGCTGACATTTAGCACTCCATTAGCTTGTGAATGAGTGTGTCATCCGCGGCTGTGACTGAACCTAGGTGATGTTGGGATGGGGGGGGGGGGTGGAGGGCTTAGTGAGAGGCTGTCTGCCTTCTTATTCTCTTTAACACTCTGCAAAGATTCCCCTTTGCCACCTGCCAAAAAAAGACCCCATGAGATACGTGCTTAGAAGGTACACACACATATTTCCTTCTCTCTGGCACCACCTAGCTGTGAGGCTATGTAAAAGGCAGGCCCATGTGGCTGAAACGTCTTTCTAAATCATCCATAAAGCCAACAGCAGAGCTCTCACAGCAATGCACAATATTTTTAAGGAGTTTAGGATCTGACAAATTGAAAGCATGACGAAATAACATGGTACAGATTTCCTGCTAAAGTTTCAATTGTTGATTCATATAAGTTGTCAGTGTGACCCCC
Source organism: Hyperopisus bebe (assembly GCA_026777045.1). Lineage (NCBI taxonomy): Eukaryota > Metazoa > Chordata > Actinopteri > Osteoglossiformes > Mormyridae > Hyperopisus > Hyperopisus bebe. Next base: position 9,500,623 of record JAODJW010000038.1, read on the forward strand.
TGCTTCCATAAATATGGCTGGTTTGGTAAATCTCAGAATCTATCCTACAGATTTGTGGACACAAAACATTCAAGCCACGATGACGCTTATTGTCAGATTCTTTATTTTCTCCATGTGGCTCCATGAAACACAACCAACATTCACTCATACCAAAGTACTATTTCCATCAAAAAAAAAATTAACTTAAAAAAAATGAAACACTGGTATTTTCCCAAACCGGTTATATTTGGTATAATATCATTGTAATTACAGCTTTAATCTTTAAGAACTATAAATACTCGAAAACTCTATAATTCACATAAATCCTTTGGTGCATCAGGGATAGTTTATGGTCTTTCATCCATCCATCCATCCATCCATCCATCCATCCATTTTCCAACGGCTTCCCCACTACAGGGTCATGGGGGGGAGCTGGAGTGTATCCCAGGCAACAGCAGGGGGCAAAAAAGGGGGCGACGACGGACGGAATGCCAACCCCATCGCAGGCCCACACACACTCTAAGGGCAATTTAGAAATGCCAGTGTGCCAGTGCATGCCCTTGGTCTCCAGGAGGAAGTCCACAGTGCCAGAGGAGAACATGCAGACTCCACGCACACGGATCTTCATCCAGATAGCATGTGTAACTCATCCTGGGTGTATATACAGTACTGCGCAAAAATGTTTGAAGCTGTTTGGGTAATATGCATTTAATTCCTCAAAATTAAGAGTAAGACAATAAAAAATATCAAGAATTTCTTTTGTTCTCCAAAAAGTTACCGATATCTAGTTGGATGGCTAGATGAACACGGCTTCAGTTCCCAAACCTCTCCTCAGGGTCACCTCAGCTGTTCCATGTATTGGTTAAATTTCATCAACAACCCATTTAATTCATGAATTAAATTAGTATGAAAAGTCAGTGAGGTGTTGATCAGTTCTGTGAGGTGGGATATTGGTTGAGTCAAAAAATACATGAGTGTATTCGATAGTTGCTGCAAATACTGAGGTTTTGACGTGGTTAAGCTGACACACTATGACAGACATCGTAGTTTTTCACCAACATGAAGATTATTTAAATATTATTTCCTTTGGCTGCCTTAAGACTTTTGTACAGTTCTGTATATAGAAATTTAACTGGAAAAAAAGGTTTTTTAAAATATAAATCATATTTATATAATTTCATGAAGGACATCATAAAAGTGTCTTCCAAAACTGTGCTTGACAGCAGGGGTGGAGCCACACAACTGTAACGTTAACTGGTTAACTGTAACATTAGAATGGTTGTTTTTATTCCTTGGTTAATGGATGTCCAGTGACATCCGGATGGTTCTGGAAAACCAGAACCCCTGGAAAGCTGGGGAGATGGGAGCGGTACAGTCATCCACTCCCCGTCCTCTCGCCCTGTCAGCCTGATCTCGGATCACGAAAACCCATCACCTCTGCCGTTCTATGACTGTACAGAAGCCTGCATGAATGAGATGCTTCACATCGCAGATATTAAGGAGAAATAGCTCCTGTTAACTTCACCTGTTCATTTAAGGAATAAAAAGCAGCCAGTGTTTGTGGGAAAAAAAAAAATCATGGTTCCCTTGAATTTCAGATCAGTCCTTCAGCAATCAGCAGTCTACCTTGTGGAAATACATCATGTTAATGTGATTGCTCAGACAGCGCTAAGACGGTGACACTTGTTCTGATGTCAGCAATGTCCTAACATTTGCTTTTTGTAAAGCCCTCGAAAACATGCCCAGAAAAATGCCTGCTCTGCCCGACACTATAAAGCTCGGGATTTCACGGATTGTTGCTGCATTTTCTTGGGTGTATTAAAGCTGTTTTTCAAACACATTATGTTATTTGCATAAGCCTTTATAAATAAACTCCGGAACAAATCTCCTCGTATTTGGAACTGCTGAAGAAGTAGTGCAACGTATAGTCTTTACAAGTTAAATATTTGATTTGGCCCAAAAATCAGTAGTACTGACACTCAATGTGGTCTCAAAGGCCAAAGAGATCATTCTTACTGTTAATTTTGTGTTAAATCACAAAATCAGCTATTCTGTACAAAAGAGTCACACACGAGGAGGGCAGACAGTCACAAAATGGTCCTTTATTTGACATCCAGCCTTCCTCGAACCCTTTCTTAAGGGCCCAACAAAAAAATGACTATCCTGCCAAGGCCAGGATTTGAACCAGTGACCTTCTGATCACAGAAGCCACATTATTGGCACCATTAGGTGATTCTTTCTAGGGGGCGCAGGTGGTCATTTGGGGGGGGGTGCCAATACTGTGCAAATGCCACCTCATGACTCTCAGGATGGGCGTCAGACGAGCAAACTGTCACATGTCACAGGAACTGGCAAGCATGCCCCAGTCAGGTGACACAGCGGGTGACGCCACGCCCACCTCCAGGTAAAAACAACCAGCAAGAAAATGCTACAGGCAAAGTGGCTTTTAATGAAATCCTACAGGCTAACTGTCACTCCTCTAATTGTCAGGCGAAGGAAACGCATCTCTCGTGCACAATGACGGTATTTGGGCTGTCAGCGCTAGTGATGTAAAACCCCATTGTTCTGGCAGAGGCCCGCTTTCGCGTTCTGAAGGCTTCCTCTGATGTTAAATGGAGAAAACCGCCCATCAGAGCAGAACTGCGCCAAAAGCCGTTCTATGAATGAAGCTCACCTGATGAAATTAGAAGCCCTTAAAAGCACCGGGATAAAACGGATAAAAGGCCACGGGCACAAATATTAAAGGTGAATTCCTCCTCCTGATATAGGCTCTGAATTTGGAGTAAAAGGTGTTCAAAGGACCCAGGCAAAATCTTTTCACTGATGTTGTTTTTTTTATCTTTTTTTTTTGGAGGTCGGTGTATTTATAAATGCTTTACCATGATCAAAGTCAACAACTGTATTTTGGTTAAAGAGATCAAACTAAGTGTGATTCTACGCTGTGTTGGAAACTCTGTTTTTTGTATTTGTCAATGGATATTAATAGCACATTTGAAGGACGTAGATAATAGGGCTACAACAGCAATAGACAAGTCATATTCTGTATTTAAACTCCCTCACCTTTGAATCGTGTGGCAAATTGCTGTCTAGGTATCTATATAACCCACATGTATACCTACATACCTTGGCTACATACAATACCAATCTAAAGTCTGGACTCACCTACTGAAAATCATGTGTTTTTCAACAAAATAATTTCCCTAAGCACACCTCAAGGCTATGTAAGTATTATTGTGAACAAGGAAAGAGATGGAGTGCTGTGACAGATGACCTGGCCCCCACAATCCCCCCCCCAACCTAAACCCTATAGAGCTGGTTTGGGATGAGTTGGATCAGAGAGTAAGAGTAAGGTAGCCAACTGGTGCCCAGAACTTGTGGAAACTCCTTCAGGACTGTTGGAGAAGCATTCCAGGTGGCTACATCTGGAAGCTGGCTCAGAGAATGCCAAGATTCTGCAGTGCTGTCATCAAAGCTAAAGGGGATTATTCTGAAGAGTCTAATACTTGAGAAAAGGTTGAGATATTGAACACTTCTCTTGGTTGCTTAAATATTTGATATGCATTCCTCCATTACCTCAAGGTTTTTTTTTACTACAAGGTGACTAACATAACTAATGTAGAGACAAATGGATTAAGAGCAGGTGTGTCCAGACTTGTGATTGATACTGTATATCTTGGACAATTTACATAGAATAATATTTGGTCTATAATAGGAAAGGACAATTATTTATGTTTTTATCCAGCAGTATGTGATACATAATAAATAAAATAGAAAATATGAGATGCTGTGAAACAAGAATGAATGAAACAAAAGTCAGCTTTGGAGTCAGAGCTGGGCTCACAGGCTTAATTTTATCGGATGCAGGACATAAGACTTACAGGTAGCTGCTTCTCCAGGCAGTTGCTGAAGTTTTTTGTCTGGTTGGGTTTCAGTTTCTTCAGGGGGATGCGTGTTTCTCCGATGAACTCATTGTGACGGAACTTGTCCTCATCGCATACTGAAATCCTGAGAGCGGAGGAAACACAATGGGGAAAGAAATAAGGAAGAATTCAAGAGTGGGAGAGCTGTGCGCAGAAAGAAAAGGAGTGGGGGAAAGGTCAGAGGTGTGAGCCAGAAATGCGGTCACGCGGAAGGTAGCTGTGCTCGGCTGGGAATCGTGTATCGCTGAGGTTTCATTTAAACTGCGTTTTTTTTACTTCCTTTGTATCAATCCCACAACCCCCTGCAGCATCACTACAAAAGTGCACCAATATGGCTGATGCTTCAGGCAACGTTGAGGACAAAGCTGTCAAGGAGCTCAGTACTTACTAACCTCGTTATCCAGCTTCGAGGAATATCTTATGCTATAACAGTTTCTCTTACCTCCTCTTCAATTTCAGCTCGAAAACGCCTTTGACTCACACACAATCTGGCCCCAAGCACTGCAAGTTTATATATTTTATATATATATATTTTTTGCCTAAGCTGGGTTTTATTCTAACATGACAACCTATTTAAGCTACGAAGGGAAAGCTTTTGAAAAGCTTCGGAGGAAGATCTCTGCATTGAAAAAAAGACAGTCAGGGTAAAATGTAAGCTTCTAGAAATTCCATGCCAACGCTGACATTCTTTGCTTGAAGCTTTACCTTGAATGTCATACATTTTTATATATTTTTTTGCTTATGTTGGAATAATAACTGTGAGATCAGTATGTAGGCAAAACAGAATCATGTTTGCATGGGGAATTATTTTTACTTAAGGTGACAAGCTTTAATAGACGACAGTAGACTGGAACATATCAGAGCAGTCTCCAGCATAGACCTTGAACAGGTAGTACAAATTTCATTTACTTTTAGTTTAATTTACAAGACAAAATTGATTTACTTCCAGAAAAGACCTGGCACTTCTTTTTCTTGTTGGTTTACAGTAGGACCAGTAAGCTGGTGAGGAGGTCGACCTTCTGTGTCAAAATGAGCTCAACTTCAGACATGTGACCCAGCGGAGGGACCATCTTCAATCTGAAGCAAAGACTGTGTACAAATATAATTTACTTTAACCTTCAGCCTGCTGTGCTCTAAGATGAGAACTGCACTGCTCTCTCTCACGCCTACAGCCGTAATAAAATCGGTATATCTGACTTACGCACAGAAGCTTGCCAGTAGCTTTCAGTGCGCATGCCCTGTAACAAAGCAAAAGCTGTTGACAGTTTTCAGCTTTACTAGCTTATTAAAGGGGCAGTTCACCCCAAAACTGCAAAACAATGTTGAGTATTTTTCTGGTGCTTTAAACACCACAGAAAGAATGGCATTCACTCCATTCACCGTTATATTTGAGAGAAGGCCGACATTTCTACAGCCGATATCTCAAAAATTAGGCAACTCCTAGCAGAACAATCTAGATCAGGGGTGTCAAACATCCTGGAGGGCCGGAGCCCTGCACATTTTTGGGTTTCCCCTCATTTAACACACCTGACTCAACTCATAGATCACTACAGGAAAGTGGCAATTCAAGGTGGCAGCAATTTTATGTCGCTAAGAAATATGTTTGGAACATAAATCATTGCACATAATATCCATGGAACCAATCATCTCTCCATCCATCCCCACATCCACGCATCCTCTCAGTCTTAGTGATAACTTGTGCAGAGTTGCATCATGAGTATATTCAGGACCAATGAAACACACTCACTTATGTCAGTTTAAAACAATTATCAGCTCATTCTCCAGAACCGCATTTCAGCATGCGAGACGACACCAGAGTACAATGCCAATCACAAACTTGCTTTTAATGCATTTGTCTCTATATTAGCTATGTCATTCACCTTATAGTAAAAGAGTAACGCATATCAAATATTGCAACTACTATGAGAAGCGTTCAACATCTCAGCATTTTCTCAAATTTTAGACTCTACAAAATAGCCCCCTTCTGCTTCGATGACAGCTCACAAAATAATAGTACTGATATAAGTATAATAGATGGTTATCTTTTTGAAAAACAAATGTTTTTTGGTTGGTGTATCCAGTCATTTGACAGTTTGGTACTGTATCAGGAATAAACTGGCACAACATCGACTCAGGGAGATGCTTCTTAAATATTTATTTCCTTTATAGCTTAAATATATATTTAAAAAATATACTTGATTGTGAATAGTGTGTAATATATGCATTTTATGGATAATTTACTTTTCTTTTTTTTTCATTCTTAAGTTGTTATACAGTAAATTGAACTGTAATTACTCGGTTGTCAAATTTACATGCATTTGGATTCTGTGACTTACTATTAAGACAATGCAAACCTCACCAGAGACTGCTATAGGTTATTTCCCTCAAGTAATTAAGTAGAACATCCATTTCTTGTAATCATGAGCAATGAGATGGGCACCAGCACCACCACAGCAACCAGTCTATCCTCCGTGACGGTTTCAGGAAGAAGGTTTGGGAAAGTGTGATTACTATCATAATCAAGCTGCCTAGTAACTGTTTATTTGCTTGAACAATTTTGTATTTTTTGACCCCAGAAAAACTAAATACCACATTTTTGTAATTAGAACAACATAAAAAGTAGACGATACAATTCCTTCTATAATAATTAGTCTAAATGTCATTTAAAAGCTCCTATTATACCCATTAGCTATAATTACTTCAAATAAGGAACTCAAATGAGAATTGCAGAATGACTCAGCCATTGTACCTTCTCTAGCTGGAATTCTGAGCCAATATAAACGACAGATTATCTCTTACGAACAACATGGCTTACTGTGTGGAAGGATGATTGGCTCAGTTTGCACCACGCATTAAAACTGGAACCCTAACAAAGTCCTCAGAAAAAGTGTTTGAGTGATGTTCATCGTTAGTAAAATGACTGATCAGAATGGTGACAATTGTCAAACAAGCACAGGGATAGTAACTCATTCTCCTCGTGAGACCTAGTGGACCTAACCTGCCCCCATAATGTCATTTTCAACCCCTGTGCATTAAACTGTTAAAGGTACAGTACAAATCAAAAGACGTCAAGTCGCCTATAAAGAGAGTGATAGTGCAGCATGACATGACCAGGCCGCCTGACCTAAATACACTATAAATGGTTTTGATTTTGACCAGAAAGTGAAAGAGAAGCAGCCAATGAGAGCTCAGCATATGTAGGACCTCCTTCAGGACAGCTAGCATCCCAGGAGGCCACCTCATGGAACTGGCATATAGGAGACAGTCGGGTCAGACAGTCCCTGGGGCAATTGGGGTTAAGGGCCTTGCTCAAGGGCCCAAAGGTGGGATCACTCTGCTGACCCAGGGATTTGAACCAGCAACCTTCTGAGTCCCAACCCACAGAGCTGCCCCCCCCTGCCATATAATTCCATATATGTTGTTTTAGAGTTTAGATGTTGTAATACTTATTCTAAAATGTAGAAATTAGTACAAAGAAATCTTTCTATGGGTACGTGTGTCCAAACTTTTGACTGGAGCTGACTGTGGCGGCATGGAGGTGATGTCAACGCTGAACCTGAGCTGAAATGCAAGGTCATTCACCCCACATGCTTACAGGCCATATTCACTCAAACCCCTATTTCCTTGTGTCACTTATGACAGCTGACAGTTTGCCCCCC
>JAODJW010000038.1:9518450-9529034 GCA_026777045.1 Hyperopisus bebe
TGCTTTCTCAGGGCCCATCTGAGGCCTACGTACCTTACTGGCTCCAGGCAGCAGATGCACCTTAACGTAAGGATCCGATAGCCCATTATGATCCATTGGTTTGAGTCCCTGTTGGATACAGAACATGGAAAAGGTATAAGCCTTTACGTGATGAAATCATCTCCTCATCCCATTATCCACATAATGTAATTAATAAATCTAATATGTTTGGCTTGAGAATAGGGACTCTGACTTGACATCAACAGTGTCCCATTCCATCACCTCAGTGTCGGTGTATCACATAAGTACTTAAGCTACAACTGATGTTCTCAGTCACCACAACTGAGGCCGGTCTTCAAATTCCAACATAGGTTAGGTACTCAAAGGTCAGGACACACCTTCATTTTAATGCATGTTTCTGTATTTTAGCTTTGTTATTCACCTTATAGTAAACAGCCTTGAGGAAATGAAGTGATACATGTCAAATATTTACACTCCACAAAACAGCCCCCTTTAGCTTTGATGACAGCACTGCAGACTCTTGGCATTCTCTGAGCCAGCTTCCAGATGTAGCCACCTGGAATGCTTCTCCAACAGTCCTGAAGGAGTTTCCACAAGTTCTGGGCACCAGTTGGCTACCTTACTCTTACTCTCTGATCCAACTCATCCCAAACCAGCTCTATAGGGTTTAGGTTGGGGGGGGATAGTGGGGGCCAGGTCATCTGTCACAGCACTCCATCTCTTTTCTTGTTCACAAGATAATACAGCACTGTCATAACCTCGAGGTGAGCTTAGGCTCGTTATCTTGTTGAAAAACAAATGATTTTCCATAGGTGAGTCCAGACTTTAGACTGGTACTAAATTTCTTATACATCACTTTGATTCATATGACCTGGAAAAGAGTGACTGGTATGTATTCATGCTATAATAACGTTACAGCCTCCCTGAGGAACATACACATCTGTACCTGTGTCACATCAATCAGGATTTGTAGAATACTGTTTAAAAAAAGAGTAATGCAACAAATGATAAGGATTTACTACATTAAAGGTAGTCTTTGGATCCCAAACATCAGGTTGGCAAATGAACGTTTTGACTTAATAAAAACAAATATGTCATGTACCTTTGTGTAAATGGCAACATAAAGCAAAAGGGCTGTAATGAAAAACAAAGAAGAAATGCAGTGAGTCACTGAATTTGGCAGGAATGATTACCTCAATCATAAAAACCAGAAACCAGAAACACTGTGTTGAGTACTGTGCTGAACTCATCAGCAGACGTTAATTAATACCAGTTGGGAATCACTGGTGCTAGAACTGGGAGTGGGCTCACAGAAACACTTTGTGGAAAATAAGATGGGGAAAATGGGGAAGGAGTTCTAGAATAATCAGGTAGAACTCTACAGTAGCATTGTCTAACATGGAGGCCAGCGTGCAGTGTCTATGCAGTTACCACTGGAACTTCTACACCATCCGATAAGCATCATTACAGTGTACGTTCAAAATGGAAGTTATACATAAACTATGACACGGCATTATTACTTCAGAACTACCTCGCTTCTTACTGCTCATATAACATCCCAGCCAAATCTTAGCCTGGATGCTTCATCTGGTGTCTTCTGTCAGCACAAAGAGGACCAACAAGCTGAATCATTCCCTTCTGTTGATGGCAAAACACTGTTCCTGTTAGCATTCCCATTGAGAATTTCTTAGGCCTGGACAGACCTACATAAATACCCCACTGGGTGCTTATATACAGCTTTCTCCATGGCCTTTATTTACCAGGAGTATAAGATATCCATAAAAAACTTGTTTAATCAATATTTTAAACAAAATGCTGAATAAAAACACATCTTTCTACCTTTCTATTAATTTCAGGATGGAAATTACTAAAAAAAACAAAACATATATATAATACATATGTTTCAGTAACTGTAGTTTCAGGATTCAGTAATTTACTCTCCGAGACACACCATTAAAAACCAAACACTTTTGGCATTTTTAATTTTTTGATTGCATGCACAGATTTTTGTGGGGACCTGGAAATGGTCCTCACAGCATCAAAACCAAAAGTTTTTATCACATTGTGGGGGGCATTTGGTCCCCACAATGTAATATAAAAATAACACACACACACACACACACACACACACACACACACAGGTTTGTAATTATTCAATTCAATTTTTTTTAAAATAGTGCCTTTCACAGTCGTTATGGATGCATTAAAAATATATGACTATAAAACATTGTTAACCATCTTCAAAAGTTAAAGCTACAGTTATTAGCATAAAATAGGACTGACACCATGCAGGAAATGCGTATCATATCGCTATAATGCTGCCATACAGAACGGGGGCTCAGTCATCACCTTCAGAGCTCCAGTGTATATGTGGAAAAAAAAATTTGCTGGCAAATTACTTCTTCTGACTGCCTGTCAGGAGAAAACCTAAAAGCTCCTTTTTCCACCCCAGAAACTAATCATCAGTGACTTTCTCCGAGGCCTCAAAACACCTTGCCAAAGAGAAACAAAAAATCAGCCTCTCAGTGTCTTCCCTGTGATCTGGAACTGCCAATTTACACAGCCTGGGATTCGGTAAAGCGACCCACGTCCCTCGACTGCGTATGTGCTCCTCTTTATTCACAGCACCCTGCATATCACATCTACCCTTAGCAGGGCTTTTGAACTTTACATTACTAGGTGGTAAATATCGCTCTTGCAATTATTATGTGCCTTGTATTACTAGGTGTTTTCCAGTTCAGCGAGCGAATAAAAGTGTATGGAACATATTTTGGGACATATGTCTGTCATTCTATCCAGCTCTTCTATTTGTGTGTCTGAACTCCTGATCTCCTTAAAATAATAAATAATAATAATGAAAAACTCTTCATATCTTGGTGAAATGTACCTTGACATGTTGGTCAAATGGTTAGATATACAACGTAGTAGAGAATTCAAAAGGCTGCCTATCGGGTTTGGCTGGCTACTATTCTAAAATCCCTTCAACACAGAGTAATGACCAGAGGTTTCAGGGTGACAGTCGACGGCAGAGCAGAAATCGGACCCCCTGCCAGGCCCCTCTGTGCACCGAGAGGAGATCAGAACTAACAGAATTCAGAGCAGCCGAAGAAAGTTGGGCAAAAGCAACAAAGCTAATCCCTGACATAAAATATGTGTTAATACTGATTCCCCCTGGGAAAAGTGACGAAGAATCCCTCACTGGCCGATCGAACGCCATCTCAGAATCCAGATCAGTGTCTTGGGGTGGGGGGGGGGTACTGAGGTTTATACAATATTGACTAGATGTCTTACATTAAAAAGCAGCTGCCCACTGTGAGCAGTGCTCACTGCAGGCGCAGAATTTAAGGGAAGAACCACACTGAGGTGGACCAGGCAGGATGCAAGAGAAGTATCTTATTCCCACTACAGAAAAAAGTTCAGAAGTCGATAAGTAAAACTCTCCTGGAGAGTCTTTTTAAATAACACCGGAATGGAGTTTTGGCTAGTTGTTTTCAAATTTTTCAAGTTAGTTGTTTGTAAAATTAAAAAGGTATATTAGACGGGTAAAAAGGTATATTTTAAAAATTATTATTTAAAAGTGAGTAACTGGTGAGTGAGTGTGCACCGTGACCCTGAGGAGGACAAGTGAGTATAGAAAATGGATGGATGGATATTAAAAGTAAAGGTTCTGCATTAGGCTCTGGATCCCTGCGACCGTGACCCTGAGGAGGACAAGTGAGTATAGAAAATGGGTGGATGGGATTTGAATTGACCATCCTTTAGAACACTTACACATTCTGTTTCACTTCTTCACATGGGACACTGGAAGCTGGGCACCCCCTTGCCGGGGCTGACACTCAGACGCGGCAGCTGAGGCCCCCCCCGGTGAGAAGTTTGTGCTGCACATCTGTGAGTGTGGTGTGCAGTCTGGTGCTCTCTAGCTCAGCATTTTAGAACCTTAACACTGAGAGACACCAATAACTAATGGATCATCGTCTTCTCGCAAGCTTGATTACCTGTGCATCACCCTACAGCTGTTCCATTAAACAACTAACAACTGTCTGTTCCTCAAGATCTGACAGTCAAGCTGGCTGACCGTCATTCTATACTATCTATAGTATCAAACTAAGAACCCCACACTCATTCACAGGGTAACACTTTACATTAAATGCAGCTTCATAATGCACTCATAGAACATTCAGTGCATGTTCATAATGTATTAATAGAACATTAAGTGCACCTTCATAATGCATTCGTAGAACATTCATAAGCAGCATGTAAGTACCTCAACATCCTAACATACTTTAACAGGTTTTGTATACATTAATAACATTATATATATATATATATATATATTGGGGCAGCGTGTGGCTCAGTGGACTAAGCCTGTGTGCCTGTAATCACAAGGTCACTGGTTCAAGCCCAGCCTCAGCACATCTGCAGGTCCTTGAGCAAGGCCCTTAACCCCCAGCTCCCTGGGCGCCCCAACAGGTGGCTGCCCTTCGTGGACAACTTACTCTATAAAGAGCAAGTTGAGGGAGGCATAAAAACAATTTCCCCACACGTGGGATCAATAAAGTACCAATTATTATATAATATGATTATAATGTTTGTTTTTGGTGTATATTAAAGCTGTTAAGGTATGTTAGGATGCTAAGGTACACTTATATGCTGCTTATGCATGTTCTATGAAAGCATTATGAAGGTGCATTGAATATACTATGAATGCACAATGAATGCATTATGAAGGTCCACTGAATGTTCTATGAATGCATTATGAAGGTGAACTGAATATTCTATGAGTGCATTATAAAGGCATTATGAAGGAGCAGTTAATGTAAGGCGTTACCATTCATTGTTACAAGTCTAGCCACAGAATTGAAATACACCACAATGGAAAATCATCTTTGTGGTTTTGGGGCCCTCCGTTTCACCAGCTCGTTTTCACTTTAATTTTGCCCAAGTGTCACTAATGCCTCTTGAGAAATTGAAATTTTCGACTCAGACCACTGCACGACGTATCCAATATGAGAGCCACACGCCCTGAAATCTCCTTAATACTCAAAATGATGACATCATGCACTGATACCAGGGGTAGATAACCCCCTTAATCGCATGCTTGAATACTTCTGCATAGACGCTTGTTTAGTGCCTCTATTACAATGAGTTTCCATAAAAGAAGCCGACTGTATCTTTATAAAACAACCACAGGCCTGTCTAAGAGACATCAGCGTGAGTCACTTTAGATGTGGGAACCAATAATAATGTGGCAATATGAGAGAAACCGTCAGGCTGCTGTAATCACAAACAAACCAGTAATTACTTCCATCACTAGCTCTCTGCGGCCTGAGTCCCCCTCCTGCTGCTGGCTGTGTCACTCTGGTGCTTGTTCTTTGTCCCCGCTTGTATATTTATTTATTTGATATTTGAGAGTGTGTGTCGCTCTTTAACCCCATTTGCTCAGCCATGTGTGGGATGTGGGTTCTTCACCGCGTCAAAGGGAGCCGCCTCGCAGAGGACGGCTGACGGAACAACTAATGTAATTAAAATTTCTACTCCTTAATTAACTTATTTCTACTCTGGTGCATTAAATCAGGCAGAGTGCTCATTTTTGTGGATTTGTTTCTCATCTGTCCTTGAAAATGTAAAAGAGAAGCACAAGGATCATTATAAGTTAAAGGGAAGCACTCATTCAGTTCTTGACATCCACCTCTTCGTGAAGATTATTCGATCTGCTGAGAGATCCGGCCTCCATCAATATACAGCTTGAGTCGCATCCATTTAAATCAAAATGCGGCCCGATTCCCTGCTGATGCTTTCAACCTTCTTTGACAACAATTGTGGCGTCTCATTTAATCTCGCGGATATGGATGAAAATCATTCAGTTCTTCCAGGTGGACAGTCTCTTTGACTAGCTTTTCCACAATGATTAACTTTTCTGACATGGAAACATAGTTCACTCTCAAAGGTGCAGCAATTTTTGGTACTTTGGTCTGATTTCAGTGTATTGCTGCATGAAGGACCTGGATTATATTTTTGGTTAAAATTATTTTCGGGGTTTTGTGAAACTTTCACTATTAGTCGAAGAGCATCAACTCCTGATTTTGGACTTTATCGACATTCCGGATGAAATATCCATGTGATTTTATTTTATTAAAAATATTCTTGATTCTGCCCAATGTAGTTTACTGCATATATCTGAAAAAATGGCAAAAAGTATTTTATTTTAATAGTGCTGAGGATTGGGGAAGAAAAACAGAAAAAAATGCATTAAGGATGGAGCTGAATAAATAGAAAATGATTACTTGGAATCAGACACTGTAACTTTTTATAACTAGAAAATATTTTTTACTTGTGGACACCTGCAGGATTAATCAGCACACATCCTTCTGCTATATTATATTGTCTCATCACTTTAATATTAAAGATTAATTTCAATCCTTACCCACACAGGCTCTTTAACTCTTAGGGGAGGCTGTAGGTTAAAGTGTGGGTGTGCAGAATAGCAAATATATTTCGTAGGTCTGAGAAAGATAGCATGAGAGCTTAGTAATGCCCCCCGGCATGCCAATGGTGCCCGAACCCCTGACCCCTTCAGAGAATGGTGACTAATTTCGAAGTGAGGCCGGCACTGAGATGCTGCGGATAAAACAAACATCGCCAGCGCTTCTCTGATCGCCATACTCTCTGTGAATAGGCCCTCGATCATAATTACGGAGGAAGGAGAAGCGGCCAGCGCCGACGGCAGATGGGCATGATGCATCATGCGAACCTCGTACACCTACTCATTCATGCCCCGTGCGCCATTAACGCAGAACCGCCACTTTGCGAGGCGAGTGCTTCCTTCCTTCGGGAATGAATCAGGATATCCGAGGTAAACTCTCTCCGCAATGAACCACGTTTTTCTCTCTCCGTCCAGCTGCACAGAAGGATGAGAGATTCAGCCTCATGTGCAACTTAAAAATGCTTTAATCATAATTACCATGGGAAAAACCAATGCGAGACAGTTCTAATCTCAGTTTGCCCAGATTCAACACGAGTACTATCCCTCGGGGATTGTGAAATTGATTAAATTTGTGCCACATATAAACTTGGTATTTTAAACTATGTAGTTTTACATTTCGAAAAGATGACTAGCCAGAGATTCTTAAAATAAAATGTATATCACCGACACCCTGCCATCTGTTGGAAAATGGGTTAATTTTGCGATATTATCGAGGCAAAAGTTGGTCATCAAAAGAAGGAACAAGGAATGTAAACTTCGAATAAACATGATCCTTTCAGATGCCATTAACAAAACTGGCCATAAACCCGAAGGCAGTACAGCTGATACTGAGCGAGATAGTTTGCGCTCTGTGATGTCTAATGAGAGTGAGTATGTAGCTCAACAGCAGGTTATAAAACAGCCCACGTGTGTCACAAAGTTACAAAGGCCAGGATGGAGCAGTGAAACATCCGTCCGTAATGGTGGACCTGTGTATGTGAACGACCTAAGGTGAGGTCTGACTCTCACCCACAGGATGATGATCATGTCTTTCTGATCTTTTCTTTGTTCCTTGTGCAGGAACAGAAGGAAGATCAGGTGAATCCTTATGGAACCATGAGGGAATGGACAGCTGATAATGAGGATTTTTGGTCAGTATCAGACATTCTGAATGCCTGCAGGACTGATTTTTATGACTAAAATCCATGTTTAGTACAATATATAATCAGTATATAATCGAAATATGATTTATTCGCACGTGGAAAGTTCTGTTTGACCTTTTCAGCGAGCAAAAATAGTCTTGACCAATTAAGTTGTAGTGACCAATTTAATTGAAGCTGCAGTGCATTTCACTGCGTTTCAAAGCACAGTGTGGCTAGACTTAAAAAGGCTCCAAGAAAATTGCAGTGCAGGTGAGTGTTGTGGTGGGCACAAAGGCTCCTTGGTGCAGTGCAGCCGACAAAAAAAACAAACACTCAGCACTGAACGCCACAACTGTGAGCCAGTGGTGGACCTTATCAACAGGGATTCAAGTGTGCAAACACCCAAATGGGTGCTGTTAATGTACGGTCATGGAAATTCAGCTGCAGAACATCTCTTTGTGCGTCTATCAGTATAGCGCATTTTCCTTGCTTAGCAAACACTCTCAGACCACTGGCCATGACATACTTCCCAGCAGGCATTAGTACTATGAAGCATCTAACCAACACCTTGATTACTGAGAACAAATACCTCACAGCTTACAGCCCCTTACAATACAAATGACGGAAAATGGTTTTAATTAAACTTCAAGCATCATCAGCTGTAACACTGATTATCTAACAGTGATTTCTTTTCAGGGTTATTTTTTCTTTTATTGAAAACTTTTACTCAGTTTAGTTTTCTAGATTTATGCATAGATATTAGGAGAATTAAACTGTATTTTTCAACTTTAAATGTCACACTAAATACAAAATATATGTGCTGAACAAAGTTTGCCAATGTAAAAAACATGAAGTAATAATAAAGTAATAAACTAATAAAGAGAACTGGTTAACACACAAAGGACAAATTAAAAAGGTGTAAAACTATGCACAAATATTTAAACATTTATTAAATATTACCAAAATTGTTCATATGAACCACATTGGAACTACTGAGTAAAACCTTGAGGAAACTGTGGGAGAGAGTGGGCTGGACTGATTACGGTTTGTCCAATAGGAACGAAGGGGAGGGGCCACAGTGCCTTACCTTTTTATACCTGGGAATGGGGAGCTGCATGCAGTGAGAGGGAGTGCGTGCAAGACAGCAGGCCAAGACCAGCAGGCAAGAAAGAGGAAAAGAAACAGAAAACACTGGTGAGATCTGGCCAGAAGCAATTTAGAGAAAGACAGGGGAAAAAAGAATCGTGAAAGGATGAAACTTAAAAGGGTGCAGTGCTTAGTGCAGTGGATTAACATTCTATTAAAACAATAAGTCGATACTTCACATGTAAAATTTTAAAAAATGATAATACTGTTTGGAAAGAAACCTCAATGACACACAGTGCTACATGTGTGCAAATAAGGATCTGCTGGCATTACAAACATGTCCTCCAGGAGCCAATAAGCTATCTGTGCATAATAACAAAACACACATTCTTTGGCTGTCACCTTTGTAATAGGAAAATGAGATAAGAACGTACTGGTGGTTGGGCTACAAAGACAAAACAGAGTCACAGAGAAGTGGAAAAACCAAAACAGCGTAAGAAACAAAACCGTTACTAAAGAAACTTCACTTCCGATGTATTTGGCAGCATCAGCTCTGTCGGTAAGCTCAAAAATGTCATGTTCATTTTTTTCAGTGTGATTTCTGAAGACTTTGAACCTGGGTTAGTCATCATATCGGACACTGAACCTCCTCCTGAGTATGTAGCTTGCATGTAAAATAAGCAGAAAATCCCGACGGGATCACGCTGACTTGACGTTTTGTCTCGTTATGTGCCCTAGCTACTGACAAGTCTGCAGAACAACGCAGCACCTTATCCAGCAGTTGCCACCCTCAGCATCAATATCTTCTGTTGTGATTCAGGGGCTGACAGCTCACCTATGAAAAGTGTGTACTTACCGCCCATGTTCTACCCGGGCAACATACCACCGACAATCAGGAACCAATGTGGACTCTAACGTCCCTGATGCCTGCTGCTGGTGTGGGGTAAAGAGCCAGTTTTTGCAAAGCCTTTTGATAGACCCAACTGACTCATTTTAGTCATTTGTGCCATTTCCCATCAACGCTTAATGAAATAACTGGGGCGAGGATCCTGGGAAGATCTCTATGCTTGTTGTGGTGCCATTATCTGTTAACATGACAGTTTACTACATGCCTGCTCATTATGATAAACCTAGTTGTCGGTTGTTCCTTAGTCAAAATTCCTTCACTTCTCACTAACTCAAGGAATACTCTTTAGTATATAAGAAGTCTTTCGTGTCAGTTTCATGTTATGTATGGCAATAAAGGACCTCTTCTAGAATTCAGTGTTCCCCTAAATGCCTTCAGATACATTTCAGGTTACATAAAGTATTACATAAAAAATGTGAGGGCTACCAAGACCTGCCATTTCCTGCAGGTGTTCTCTATTTCCCAACACACAGCACCAATACAGCATGAAAGAACATGTTGCTTTTCAAGGTTCTGATAAAAGGAGATGACACGTACAGCAGAACAGAACACACTACTGGATATATTAAGATCTAATCCCATTAAGACACCAGTGTGGTGAACGATGGGAATCCCATGGCCAAACTTAAGTCCCAGTATCTCACATCAACGAGCTGGATAGTTCAGGTCCAGAAAGTGAAATTCCAGACCAAGATTTTGTTTCAACCAGCCTGTTGAACATAAAGAGTCACAGTCACAGAGAACTCAACTGGCTGGTTGAAACAAACCCTTGGCCTGGACTTCTACTTCCTGGACCAGAACCATCCAGCTTTGAAAGTGACCCTAAGTGCTTCACCAACAGGACCAGGCCGCTTAGTAAGGTCACTAGGATCGCCACAATACACTATATATTAGTGAGGTCACTAGGATCGCCACAATACACTATACATTAGTGAGGTCACTAGGATCGCCACAATACACTATACATTAGTGAGGTCACTAGGATC
>JAODJW010000038.1:9531134-9541193 GCA_026777045.1 Hyperopisus bebe
ACAAGGCAGGGAATAGCCCAGGATGGGGCGCCAACCTGATAGGAAATGATGCAGTATATGAGTAAACAAACTGCTGCAGCCACAAACAGGTTTTTTTTTTGGCTCTGTAGGTTAAGGATCTGTGCCCATCACTGGAAGGTTGCTGGTTCAAATCCCACTGCTTGAGTCTGTTACTGTTGGGTCCTTGAGCAAGGCCCTTCACCTCAACTGCTCCAGGGACTGGCTGAACAAAATAAAATGTAACGTAAATATGCAAAAAGAAGCAGGCTGTAGCTCTATCTAATGCGACTGTCGGTGCAGATAAAGTTTTTACTGAAGAGGTGATAAAAATCCAGTCATCCTGAATCCTATAACCCGCGCCCCGTGTTTCAATCACTGTTACCGAGCTCAGCTGTCCGACGGCTGTCCAGCTCGCACGTCTCAGCACCAGTAATCAATGGCTGCCTTTGAATGGGAGTGATGTATCTCAGAGATAACCCGACAGCAGCCTGGATTGATATCCCATCTTAGGCTTCTCCCGCAGAGATGGGAAGACACCACGGCATGCATGACAATGCATGTCTCCCCGATCATCGATAAAAACCTGTGTCGAACATCAGACCAGTCAGAGTGTTTTTGGTGGGAGACTTGAAACATGCCTCGTGGTATTGCATGGAAGCAGTTAGAGCCAATGCAGGAAATATTAAAAATCATAAAGTTAGCCACTCAGTGTGAGCAGGATGATGGTGATATCAGCTCAGAGACAGTAAGGTTAAAAACACCTCAGTTTGCGACTTGGGAATTCCCCAGAGTCTACAAAATCGGTGTTTACCTGGTGAAAGTAGATTTTGATGGCAAGTTGGACATTAAGGGCTGGAGGTGTCAGGTGAGATGTGATCGCTCAAAGTTATTATTATTACATGTCACTTAGCTTAGATTGGGATGACTGTAGACTGACTGTAGGACCATGGTAGATCTCACACGGGGGGGGGGGGGGGGGNNNGGTTGTATGATGTGGCAAAACACTCAGTCTAATCTGGGGGGGGGGGGGCGCTACCTTAAGCTTTTGTATAGTTTATTCCCGTAGGAAAAATGCCATTATTAACTGAGTTACCCAGTGGCCCAAAACTCAGTGGCTATTACAAAAACTGCAATCAACAGATATTTCAGTTGAAAGATATTACCATGCAGTTGCACACAGACGACAAATGCAGGTACAATTTCTCCGCTGCAAATGAAAACAAAGGGCTGGCCGCATCGCCACTATCTCTTTGATTTAACTGCCCTTCACACTCGGACCGGCCAATCCCACATGTTCTCCATACATCCTGCCTTATCTTTCTGCTGCAGGAATCGCTAATCTTCCTGGTGGAAGCAATTAAGCCTGATCTGACTCCGGCGGGGAAGTGCACCTGTGAACGTGTTCGAGTCACGTTAGCCGACACGCCGTAAAACAAAAGCTTAGCGTTAAGACCCCCCTCCTCGTGATTCGGTATCTGTGAATAGCATTGAAACCGATGGCAGGGAGTGTATCTGTCTGCTCGATATTCATGGTCCATTGGTCAGTCCATCGTGGAAAGTTCACAAATTCCGGGAAGATGCTGGATAAATCACAGGAATCAGGCAGCCTCTTAATGGCTGATTCCTATCAGCGGTGCCTAGCCCACTCCAACGGCTTGAGGCCAGATGATTCATTAATGTCCAGGATATGGAGTAGCTGGTTGTGGTGGGAGGTTAACCAGGACCACACTGTCACTATGCAAATTTCGCAATTAATAAAAACAGAGTAATTGAGCACAATTGGCTTAATCTGTTCTTCCCGAGGTCAGATTTTACTGATGCAAAGGCTCCTTCGTCTGAGACGACAGCACAGCGCTACAGACAGGATGGACTCAACCAGATTTACAAGCAGTTTGGCTAAGAAACAAGCAATATATCCAACAACGCGTACACAAACAACGTTATTTACCGACCTCAACAACAGGTAATCTATAAATCAAAGCGACACAAGGAGGTAATAGAGAAGACCTTCCTTGCTTCTCGATCTAATAACTCTTCACTGGATTCTAATATCGATTTTAAAAAGCACTGCTTACACTCACCTGCAGTTGACACCTGTCGCACAGCCATTTTGTTTTTGATTATTTTTATTTCCATTTTCAATTCCGGTTTAGTTTGAGTTCAAACTAGTAATAGCTGTAATCGTAGGGTGCGTTGAAGAATCTTGTTCTATATCTTGTTACAACATTCCTAAGCAAAAGTATGATATTAAATATAAACACCCAGTACAGTGTACAGTATCATAGGTATAATTACATAAACATAATATCAAAATACTAAGAAATAGTTTTTTAAACAGTCCATCCAGTGCTAGATGCAGTACTTATGCTTTTACAGGGATAACAATAAGAAGCATGCTGTCAGTAAGGGGCGAGCGAGAGGCTCGACATCATACACCACTGTGCAGAGGTTGGCCTGTGGTCACTTAGAACAAACAGAGGCACTAATGAGCCAGTAAAGACCCAGAAGCCTGTGAGGAGAATCACGGGACCCAAGGTGGGAGGATCCAGCCAGCCTCAGAGCCCAGCAGGGACAGGGCAACAGTCAGACGCGGTCCGGCTCCTTTTGATTGTTCTGACAGCGGATGGCAATTTCTTTCTATTGATTACAGTACTGGCACAAACAAAGGCTGCTACCGCCTTTTAATCAAGCATGTTGGCCTGATGGTCTCTGGCCCGTCGGCATAATAGCTTTGCTGACCCAGAAATGCACTAGGAATTCTCTTTATGTGTTCTCCTGATCCCTTGGAGCAGTCCGCACTGTCCTCTAGGAACCAAACTGCAAAATCAACACCGCTCTGCCCTGTACGCAGATGCGTCCATTTGTCCGCCTGTCCAATCCACATTCCACCCTGCTATGCTGGATTATTTCGTATTTATATACACATTGCATTATATAGACAAACTGAGGATGTCAAATTTAATGCATGCATTAATTTTTATATCACAATGGGACAATCATACGAGCAGTGATTTTTACTTTTATTATAGTCAAATACAAGAAAAAAATAATTGGTCAAATAATTATATTGTATTATTGATTAAAGTTTTATTTAAAATGTGAAGCTTTTATTTCATTAAAGGCTAATACCTTACAATAAGGATCATTCCAGTCATTAAGTGCATGTTCAATACACGTTTTTTTGTGCCATTTGCATACTTGAATATGGATGGTATGACAATAAACCCCACTGGCTGTGAATTGATTTGACTCCCACTTTTATCGTGATGCCATGAGGAAAACCCCAAAATAAAGCAACGATCACAAGACAGTTAATCACAACCGCTAGCTACAGGCAGTAACAGACCAGCAGCTGCATTTACACAGTGAGGCCTCATCTACATTCAAAAGCCAAACACTGGACAGCACTGCATTTTAACTGGATGTGCTGTGTACACATAAGAAACTCAAGAAACCCTTTGCCCTTTGCCTCACCTGATTGGCAGTTGCCTGGCAACATTGCTCCAATAGTTTCCCTGTGTATCATCACCTTAAGACTGCGGCATGTAGAAACAACTGTCAATGGACATTAATTGCTCAAATATTATTTTTTTTCAGCCTGGGATAGACTAAGGAGCACTAATCACGGCAATTAAAGATCAGGAGTTAAGAACTACTGTTTAATACAAGTGCTGAGTGTAAGTGATGTTGACATCCAGACTGTGCGGGACAGTGTCAGTTACATCAGTTAGTAATTGGGTTGTTGGTTCTTATAATGTTCTAACTCTAACTTGTACGCAGAGGTGGAAAGTTCAGGTCCAGAAAGTACAAATCCACATCCAGGTTTCGTTTTAACCAACCAGTTTAGTTTAAAAAGTCACAGACCCAGAGCACTGGTTGGTTGACACATAAACCTCGGTCTGAATTTGTACTTTCGGGACCTGAGCTTTCCATCTCTTTCGGTATGGCTTTTCACTGGGAACGCTGGTTTTATTCCTGCTGCTTTAATTGGCGGCCTTACACTGCCCTCCCTGTATGGTGTGTGGCGTGTGTGTGCGTGTGAATACGCGCGGGTGTGAATGCTGTGCCACGCACTGACATCAAGTCCATATCTGTAGCCCTTGTGGGCTCTGAATTGAAAAGGCCCAGTCGGGTGGAAGGTTGTCAGGACAAATAGATAATCCAGATCTCAGTGTGAAAAGAAGTGTACCAGAGATTGTTCCGGCATGGCTTCTGAGAAATATGGTATTGAAGGGAGACTTTTGGAAACTGACAGACTATTTGGCCACAGTGCATTAGCAGTGACTAATCACTTAAGGTTAATTGCTAAAAGAAATGTGTACATTGCATCATAAACTATGTGCAGAAAAGTTAAAGGTATCATGTCTAACAGTATTTTAATATATATTATTATTAAGAACATAATTATGTCACTATACATTCAGTACTCACAGGAAGGTTTGGGATGCTTAATTCTGAAAAAACGTTGCAAACTTGTTGGTTTCATAACAAAAGTCCATTGAGAAACAACGTTTAACACATTTAACACATCTTCCACACAGACATTTTCTTTTTATTATGTATCGTAATGTTTTTGACTGACTCATTCAGTTCTGTTCTTGCCATTTTGATACTAACTGCAGTTGCAGTCATTGGCTTCCATAGAGATACTAAACACAAATGTTTGGTGTTTAATGTTATTGCAAAGGTGTTACTTATTAAAAAGCACCCAATGAGGCTGCTTGCCAATGAACTTTTTAACTAAGAACAGCTCTTTCTAAAGTATAATTTCTTACTATTTGAAATTAATATTTTACTTTAAAATACTGTTTTTTTCTTATGTGATTTAATGCAAATTAAGTAATGATTTTGTTATAAAACCAATACATTTGCAATATTTGTACTATATTAAGCAAGCATATGTATACGCACAAACACATACATACACATATACATACATTCATATTCATACGTGTGTGTGTATACATATTATGGAAATATTCATAATCTATCAAATTTGCACTTGAAGACGTGCCAAAAAACATTGCTCAAATGAATAAACAGAGGAGCTAAGTGTTTTAACAAAGACCACTTTTGTTAGATGATTCCTGAGAGCCCGTGTTCCTGCACTCTGTTGCTGTCATTTGTGATAACACTTCATGTGTCAGGACCACAGAGACTCTCTGACTCTGGGCATGTCCCTCCACAGGAGTGATATTGATGCTGATGCCCACAGACACTCCTTGTGTCGGGGAAAATACCCTTTTCGGAAAAAGGTGGGGATACTTAAAATCCAAGCTCTCTATTACTGAGGTCCCTGTGTAGTGAGCTATGAGATATTACATTGAATAATATTAGGTTTTGTAATGTTCTTCCCGCCTTGGACTGAAACAGTATTTTTTTTTGTGTTCTTGGGAACGCTTAAAAGAGAGGCAGGACTGTATCACAGATTTATTGTTCTTTTAAGGCCAGTATCATGGTATCAACCAGACGCTGTGCAGGGTCAAAGCCCTTAGGGCAGCATAAATGACTGCCAGCCTCGCCGGGCTGAAGGGGGCGCTGTAGACGGACCTCAGGCACCACAATGTGGTCGATTATTTCAATAATCCGGTTAGGGATGCAAAGGGTCAGTTATTGCTGTTTCTGCTTTTGTTTTTTGAAATGTCAGCAGAATCATTACAGCCTTGAAATATAAATGCCTAGCAAAGCTGAAAAATTAACACACGGCTAATTGAAAATACATACAGATCAATACAATTAGGTATTTTCCTTCTATCCTCAACAGACTTAAAGATGCTCAAAGTGAGTCCAATATATACAGTATTATGAAACAAACTGATTTAGCAAACTCTCTGGGCTTTTATTATGGCCTTCTATTTACATTTGTTTGGCTGTTTTATGGCACTGGTGTCCTTCTGTGCCACTCTGTGTATATTGTGGTTACAAATACAAACACACACAAGCAATTCCTCAGTGCTAATCTGGAACATGCACCATCTGCTGCAGGATTTGGAAGCAACTACATTCAAGAAAAAGCAGGGAAGTGATTTTCTTTAGCAGTCCACTATCTATATTGATTAAAAAAAAAAAAACTCAATTTTGACCAGAGGCCAACTCCCGTAGTCAAAGGTGGGAGTTTATACCATGCAGAGAGGTCAGGGTGGGGGGAGGGAGGAATTGCAGTCAAATATATTTTACACAAAACCGGACTAAACCTGTGTGAAAATCCTAGCAAAGATGCTTTAACATAAATTCAAATTTAGGAGGACAACACCGTGATTTCCAATTGAAAAGATTTCGCTCCCAAGACTTCACAGTTGCAGTTAATTTATGACTTGCTCAGCTGAATGGAAGGAAGGAAGTCAGCAGATAAACAGTTCCCAGCATGCACTGCACCCTGCAGCCTGTGTGGGTCCAGGGCCAAAAGCTGTGACTTGTAACAGGGGAGGCATCATGATTCATGGGCATGAGAGAATTAAGGGCTGAAGGCTGCATCGGTTTACTGCACGCTGTCTGTTTTAACAGGCCGTTTAATTAGATGGGAGGGTGCGCTTCACAAAGCTTCCCTACGTTTTCTCGATGCATGCTATTGACGCACGCCCCTGGGCGTAATTCTTCGGCGCAATGTGGGAATGTTTCTTTTGATCGCTTATTTATAGGGAAGATACCCTGCTAAGAAAGCTTTTATTTTGCTGCTGGAGGTGTCTGAAGGTCAAATTATTCGTTTGAGACAAAAGGCGGAAAAAATGAATGAAGCTGAAATGAATGCGAAGCAGTAAAAATGCTGGTGGGTAGGGGCACTTACCCTGATTGGTGCTGGAGAGGCACCGCGTGCATCTGAAACATTAACCTGCCCCTACCTTGGCCTTGTTGATGGTGCAGTGTAGGGCGTTGTTTTCCTGGTCGTACAGCAGACTGAAATCCAGCGTCCCCAGGGTGGCTGAAAGAGAAATTGACAGTCGTGAGACTGGACGCCAGTTAGCATCATGCTAAAATTAGCGAGTTGACCAAAGTCCATCTTTATCTCAGGGAAAGTCGAATTATGACATCCAGCTGCTGGGAGGCAACCAAAAATGTGCAGAGATGAGAGAGAAGGGAGCGTGGAAGCAGATTTGCTATTCTACATGTCTCTAAGAGCTTGCATTGTATGCTTTGCTGCTAGCGACAACATGCTAGTGAAATACACATTCCACATTGCTGGCTGAGCAGCTTGGAAGAATGACAATGAGCAGCCGGGAACACAAAAGGGGACACCTGTGGGATCACACCAGCATTCCCTTCTGCATCGATGACAAGACTGGAACTCTGAATATATTTGTATGGCAAAAAGACAGTCGGTTTCTCTTGAGTCAATTTCCTTCACAAATTGTCTTGTCAATGCCTTATTTGCAAGGTTGCCAACTCACACATCCGGCGTGACACTCACACTTTCTGACTGTCACGCACACACAAGAAATTCTGCAGCAAATCTATATCATTCCATTATAAACCTAAAATTAGCTGTATCAAAAGCACTGGGGTAGTTTGCAAACCCTACAGACTATTTACAAGGTAATAAAACTATTACATGCATGTAAACACGTGTGCAGACTTGTCTCAAATTGAAAATCTCATGTCAGCCAGCTCACCAAAGTTTGCAACTCTGCTTATTTGGCAGGGACTTGAATCAGATCCATTAGCCGATGATGTAATATTATTTTTACGATCAGAAAGATAATAAATTAGCAGAATGCCCTTGACAGCAATTACAGACGGGACTCAAACTGGCAGGAAATCAAGTCATTAAGGCTAATTCACTGGTGAGAGCAACTGTATATTTTGCCAATTTGGAATCGGCAATTCAGCCTCGAAGATTTGTGGAAATGTTCTGCTGAAAGCTTCCAGCCAATCTAACTTCCCTTTAAATTACCACAAATTACGGTTTTGTCTTTATTTACTTTACACTAAGGTACATTCCCCCCCCCCCACATCAATATCCAGGCAAGCAGCTCAGCTCTTCCCTGCCCCAGGGCTGCGAGAATTTAGCTCTGCCACGCTTGTTCCCCGATTCCTCGGCTCTTAGAACCTGCAAATCCCTGGTTGGCAATCAGACGTGAACAAGCTCTGCCAACTCGTACCTGTAAGAAGCACACAGTTTGCTTTGGTTTTTTTCTCTCGCTCCCGTCAAAGCATGGAAATGGTATGCCAGATACGCAAAGACGTAAAATCTCTATTTTCATTTTAAAAGATGCTTTCATAATGCTTTAAAGCTGCATTCGTAAGTAAACCATTTCACTACACCATTTTAAAATGTTATAGGAACAAAAAGAGTGGGAATATTATTGCTTAAACGTCAACTACTGTCAACAATATGATGAACTTGCAAGATTACATAGGTAGAAATTAGCTTGGTAATACATTACTTGAAGGGGCACAAATAACTTAGTTAATCAGGTACTACTAAGGAACAAATAATTAAGTAATACAGTGCTTGCATAAAGAATATATGTATATGAACAGTGATGAATGATTAATAATGAATGAACATGCTCCTATGTTTGATAGAAGCATCTACTAAACCACAGGCTCACATCCACAAATACTGCATTGTACAATATCATTCCCATACATAATCAGTATTGCTGTTGGCACTATATCACTTGTCTTGTATTTAATCTGTAAATGGCTTGTATATTGTGTATTGTCTGTAAATTATATGCTCATTGTCTGCATATTGTCTGTCTAACGTGAGAGACACCAACGGATGGAACCAAATTCCTTGTGTAACTTAAAATACTTAAAATCTGATTAGTATGTAACTAACACTTAGTTACTGGTTAATTGATACTTTAAGTAATAGTGTATTACTACATTATTTGTGACCCCTTGAGTAAAGTGTTACCAGTCAGCTTAGATTCACTGAGTGCTGAACACTCAGACTAAGCGAGACAGGCTGCAATCATGATTCTTAGTTTTGTTAATCGCCGAAACAGATATTTTCCCTGTTTCCCAGATGGCGCTTTCACTTTAAACAGGGAGTCTCTACAGTTGACAGTGCTAACGAATGCTACACCCATTTTCATGTTTGACTTAGTTACCGCTCTCTTTGACATCTTCATATATTAGTGCATCTCTGCCTCTGCTTTTAGCGTAAGTACTTCAGGAAATGAAAGTGTTTTTTTTTTCGCTTTGGAGTGCACAAACAGAAACGGCTGGTGTGATGCTTCATTTACGGCATTCAGAACACTGGGCAATATTAATTTGCTTCCTTGTGAATTCACTAAGGATGCTTTCCAGAGGCTGTGGCGAACTGGCAGCCAATATTCCACAGGTGGCTGAAAGCCTTTTTTGGAAAAGGAACATGAACACGAAACACATGGTTTTGTTGCTTATAATGGCAGTATCTGGTAGACAATAAATGACAGTGAATCTTCAACACTTATAGTTATTTCAACACAACATCAATATTGCAATGCTTAATGGTCCTCATTATACTTTGTTATTAATTGTGTCCAGTGAAAAAAAAATGATTACAAACCCAGACTTCTTGTGATACACTGGTTTCTAATTAATCGTCTGAGGACATTCTCTGACCTACAATTCCACTCTCGGGTCGATGGTATTATCAGCAGAAGAAATTAATTCCAGTCTGCAGACCCTCAGAGGCTGCTGCTCCCGCTCTCTTGTCATGTCCAAACGCTCCGCACATGGCTGTACAGAGACAGACAGGCTCTCAGCAGACGGCAACGTGCAGGCTAAATATGCAAAGGGCTGGTGCCTTATCTTAACATGGGATCAGCACAGAACATTCTACGGAATATGGAGGTGTGTCTGCATCGCTGTGGAAGGTTCGCCCACGCAGCCGTAGAAGTAGGGAGAAGCACACTGAGAAATGCCTGATTAAAGTCTCACTGCAATATGTGTCTTGCTACATTATAAAGAGAACAAAAAAAAGGGATTCAAGTTGAGAGATGGGTTATAGATGGATGAGAGATGGGTTAGAGATGGGTGAGAGATGGGTTATAGATGGATGAGAGATGGGTTATAGATGGGTGAGAGATGGGTTAGAGATGGATGAGAGATGGGTTATAGATGGGTGAG
>JAODJW010000038.1:9543054-9562267 GCA_026777045.1 Hyperopisus bebe
GTGCTTCAGGGACGGCGTCTTCCCACAAGCGCTCAGGACTCTAAACACCCTGTGACTCTGACACCAAACCCCGAAAACACTGCAGAATCCTCCTGCGTTTATTGTAACGGCAACACTTTACTTGAGGAAGCACAATGAATGTAATATTTTGTTCTTAATTAACCACAAACTAAGTCTTAGTTACATGCTGATCTCATGTTTGTTCATCATTAATGAATCATGGTGCATCTTTTATCTTAGGTAACTACTACGTTCATTCATTATTTGTACTTCAGTAGTAACTGTTACCGTTGTAACTAGTTCTAACTTATCAAATTTCACAATACTGCACTGGTTTTGCACACATTTCATGCACCATTTTACCACTGTTGCTCTGTTACTACCACTATTTTATGTGCTGTTGTACTGTGTTTCGATGTTGCACTATTTTCTTGTCCTTGTTACACAAGAATTTCATTGTTTTCTTTGACTGAACTGTGTTAACTTACACAGTTACTGATGAACCCAGAATGAATGACCACGGTGTGTTTATAACAACGTCCAAACAAAGGCCAAATTTACCGTTCTTCACCTTGTGAGTGGAGATTTAAGTCGTATTTACTGACTGACTTTTCATTCATTTCATTCCCTGTGATGCCTTTAGCAAAGCTTTGCACTAATTGTGAATGTAAACATTTTTATTTAGGGAAATCAGATAAAATTGTCCCATAAACCCTATGAAATCTTGGGGGACACAGATCAGGCGACAGCTCAGGAATGAATGTGTTCATCGCGCAGTTGGCATGGTGAGGACGGCGCTCGTCGCCACGGAGACGCAATGTGTCCCTAATTGGGGTTTGAGGTGAGCGCGACACTGTGACCTTCTGACTGTGCGTCACTCCACTTCGGGGGAGGTTCTAACGCCCTCATTAAGATCAGAGC
The DNA here is from genome assembly GCA_026777045.1 of Hyperopisus bebe. Classification (NCBI taxonomy): domain Eukaryota; kingdom Metazoa; phylum Chordata; class Actinopteri; order Osteoglossiformes; family Mormyridae; genus Hyperopisus; species Hyperopisus bebe. The sequence goes on from JAODJW010000038.1 coordinate 9,543,976, forward strand.
CTCAGAGCTCCGACACCCATGACATGACTGCCACGTTAACACCGTGGTGTATTTAAAAAGCTGCTGAAATGATCGATTTTACAACGGAGACTTGGGCTTGGTCGATATCTACATAGACTGCTGTATGTTACAGCATTTTCAACAGTGAACAACGTCTCAATGCTCAAGAGCAGCTTCAAAAGTGTGGTAGCTAGTTTGGTACCACTTTACAACAAGACTTCCCTTATAAAGGGTTTATGAATGATTAATAATCAGGTCATTAATTAGGTTGGAACGCTCTGTAAATCATTAAGAGACAATCATAACTTATAACTATTTTTTTTCCATTAAAGAGTTACGACCCTTTATACAGTAAGTGGCAAAAGGGAGTCTTACTGGAAAGCGGTACTGCTAATTCTATAAAATTGTTGGGCCATATTTAAAATTAAAGACTTGCATAAATAACCACTAATAAAGAATTTGGTGTTTTTGACGAATGGCACCATAATATCTTCGCATCATGTCCGGGTGAGGGCAACACAGTGGTGGTTGAACTGGTTCCCCACTGGTTCCTTAAAGCGCTTTGGGTGTTTGAAAAGTGCTACATAGTATGTACAATATAAATGTAACATTCATTCATTCAATATAGGTATGAGATGCAAGATGTAAGACACAGTCACTGTCCTTCTGAATGTAAAGGAAACAACCTTGTTATATGCTGGACTGGACCTTAACACCACCCAGGATAGCACACGAATCAACTGAAAAATTGGCTGATAAAAAGTTAAAGTCTCAGAAACAGAATGGGCACCCAGATAAATAAAACAGATAAAAACCGTACAATTCCGAAAACCACGACGCTTATTCCAGATATTAGGCAAAGCCGGATGATGCAGAGATGGGGAGTCGGGGATTGTATCTGGGGGTGACGGTGGAAATATAGGTGAGATGAAGGCAGCGGGTGAGACGGCTTTGGTGTGAGCATGAGGAGAGAGACATGCAGGAAAGCCAGAATGGCGGGCGGTCACGGTGCGGCTACACGTGACAGGTGAGGCAGGGATCTGGGTCTGGGCAGGCGGATAACGAATCTCATTCATATATACACCGTGAGCCAATAAGGATCAGGCGTAGGAAGCGAAGGAAAAGGCATGACGACCCTAAGAGTCACCTGACCTGCCCTCCTGGGACCTCACTGGGCGATATGAAACGGGGAAGTGCTTATTGCTAAGCTCCAAGAGGGTATTTATTTCTGTGGCTAAATTGCAGCATATTCAGGCAAATGTAGGGGCAGCTATTGAATTAATGAACCTGGAATAGGTATCACTGCAAAGGCAGTGGGAGGGGACGGATTTTAAAGTAAAATTGCAGGAGCGCCTGCTGCTATGTCACTGGGGATGGAGGAGCAGCTGGGGGCTGGGGGCCATTTGCTGGCCTAATCAGTCAGCAGCAAACATAAAAATGACAATAACGGATATTGGCCATTTTGTGCTCAGAATTCATATCCATCCATCCATCCATCCATCCATCCATTGGCGTGGTTAATATGGGGGCAGGGGGGACATGACCCCCCCCCCCCCCCAATATCTATCGGAAATCACATTGTGATATTTTTGGGTTTTGCAATCGCTATTCATAATGGCGCCTTTTGCAATTTAAGACATTTCTAAGAGTGCATTCCTAACATCAATCTTAACCTAAAGAGGGTTACTTTTATTTTTAAATGATGAAACCTTTGAGATTGTTCTTACAAAGCATTCTATCATGACGTGATTACTGTATTGCATGTGTGTCCATTACTATGTCATCATCATATACATCACACCCCTCACCCCACCGGGGCAAATCCCCCCCCCCGCCGATGTCAAAGTCCTACTGAAGCCACTGCAATGATCCGTCCGTCTGGTTATGCTGGTCAGTGTTACAGGGACTCATATTAGTAAGTCAGGAAGTAAGTAAAATTTATGTATTAAGTGCCTCTCATAGACAAGAGGTTACAAAGCACTGTTACGCCGTCAAAATAAAACACAACAAGGAAAAACAAATGAACAAGAACACTACTAGTAACAGTAATAATAAAAACAACATAATAGAAGCAGGAGAATATTAGTTTGCTTTTGTAGCTGTAGCACATCCTCCGTAATAAACTGGAGACAATAAGCTGTTGAAACATGTTAATGCACTTTAATTAGAGAACATTAACACGTCCCACAGTACTACACATTACGCTCCACATTAGCGATCTCCCCCCACTCCAGGTTCGTGGGATATACATCACGACTCCCCAGACAATATTCTTTGTAAAAGTAGCTCTCACTGTAAAAAAGGTTAGATCCTTTTTTTTTTGCCGTACATGGCTAGTACCAGATTGCGAATTAAAGACAGGAATCAGCTCAGTTATATGTTTCAAACCTGGGAGGAAAGTTGTGCAACACATGGACGAGATGCAAACTGCACAAACGTCAAGCAGAGGCTAGATTCAGACCCTCAATCCTAGAGCTGGGAGGCAACAGAACGTCCCACTGACCCACCATCCTGGTGTAACAGCCTTATGTAATACAATACATCTTAGCGCCAATGCATGACCAGCTATTACATTCCATTGCTGCCTGATGAGAAGCTTTACCTGCAATCCTACAATTAAGGGACCCAGACAGAGGTTTACATTACAGCCTCACAGAGACACGGGATTAAACTGCTATCAGACTGAGCAGTATCCAGCCTCTAACCGCATATCTAATCACCCGATAGTAATTTCAAAATTCTCTTGGCTTATCACTTAGCCATAATATAGGACTATAAACTTGCACATAAAATGAAAATGGTATTTATACTAAAGTGCCAGTCAGTAAAGCTGTATATGACAAGAGCAGGTAAACTAAGACCACGTGTCTCTACACTGAAGTACTATTCTGTAATCATATCATTGTGGGATCTTTGAGCAAGAGCCATATCCCTAAAAACTACACCAGGGGTACTGGATAAATGGCTGATCCTGGGTTCTGTTTTCAAATTTCACTCCCTTCTGCATATATAGGCTTCCCCCTCTTCCTGAAAGTGGAACATTGCAATGAAACCTTTCGTAAGCAGAAATGGTGTAAAGCAAAGACACAATTACCATTATGAGGGAAACATTTTTTGAGCGTTTCCGGACCGAAAAAATAACCTACTAAATCATACCAAATAATACATAAAACAAAAAATAACACTAACATACAGTAAACGCAGGAATGACATGATAAATACACAGTTTATATAAAGTAGAAATAATTTATGTACGGTGTAGCTTCACGCATCTTTTAGGACTTCAATCACACATCTCTTAATGACAGGGATATGTTTTGAGAAATGTGTTATTAGGTGATTTCGCTGTTGTGATTGTACACATACCAATAAGGTACAGCCGACTATACACCTAGGCTATATGGTAAAGCCTAATGACGATGAAAAACTACAGTATAGTAAATACATAAACTAGTAACATAGTTGTTTCATATCATTATTAAATGTTGTGTACTGTACATAATTGCATGTGCTATACTTTTATACCATGGGCAATGTAGCGAGTAATGCGTTGCATGATGATGTTACAATGACGTTACAAAACGATAAGAATTTTTCAGCTCCATTACCATCCTATGAGAGGGCCGTCGCATTTGCAGTCCGTCACTGACCAAAACATTGTTATGCGGCGCATGATGGTATGTGTATAATTGGCTTGCAAATAGACATACGCTAATTTCACTCGTTTTTTCGTAAAAGCAAAAATCCTCTTTGGATTTGTTCTCAGTCAGCGAAAACAGGTGGGGATATAGGTCTTTCGTAAAAGTGACGTGGCTTAAAGCGAACATTCGCAAAGCAGGGGAGACCTGTGTGTGTGTCTCATCCGAGAGCAACATGGGAAAGGCAAAAGCTGAAGAATTAATTATCTTCATGAACGTGTACTTGGACAAATGCCAAATGAAAGTATCATGGTTGACTGCACTAACTTGTATATTTCACATAGCCAGCTCTGCTCCCACTCCCTGGTTCAGATCTCCCCATGCAAACAGAAAGCAGCCCCCAGCTCTCTCAGCTAGCCCTTGTGCTGTGGGGAAGCTCCACACCACTACTGATCAGATTAAAAGAAAAATTTACTTAGCGCTTGTGCTGCACTTACAGAGAATAAAGAGAAAAGGACAGAGAGGCGGCAAGAAATTCAAAGATAAAGATAAAGGTGGGGGGGAAGGGGGGGGCAAGAGCAGCTCTCTGAAAGAGGTATTTTCTGGAAAGCTGGTCCCAAGAGACGTGGTGCATCAAACGAGAGCTGGACCCTAACACCAGACTCACAGCCTTAGCGTTAATGGGCAGTGTTCTGCGCAAAATCAGCTGCCTTTCCATGATTTTGATACACTGGCTTTGATGCCTCCAGAGTTCAGCCAGCAGAAGTCTTGTGTTATCGAGAACCATAAGTATGTAACTGACCTCTTACAGTCAGGCTTCACCAAGGTAATGACAAGAACTGGAGGTTCCTCGTATGTAACAAATTTGCCAAACTCAATAGCTCATGCTGTTCCGCATGATGCTGATTTTAGTGGGTTAGACGATTATGTGTTATGTCATATATGCTCAGTTTGTCATGATTCGTCTTGAGATCTTTCCATGTTCTAGGTTTTACGTTTGAGATCTGTCCTTGTTCTTCGGCGTTCTAGGTGCCTAAGGATGTGACCATGCAAAATCTCTACATCTGCTGCAAGAGACAGCGAGATGATTGGGACAGACACTGGGTAATCTAAACCATGTTTCTCTAAAGGAAACTTTCTTGACTGTGAAGCACTTGTCTCTCCGTAAGTCTCTGCCGATCTGGCAGCAAGTGGCGGATGTTAAACAAACTGACACAGTGTAAAGCAGAGATTTTTCCGTGGGTGGGAGAGAGCAGTTCTTTCCGCCACGCGTCACTTTGTCATCCGCACTTGGTGACGTGATTCTCACAGGTATGCCGAGCATTTCCTGCAACTGTGGCAAAGCCTGAAGAACAGGAGACTGATAACTTCAATCACTCTCAAACAACACAGACAAATGATTAAGATTTAATCCAATGCAGAGTATTACAAGTGTGGTAATGACAGTCATAAAATACCTTCCTATCTAAACTGAGATGCCAAGTTATCCTGGAAAAAAAATCCAAAAGTGTAAACAGTGCATGTAAATACAAAAATATCTACAGTGCAATACATATCAATAACACCTCATTACATGTCAATCAATATTCTGTGCTCGCTTAGCTGATTCAGGGACATGGGGGGTCCAGAGTCTATCCCAGAGGCTACGGGTCCAAGGCAGGGAACAACCCAGGATGGGGCCCCAACCCATCACAGGTCACACTGTCACACAAGCACACCTACAGGCAATCTGGTAACTCTAATTAACTTTGGCATGTTTTTAGACTGCAGGGGGAAGCAGAGTACCTGGAGGAAACCCCATGTTGACACAGGGAGAACATGTAAACTATACACACATGTAACCCAGGCAGAGACTCAAACCCAGGTCCCAGAGGTGTGAGGTAACAGTGCTAACCACCGCACCACCATGCCGCACCTCTCATTATGTTTCAGAAAACTAATTCATTTATCTAACCTGTTTCCCTCATGAGAACACTAAGGTAGAAGAACAGTAACAATGTACTCATACTGTATGACTGGCTCACGTGGCTGCAAGTTATTTAGCTCCATTATTATGACCAAACAAAGGGGGCAGGAAGGAATAGAAAGATTACATGAAGAGAGGAAGAGCAGAGGGTGACACAACAAATTCTGGGTGAATCACTAGAACAGAGTTTCCCAATCCGGTCCTTGGAGACCCACAGACAGTCCACATTTTTAGGGAGCTGGGAGGAAGCAAAAATGTGAGCTGTCTGGCAGGGAGCTCGGAGGGAGCAAAAACATTGACCAAAAGTGGGCTCCTGAGGACTGGATAGGGAAACACTGACCTAGACTGTGCTTCTTCAAAGAGAGTCCAGAATAAAGACAGCCTGTACACCACCAAAATGATGAGACGATTCCAAAGATTTCCGCTGGCATGTTCTGGATTTATTGCCAATATTCTTCGGTTTTCTGTTTTGTAAAGATATTTTCTGTGTTAAGTTGGGCCACCGGCTGAACACTGTTGTTGAGAAAGTACATTTCCCTGGAGCAGACATAGAAATAGTCATGATCTATTTGGATACTCCTCTCATACAAAAGTTGGACTTAACTGAATCAGTACAGAAGGTCAAAAGCATATCTGTCTGTTTACACCAGACAGCAACCTTAACCCTGCATTTCATCTGTCTGGAAGACCCCCCCCCACCCCAGTGAGTAAACAGATAAGCAACTGAGGTGTGTGAGATTGTTCGGCGTGAGGAAGGAGTTATATCACGTCAGCAAAGGGCAGATTGGGCACAATAAAGAATAATGGGCTGGTCAATGAAGGGGGCCCCACGTACGAAAAAATGGATGGGGGTGCCACACGATGACAGTGCAGAGGAAACCAGGGCAATAATATTGTCATTTGTCATTTTTGGTGGGGGTTGTGCGGGGTGATCAGTACTCTTCACCTTTTGTAACAGGCAAAGCTTTAATAAAGGACTGGACCCGCCACCACGAAGCACAGGAGAAACATCTTAAAGAACATTATCTGCTTGCGGACGAGCTACACCAATGTCAAACTACCCATTTTAATTTTGACCCGGAGGTCATTTTTAACGGTTGCTAATTTTGACTAAAAATAATTCTTGGATGGAGGTAACCAAAGAATTATCAGTATATGTGAAGGATGTGTGTTTCGTCTGTGCTGTGTTGTGATATTTCTTATGCTGCTGAGTGACAGTTACCATGGCGTGCTCTGTGGTGACCTAACTGATAGAGCAGAGCTCCTGTATGAAACACCCACTGTCCGGACACCTCCAACGCACAGACGTGACTCAGTGTTGGAAGAGGGAGGATTGAGGAAGGGGTGACAATGGTGTCTGTATACTGCATTAATGTCAGTTAACTCAAAAATCTTCTCCGTATTCAGTGGCATCCATCCCAGTCATTTTTAAAATATATCCCACCAGAGCAGGCACAGAAGAGACTAATTTTCAGCCCTGGAGTTTTATGCCCAATTTCAGCTCATTTTGTCTTCGTTCTTGGGGAGTTTTGATGCACGATGTCACAACTGAAGTCTTATTATCCAGATACATTTATTACTAACATTTCACAAAGAAAGAAATAACAAATAGCATACTGAACTGTTTAAGCAGTCTGACTTTTTCAGCCCAGCCTGGTATCTATATCTGCCCATCATTTGAGAAACGTCCAGTAATTAGCAATAGCAAGCGATTAGTTGTAGAATTTTAAATGTAAAATAATTTTGTATCTGACCAACTTAATTTTAAACCTGTCAAATTATTTCATTTCTGACCAGCACAGCAGTTAAGGGGCTCACTGGAAATTCACCCGAGTCTCCCAATTGGCCATTCTGGACCGGTGCCAGACTCAATTCTCTTCTATAGTCTGAATGCAACATGTAGCGTGTATAATAAGTATTTAAGTCAGTCATGAACCCAGTCCATGCCTTATGATGCTGTAAGCTGTGCTGGAGTTTACTGGCCAGCTTTACAGTGACAGCTGGCTACACACAGATAAGATGTTCAAGGGAGACTGACCGATGCGACGGAAGGCAAACGTGTGCTTGGTGGAAGGAGGACATGTCGTCACTGTAGGCTGACGGCAGGATCATCGTCTTTGACGCGGTACAGCGATTTAGTTGTACATCTGTGGTGGGAATTCTGGGCCAGATTAGATGAGATTAAACTTGGTGTCCAGCCTGTTCAAAAAATACTGAGTGCATGGAGGAACCTCAGGGAGATCTGCCTAAAACGTGAAATGAGTGACAAAATGAGAACAGAAGCAACAATGTAGTTTAAATCTCATTTTTGGTCCTTGATTTTTAATAGTTGACTTGTTGGGTTTGTCTTTTACGATATTTTTGGTTTATACGTCTATTATATTTTGTAATGTGATATTTTGAAAACCAATACGAGAAGGTGACCCTAATCCTATGTGATTCAGACTCTTTATGTCGCTTCCTTTTTTATAAGTATATCACAATTGTTAGTAAATAAGTTTAGCAGTGATTTTGTCTTTGGAAGGTATTACACAGCAAAGAGGAGAGGCCAATGAGCAGGAGAGGCCGAGGAGCAGGAGACGCCAATGAGCAGGAGAGGCCGAGGAGCAGGAGAGGCCAATGAGCAGGAGAGGCCGAGGAGCAGGAGAGGCCAAGGAGCAGGAGAGGCCAAGGAGCAGGAGAGGCCGCGGCTCAAAGACCACCGAGATAACGGAGCCAAGAAAGACCCCTGAAGCCTCTGTTCTCCTTGCCATGGGACAGTAACAAACCTGAGAGGGACACCTTCATCACAAGATCAGTCACTCTTCATTGGAGACAGATGCTTTATGCATGAACCCCACCCGGGCTTTGGGCGTTCTGAAGGATGCGGCGTGGTGGACTCTACCCTCTGCTTTATTCTCGTCCCGGTCTGCGAGGTCTAGGCTCTGTAGGCGCCGTCAACCACTCAGAATCGGTTTGACGGTTCCAGACCAAGACACAGAGCTGGAGAAGCAAAGCTGCGATCAATAGACGAGCTGGCTGGGGGAAAAGGAAGCAGATTTTCTGAAGAACCTTCTATTTAATTGAATTAATCAGGCTGAACCAGAGCAGGCTTCAGAATAGGCACTTTCATTCAACTTCAAACCATAACTACTGGTTTGTAATTGGATAATACATCCAAATGTGAGCCTAAGCAGAGAGTAAGACCTCCTTATGCACAATTTGTACTATTTTTTGGTCCAATATGAAGTTCTGAGCCTGCATTTTTTATTTTAGAAATGGAACAATTACAAACTTGCCATCTTCTGCCTTGACATATTGTTCATATTGTTCTCCATCCCATTTTCTTTCTTGATTACGATTCCTCAATGATCGTCACATAGCTGAAGTCACGTCAAGTTTCATCTTTGTTACTTTTATCAGTGCCTATTTAGGCATGGGTTGGACACACATCGATACTTGCAGCTAAAAAATATGTCACCACCAAAGGTTAGGTGTGATGCAGAGTTCTGTATCCCAAAAGATGATGCAAACTACTTTGGTCCCTGGTTTGCGTTTAACTGTCCGATACAAAATGTAATAAATTGTAACTGTAGCACATACGAATTATTTGTGAATTCAGGTGGGTAATGAAGAGGCAATTAAACGAAATGACAGCTATGTACAGAAATCCCATGAGGACCAACACCACAGACTAATGAGACAAATCTGTGAAGTGACTTTGCAAGCTATTTCCGCGAATGCATGGACCGCTGATGGTGTAAACAACACTGTATAAAAATCTTAAATTATATTCTTTCACCTCCTTGTTTTGAGCTAACATGTGTTTAAGTATCTTTATTACTGGTGTTTTTGTAATGTTGTTGCTGGGATGGTTTCCAATGGTTACGCATATAAATTAAAATGGAAAAGCAAAGGGAGACTTAAAACCTGTAATTTTATATAGTAGTGTCCTGCGGTTCCTTACGTCTTTCATTCGCTGCACTGGCCATGAAACCCGAATCTCTGGCCAATCATCGGGGCCCCTCCTCCGAGGACTGGGACCCCAGAGTAATTGGTATCAAAAAGCTGCCATTGAGATGCAGCACAAATGACGGCGTTCGAGAGGCGGGGCTAACAACCTGTATAAAGAAGCATTTAATACAACCAGAGGCACAGCGACAAGACAGGCAAGACAGACACCTGTTTGGGGCCCCGAGCTGGGAGGGGCCCCTCAAGGCCTGCTGATTATGTGAATTCTGTTTTTCACAAAAGTGAAAATAAAAGACTTGTGTCTATTAAATTCTCTTTGTCCATGTTATTCATATGAAGTTGCTAAAATACTATGTTAAAATACTGGTAATAAATTTTACCACATTGGGGGAGAGTAAGAAGTAGGAGAAGCTTGTTTGACTGCAGCCCCCAGAGTTTCTTTCAGCTGGGAATGACGTCACACCCGAGGTAACCGCGTTACAGTCAACAGTTCAGAAAGCCATTTAGCAATACCAGGGACCTGTTTCAAACAGCAGGATTTCTTGCTAAGCCGGATAACTTGTCAGATTTAATTCACCTGAGTTTAAATGGCCTTTTAGTTTAAATGGAGTGCAGCACTAGAATCAGCTCTGAATACAACTAGGGTGACCACCAAATCCATGTACAAACCAGGACAGGGTTTGTAAACTACCATTTCAATTCAATAATATGTGAATTTCACTGAAGCACTGAGTTCTTGCTGTATGCTGATTGGTCAGCCTCCTATAATTATGTATGTGTCACTAGTGATAACTGAAACAGCGGGAGGAGTCTCTCAATCAAGGAAAGACCAGTCAAAGCACAGGAAAAACTGAACTATTGGGCCGAGCACAAGAGCCTTTCTCTTTTAAAGTAGTTTGTGAAAACTGAAGTAGCTCAAACTGTCTCTCCTAACATGGCTGCCCATCTATTTCCAGCTTATCCAATTAGAATTAGGGTCATAAAGATCTTGAGTTTGTGATCCAGGGAAGCATCAACTCTGGGAGAGGCACACATACACTCTCGTCATATTTATACAACTAAGCACACAAATACAAGCACCTTAGACCAGTGTTTCCCAATCTGGTCCTTGGTGATGTTTTTGCTCCCTCCCAGCTCAGTAGACTGTCTGACAGGGAGCTGGAAGGAAGCAAAAACATGGACCGTCGATGGGTCCCCAAGGACTAGGTTGGGAGACACTACTTGACACAGTGTGTGTTGGGTGTGTGTATGTGTGTGTGTGTGTGTGTGGGGGGCAGGGGGGGTGCAGAGGAAACTCATGCAGAGACACTGCATGTAAAAACTCCCGAGACCAAATTTGTGATGTAACAGTGCTAACGGGGCACAGTGCTGCCGTACACAAAACCTACAATGATACAGAAATGGCTCGACACACTCACCAGAATACACTGACAACAAACATGTCTTACTTTGCGCCACTTACAGCTCGACGCTGAACATCAAAGAATTAAAGTATCAGAATGATTGCATTACACAAAGAAGTGTGAGTCACTGGCTCGTAGGCAGCCATGTTTGAATGACACACTTATCCTAACTCATTTCCAATCATTTACGGTACGTAATTCTCCCTGTCTAGAACAATACTTGAGTGGGGACAGAGACCTAATTTTTTTTCCTCAGTGTTTGCATCTGCTCTAAATCCTGGCTTCTTAATAACACTATTAGCTTTCCTCAGCCTCTCAGCCCTCCTGGGATATCAGTTTGCTGCTGCCAGTAAATATCTGTTCAGAAGCAACAGCGCCGCGATCTTCAACTTGTCCTTCTAATGAACACGACATGTGGAGGCTTCAACCTGAGCGCTTTTAAGGATCATTACGCACCGAAAGCCCCTATAATCGCAGCAGTGAGAGGTGATATTTAGTCACTTACCAAGCAAAAACAGTAGTTTCAGTTGAGTGTTTTGTTACATTGTCATTTTCGGTAAATTAATGGGATTAGATAAATAGCCTTACATTGTCATTTTCGGTAAATTAATGGGATTAGATAAATAGCCTTGCTGGGCATATTAGCTTCCAATAACAAGCGTGGTTTTCAGAAACCAAGCAGAGTCCTTCAGGAAGCCCTTGAGTGCTACATTTCACCTGACATATATTTGATCTACAGCAGTGTTTCCCACCCCTTGTCCACCGGGACCCATAGACGGTCCATGATTTTGCTCCCTCTCATCTCGCTGCCAGACAGTGAACAATTTTGCAGGACTGTCAGTCCCCGAGGACCGGATTGGAAAATACTGATACACAGGCCTCAGTACAATTCTCCAGGAGTCATTTAGCGTTATTTCTTTGTCAGAGGATTAACACTAAGATATGAAACAGCATAGTAGACACTGTGGTCTATACCCATGATCGGAAGGTTGTTGGTTCATATCCTGTGGTCGACAGAGTGTATTCTCCTTTGGGCCCTTGAAGAAGGCCCCCAACCGAAGGACTCGAGGGACTGACTGACTCTGCTCTCTCGACTATATGGAATTTCAAATGAACAAGTCAGCTAGTAAATAGATGTAAATAAGGTATTGATGATTGTCTAACGTTGACTCACAGCAATGTGTTGCAAAATGGATTAATTCCAGCAAAGGATTTTAAGTTATTAGGATGGTGGCTTCAAACATGTGTCTCCTGCTGCCTGGTGTTTCAGACCCATGCTGGTGTTTTTTGATTTCCAGCAGCGCAGTCATGCCACTATGACGGTCCCAGCCAGATGTCCTCTGCTTGCCGGCGCACACAGGATCACAGTCGCATCGGTGTGAAAAAATAAACACCATAAGTCAGGATGATAATCTTGGCCAATAAAGCACTGAAATGATTATTAATAATGACATTTTAATTTCTCAGCACATGCTCAGCACAGCGAGACTATGGCGCTCAAGCGCACGACACCGTGGCCGTATCTAACCGAAAGCGGTACGAAAAAAAACCAAGGCAAGTTCTAGCTCAGTTCTATTCAGTTACCATAAAAAATCCAGCATTACCCCAGAAAGGAACCATCCCATGGCTCAGAGACAGTGTTTTCCATGCAGCTCACACATATGTCATACAGAGTCTAATCTTCTATTGTATGTCATGTGTGTTTTTGCAATGTTTGACTAGGGTTTCCCATGTTATTATGCAGAGTGCCATTTTCCTCTTCTTTTTTTTCTTCTTCTTTCTTTTTTTCCCTTTTATTTGCCATTTTCCTCTGCAACGACGTCAGTGCTGCAGCATTAGCTAATAAAATGACGTACTCTAAAGGGTAGACATTTTCCCAGTTTAGTCTTCAGGCGAGTGTCCTTTCAAGTCGAACGGTGCTGCATCTGCATCCAGCATAGCTCACTCATAGCATCATTTCAAAATTTAACTTCATAATATTGCATTAGTTCTCATAATGTAGAAATTAGATTGTGGCTAAATTTCAATAAAAGGGGCTTTTCGTTTTTAATCTCCAATAATCCAAATCCTCTCTACTTAGGTGTACAAAAATATCTCTCCTCCTAATAATAGCATTGAGAGTGAAGATCTCATCGTAACATAGTAGCCTGGATGAGTATAAATAAGCAGTGCTAATTAGAGGTAGATAGTCCAGGTCCGGAAAGTAAAACTTCAGACCAAAATTTGTTTCAGCTAACAAGTTGAGTATAAAGAGTCACAGTCACGGTGTACTCAACTGGTTGGTTAAAACAAAATCTTGGTCTGGAGTTTTACTTTCTGGACCTGAACTATCCACCTCTGGTGGTAATGCAAGTTATACAACTATATAATCCCAGCAAATTTCCCAAGATTACATAACAAGGTAGATCTCTATAATGGGAAAGTTGGAATAAATGCATTATTTAGGTGGGTTGACAGTTACTATAATTTTTTATGAACTTACAGTACTTTAGTAAATGTTCCAGTTTGGCAGCAGGCAAAATGAAAGAGACTCTCATTCCGACCCTATGGATTCCTCAGATATGACATCCAGTGCAGCTGGTATCCAGGGAGAAACTGCAGAAAAACAACTGCTGGAGATTATGAGGCACAGCCCAAAGAACTGGGTCACACACCCCTTAAGCTTCAATCCACTTAGAACTTCAGCAAATGTTTTTTTTTTAAATATGAATACATCTCCAAAAAATTATTTGACTCTGTGATGCTGTTAAGTTTCCAAACAACATGGGTCGTCTGCGAGTTGGAGCTAATTAACCTTTTGCTGGCTAAGATTTTTCTGAGATTCGTTTATCTCCATGACACTCTTAGAGAAGCTAGCCTTGGCTGATGGAGTTGCCCAGCGCGGGTCTAAACGTGACGCGAGGGGGGGTATCGCTTGCTACTTAGCCCGGAAATGTTAATTACTTTTCACCACATCGTCTTCAAAAACTCTCAAGCGACCTCCTGTCGCTGGCTGCTCTTTTCTTCTGCGGTCAGAGGGCCACCGCAATCTACCTGTCACTGTACCGGGGACAAATCAGACAGGCTTGTACTTGTTAACAATTGCCGAAATAACCAGGTGACATCAACAGGCATCCTGCTGTTCCTGTAAGTTCTTGGAGTCACCCGCAAATTAACATCGTCTCCCTGACACCTGTAAGTGACGCTCAATGGAAATCTGTCGTTCAGTTGGCAACAGAGGTGGACATTTCAGGTCCAGAAAGTAAAAATCCAAACCAGGATTTTGTTTTAACCAACCAGTTGAGTACAATGTGATTGTGACTCTTTATAGTCAAATGGTTGGTTGAAACAAAATCCTGGTTTGGATTTTTACTTTCTGGACCTGAAATGTCCACCTCTGGTTGGCAAGTAGTTTTACTGCCACAACCTCTAGCCCTGATTAGCAAATTTTACTCCCAGCACTGGGCTTGGCAATTCCGTCCCGACATTATACCATGGTAAAAGGCAATACTATTCTGGTATTTTCCAATAAAATTTGTTGAGCAAAAATACTGTGACATACGGTATTACCGTAATACAGCCCGAGCCTAACCAGCACTCCTCGCTTCCATGGTTGTCTGTTATCTGCCTCCCTGAAATCAATATGCCTAAGGTAGGATGTCTGCATTTACCTTCTGGATAAGAAACTCATCAAGCTGAGATGAACTTGACTGGAAGGCTGTTCCTGGAAGCATTGTACGAGGAGACGAGCACAACGCATACGAGGCAGTCCAGCGATGGTGCCACGTTGAGGCCCTGGTCTGAGGGTCTGTCTCGCCAGTGGTTTCTGACCTCGGCACCGTTAATGGAGAAGCGTGTGCGATTAAGCACAGCAGATGCTGTTATTTAACAGCTAATCGTGCTTTGGCAATGCTGGCTGAGATGGTACTGAAGGCCATAAATTTGCCTCACTTGTACGTCACATTGGTCTAAAGTCTCTGTTAAATAAAGCAAATGGAAAATGGAAAAATACACCAAATATGAAGCTCTGGGCTCCTGGACACCTACAGAATATCACCCCTCAATCCACTCTGCTGGTAGTAATCGAAACACTCTGGGTCTTTCGCAACATGGCTGCCGTCCTTTGCCATCTCTCAAATCAGATTTCCCTCCCTCATTCGCATCATGTGACAGGGTTGATTTTTCATGAGCTCTGTGAGGCAGAGGGGGTTAGTTATGGGTAGGCAGAGGAAACAGGTTGATGGCAGCGAAGGGGGTTGCTGAGTTTCAGCAGTGGAGTGAGTGGAAAGTGGACGACAGAGCAGGCAGCGCTTGACGTGGTGGAATACCGAGCGTCAGCTGGCTGTTTGGGGGCTGTTAACAGAATCAGTGACTCATCACTGCTGTGCGAGTGATCCAGGCTTCAGAGCTGCGATAAGAGCGTGGCCAGTTAACCCTAAGCAAGTGGAAAATTCTAGGGTACAGTTACCTGCTCCATTCATTCTCAAACATATAAACAAGTATCCTCCACTAAAAGCCAGATAAATTGCAAAGTAAACAGATTAATGAGAGAACAACTGTGCCAAACATGCTATTCCAAAACTCTTGATGTTTAGCCACTAGAGTTCCATTTCCATAATATTCCACACTTTGTGATTTTATCATCTCGGAGGCATTTGGCTAATTCATTTAGAAACCCTGTTTGTATAAAACTAAATCCCATCCGGATCTAGCAATAACACAAGGATTTGTCGTCAATATAAACTGACGTCAGTCGGCTTTTTCCGGAATGACATTTATGAGTTTCAGCACACAGTCAGCACTCGATGTCACACAGACGTCTTTGATGCAATATAGTTATTCTCACATTTCAACAGCCAGCAAATGACAGGAGTCTCAGCTGAATTATGTTGCTCTGTAGACTTGAGCTTGTACGGGGGGTGTTGAACTTTATTTATTAGTTATGTAGAATGCTTCCCTGTGTCTGGAGGCTAATATCAGTTTTCTGTCGTCAGCTGAAGGTTTCCGCAACTGAGATGCTATGGGTGACAAAAATAGTGATTGGACTTGGTTTTAGGAAAAGGTGTCGCTCAGATTTAAGTGTCTAGTGTTACTTACACAAGTTTTATAAGAAGTTTCACGTTTCGCGATGAAACAAGTAAAGAACAGTATTATCAAATGCTACTTATTGTCAAACATCATCTTGCAAAGATGTTTCAGCAAAAACTATTGAAGCTGTCTGGAAAGGTCATCTACCTGGTTAGGGAGATACAAAGCAATATCATCAAAACAAGCAGAAATATCAGTAAAATGCATTTTAAAATTACTTGCAAATTACAGCGTTCTATTCTCAAAGTGATATCTTCATGCATTTGCCTCTATTTTAGTTGCGACTGTTACTCATAGCCCTCATCATGTAAGTAATTATCCTGCTTGTTTTGTTATTCTTGGCCCCTTAAATAAATCCTCAGTCAATGACAAAAAATATCAGAGCTATATAAAGAAAATAATCAAATGTTTTCCATTTCCATTAAGAACGTGCAAACAATGCAGACTCTGTCTCCACTTATATTTTCTGATGCAAAGAAGTGCAAAACACATGGAGAACAGAAGACTACTGTTGTACAGTTAGTGAAAGGCTGCCAAATGGACAAGAGATCATATTATTTACCGGAGAGAACTGCATAGCATGGGGGTGCTCCAGTCCGCCCCCCAACAGTCCAAAAACACGCTGAGGCTAATTGGAGTTACCAAACTGCCTTTAGGTGTGCCTGTGTGAGTGAGACCTGACATGGTTTGGTGCCTTGATCCCTGCCTTGCACCTGCAGCTTCTGGGATAGGCTTTGGACCCCCCCCCCCGTGACCCTGAATAGGACAAGCGGTTACAGAAGATAGAAGGACCGATGAAACGTATAGCAAATATAGTAATTTATATAATAAAGAGTGACATTACACATTTTCATTCAACTTCACCATGAGATTTTTCTTCACTCTATTTTCAATCAATAAAATTACTACAGCAATTAGTTATATTCAATCATATTACTGCTCCCATTACTAATAATATATTCCATTCATCCAACCTTCCGTAACCACTTAATCAGTATACTACAAATCCATAAACAGAAATCCTATATTCTTATATTTTATGGATTCAATCTAATCTAATCTCTTGGATAGGGTCCTGACCAGGCCGGTGGGATACCCCAGGCAGCTACCAGCAACAGGCATGGGAACTCCATGGTTGGGATGTGCTATAGACATGCAAAAGGAGAAAATATTATCCAAAAATAAACTCTTCTTCATGTTTATGGTAAAAAGCTGTCAAGTGGGAGAGAGCAGGCAAGCATACAAATCAAATACTAGCAAGAGGGCTGGACCTCTGCCTGCTCTCGCCACGAGCTCCTCCAAGATTTGTATTGTGGTTATTTCAGAAGAGCTGTTTTTTTTTTCTTCTTCTTTTGTGTTGATATTCATTACAGTGAAACTAAAATGATTAACATCCGAATTTCTGCCATGTGTGTAATTATTACAGCATGGCAAAAACCATGCATATTTACAAGCAATTCATTCCAAGGTCCAAAACTCACCCTTGTTTCTCTGTACTGAAAATAATAAGTGCCCATGTTGTATCACAAGTATAAAAACATAGAGGAATGTCTCGGGAAAAAAAAATAGCGAAACTGCGAATGTGTTAGACCGGCAAAGTGAGATTCTATCAATATTACGACTGGCAATAAGCCTAGTGTGGCCCGCGATTCCACCTAAACACTCGTAACATGTGACTTTCGGAGTATGGTTCACGCGTTTATGGCACTTTCCCACTCTTGTTTGGAATCGGTACCAGGTAGCCGCTTTCTACAGAAACTGAAAAAGATCAATAACTATCTGCACTTAAAAGGCGATAAAGTGAAATGTGGAGTTTGTGTGCATTTTACTCACAGGGAACAACAACAGAAGATCACCACTTACTCATAGCACATTCAAGTGAGCGATTCCAGAACATCATCGTCCATTTTCTCAAGTGTCCTCATTTACAAGAAGGCAGTGTTTATTATCTGCCCGCAAACATAACCATGAATATCACATTTTCTGTCTCTGAAAACATGATGTGTTATATATTTGGTATTTATGTGCATGTGCTTGAATCGATGTTGATATTCATATTGATAAAAGTGTCCTGTTACCTCTCATGTCAAAAACTAATACACGAAGGAAAACACAGTGGGCATACGCAGAGTGACTTTGTAACGCCCCCTCGTTAACCCTGCGTGGAATCCCCGTGTGATCAGCTGTTTATGGTTGTTGTCATTAGCCCTCTGTATTTAGTCCGCGTTTCAGTTCGTTTCCCCAGTCCGGTCATTGTATTGTCCATC
>JAODJW010000038.1:9568957-9588115 GCA_026777045.1 Hyperopisus bebe
CAGTAACCGCACGTAGCACGGGGCCCTCTCAGTAACCGCACGTAGCACGGGGCCCTCCCAGTAACCGCACGTAGCACGGGGCCCTCCCAGTAACCCCACGTAGCACGGGGCCCTCCCAGTAACCCCACGTAGCACGGGGCCCTCCCAGTAACCCCACGTAGCAGGGGGCCCTCCCAGTAAAGTTAGCAGATCCTCAGGTGCTGAGAAGCTGAGTTCAGGAGCTGGGCTTCACCCCCCCAGAGTCTGCACAGGTGCTCAGGGGGAAGGACAGAATAACTGGTGATTGAACAGTGGGCCATATTTCAAGATCAAAATACCTCTGGTGATTTATTCTTCGTATATTCCAACTGAGTGCGATGAAGGCTGGAAGAATTTAAATCTAAAAGATAGACAGCAAGATCAGCTAAAATATCACAAGTCTCTTTCAGTCCTGAGATAACAGAAGCATGGTTCTGAAACCACTGGAATTTTTAGCAGATGAGCAAGAGGTGCAAATAAACTTATTTTTTGATAATGCTTTTCATTCAGTCACTTACAATTTTTACTCAATAAACTACTAGATTATGCACTTGCTTAATTCAAATGAAGTGCAGTAGGGTTCTACCTGTGTCCTTCACCACTACACCACCTGCTGGAATGTACGAGCATTGCAGTCACCCTCCCACTCACCGGTGTTGCACCCATGGCTGAAATAAGGGTGTTTGCCTCCCTATTCCTGCCATTCATATCTGCCCCGCTGATTCATTACAGGAGCAGAGAGGTATTCAGTCAGCCTCGTCACGCAGGGAATCGGCAATTTCTCCTCCACTCACTGAAATCAATACCTGTGATCAATTCTGCAGTGACACTGCCTACTCCTCCTGCCTACAGAGGGAGCACTATATTCTTCGCAGATATATTAAGAAATATCCTTTTTTTTTTTTTTTCCTGGTGGTGGCAAATAGTTTAACTTGGTTATGATTTTCCCCTTGAACGCCTCTCTCGTTTTTAAATGCCACACTCAATCACTTAAATCATTAACATGAAAAGCGGCCTGGTTTCCGATTAATTTAATATAAGCCGGGCTGCGTCTGATGAGAGCATAAAAATGAGACGCATTTTCGGAAAAGCAAGACATTCTGAACAAGGCTCGCTGCCCCCCCCGACTGCTAAGAGTGCAGGCAGCGTGTGGCGAAATGGCTGGAATCCTTTCATAGACTGTACGGAACATAAGGATAATACTTGGATTTTTCCCGGCCTACGCAAGCGACACCTCACCCACGTGTGCATTTAGGGGTAGTTTGTCAGAGAAAGGGTGCCAAAACAGAAAAATAGATCTTCCCTTATGTTTTCCGGAACATTCCTCACAGACAAGATTTGGCCATTTGAGCTGTTCCTCCTCACCGCATCGCTGACGCGGGGTCTTACCGGTTCGGCCCAAGCGCCTTTCCTTCCTCCCCCAAACCCCCGTTATGCCCAACTGCAGAGAGGAAAAGGATCTTTTAGTCCGGCATTATTTCATCACTGTACGGCTGGTGGGGGTGCATTATGCCATACATCTTTTTTTTTTACCAGCATGGCGGAGTAACAGCCTAATACCGCGCGTCCTGACAAGGCCCGGGCCGAGGTCCACTCAAAGAGCGCGGACCTTAAGTACTAACAGTGCACGGAGCCGCCATGTTATAAACGGATTAGGTCTGGAAAAACTACGGCCACTGATGGGCCTTTAACTCCCCACGGCTCTTCATTATGCGCCGGCCGCCTATCCACGTGCTGAAATGAGCTTCCTGCGCGACTCTCCCAGCTACTGGAGGAAACAGCCAGCTCCAGAGATGAGGGGTACCTTAAACCCTTAGACTTTCTGTTTAATCTGCAGAGAAAGCATGCGGGTTAAAAGAATATAGAATTATAATTTGGTAGTTGACCGAATCATTAAATAAGCACCGACACCCTATTCAGTAACCCGCCTTACCTCATGCCCTGTGCATTCTGGGATAGGTTAAAGGCTCACCGTTATCTCTTATGGGATACAAGAACATGGAATATGGATAGATGACATATGCTTCTCCTATTCAGTCCTATTCAGAGGGAACAACCCAGGATGGGGGGAGGCATCCCACCCCAGGCCACACTCACACACCATTCACACCTACTGACAATCTGGCAACTCCAGTTCACCTCAGCAATGGTTTTTGGACCCAGAAACCCCCCCCCCCCCCCCCCATGCACAGGGGCGAACTAGCCTTTTAAAAAATGCCTGGGGATTCTAGGAGAGGGAGCTCAGTAATTTCCCCTTGAAATATTTGCCAAATCATAAATAACTATCTGCATTTATATGTTTCCTTTACACCAATTGCCAGTAAATTTTAACCATGATTTTTAGTTTAGTTCCAAGAAAACAAATACTGGGGTTAGTATTGTGTTTCACTGGAAGTGGGGATGTCATTACAACACATGCAAGAGAACATGCAAACTCCACACACAGAACTGGGTGGAGACCCAAACCACAGTAATTGTGAGGCACCAGCACTAACCACCGTGCTGGGAGATATTTACCGTATTCTGCTCACTACTTCTCTGTTTAAAAAACCTGCTCTCTCTCGCCCTCAACACATACACACACACAACCTTCACTTCCATAGTATAAAATTGCTGTTGTGGATATTCTCTTTGTTCACTCTCGTTGGCTTGCAAATGCATTGTGATAAGGGACCTGTTTAATTTTTCCCTAGGTACTGTATGCACCACGCAGACATTTATAGAGAGAAGACAGAACAAAGCGGATTTCTGTTGAGTCAAGAACTAGCTGTAATTTTGCAGCAGCTGGAAGGGAATGCAAAGTCAAATGAAAAGGAATGTCGGAAAATCATTATTTAATTAAATCAATATTCTTCAGGGTTGCAGAATGCCCTGGAACTACCTGTAGGGACTTATTGATGTTCGCAGTAAATAATACATTAAGACAAGATGGAAGCAGAGGGCCATGATTTGGGTTTTTGGCGCTGAATTGCAGTAAGAGAAATGTTTTATGAAAGTTTTGAACATTTCTGAATGCAAGAAACGACCTGCATGCAGCAGAAAAACATCTCAAACGGGAATAACCATTGAAACCATTTTAATTTGCTTTCAAGCACATGAATCCTAATTTAGTGATGCAAAATTTTTGCCTGAATTTTTTTTTGTTATAACAGAAAAAGTCACCTCATGAGCACAACGCCATTCCACAAGGATGAATTATACCAAAAAAAGCCTTTTCTGTGCTACGCTTTGTGAAATAACAACTGCATGATGTTAACTCATGGTTCCCATCTAATTTTGTATCACGGCTTAGTCAATTACATAGTCCAGACATTAAAAGCATATCGGAAGTTATTTAAAATGAAACATAATTTTCTCTTGTAATACCAGTTTCTGAGAGCCACACTATTTGTGAACAAATAGCTGTGACACGGGGACCAGAAAAACAGATTTACTGGCGAATGTGGCTTCACTTTTCAGGGTTTACACCGTCCTGACGGGGACACACCAACGCGACGCAGCGGGGAGCTGCGGGAGACGAAAGCGTTTGTTATGGCAAGAACTAAAATAAAACAAAGGAATGAGAAGCAGCTTAAGAAGAAGCCGGAAGGTGTATTTGTCTGAAAGAGGGTTTACAAACAGCCAGGAGGAAAATAAGACATGTGACAGCTTCAGACAGCGGAGTAAACCTGCATTAACACCTGACTCTCTCCCTTACGATGGCCACACCCCCCCCCCCCCCCCCCCCCCCCCCCCCCCCCCCCCCCCCCCCCCCCCGCCCCCCCCCCCCCCCCATACACACACACACACACACACACACACACACACATACACACACATGCACTAAGAAGATTAAGATTAAGATGAGACCGTACCACCAATCTGGCAAATGTAACTGTACAGGTTTATAATAATTACTGAACTCGCTTTAATAATTTGTTACCATTAACTAGTTTAATTTATACAGATATACTTTTGTTAATGACTGTGCGTACAGTTTTATTGGTTTTATAACTGCAAGCTCACTGGCATGATTTGAAAAGTGAAACGTTTCAGATAGCCTGGTAGGTCCAGCTCGGCCCCCATAGGACTCAAATTCAGTCCTTCCAGTTAAATTTCACACCAGAAAAGTTAGCAAAACATCAGGTCTTTCAAATAAATGAGTAGGATGTGTAATTATGTTCAATCTATATGTACACTAATCACGGTGAATTTATACCAGCGAGAACTATATCTCAGGGAGCTTATTTAATTCAAAGCTCACTAAGAATCCATAAAACTGATGACCATGTCTATAATTTGCTCCAAAAAAATCTCACATATAAATGTGATACTTTCCAATTATTCTCACATTATATTTACTTCCTTTTAAGAGGTCTTAATTTTTAGACATATCAAGCAAAATTAACGACTCCATCCGATTCCACCCATTTTTATTAGAGAATTCATGTATATAATAAATCCAGATGAAAGCTGAGCTTTAGCAATGACATTAGACCACAAAAATATTAGCCAATCAGAGGTGTGCATGAGTGTGGTTACCAGGTTACGGTTCTTGATTGATGAGCAGAGTAACTGCTGTAGACCAGTGAGGGACAGGCACCTGTCTGGCTAAACCCCGCCTCCCCCCCTTCCGTCCCTGGAGGAGCTGTCTGGAAACATTGCCTGACCTCACGGTAGATTATGGCGTGTCCCTGGCAGCATGCTGTGGACGCACTCGATCAGACCGGCTTAGACCGGAAGCTTCTTATTACGAGGCCACGTGGGTGGGGGAGGCGATCGGGCAGGAACATAAGGTAATCAGAGGTTGCTGAGACCGGGATTATAGCGCAGCAAGGTCTTAGGCAATGCCACTCTGCAATAAGGGCAGGGGAGGGGCTGCCCAAAACAGGTGGCTGAGTGACGACATACTGCGCGTGTGAGGGTGCGTGCCGGAGAAATTATGATGCTGAATTATTCACCAAAGCCAGACTGATAAAAATACTTAAAAGAAATACGTCCAACTTGAAAAAGAACAAGCCCAAGAGACTTTCTACCTCTTGTACATTATCATGTATCACATGCGCATGAAATGTAATCAAGCAACATTAAATTAAAGACTTAATACCGTCAAATGTAAACCCCTGAGTGCAGAATCCATATAACACTCTTCACCCATGACTGCATGGCCAAACCCAGAAGCAACCACACCATAAAGTTTGCTGATGGTAAAACAAGAATTACCCTCATCATCAATAGTATTGAGTCCAAACGGAGGAGTGAAGCAGTGGATCTGGTATAGCAGTGCCGCAACAATTACCCCCCCCACCCCCTCGTCACCTCTAACCTGAATAAATCAAATCAGGACGTTGTGAACTTCAGGAGGCTGAGAAGAAATCACACACTGGTCACCACTGATGGGTGTTCACTGGAAACTGTAAGCAACTGCACTTTCCTCATGAAAGCTTATCAGCGCCCTCACTTCCTGTGACACAGGAAGTGGGAAGAAGGGCCCTCAGCTATTACATTATGGTATGGAGAAGCACCTATCCAAATAGGAAGGCCATCACTGTTGAGCATTTCAGGTCCAGAAGCCATAAATCCAGACTAAGATTTTGTTTCTACCAACCAGTTGAGCATAGTCACAGAGCACTCAGCTGGTTGTTAAGGACAAAATCTTGCTGTGGATTGATAGCTTCTGGTCCTGAAATGACCAACACTGAAGGCCATACAGAGGGCTGTGAAGCCAGCCCAGATGATCAGAGGGCTCCATGTATTCTTCTCTCCATCTGATCCACGGGGACCCACAAACAGTCCACATCTTTGCTCCCTCCCAGCTCCCATAGAACAAAAATGTCAGACTATCTAGCAGAGAGCTGGGAGGGAGCAAAAACATGGACTGACTGTGGGTCCCCAAGGACTGGGTTGAAAAGCATTGTCAAAAGTTTTACCCGAAACTTGCATTCTGTTAATTATGGCTTAATGAGTATTTCAATCCACTTGTTGCACATGGCCAACAGAACATCTAGATTTTTCAATGCATGCAACGTGGCAGCCAGATATATGAGACCAGTTTAAAAAATATGCAGATCTCTGCCCTGCAGTCTTCTTGTTTGACAGGCGTCTCTGCGACAAAAGCTGCTGGCGTCCTTAACGCGCCACAAAAGGACCGTCTCAAAGGTGATGCCAGCCTGGGAAAGTGCCGCATGACGCAACGTCTTGTACTCGCGGACCAGGACGCCATCTGCAAGGCACACGTGCTCAGAGAGCTGTTTGAGGAGCAATCCATCTAATAAAAAATAATAAAAATATTTTTTTAGAAACGAGTGGCTTGATGGCGTGGAGGGGTAACGCTGCTGTTTTACACCTCCAGGGTTGGTTGGGGGTTGGAATCTGGCCTCCACTGTGTGTCTGTGAGTGTATGGAATTCACATGCTCCTTGTGATGACCAGGTTCATCTGGATACAGTGGTTTCCCCCAAAAACATGCTTTTTGGAGTCTCTAAATTGCCCATAGAGTATGATTGTGTACATATGTGCCCTGCGATGAACTGGCATCCCATCAAGGGTGTCCAGAGGCATTGTGCCCCCTCGAACAGGCTCTAGGTCTGCCTGCAACTCTGACCAGGATTGGCAATTAGAAGATGGATGGATGATTAAAAAAATGCTCTGTCTCCATTGCATTATTTTGTAGTTGGTGCTGCCATAATGGAGCGGTTTGCACTGTTACCTCACACCTCCAGGACCCGGGTTCGAGTCTCCGCCATGGCTCCATGTGTGTGGAGTTTGCATGTTCTCCCCGTGTCGTCGTGGGGTTTCCTTCAGGTACTCCGGTTTCCCCCCACAGTCCAAAAACATGCTGAGGTTAATTGGAGTCATCAAATTGCCAGTAGGTGTGTATGTGTGAGTGAGTGGTGTGTGAGTGTGTGTGTGTGTGTGGTGTGTGTGTGTGAGTGTGTGGTGTGTGTGTGTGGTGTGTGAGTGTGTGTGTGTGGTGTGTGTGTGTGTGTGGTGTGTGAGTGTGTGTGTGTGGTGTGTGTGTGTGTGAGTGTGTGGTGTGTGTGTGTGAGTGTGTGGTGTGTGTGTGGTGTGTGTGTGTGGTGTGTGTGTGTGGTGTGTGTGTGGTGTGTGTGTGTGGTGTGTGTGGTGTGTGTGTGTGTGTGTGAGTGTGTGTGTGAGTGTGTGGCGTGTGTGTGTGTGTGTTGTTTAAACAATGTATGAATGTATGAAGTGTGACATTATCCTGGTTCACATATTGTTTATCTTGACTGATAATTTTACATTTAGGAGCTGCATATGTCAATGCTGAGAACGCCTGAGCTCTTTGAAAGATGGGGAGGGCAGGTCAGGAGAGGAGAGCAGTCATTCTTCTCACCTGTGCCTTATTGCCCAGCTTTAAATCAGACTGCACTCTCTCTGGAAATGAGGTCCAGCTCTGAATCCCGACCACACACACCCACAGCCTGTTCTGTATCCCCGGACTCCATGTATTCTTCTCTCCATGGGTCAGCACCTTATCGTGGGGGAGGGGTGGGTGTGCGTCTATGATCCCAGCAGCTATGATGTCGGGGGTAAGTGCCCCCCGGCAGGGTCTCCCGAGGCAAATCGGTGCTAAATGAGCGGCTAGAATAAATGGGATTCCGAAAAACCCCCATAATGAAGAAAAATAACAAGGGCTTGAAAATGATTCTACATATATTCCTCTTTCAGCGAAGGGCCAAAGCACTCTTTCTTTTCTGCCACACTGTTTTTTATAAAATCCATCTGCACTCTCAAAGTGCCTTTTCGTTGTTTCCACTCCTATACACCAAGTGATTATATTACTCACCCGTCCTGAAGACCTAGAGGTAGGTATCAATGTATCAGAGGAGGGTTCCAATGTAACCTGTCACCCTGAACCAGCGACGGATCTATCCAATTCATCAGATCAGCACCAGACGTATTGGGTTCAAAAACACACTTGATAACAGCGCTGGATAACATTTAAGACAGGTCCGTCCTGGTCTTCGTCAGTGATGACAAACGGATTCAACACAGAAAGCAACAAACTGCAGTGAAACGTCTGAGTTTAATCAGCCTAATTTTCCTCTCATTTCTGTGCTGTTCATTTTCCATAAAACGCCCAGTTCCAGCTGCGAGCGAATTAAATTTCAAACAAATTTGTTTGCGAAGGATAAATATATTTATCTCCACGTTCGGTGTCGACACACACAGGACAAGATTAAACTGAAAGAGCTGCAAAGAAAGTGAACCAGTTATTAAAGTGATTTTATTAAATAGCTTACGACCTGAGGGAAGAGACGTGTGTTTATAGAACAGGCTTCTGACTATCTTTACCAACGAAATCCATCCAAAAACGGGAATTGCCACAAGTCGGTCTAACCTGGAGTCACAGCCATTTAAATTGTGCTGTGGGGTGATTTTCAGGCCGAATGTGAAACAAGCAATGGGACATGACAAAAACTATTACGGAGCCACAAGTGGTGAGTGAATCACAGCACTCTGTCTGAATATCAATGGGCTGAAAAATGGCAGTGGGAACAAGCTGGAACGTTATAGGCTCGAGGACCCGGGACCCGGCTGAGGATTCATTAGGGAATGCAGGACCATCTGAACAGGTGAGGATAGAGCAGCCATCCCTCACGTATAAAACAGGATGGTCCCGTTGTGTAAAATAAAATAATGCGTTGCATTTCGAACCCATACGAGATGGAATTTATCCCATATCTTTGGGTCTCGCAAATGACCCCCCTCCCCGTTTGCCTGTGGGAGTTTTACACAAAATTTTTCGGAGGGCAGAATGAAAAATAAGGTGAGGTGGGTCCAAGTAACTGGAGAAGGCAGACCCAAGACATCTGATTGGTTGGTCCCGCCTCCTCCAACTGCTTGGTTCTACCTCCCCTACAATCTGATTGGTTATCTCTCTGAACCAATCATTTTTAATTCTATGCACAGAACTTTTTTGTGCAAGTAAAACTCCCATGAGCACCCCCCTCAGCGATTTTGATTGTCTGGGACCTGGGGGGGTGTTGGGTGATGTTCAGATTGAAGGTCTCAGCCCTAGGAGGGTGCAAGGGACGGTACTGATGGAGTTCTGCAGTGGCTGGGGTTGGCCACTCGTGGGGATAATTAAATGTATCGCTGTCATGGGATTAGGGTGGAGAGAGCAGAAGGGCGACAGAGCTGAGGAGGTAATGAACCAACTTCTGGTTCCTAAAACCAGCTAGAAGCTTCCAAGCTTCCGAGACGCTTACAGGAAACAAGCCGCATTGTCTCACAGCCTCATTTATTACCTCGTCTGTTCATAATCATGCGTATTCAGAGCAAACTTGCAGATCGAAATAATGACGTTCAGTGCCAATGTACACAAGGTTCACGTCAACAAAGAATTTCATATATTTGCATTGCTAACACTATTTTCCTCAATTCCACAAACCATCTCAGCCATCTAATTTAAACATAAGAGAGGAAACATTATTACAAGACAGGACCTTGGTGTTTTTCAGACCTCTTTACGGTGGAATTGGGGCAAAATGAATGAGAACTGGTCTGAAAGGTAATCTAGGTCTATCAAATGACTCGCATCACAGAAACAATGAGATTCTCACTCTGTTTCTCAGTGTTTCTCAAGGTGCATGCTTTCCTCAATGCCATTTGTCATTTCTGTTGTTTCATTTATCTGTAAGTGTTGTACTAGTAATGGAACTAAACTAAAATCACAGTATACCTCAGTATAGCTGATTTTTACTGAACCCAATACAGCCAATGTGAAAAAGGTACAAGTATCTGAAAACGTGAAAAAGGTACAAGTATCTGAGAAACAAGTCTGCCAGTTGTATGTGCCTGACACGTTTTCAATGGATGTTCTATAAGACCTTCACATGCATATGATCTAAGGGAGAGGAATCCAAAAAAAAAAATCATGATATGAAAAGAGCTTTAAGCATGTATGCTGAACATACTGAACAATTTCTGACCATCTATGTCTTAGTGCATCATAGTCACAGGCAGCTAAAATGTTGCAGAAACATTCTACACCGTAATATAGTCCTATGGTAAAGTCTTAATATATAGTAATTTGCCCACTAAACCCAAACTATTAACCTGCTCTAAATTTTGAAGGATGCCAGACCTTAAAAATAATATGACATCTGGAGTCTCTAAATTGCCCATAGAGTATGACTGTGTACATATGCGGGTGTGTTACAGTGGAAACACTGTTACACTACAACTATAACAGAACTATAGTAAAACATTCATTAAAACATATTCATTTTAAAATAAGATTGCATTATAAATGAAAGGGAAAAACAAAGGTTGAATGAATGTAACAGTAAATAGCACATGATACAAAAGAGATATAGTGGCATTATCAGTATATAATGTGTGTTCAGCTGTCTTGGAACCCACAAGCTGTGTAGAGTTGTGTCTGTGCGCTATAGCAACCAAGGGGTTTTATTCCCCGCCGAGCATTTTGCGAGCCTGGGTCCCATGACGGCAGCCAAAAACCGGCATGGCTCTGGGGCGGAGACGGGCGCCATGGCAACAGCATGCAGCGTTCCGCAGCACTGCCTGCTAAAACACCTGCTGCACAACAGTCCCCCAGCAAGCAGGTGGTGCTGTTCCCGTGCGGCACGACTGTACCACAACAAACAAACAAAGACGCAGCCCAAGAAAAGCCAATGGATGACAGCCACCCACGGCGAGCCCTCGCCTGACCGTGGATATGTCCTGGTCCCATGTGCAGTGAAGAACAAAAAAAAGTCATGAATAAGTCATGAATAAATCATGAATAAGTCATGAATAATCCTCAGAGGACAGGTACTTCTGAAAGAAATAATTACTGTTATGTTGCCATCAGTCATCACTGGATGAGCATATTGAACATCTAATTTCATTGTATCACATTTTAAAAGTGAGCTGTTATTAACCTTAGATTGAAACTGTCTGCTCAATGCTTTACTAATATACCTAATCAGTATGACAGTGACTCATCTGTTTTTCTGGCATATTATGAATATTATGAAATACCTTTATTGTTTTGCTGTTTGGATGGACGTAACTCTTGACTCGGTACTGTTTCACTCGGACGGCCCACGCAAGGCCTGCATCTTGATACATCGTGACTGGATTCAAATAAAGTTGTGCCTCTGGTAATTTTTCACACCTGTACTCGGTAAAATGACAGAAGTGGCAGAATGAGCCATTAATTTGCCATTGTATAAAAAGGGCATTAACCCTTACAGTACCATCTCACTCTCCGTGAGGGACACAGGCAAGCTAGAGCAAGCTTGGGGATCATAGTGAAAGGCAACCACCTTACAGTGTCCAGAGATGTGGGGGTTAAGGGCCTTTCTCAAGGGATCATGGACATGTGACTATTCTGCCAAGGCTGGGATTCAAACTAACAACCTACTGATCACAAACAGAGAGGATCAGCCCACTATAAACAACCATACAGGCAACACGACAGGTCAAATAAATATAATTCTCTAAATTCGCAAAACCAGTTACTGGTTTTGCCCAGTTCTGTTCGTTGCAGGAGAAAGACTGATTGCAGTTCGGTCAATTCACAGGACCAAGCCTTGCATTTACTGCCTGAAATACCAGCTTGAGTACTGGGTATTGGCTTCACATTCATGCATGTAACCATTTATTTTACTTTAACAGCTGCACAGCTATAAAGTAAAATTACAAGATAACATTATACATATATTATAAAATAACACTTTAAATATTTAGTTACAAATAGAACAAAAATGTTGCTGTATTATTTTTACCATATGTTTAAGGTTAAAAATATAAAAAGAGAATCAACAGTCACAATCTAAATTATTTATCTTTAAATTATTTATCTTTCACCCAACATCTTCCATCTTGGAAGTACAGCGGTGCAGTCGATCCTGGGGGGGCACAGGGCACGAAGCAGGAATAAATGCTAGCGGATGTCATTCCACTGGGGGCTACATACACACACAGACTATCACACATCCTGGGCAGAATTCAAACAAATAACCACTGGAATGTGAATCAACAGCGTTACCCAAACAACCACTGTAATGCCTTGATCTGAATTATTTCGTAGCACAACTTAACCGGGATGATTAATTATGCGTACTATATATAACAAGGTGGCAGCAAGTTTTCTTGAGAGAAACATATATGAACATAAAATTTAAAAGAGGACTGACTCTTGACAGTTACCTCTTTTATAATGATGCATAGTGTTTATGGGAACAATTAGATACGTTGGATACTGTAGCATACCGCATGATGAGTTTCAAACGTCTGGTCCAGTAGGTAATAAGGCAAGCGATTCATCTTTCATTTCCTTAAGTTTGGACATCTGATAGCAGCACAAATGGGCAGAAAATTTGATACTGAAGGGAAATGCAGCAGCATAATAAAGATTGGAACAGAGTGTTTCCCAATCTGGTCCTCAGGGAGCCACAGACAATCCATATTTTTGCTCCCTCCCAGCTCCTGGTAGGGTGCAAAAATATGGACTGTCTGGCAGGGAGCTGGGAGGGAGCAAAAACATGGACCGACTGTGGGTCCCTGAGGACTGGATTGGGAAGCACTGCTATAACAACTTACATTAAAAAAGCATGATACTTCCTTCAGGAGGGCCCACATTTCCAATCACAGCCAACTTTCTCTATAAGCCGCCAATTACACCTCTGCTTTACACCTTTTGCTACTCCTTGTGTACTACTTGCGTCCCCTCGATGTGTCACCCAGAAGTAATTACCAAGGTTTTTAACACATCCCTTGAAATTAAACATGCAGTGTTGTAAACAATGCCATCCCTAACTGAAATACAGACTCGTCCAAACAAATCTGTATGATTGTGAATACCATGATTCATAATCACATCAACTGGTTCATCAACTGGAAACCAAGCAAACTATTAAAAGATATTCAGGTTAAGACTTCAGGCTTTTACAAGTCACCTTCCATTGCAGTGGGAGGGATTTAAAACCCTGCCACATGACTAAATTACTGCCACAGGGCAGACACAAGCAGGAACTATGGGGGATTTACTGTAGGGTGTCCATTTAGGTTTGTATTTATATCTTCGTGGGGACTCTCAATTCATTTCTATGGGAAAAACTCTAATCCCAAC
Organism: Hyperopisus bebe; assembly: GCA_026777045.1. Taxonomy (NCBI): domain Eukaryota; kingdom Metazoa; phylum Chordata; class Actinopteri; order Osteoglossiformes; family Mormyridae; genus Hyperopisus; species Hyperopisus bebe. The sequence goes on from JAODJW010000038.1 coordinate 9,582,059, forward strand.
ATGGCGACCTTAACTCCTACCCAGCCCTAACCGTAACCATAAGCGACCATAAGTTTTGGCATTTTTAATTTTTTGATTTTTTCACAGAGTTTTGTGGGGACCTGAAAAATGGTCCCCACAATGTTAAAATAAAGGGTTTTTAATCACACTGTGGGGGACATTTGGTCCCCACAATGTGATGTAAACATAACCCCCCCCACACACAGGAGTGGTAGAACATCAACTGCCAGCCCTTGAAGTGTGAGGCTTCTAGTGCTAGTAGGACGCATTAGGTCAGAAGAGCAGTAATTAAGTGACCATCCGTAATGGAACTTGTAAAGAATTACATACAGCTGTAACAAGAGTACTTATTGTGTGATTTCCACATAGATCCATGCATCTTAAATTGCTTCCGCATCAAGCATTATTTAGGCAAATTTAAAATCACTTCAGTGATTCAGTGGGCTGAGTGCATGTGACACAGAATTCATCCTTCACTGCCAGGTCACAATTATATTACGAAATGCGACTGCAACCTTTGACTAGGAGCAGAACCAAATGAGATTTAAATAATGCCATTCATACAGAATGGCAGCAATTAAGGGCAAGCTAACCAGGGCTCTTGCTGGAAAACGCAAAGTCCCGCTTCTTTATTTACCCTTCATGAAGTCAGTTCACTGGCTAAAAAACCTGTTTTGGGGTTTAAACTGGGATATATTTATGAGGATTTGTGAGGACTACACACTATAGTGTTTAGTTAAAAAAGACTGTAGAAGTTGGTATATAACTAATGTGAAAAAGAACATGATTCCACAATGTCCAGGCATTAAGGGATATAGCAATCAGTAATCCATGCTAGTCACCCCCCCCTCCCAAATCTACTCCAGCGATCTGCAGAGCCCCCTGATAGCCACAGAACATTCCACACTTACGTTACAATATGTACATACTTGTATGTATTATTCTGGGACCACTTTACATTAAGGCTCCCGCTGCCACTTATAAATGGCACTAACTCATTAATAAAAAGAAAACGGTTAATACTTGTTTATAATTGTCTATTAAAGATTTACAAAGTGTTACGGCCTAATTAATAACCCGATTATAAACCATTCAGAAATGCTTTATAATGGTAATCTTATTGTAAAGTCTATCATTATTTGACATAATCCACATAACATAGGTGTATAGCTGCTATTGTTTATTAGCTGTTGTAGAGTGAGGCATCGTAATTATTATAATAATTAAAGAAAACAGATTCCACAGCTGAAAATTTGCATGGGACGCATGAAGCAGAAAAAATTAACCGGAGTACAAAAGTGTCTAACTCTTCCATGAATCATTTCAGGGGCAATTTTTGTTCCCAGTGTCTTAAAGAAATACTACCAACATCAAGGATGTATAACCAGCCAATTTTCATACCTATATGTATTATGGCTCCATTGAGTCTACAATCGAAACTTCAGTGCATGTATTATAAAATATACATGAATAACGACCCCACTCTGTGTCGAACTTGCCCTCTAACGATTATTCTGGGAAAGGCATGGATTTTAAACGGCCTGCCTGCGAGTTTATTACTTAATAATTGGAGGCATAAATAAAAAAAAAAATCATTAAAATTTGTGAAAAATAACATCGCTAAGAAAAACCTCTGTTCAGGATGTAAATGCGATTGACACAACTTGATCAATGTGCACATTGCACTCTTCATTTTATTACTGATTTTCCTGAATGCTATATCAATTAATAGCACCCACAGTACACTTTCGTGCGGAAATACAAATGGTGAAATTCTCCACTGCTTTTCCATATGCAGAACCAAAGTGTGAAAGCTATAAACTCCAATTTCTTTTCATGTAGGACACACCTGCAGTTACTGGGCAGTTGAGCAAATAACTGATTATTTCTACTTACAGATAAAATAGAAAATTGTACAAAGTTCCTCAAGGTGGCTGGGATTGTTCTACGAGGTAACAGTACTGGAAAGGGATCTGGAGATAGCCAATCTGTCTTCCTCTCTGTCTAACCAGAAATAGAGAAATCCTGTGTATCTGAGAGCCTGAAATATGCTGGGCTCTACAGGGATGATTCCTTACACAAATACTGTCTGCCCAAATGAAAGCTGCAGGGTCGTCCGGATGCCTAATGTCTTGTTCATCACTCAGCTTGAGCTAGAGATTGGCCAAGTGAGATAAAGAAAACTGGTCCGAACTCTGCACTTGTACGGTGAAACATTTCATTAGAAATCTACTAGTCTTATGTGCAAACATATATTTACAGCTTCAATTTAATAAGAGGACTGTTTCGCAAGATTCTGAAATTATCAGAAGAGTGTAATCCTAGAATCTTATACTTGAGTATCTAATTACTTCTGCAGGTATCTCCTCTGACTTACGACATGACAACAGAAGATACATGGCAGTCATAAATTTAAACATCAATCTTTAACATTCTGAATCCCTCTGGTCTTTTAGGGGTCAATCCAATTCATTTCCTTCCTGGAATTATTACCCGCTTCAATTATTCCATACCAATGAATGCATAGACAGGCTCAGGCTCAGGCTCAGGCTCAGGCTCAGGCTCAGACTCGGGCTCAGACTCGGGCTTAGACTCGGGCTCAAGCTCTGCCTCTATACTGAGACCCAGCCCATGACGCCTTTTCATAGCTACACCTGATACTATTTAAATAGATGTAGATTAGATTCAACACTACTTCTGCAGCCATAACTATACTGAAAGCAGTTGGTGCTCACTATGTATCATTAGTAATTATATAATCACCAAAGCTGTCAATCAAGGATTAATCAGTATGGATTTATGGTATAATTAGTAATTAGAATAAATGATTTTCCCATCTATTATTCAAAGTGCTTTTCATTATATTCGCCTTATACTCTTGGATGGTCTAGCTGGGTAGCACCATGGTAACCTATAGTTATATGGTACTGTGGGGGGTGGGGGGGGGACAGGAGTCTACACACAGCCTAGATACCTGCCCCTAACCTATATTTCACAGCACAAAATAAATGCATACAGTCCTATGATCTTATCTCAGGATGTCTGTTTACAAGTCAGTTTATTCATCTATTTCATGTTCTATTTTTCACCCCACAAGCATCCATCCATCCATCCATCCATGTTCGCCCTTGTTCAGTTGTGCTAATCAGAACACAGCGTAAACCAGTACACCATTAAGTTATATGAAAAAGGTCCTTCTTATTTAAATTGGAACCATTCCCATTGCAGAAATGGGTCAGAACTACATAATGTTAAGTGAATTAAATTCATCTGAATTGCATCCACCTGATCCTGCACTGTCCATTAAGAATTTCATTGCAATGTGTGTACCTCATGCACGCCTTGTACACAATTCATCTCGAAATGTGTTACATTGTTTTAGACAAACATTCTTTCATTAAACCCTGTAAATGACTGTGTTCTGCTTAATTCAGGTCCTGTTGTAAGAGAATTTCCAACATCTGAGCTGAGCTGAAATCCGACTTAGGACTATGTGACATTCTGATTTATGGATTTTCCTTTAGATCATTTGGATTTCATGCATTTTGATTTGTGTTACTGTCACCCATATAGGCTTCTTCCTCAGATTCGGATATCTTTGAAGTTTTATGTTACATTATATTGTTCAAACTCTGGTAACAGTCTGATAACATTATTTACTCATATTTGTACCCAGACATAATTCATACTTTCAGGACTTGAACCCGGGATGTGGAGAAAACAAAACGGCTCTTTATTCGTTCTCAAAGAGAGAATATTTGAAGGACTCTCCGTTCTACTTCCACCCATTTATTTAACTTTATTACTTGAGCACAGCCACAGTGAAGAGGTCTACTACAGGTGGATCTTTTCAGGAAGTAGCTGCCTATTTACTTTCCTGTCCCCTGTACACCCCTCCCTTCGTTTTCTTTCAGATCCTGAGGAAGCCCTGCAGATGTGGCCTTCATGCTTGGACGTGACCTGCTCAGGTGGCCTGTTGCTGCGTCAATGCCAAGGAGAAGTCAATACATCTTGCAGTTCTAGCCAATTAAGGTGCGGCTTAACATCAGGCTAGACTGCTGCATATGATTCCTAGTTCACCCTGCTTCCAGTCGTGGCGACCATGGCAAGAGGCCAGACTCCCTGCCACATTCAGTCCTCTGTGGTCCCCAAGCAGTTGCTATGGAAACCCTGACTTCAGTGAGAACATGTCTGAGATATAACCTGTAAGAGTTCCCATGTCAGTTATCTAGAAACAGGAAGCTAAACTGTTTTCCAGGTCCAGTCCTACTTTTTCTTCATTTAAAAAAAAAAATCTCCCACTGAAATACAATGTTCAGCATTTGAAATATTTTCCATTAAAACTGTAAATGGACAGTTGAAATCTGTGGAACACGGCGTCTTTAAATAAAGATGCAAGAAGAGTAACTGCACTGAAAATGCTGCAGGTTCAGGGGTAGAATGTGAGTCAGGAACTAAGGAGTAAAATTACAAGCAAGGTCACATGACTGTGGGGGGCCGTTTGGGAATGGAGTGCAATCGTTACCCATAATGACAATGACCCTTTAACCCTACACTGCATAAATGGTCATAAAAGATGGATGGATGGATGGATGGATGGATGGACAGATATATGTGTGCTGTTATGCTTCAGCTCCACTTTCAAGACCTGTAATTCTGTCCCCTTTAAACAAATTCCCTATTTAGCCCAAACACAAATTTTGCGTATTTTATCATACTGGTTCCATCCACATCCCATTGCCAACAACTAACCCAGAGGAAGAAAATTACACCAATAAACCTCTTTAAAGTCGCCCTGGCATATTTATAGCCCATCCCAGGAAGCACAGGGCACAGGACTGGGAGAGACGCTGGATGGGATGCCAGTCCATTGCTGGGGACAAATACACACACACAAACACACACACACACACACACACACACAAAACAAACAACAAATTCATTTTTGTATAGCGCATTATCACAACATTACATCGTCTCAAAGCGCTTTACAGCATCCCCACCCAAAGCCCCCAGTGAGTAAGCCATAGGCGACAGTGGCAAGGAAAAACTCGCGAGAAGGAAGAAACCTTGGGAGGGACCAGACTCAAAGGGGGAGCCCATCCTCCAGGGGCCGGCAGTAAAAACACTCACACTCACGCACACACACACACACACACACACACACACAGATGTACAGATATTAGTATACCTCACTGCCTGCTTTTGGAACATGGGAGTATGCTGAAATTATGAGCCACAGAATCTTTTCATCTTTACATGCTTCAGAATTAAATATTTGTGTGAAGAAAACTGCACAAAGGCAAGTATCAACGTGTATGATGCGCATAATTAAACGTGACACCACTCTGCAAATTGGCGGGCAAGTGACCCGAGGTGACTGGAGGGGAAACGGCATTTAGATATGATAGACTTATTGTATTAAAATTTTAATTTATTTATCATTGCCCATTTTTATCGTAATGCCTCATTTTGATAGAGCTAAGTAAAATTTTCCAATCCATTATTTAACATCAGCAATTTCCCCCGGTTAAAACCCAGTATAGCTTTTCTTTTGCTTCTGTATTTTGAAATACAACAATGCACGCTTTTTTTAAACAGGCCTTATAAAGATACTTCAATTACACAGGGTTGTATCTAATGATTAATTCATTCTTTCAAATTGTCTAATATATATGATAATTATGGGGTCTGATCTGTCTACAAGAATGCAAATGTCAAGATAACGGATTTTAATAGAGATCCCATTTACTAAGTCTCTCGACTTGAAAACAGCCAACTAATGAGTCTTGAAAAAGGTAAAGAGAAAATGACTGAAGGTCTAGAAGTACAGACAACATTTGTGTAAATGAATACACAGTGGGAGAGACACAAAAGGTGCTGACTGGCCCATCTTAAGATACGCAGTGCTTCCAGAGCATTCCGCTGTCAATGTATGCACCACATACACTCACCTAAAGGATTATTAGGAACACCATATTAATACGGTGTTTGACCCCCTTTTGCCTTCAGAACTGCCTTAATTCTACGTGGCATTGATTCAACAAGGTGCTGAAA
>JAODJW010000038.1:9588215-9598525 GCA_026777045.1 Hyperopisus bebe
GGACCACACCCCTAAATGCATTGAAGCAACTGCCATGTGATTGGTTGATTAGATAATTGCATTAATGACAAATTGAAAAGGTGTTCCTAATAATCTTTTAGGTGAGTGTATAGACACTGACAAAAGATTTTCTCGCCTCTGCTGGTGCCCATAGCAAAATTCCCATAGTGACTCCTGACCTGAAATAATCTCCTAGTCAGCAGAACCACACACATTAGGCAATATCTGCTTATTTATTTAGATTTGTGCCCCTATTTCTTCATGCAATGCACAGACACACACACATACACGCACACACACACACACACACACACACACACACACACATTTGTAATTATAGCTTTGTGGGGACATTTCTATGGGGAAAACTCGAATCTCAAAATGATGACCTTAACCCCACCAGCCCTAACCGTAACCAAAAGTAAACAAGCAAAATACAGGAGTTTTGGCAATTTTAGCTTTTTGATTGCATTCACAAATATTTATGGGGACCTGAAAAATGGTCCCCCACAACGTCAAAATAACAGGTTTTTATCACATTGTGGGGGACATTTGGGCCCCACAATGTAATATAAACATATTGCACACACTATCTATCTATCTGTCCATCTGTCTGTTTGTCTATATCTGTGTCTGTGTGTGTGATTTACCTGCAGATTTAGCAGAAACATTTGCATGTGAATGCTAAACGCTGGGAGGTAATGGAGCGTAGGGACTGAGCTTCTGAAGAACTTCTGCCGGTCTTTCAAGTTCCATATTAAAAACAGTGAATAGAGGCAACAGTGCAGGAAAATCATCCAATTATATAATAAATGTGAGGCAGCAAACAGGAAAGATTTCATTATATAATCGTATAATACACACGGTCTATTCTGTGTCCATGGCAATGTTTCTTGCAGCACTGAGGTAGAAATCAAGATTTCTCAATTCATATGTTAATACCAGGCCTGGATATAACTCGAAGTCCAAAGAGTTAAAGTCCAAAGAAGCAATGTCATATTGAATTAGAAAGCGCTCACCTATAAAAACAGTTGTAATCTTACTTTAATATACCACAGTAATGTACACTGCTGCTTTCATCCCTACAGGCCTCAGTAAAGGGGGGTGGAGTCGTAATCTATTTAAACTAAAGGAGAACAGTCAGTCCCGATGGCTGCATTACAGCTACAAATGATGCAGGAAGAAGGCCACAGACAGCTGGAGACATTGCTTTCCACGAAGAGCGATAAGGGCTTCCACAAAGGGCAGGAACGACCGGGTCACAACAGGCAAATGTGCTGAAGGGCTTTTACTCATTAGGAATAATTTTTAAGAGAGAAAATGTTCCACTAGGAGCGCTGTGTGATGATGAAGAAGGTACAGACATCAGAGACTGGCCTGCATTATGGCTGAAAAAGAGGCTCTGGCTTTTACAGAGCACACTGACATCGGCAATAACTGAAATATGTCTCATCTATGCAAATCATTCTCAAAAAATGTGAGTAAAAAGACTACTGAACACGAGTGAAATGTCCGGAACGGCATCGCTGCTTTCCAAGCCTGTTGGGGTTTCACAACAGCACACAGTAGTGCATTTACACGTCCGCTGTTACAAAGCTCAGTGACACAAAACAAGCTTTTCACACACTGAACACTATCAGGAAACTATGTTGTTTGTCATTTTTTTATAGCTTGTTCTATGGTTTAGTGACATCAAGCAGCCTCCATCCATCCATCCATCCATCCACATTTCCGTGCAGAACAGGACACAAGATACTAGTGCACTCAGAATGGAAAGCTAGTGATATGCAATGTTATTAACAATAACTGTTTCTGTATTGTGTGGGACAGGCCCCAGAACCACTATGACATTTTCCTGAGCGAGTGATTATGGAAATGGACGGATGGATGGGTGGATGAATGGAGAGATATGCAATTAAACCCATCAATATGTCACAGGGAGTTTTGTTTGCCTGCATTTGATGGCCACATCTGTCTTTTGTATCAGAATTATCTGTAGTCTGTGTAGTCAGCATGTTATGAACACAGTAATTGGAAATATAGAACTGTTGGGTAATTACATGGAGGATGCACCTATGCAGTATCTGGTCATTTGACAAAAGAAAAGAAAAAACGTTTAACAGCTTGGAAACGAGCCGGCAGAGATATCGGTAAACGCCTATAATACCGTCCATTAATGCATATAGGGGCTAAACACTGCACCATACAGCCTGAATGGAAATTTCTCTGTTCATCTTGAATTCAATTCAGCTTCAGTTTGAGGCACACAAAAGGTGGACCTTTATTTTATAAAACGATATTGCTGGGATCTGCAATTGTTTAAAGAACAGGATTTATTTTTGTTTATAAGTTATATTTATTGAGGCCTGATACACAGAATGGATTTTCATTCTGTTTGTGGGTTTTTTGTGAAAGGCTTTGAAAAGTAAGTTATTATAAAGTTTTGATTATTAGACTATTTCTGAAATTAACACTGAATCACTCCAAACACAAATCTCACATTACTAGAACTCTAAGCTGCATTTCAACAACCAAATATTAGGTGAAAACTGATATCGTACATAGCAACGGCAAAAATTAGACTGTAACAAGCGAAAAGTTTGGAATGGGGAGATTAAAAATGTAGAAAGGAACAAAAAAGGCTCTGAATGTAATTAATACAATTTAACTCTGTATTTTGCAAAAAAAAATTTGCTTCCCAAATTCAATCAAAGGTCCGAAGTTTTAATTACAAATGAAGGCATCAGCAGTAGCTATGCAGTCCATTTCAGAAAAGGAGGGAAATTGAGCTTTAGTCCAGCCTGAATGATGATAAATGGGAGATACTGGTTTACTTTCACTGTTCATCCACTGGATGGTTTCAGAAAACCGGCACCCAGAACACACTTTCTAATGAAAGCAAATGAGAAGAATGATAAGAAAGCCTTCACGGATTTATTTCAATATTTACCAAGATTACCGTAATTCAGACAAAGCAAACCGATCAGACTGTAATAATGTATCACAGTCTTTTTATGTCTTTTTACACAATTATAAGAGGAAGAAGAATGTGACGGTTAGTCTGCAGTTGTTTGGTAGAAACAATGCAACAGAGTGGTGACTGGTAAGTCCATATGGTATTGCTGACAAGGGCAGACAGATAAGTCACAGCTGGTCGACAGCCACGCTCTGGCAAAGGGATTTTCTGTGTCAAGTTGGCTGGCCCATTTGGTCTTATTAGTTTCTTCATTTCCTTTGCATTCAAACAGGATGTTAAAAATTGAGTAGGGTTTCACACTGATTACAAGACTGAAAACGCTGGGGACATGTAATTAATGATAATTAGAAAAATATTTATAATTCTGTGCTGTGTCGTGCCAAAAACATGTGCAGACCCCTAGCACTGGGGGCGACTGCAATAACGCAATCCTCCCCAGCATGAAACGTCAGAAAGAGTTAAGAAGTAGGGCACACAATGGTCATAAGGTGATTCATAACCATCAAAGCAATGCAAAGACGTATAACCCAGCCAGGCATACTGGCAACTAGCTAATGACCTGTCCCTTACAGAGGCGCTTTACTCTGGCCAACAAATGCTTAAATACCTTCTGGCAGACAACATGGAGCAGGCAGACACCGGATTGGCAGAGCATGTTTTGGTGACTCATGTGGCTGACTTGGGCTACAGTACCAGGGAATTGCGTATGTACGTGTTATTGGCCCGCAGGAAACAGCAATGCCCTCACTGTGGGCAGCAAGACTGATTCATGATGCTCAGCTGAATTTGACACCCCCCCCCCCATGTAAACGGCACGTGGAACACCTTGACAATAAAGAAGAGGAAGGTGATCAACTGTCAGTGCATTTATGATAAATCTGCTTTCACTACCAACCACCAGTAATTAGATGAATATGGTCACTGAAAATGTTTCATTTATTTTCCAATAAATGCTTTTTAAAAATGTCTTTGATGCCATGCAATGACAGAAAAGCTCAATTTGTGAATTTTTATCATTTAAGAGGTCATATAACTAATGGTTTCTGATACCACTTTCTATGAATGCCATGTCAAGAATCTGTGAACACATTCATAGCGCATTATAATACGTTCATAAATCATTATAAACATGGCTATTAATATATATAAAAAAGGCGTAACATGAAACAGCCATGTGTCATGTTTGTGCAGGCAGGCGAGCTGGGAAGCAGGCGAGTAGAGCCCGCAGTATGGACAAACGGGGTGTATTTACTGGACAGGAGGCACAGCAGGCAAACGAGCGCTAGACATTACAATGACAGATCTGGGGATACTGACTTAAACACGGACTAAATACACCAGACAGGCTGAACCGAACAAGCAACAGGTGATTACAATCAGGAATTAACACGAGGTAACGAGGGGGGCGTGGCACACACGAGGATCGTACGAGCCGGGTGTGACACCATGTTTATTATGGATTATGAATGCTTTATGAAGCTCCCACCTTTAATGCACTATAGATACCTTCATAATGCAGTACAAAGCATCCTTAATGCTTATACTGGCCATTATAATGAATTATGAAGGTATCTATAGTGTATTATAGATAAGAGCTTCATTGGAGCTTATGAAGTATTATAATCAACACTGTAATGCCTTACTGTACGGCTGTCAATAGAAGATGATGTAATACTTCATTAATTCTTATACTGACCATTATAATGCAGTATGAAGGTATCTACAGTGCATTATAGATGAGAGCTTCAAGCAAAGTGTTATCAGATTCCTTATTAAGAGTGCATTTAGATAGACAGACATACATTTCCCAAGTGGGAAGTTCTGCCTGTACAAAGACTGATATAGCCACATAACCACCGGCACGGCACATCAGAAACCTTCATTCAGCTGAAGACCATTCTGTAAGGATAAAATAAAGAAGCTCTGTCTTGGCTTTCAATCTCTGCTCCTTAAATGAATTCCCAAGTGGGCAAGGTGTTGGCGTGAGAGGCTGGAGAACAGCTTACAAGGTTACATCACTCACTAGCTGCTACTGCTGTACTGCCCAGCGAACAACAACGGCAATATGACTCAACCTGTCATGTAGGACTTTGGTGAGTTTGAATTCTGGGATGGCAGACATGAGTGTATTTTCAGCTGTGCATGTTGTTAGAAATCTTTGTGGTTATTTCCGTGGCGAGGACAGCACTCACACAATCAGGGCCACCCATAAAGGGGGAGAAAGAGGAAGAGTTTCAGGGGCCCAGGCACCAGGGGGCGCTTATGAGTGGGCATGGTAGCTAAGGTTTGGAGAAGGGGAAGGGGCCCGACCAGCCCTGCTCACAGTGTCACTGTAACACATTTTCTGTCACGGACTCGGGTGGTTCGGGTGGAAGGAGGCAGGAAGGGAACGTGGACGACCCGCTTGCGGCTTGCAGGGAAACAGGGATTTATTAACAAACTGAAAACACTAGGAACACTACAAAAACAAACGGACCACGAGGGATCAAAAGCAAAAAGGGATAAACAGAGACTAACTACAAATGGGGCAGGGAAACAAGGGGCAGGCAGGCAGAGTACAAATAACAGAACATTCAAACATAATCAATGGTACACAACATCGAACATCAATGACTCCTGAAGGAACAGAACGGGATCAGGAACTTAAATACAACAGGCTAACAAGGATAACACAGGACAGGTGAAAACAATTAACAAGGACTAGTAAAACAGGCAACAGGTGACACTAATAGTTAACTCAAGGAACTAAACAGGGAAACTAAGAACTGAGAAAGAAACAAGGAAAACAGAATCTAACACCAGGAGTAACAAAGACTGGTAAAACACAACTAAGGCACAAAGTAAGAAACCAAAACTAAATACAAATCACAGGACTATTCTGATTCAAATCAAACACTAGGAACAAAATACAAAAACAGAGGAGGTGGGATTCGACCACAAGACTGAGGGATTCATAGACAGCCTCACGCTCAACTTGTAGGACCATGCGGCCGACGGGGAGCAGCGGAGAACACAAAAGCTGACAGGAGGGACAGGATGGCCAGCGACACCTGCTGGCCAAATGGGGAAGGGACAACTAAAGACTGAGACAACAGGAGCTGACCCTGACAATTTTCCACCACTCAGCATTGCTCTTTCACAAGCTCCCTCACACACAGTGCTGCTAATACCATCATCTCATCATTTAGATGACTGGCCATCACCTTGAACATCTGTACCTCTCAGACTTCCCGCTTCAAGGCCTCTCCGTATCACCGGAGGCCGGGAACCCCATAAGTGCTACAAACGGCTTTGACACAAGGGTGACATCAAACGCGCTTTCGTTTGTCAAAAAGCTACCGTCTTTAAGATCTGGCTCGCGGGTTGTTTAATGGCCAAAATGTGTGTGCGATTGTATACGTGGCGCCCCAGGGAGCCGGCTGTGTCAACAGGGCGAAAACGCTTCAGCTACGGGGTTCAACTCTGCCATCAGGTAAAACAGCCACTGAATCAGAATTTGTCTAATTAGCTCCTCTCTGTCCAAGGAATCCAGCAGTGACCGACTCTGTTCCGTATAGCCAGACGCCGTTTTTTTTTTGCAAAACTGAGACACAGGAGTGCTTTAATTTTCATGTAACAGCTCTGCTCCAACCCACTTGTTATCCTTCACTTTCAATGAAGCGGAAGTCCTGTCTGTGCATTTATCTATCACACAATGGACAGAGGGGCTTATTTAACAAGGCCGCTTGCTCACCTAAGGAGACAACAGAACCTAAAATGAATGCTATTTTAACTGAACGTAAAACTTCTGCTTTTTTTAGTCCCCACGATGGCCAAACATTTTCTTTGTTTATGAACAATGATAGACACAGGGAGAGACTATCGATGCTACAGTACTTTTCCATAACAGTCTACAGGATGAGATTACTTGATGAAAGTATACTTAAGACGCCCCCTGGTCAATTTAACTGGGTTGGTGCCTTAATCCCATAGTACCTTTGTTAAGGTTTAACATATCTGCTTAATTTGGAGCTTGCTGCAAGCACTACTCCCACTAATTATCACCATCCTCATATTTAATTGTGCCAATTTTCTTGTTTTTCCTATGCCATTCGGGATGATTTATAGAGGTTTGCATTATACAAAATTAATCAAAGAATGACAGCTTCACAGTTCTCAAAGCAAGATGATCATTCCGAACTCGCTTAAGCTGTCCTTGCTCTTCAGTTTCAGTGGTGAATCTATGACGTTCCACCGGGATCAATGCCTGAATCTGCCTCAATTCACAATATAAAAGAAAATTATATCTGAAGAAAAAAATGTTCTTCTGTGTGAGCTTGGGTTTTATATAAGGTAAACGACTTGACATGCGCAAGACAGTCTGAAAGAAGAGCAGTAGAAAATGAACAGGATGCATCATTCATGTTTCATACATGTCCTACAGCATATTTAGTTTTTGAAATCATTTTAATTTTCAAATATGATGTTGAACCTATTTTAAAATTATAGAAACCCAACATGTATAAATTTTGCTATTTTTAACAAGGAAATGGCAGTAAAACATGCATCGTATTACTAGTGATACAGATACTTACAAGACAGAACTACCCTGTCTAATATCAAATGCCTAATAAGAAAGTGTCAAAGAACTAAAGTGGTGAAAAGTTAGAGAGCTAAAGAGCTAAAGAGAAGGGTTTGAGGGACTGTTTGATTGCATCACTGGGAATAAGGAATCTGGATCATCCAAAAAATGTATGGGAAAATGAAGAGAAAATGGGGGGCAGGCAATGTGGGGGGTCGGAACCCAGCACATTGGGTCCTTCTGTTCTCTGTTATTAAAAACTGTGACTTTAATATACTTTTGAGGTAACTCACTTACATAAAACATATTAAAAGGACACCTCTGAATTCACAAACATAGCACTTTAATCTGAGAAAAGTAATGTTCCAAGTAATTACTCTACTACAGAATAACTGTAGAGCAGAAGATTTCGTTTACGCGAAGATAAAAATTCACACGGTAAATGCTGTTCAATCTTGCTGCAAAACATTAACTGTTCGAGCAAAGTAAATGTTTAGCGGGGTTTGTGACTCATTTGGGCACATCGGCAAGCCTGAGGGGTTGGAGGCTCTCCTGCCCGGAGCCAAGACCCTGCTGCAACCTATTTACACTCACACTCAGGATCTGCTGGGGGGGTTCAGAGCAGAGGATCCGGGGCATCCCACAGAGAGTGGGTCGTGGGAGTTTTACTTATACAAAATGTTCTGAGGGCAGAAGGAACAATGACTGATTCATATATTGATTCAATGATTGATTTAACCAATCGGATTTTAGAGGAGGCGGTTCCAAGCAACTAGATGAGAAGGGACCAAGAAATCTGACTGGTTAGTCCGACCACCTCTAATTGCTTGGACCCTCCTCCTCTACAATCTGATTGGTTATCTTCTTTTTCCTTCTGCCCTCAGAACATTTTTGTGTAAATTAAACTGCGAGTCACAGACTGGGGGGGCAACAGAGTTTTTTTCGGGGCCAACTGAGCAAATAGTGCAAAACTAGTTTCAATAGTGCAAAAAACTTCCCCAATATGGCAGCATTTTATGTGCATCCGTCTGTGGATGTAGCTCTTAGGCAGGAAAGCAGAAGTGACCCAGGTGACTGGAGGAACCACCCGGCTGGGCCTGGCCGCTAGTCTGACTCAGCATGGCAGATGTGGCCCGTCCTGGGGGGGACGCATGAATTACGGCCTGTTTCTCGCCACCTCATTAATGCGGCAGAAACTTCTAGGACATCACATCAAGAAACATCATATAACCTCTCTGCATATTTTAAATGTGAAGAAGTTTTGCACTCAGCATAGCTTATAACCAAGCGGCTGTCATTCATTTTCTAAGTTTTGGGAGGAAGTTCAGCGTCAATGACAAGGTCAGAATTCAGCCTTGATTCGGTTTGATTAATACAACTATTTTAATCACTCTTGCAAATACATTACAATTTTGTGTAGGTAGGTGACAAAATGGTCCATAGTGGCGAAGCTGTGGTGCGTTACAAATATAATACACAGGCTGTCAAAAATACTGACTATTTCATGTCTTTAACTGCCCCCACTGTCAACTTCTGTCTGTCTAACATGTCTTGCTATGAAAAGACAAAATGGGGTTTAATATACAGTATATAATCCTTTAATAAGAGATTCTGGGTAAGTTCCTTGGACGACTATAAATCAGGCCCTATAAAAATGCAGAAGGTCTCTCCACTAATTGGTCCTCGTGCTAACAGGAGTAAGACTGAGCTGATCCTATCTTTCCTGACAAAAAGTAGATGCTACCCCTCCCCCCCCACCTTAAATCACAAGGGCTCACTAGCTGGTCACTCCGTTTTAACATGATGTTAATTCATGTCAGTGCTTCAGCTGTCAGGAACAGTAATAGTTCATTAAGGTACATGTTTTACTAGCATTGTAAAGTCAAGTCAAATGACCAGTGTTGCGTGACCCTTACTGCTGTCCTTCACAGTGTCGGGACTGTTAAATACTCACTTTTGATGTTGTTTCCCAAAGGTTTCCTACATTATATGGATAAAAGTTTTGGGACACCTGACCATTACACCCACAGGATCTTTTATGACGTTCCATTCTAAATCCATAGGTATCAATATGTAGCTGGTCCCCCTTTTGCAGCTCTTCTGGGAAGGCTTTCCACAAGAATATGGAGTGTGTCTGTGGGAATCTTTGCCCATGCATCCAGAAGAGCATTTGTGAGGTCAGGCACTGATGTTGGATGTGAAGGCCTGGCTTGCAATCTCTGTTCTAGGTGTTTGATGGGGTTGAAGTCAATGATTTGTGCGGGCCAGTCAAGTTCTTAATGGAAAGCCTTAACTGCCCTTAAAATTGCCCTTGACTAATTTACAAATACAAACATCAAAGGTACAGCACTGAATTCAGTGTCCTTACTTTAACATGATTCTGACATTAATTTCAAAAGCAATCAGAATGCCAGTACTTAAAGTATCAATATGGAATCAACGTGATTTTACAGGTACCTGTATAATGTGAAAATTGCTTCAACGATGGAAATCTCTTCTCTTTTGATACACTTGCTTGGTAATCAGTATGACTATAAGACGTTACTTGCCTAAACATGAAATCAAAACGTCATTGTAGCACTTGAGAAGGAACCATTTTGATGTTACGAGGGAGGCAAAAGATCATAAACGCTCAAATAAACAGACTGTACAGAACGATACCCTTCATAAGCGGAAAGAAAATCTGCAGTTGTCCAAAGCATGGGCGTAAATTATGGGGGGGATGGGGGGGTTGTGGCCCCCCCAATAAATCAAGACCAGCTAATACAAAAC
>JAODJW010000038.1:9604736-9615213 GCA_026777045.1 Hyperopisus bebe
TTTGGCAGATGCCAGGAGAACGTTACCTGCCTGACTGCATTGTGCCAGCTGTAAAGTTTGGTGGAGGAGGGATAATGGTATGGGGCTGTGTTTCAGGGGTTGGGCTAGGCCCCTTAGTTCCAGTGAGGGCAACTCTTAATGCTTCAGCATACCAAGTGCACAGAGCAAGGTCCATAAAGACATGGTTGGATGAGTTTGATGTGGAAGAACTTAACTGGCCTGACCTCAATCCCATCAAACACCTTTGGGATGAACTAGAATGGAGATTGCGAGCCAGGCCTTCACATCTAACATCAGTGACTGTTCCCACAGACACACTCCAAAATCTTGGGGAAAGCCTTCCCAGAAGAGTGCCAGCTGTTGTAGCTGCAAAGGGGGGACCAGCTACATATTGATGCCTATGGATTTAGAATGTGATGTCATAAAAGTTCCTGTGGGTGTAATGGTCAGGTGTCCGAATAGTTGTGTCCATTCAGTGTATTTTTCACAGAATCATACTCTCACCCCATCATCACCTTCCACGCGTAAAGACTGACTAAATTCATACTAAAGAAACAGAAAATTAAACACTATTAAATTTCCTGCATATCCTATCTTAAAAACAGAAATAGTGCTGTCATGATATGTATCTGTAAGTTTATTAAATTTGGTTAGCGGAGCACACCACATGCTACTGTTTTGGTAAATCATGGAAGCGATAAGCACTGAAGTGGCGGTGAAGAGAAGGACAGCAGGCACGTCAAAAGAGGAGATATTGTGGATACATAAGGTAAAAAAAGGCAGTGGCAATTTTTTGCAGTTTAAAGTTTCATACAATTATTAAACATACGGATACACTGAATTTATATCAATTACTAACTTTTGGGCATCACAATATGCCTCTTGTTAATAATTTACAGTAGGTGTACTACTAATCTGCTTACCAATTTGTGGGTGTAAGTAAAGGCCTGTATAGTACCAAAAGCTGGCGTCTTGACAGATTTTGCTAGGTGTAAAAACGCTGGTACACCCATTATCTAAAGCCCTGCATATCAAGATTATATCGTTATCATGAATTCTTTTGGTTACTCTAATCATGTCAGAAAAATGTGATATCATGACAGCCCTAAGTAGAAACGGGTGGTTTGTGAAAACTTCCACTGGAGCACATGTAAAATAAAACCAAGTACTACTTACCTTTCAAATGCATATTTTAGTTTAATTATAGTGTGATTTTTTTCAAACACCATTAAACTGTTAGTGATTGGCTACTTTTGGTCAAATGACCACTCATGCCAGTAAATTGCCTTTAGATGTCAAGGGCCTGATTATAACGGTCTGAAGCACATGGTACAGCCCAAAACCACTTTTTTCTGTCATTTTAAATGATCAAATTCAGTAGTAATGGGTATGTTTAAAACACCACAGGCACAGCGGAATATCAATGTAACAATGGAAAATGTAACAAGAAAAAAGGATATCTATATGTATTTGAATTAACATACTCAAATATAAAGACAAGTTTAACATTAATACAATAGGGCAAGACCATTTAATGTCCCATATTAGGCAATTAGAGATCGTATCAAAAAACCTCTTTTTGTTGATTAAATTACATAAAAGAGAAAGAGGGCGTGGAGATAAAACACTTAATTTTATATGAAGTATTAGCATATTTACTGATACATTAATACGCAAGTCTCAAACTTGACTAGGAAATTCTGTGCATTGTGCTTTCAAAATGAAAACCCTGTGTATTAAAGGACAGCACAGCTGGCATCCGAGGTCACAGGATTACATAACATAGCTGTGCGGAACAGTCTAGATAATCATCAGAGGAGAAAAAAATCTGAGGCAAATATGTTATTTTTGTTTAAATGCTACTTAAATCTGCCAATATGATTCATGACTTTTTTTGTAATTATTACATAATGTCTTTATACATAATTATTTAATTTCATAAATGTATTTAATCATGCATTTTTTTACAAGACTGAAAGACTGAAAAGTGATACATGCATGTGATATAACTCATTTGAATTCTGCAGTTGTTTTAGTTCCACCTGTTTTGGATACAGTCTGAGCTAAAACAGGATTCACAGTTATGTCACTATATTTGCACTTTCTAAAAAATATATAATAAAAATTCAGCAAGATTAGGGTGTGAGCAGGGAAAGTCATTTTAATTAGAGAAGATGGGTCTCTTCAGATCTTTGTGCTAGCCTTATCTCTCATTTAGTCTATAATTAACACCGCAGATTTTTTTTTTTGATTGAGTTGGGGTGATGTTATTATGAACCCAGTCTCATACTTTAATGTTTTTAACCAATCATCTTAAAGTATTCATTATGTAAAAATTCAACAGGTGAAACAAAATAACACAATTAATTCACTCCAGATTAGTCACTCTGACTACCATAAATTACCTAGATTTGGTTTAGAAAAAGCAGCCCCTGTCACGCCCACAGGGGCGGGGCCACACAGCAACAGGCAATCATCGCAATCCAACCAAGCTACTTAAACCCGAAACAAGCTCCAAAGATTGCGAAGTATTGTTGCCATACCTATGACACTTACCGAGCGCTTTTCTGTCTTTTGTCTAACCCTCCTGCCCTGTCTAACCCTCCTGCCCTGTCATATTATACATTATGAATGCATTATTATTAGTTATGTGTTTATAAATTACTTCATTATTATCTTTACTATTTTTATTATCAAAAGCATTAACAGATACCTTATAATGTATTATAATGGTTGGTATAAGCATTAAGGATGCTTTGTACTGCATTATAAAGGTATCTATAGTGCATTATAAATGAGAGCTTCATAAAGCATTAATAATGTATAATAAACATGGCTATAATGTCTTTTGCCTTTTTATAAATATTTGTATCCTGTTCATAATGCTTTATGAATGCATTATAATGCATTATGAACGTATTTATAAATTACTAAAAACATGACCTTAAGTAAAGTGTCACCAAACTATTATTGAAAGAAACTTTACAAACAATGGGAATAATTGTCTTTATATGTATTTCTTTGAGCAAATCACTGTGAAAAAATTAATAGCTACTGAATATTCTAGATTTTTCTGTATAGTTTTGCCAATGAGAGCCTTGCAAAGGAAACTGCTCATAACAAAAATCAGGGATTAAAAATTACAGACATGCGGTGCACAATTATCATAACCGGCACAGAAGGGCATTCATTAACACCTGAGCGTTACCGTCACTGAGTGGCACAGTTTTTTTAATGTGCTGTTTGGAGGCAGTTCATACTCAGGGCATTAATTGGCATGGTGATAAACACCCAGCAGAATTTTTCACAGGGTATTGGGGGGGGTTGTTTTATCACCCTGGACTATGACAACCCAAGGCTCTGTCACATCTTCCTGTCACATGCTTTTATAGTCCAGGTTCCGAAACTATTCAGCCTATGACCCCCAAAAAAGAGTGACACGGACCCATGACCCCCATTTAGCCGACTGGGGTTGGGGGGAGGAGCTTTGGTATATTTATTGCAATCAGCCAGCTGCAGTTACTGTTAATAAGATATTTAACACGTTTTATAATCATCTTGTGGAAATGTTCTCGTCACCCCCCACTATGGAACCTGTTTTAGAGAATTATTAGCTTCAGTAAACAAAAGCGCACAGTGCCACACCACACTGATTCTGGATTCCCGATGTGTGTCTCACTCAATGGTTCATTCACTAACAAATACATCATGCTAGACCATTGAGATAAATTAAATAAATTACACTATAACAATGGCAGAAATTATGCACATCACATAAAGGGTGAAATGTTACGACGGTATGACAGTATATCATCATACAAAAATATGAAAGAGTTATCATTAGTGCTGCTCTGTATCGTGGTTTAAATGATTATATCACAACACATTAATATCCGTGACACACAAATATGCTAATAATGTATTATTATCACATGAAATATCCATCGTATTGAATGTTTTCAATTCACAGTTAATTCAGATTTAATCCCTAAAACTGTGATAATTTGCTGTAATTCTCATAGCAGATGTGCAAGCCCAACACCCCCATACAGGAAAGCATCCTTTGGTTAGCTGACCAGCTAGTAAAATATGGCCTAAAGATGTCGGCATGTTCTGGGGACACAGAGGGTGCAATTCATGCTAATGGTGACCTGCCACAAAGAATTTGTTCAGTTGTGTCGATGCATTTTGAATTCAGAAAAAGATGGATTTACGGTAGAGAATGACTTGCTGATTTGCAGAACACGTATTAAAGCTGTAATGACCAAAACAGGCAACACACGAAACCTGAGACACCACATTTGAGAAAATCATTCGTTACATTAATATGTGTGAGTGTCTCTATGCTAGTAACCTACTAAAACAAGCACTTCAAACTCTAATAGCGCTGGGACCTCTGACTTGGAGATCTTCAGCCAATCAAGCAATTCAATGTTTTTTTTTTAACAATGTATGGATAATGTATGAAACAGCTGGGTGATCGAGGGGTGTGGCAGTTGTAAAATCCAGAAAACTGCATTCCACAGAACTCAACACCATTCCACAGAATTCAACACCATTCCACAGAATTCAACACCATTCCACAGAATCCACTCCATTTCATGGTGAGCTGGATTTAATAGTGATTAAAAAAAACAGCCGTGGAACGGATAGAACCATTTCACAGGGACCGGTACTTTGAGACTCCTGGGCTAAGAGCACGTATAGGCAAATATGCATAGGAACCATGTCACTGATGCTTGCTGTGCAACTTAGAGAAGACAAGAGGTATTTCATGCGAATCAACAAATTAGTAAGGACTAAATTAACGTACACAGTAATTTTTTTATTTTTGTATTGTTTGTGTTATTTATTCATTGAGTAGCATTCCGTGTTAAAGAGTGATATATCAGAAATCATGATATTGAGATCTACATGAACATCATGGTAGGAATTTTTCATACTGTTGTAGCCGTACATCACACCATAACGATAGGGGAAGTAGTAAATAATTACAAAATATCACTTAAATATCACGTAAATTCATGATGTGACAATAAATACTGAGAGCAATCCTGACAAGAATGTCATTTTAAGATGGATGGATGGAGTGAAAAATAGACACTGCACCAGTAATTTTCTAAGCTTTCACGGTGTAACAAACATCACATACTGATCATTTGAAAGCAAACGGGTCTTTCAAAGACAGTGATCAAAAAGGCATAATCAGCGAGGCGGCGAAAACGAGCTATCGAGCAATCAGTGGGAGGGGTAACGGACAACGGGCTTCGCTGGGAAGTTTGTAGAAAATCGTAACAGTTGAATTTGACTAGCAGCAGAAATATGATTGCAGTGCCTGCCTCTGTGTTAAAACGCCCAGCACGCGTCACCCAGGAAAACATTCATTCTTAGCTCTCTGTCTCAGCACCTGTGTTCTTCAGTCATATGTTCCATCCTTGTTAGAAAGTAGGCTTCTATCATTCTCATTTGTGCCTCATGTTCTTGTCCATTTGTGCCTCATGTTCAGTAATCCACAATCCTAATCCCAACAACAATTTCTTCTTCTTCCTCATTATTATTATTATTATTTAGAGCATTAAAGTTGGACCATTCACTTACTGCAAATCTGAGCTTCATTACCACCTGAATATTTCTGGTATTCTTACAGCAGTAAACAGATGTGCTACCAACCTACTTATCAAAAGATAATGATACCAGTCTGCTTCTCCGTCCCAGTTTCTTGCATTCAGTAATTCCTCCAAGTTGAACATGTGGTTCAGCTGACATGCATGGGCATCAGTTTCTTACAGCCATGTGATCAGGGGTGTCGTTAGAGTCTTTGGGCCTCATAAAAGCGTGTCAGACTGGCCCCCCAAACCGGACCAATCATATTAACTTCCCCATTTGTTATGGTCCCTGTCACTCAAGGACTCCTGGAATCATCCTGACTTTCCTCCCTTAACGGTGCCCCTGTATGTGACTCAAACATGGAGAGAAAGTTCTTTTCATGCTTCCTTTCACCACTACTCGAATTTGCTAAGAACATTTCTATAATTCGTGCTAGTTCACATGTGATAAGGTAAGAACAAGTCTGGCTGGCCTAAACTATCTATATGTAAGCATATATGGAAGAGATCAGAGAAGTAAAACAGCTACATAAATACAGGCTCATTGACATGAGGCAGTAACTATAAGAAAAAATTACTTCCGAAATAAATAAAGCAAACTGTGAAAATCGTTAACCCCAGGATTACATGCAAGCTGTGTGAGATAAAAGGCATCATTTTTGCAACCAAAAAATTACTAACAAGCCTTTCTTCTAATTTCTCTTCACTTGTCTATTTACATAAACAGCTTCTTTCAGCAAAGCTCACAGGTCTCACTACTTTCATCTGTCTTCGCCGTAGTGATTCTAGAGGCTCGCGGACACATTCCTGCCTGCGAGACGTTTCGGCTACGTTAGCACCCAGCACCTCTTATCTTGTGTGTTTTTAACTCTGCTTTGTCTCTGGGAAATGGAGCGCTCAGCTCGCCAAAGGCCCGCTAATCCTCTGAGTCACTGGCGGCGTAAAATGGCCGAGCCTCCAAGATGCGCTGCACGCAGGTGGAGCTCTCGTGTCGCATTTAATTGCTGGCGCTCACTGTTTATGAGAGGAGAGTAGGTGCCCTTCAGATTTGCAGCCCTCACCAAGCTGTACTGCCAGATAACATTTGCCACGCTGTGCAGCTCCATACTGCGCCAATGCCGTTTCAGCCATACAGAGACCCCCCTCCCCACTCCTCCACAGCCCGACTTCACACTGTGTAACAGGTTTTGTACCCCTACTCTTCAATTCTCTCTCCCCACTTCTGCCAGCCAAACCGTTTCCAAAGAAATGAACTTCTGAGAAGTTCGACTCACTAAATTCTGCTTCGGGAAATGACTTTAACCTATTCAAAGGGTTCGTGCCGTTTTACGAGATGGATCCTAACTGATGTCAGATCAGTCTGAAGGCGGAGACGCGAAAATCACATTTTGTCGCCGATTCTGTGACTGTGTGGCCGAAAATGTTCACGCTTGATTTACCAGCAATGGGTTGACATCCTGTCAAGGATGCACCTTCCCTCACACTGAAGATTTTGCAGTAGAAACCAGGGCAGCCCATTCCTTTAAAGTCCAGGCCTTCTGTACACTGCGGTGTGATTAAACGTGGCATGTGTTACTCCCAGCTCTGTGCTCAGTGAGAGCTCGCTGAATTGAACCCCAGGGCCGGCCACAGGTCTCTGGGATACTGAGGCGTCTGAGAAAAGGGAAGGAGGAACTTCTGAGCATTAATGATTCTGCAGGGCAGCAGAAGCCAAGCCCAAGCAGTGGCCCTTTTAACTAAATTGAAAGATCTACAACATGCAGGAAACACCCATCTTACAGGTGAATGAAATGCATTAAATCAATTTCACCATATTTGATGCACAACAAGCAGCTTCTATTTTTATGTAACATTGCATGAGAACACAGAAGTATATTTTTGGTAATTTGTTTATCGGTCTGTTATTCCAAATCGAGATGCCCAACACTGCCAGTCACTTGTTTTGTGCTCAGCAGCAAACCGGTTTTCTGTAACGCTAAGCTCCCCATACTAACAAATCCGATTTATTCTTCAACACTGTCACAAATTAGCAATTAAGGTGGTCGAGCCTGAACAGATTAATTATTTAGCACCACATTAAATAAGATTCTAACACATTTCATCATTATTTGTCAAAAACTTTCCCGGTTAGTGAAACTGTTAGCTGTAACAGGCAGTCAAATGTGCGAAATGCCTAGATCATTAATTTGTAGACACAAATTATAAAATATTCATAATTAGGCTCCAGTGTTGTTTAGTCATGTTGGTTTCTGCAGGACGAAAGGACCACCTTCTGTTTGAAAGTTATTATGCAGAGATGAAAAACTCATGGTTCCCATAGTTGCATGTGAATTTGGACTGAAAAACTAAAATCCCTTTGTTCCATAACATTGTTCCAGACAGAAAGAGCCATAAAAGCTCAGAATCGTTCTCTGGGAAGAGCTTCACCTACGGAATTACAATAACTGGGAAAGCTGGGGAAGAAACTGGGCATCCTTAGGTGGATTTGACAATGAATGTATTGCCTAAGGGCTTTTATGTTTATTTTTTATTTTAGCTGTGGGGGAGAATCTTACCTTGGATACGTTACCCTGCATTATATATCACTACCGTATTTACATCCATCCATTTCCCATACTCCATTGCAGGTGCGGCTTCCCTGGTAAAGTCCCCTGGCCGTATTTACATATATAAGTTTTTATGTAAGCAATGGTGATGCATCAGCAAGTTTAATTATAGATTACAAATAAAGCATAAATGAGCAAATGCAGCTTATGCATTAATAAATGCCGACTGTGCAAAAAAGTGCAAGAGCTGTGATTTGAAAAACTATTAAGACATTTCACTTGTTAAACCAATCTTCTAATATAACACAGTGTTCTCTTCCTAGTGACAGGAATAGACACATGCTCTCTGTTCTAATTGGACATTTGTTATCCTAATGACCAGTCTGATACAGCATAATTTGGACTTTGGAGGTTCCAGAAGAAAAGAATTCCCCCCCCGGGACCAATGAAGCTTATCTTGATATAGCTACAGAATGGTGATATTAAGAAAATCATCATATTTTATCTAGAAGAACAGAATTACTTTGACATCAGGTATGACTTTTCCTTAATTTCCTCCATCTATAAGCAGCAACTATTGTGTTTACAGGGCAAAAACACTTTCTAAGACCATTGACCACTCAATGAGATATTTTTTGGCAGATTACATTGTCAACCTATGTCCTCTGTATTATACGATTACAATGGACATCAGTTCTAAAAGGCTTAATTTAGAACGAGAATTATGGAGCAACACAGATTTTGGGGAGCGCAGTAATAAGTATTAGAAGACAGCCAAGCTCTTAAAAGGATTTGACTCCGTTACCGTTCAGCATTACAAACAATCCTTTGGCCATATTTTACATACAGCACTATATTTTGAACAGTATTGATTTACACTTGAACTAAAAACGATGGAATGAAAAACTACCCCACAAAGCAGGAGCCAAAATAGTTTTTTAAAAACATAACATGCTACAGCCGAAAGGAACAAGGCCACTTTTAAGGCGGTAGGTGAGAAGCTGAATAAATGCTTTGAAGGTTTCCATGGTGGGAGAAGTCAATGACTTTGGCGTCATCAACTGCCCTCCCACTGGCTGAGGGAAAATTTCAGAGCGGTTGAGTCACTCATGAACCTGTGGCATACAGACATCAAAATTGCAATGTGCCGAAAGAAAATCTCAAATAGCCACCGTAAATAGGTAAGTAGAGCTCCTCATGTGGGAGAAACTCAAGGTTTTCACGATGACTAAGTGACTCAAGACCAATGGGATCTGACTCAAGAGGCTTATTATCGATATGGTATGATGTATTTTAAGTACGGACTGTATCTAAACAGGCCTTGAAATGTAGTGTATGCAAAAGGACTGTGAAGTCGCTATTCAAGCCTGCAGACAAGAATAACAAGTGCTTGTCTTTTAATGAGCTCAAAAGCAAATATTATTCACTTGACTGATTTTTGTTCCACCTCGCCTTACCTGAATCCCAAGAATATATTTTAAATTGAGCAAATGAAATGGATGGAATGTTGCTGACCCACATAAATATAAATATGATCAATCCCGCCACCCCTTCTTGGATGCATAACATGAGGATGGATAGATGATTAATGGTCTTTAATGGGGGTGATGCAATTAAAGGTGTTAAATTTAATTTGTACATCAATTGCTTTCTCTGCGTTAAAATGTTTTTCCCAATAAAAAGAAACTGAAATACAGATCCATGTGAAGTTTAATTGTCCAGGACATTACTTTTCACTGTAAACAAAAAACAAGTTTTTTCAACAATTAAAAATGACGTAGCCCTTTTCCTGTAGAAGAGTCTGGAGTAACTGGAGTATACACTGCTTTGGAATAATGGGATGTTATATACTGATCTGAAACCGTGACTAACATTTTCCATTTGAGCAGGCGTAAAAAACAGGCTTTATTTACTGCTTGATAAATTTCATTAGTGTCGTACTTTGCAGTAATCAACAGAGTTTAGTCTGTTATTAATTTTCTCATGTTTGGGTCACACATGGAACAAACAAGAAATATAATGTATTACAGCAAATTTATATAAATAATTGCTCCACAAGGTCATCTTTCATGCACATTGAATATTTTTTTAATACCCACCAATATCAGTTAATTTTTTTAATAAGACAGCTTCATCTGATGTGGGTTACCACACGTTTGAGCAAATACTCACCACATGCTATAGCAAACAATTTTGGACACATCCCAAAATTTACATGTGCAACTTTACGTTTTTTTTTATTTCACTCTAAATTAGTTTTTTTATTCCAAACGGCAAATCTGTGTTACATTCGTCACAGCACTCAACATTCACTGGAAGTCATTA
>JAODJW010000038.1:9633439-9652493 GCA_026777045.1 Hyperopisus bebe
GGGGGGCGCAGACTGCTCAGGCCTGTCATTGCAAACGTTGTAGAGTAGGTGAAGAGCAGTACAACAGACAACACTTAGTAATAAACATCAATTTATTATTCTACTCATTACGTGGCTATAGACAAATAAAATCAGAATCACACTGTGAAATATAGTTATTGTTTGTGTATGTACGTATGAGCTAATATGGAAAAGTGTTAAATAAGTATAGCATTCTAATCTTCACACTAGGCAACGAATTGTATTTAATTGAAATTTAGATGCAGGGGGTTAATTATGGTCACCTTTTCAGAGTATCGGACTTAATAAACATGATCTGCCTTTATACATTTCTGCCATGCACACATTTCATACAAGGGGGAAACAAACCACTGAGATGTTTTTTATCATCTAGGGCCTTTGTGATGAGGGGAAAATGCACCAATCAGAGAAGAATGCAGAGAGATACCTCTCTTCCTAGCAAGGACTATTTTGCATAATTAAAATGAAGATCCTGTACAGTGTTAACTACACAATCCAAAGGTTGCCCGTAACCCCTTCTAAAAAATCTACATTCAAAATTTTAAGTGTCACTTTCCTTAAAAAAGTACTGCTGTAAAGGATGACTAAATTTTGTTTTGATTATTACATAATGAAGAGATGCTGCACTGATGAAACAATCAACAATGTGTTCAAATCACGCGTCATGTAGTCATCAAATCTATACGAGGAAAAAATGATCTACTCTTAGGTGGCTGCTTGTGTTATAGATCAGCTTACCCAGTGGCCCCAGCGAGGGGTGAATCAGAGGTTCCTTATTCTATACGCCAAATAGAGGCCAATGAGATTTACTGACCCCCCCCCCCCCCCCCCTTCCTGGTCTTTAATGTGCGGAGTCAATTTTGCTGCACTCACTCAGTGAAGGCTGACTACAGTCCGTGTCAGCGAGCTCCGTGGTGAAGGAGACACCGCCGCTGTGATCGCTGCCTAGGCTGGAGTGACTGCTGAGCAGAGCGCCGCCCACAGACTTGGTTACGCAGCCGGCTGTTTGCACCAGAACCCCACCGAACACTGAGATAAAAAAACACAGCAGCTTTTACTTTGAACCCAAAGCCAGCATTTAAATACAATGAAGCCATTGTGACACTATATCATCATACATACAGACAGACATAAATGCATAATAATGCATACTTATTGATGCTGAAATATAGAATGAGGCACAGATATTTATCAGAGAAAACCACCGCAATGATGTTTTATTTACTGTCAAACTTCGCCTATGAATGTTATTATCTAAGGAGAGACAGAATTGTTTTTCTAAGAAAAAGGTCAGAAATTTGAACAGGCATTTAAAATTTCCCATTTGTTTTCATTTAGTTTATTTACTATGAACTTTACAGTTCCCATAAAAGCAGGCAAACAGATGCCCAGTATTATTAAACCGACAAGTAAGCAGGATTAATGGCCATTTGTGAGTCGTTGTGGAAGTGACGGATGCCCCTGTTGTCGAATGGCATTTAAGAGTAATTATATCCTTGGCGAATGTGACAAGGCGGCGACAGTCAATGCCAACTGTTATTCGCAAGGGAAGGAAAGTCCTGGCGGAAAGGTGGCGGAATGTCTGTAAGTGGTGTGTGGGAGGGGCTTACCTGAATCGCCCTGCTCTGCGCCCGCCGGGTCACTCAGAGACCTGGATGTGCAGGCCTTGTGCTCCTGGCTGGACTCACTCGTCCCCGACTCACTGTCACTGTCGCTGGAGATCACTGCACAGGCAGAGGGTCGACCGTCAGTTACCAGCACGTCCATTATAGAGGACCAGAAGCTCCCTTCATTTTTACTGAGCATCGGTAGAGCGTTCCCGATAAATGGATTTGGTGATGAGATTGAGTAAAGCAAAGGACAAATGTATATGGGGGAAAAAAAACTTTTTTGAGGATATGATATGAGCAGGTTCCACCCCTCTGCAGGTTATTTAGCCTACAGATGATCACATTTTAGACAATTTAATAAACGGTTCCATTAAAATGATCTCAATATTCTGGACTTTTGTGCAGCAGTTATCTCAGTCAGGGGCCTGTTTCCCCCTGAGTATGGCATTTGGCTAACATGCTCTCTACAAACAAAGTGGAAAGGTTACCGGACTCAAGCTGTGCTTGTTTCCTAACAGACTCCACCAAAAAAAAAAAAAAGCGGCACAGAACTGATTAGTCAAGCCTGTGGACGGACGAACTAACGACGGGGCCTTTTAACACGGTGCGCGATGACAGCTGTGGCTTATGTTCTGTCCTTCGCACGGAAATGGATGGACAGACGTGAAGAGGCTGCATTGTGGGAGCGGCCAGGCCAAGGGACAAGCAGCCATAGGTGGCTGCTCCATCTACAAGGGGCCACCTTGGATGTCGTCAGCAGACAGGCACACGCCTGTCCCTTTCAGTGGAGTGAGGCCAAGCTGAAAATGAATATTTTTATCTGGAGGGGAGTCAAGACCAGGGCTGACGTGGGCCCAGCTTCCAATTTTCCATTCCCATCTGCCATGGTTTCAATCAGTCTGGGCGACTGGCACTGTCGCGCCGCTGTGATTTGCATCGACCTTTCTCTACCCACATATTCTTACTATCCTCGCCCGCTAAAAACTCCATCCGGCGCCCCAATGTGCCTCTCAATCTGTCCTGGTGAGCAGACCTCAAAGAGCACCGACTTCTGCCTCACAGCTGACTCACTCCTCTCAGATTTTACGCCGTCACTGACAGGACCACCAGCCACGAAATTCATTTTAAGTTTTCGAATGTAACACAAACCAAAATAAAAATGTCATCTATGAGTAATCGGCACATTTTAAGGGAAAAAGTTGCCTTTTGCTGATTAGTTCCAGTTACGAGCATAAGGACTCTTTTAAACTTCATTAAACTAGACTGTGAATCACTCTGGGCTCATACTGGAATTAAGTGAGTCACTCTGCATTAACAGGTACATATTCAAGGTTTGAAACAACCAAACAATGGTGTTAAGCTAAATCTAATATTAGCAAGTACTGGCTACCAAAAAATAAAGCAGAAGCGTTCATTTGCCAGACCAATTTATAATGGCAGATTTGGTATAAACATGCCAGTTAAAGAGATTAGAGGGGAAAAAACACAAATTTCTAAACTGCTCAGTTAATGCCATTTATTAATTTGAAACCATGCCTTCTACTTTCCATCTGTCTTTGCCGCAACTCCACGTCTGGCAGGCAAGTCAGGTTTTTAACTAGACTGTGGGCGCCCATTAATGCAACACACGAGGACGTCGACAAAATCCTTTAATGACGGCTCATTCAGAATAAACTAGATGAGCATTTGGGAATATAGGCTGTGCTGGTGTCCTGAAATACAGCTGAATCCAGCTAATTACGTGGCGGACACGACCAATTATTCACAACCAATTAATTTCAAAATATACTCAGTGACAAAAAAAAAAAAAGTTAACCACCCAGACGGAGTGGTGGAAATGAAATGAATCTGCACATAGCGAAAGGTCACGTGACTTTATCGCAAAGATTATATTATCAGGCCAAATGGACAACAAAGTTGGCAGTATGGGCACACTGCTGGTCCCATGTCAGTAGGGGACTGGATACATGCAGCAATACAGTGTTGTAACTGGCCCTCGTGATCCTGCAGATTGGCACTGGATCGGAGTCGACCTTCAAACTGATCCCACACATGTTCGAATGGGGAAATACTGGGGGACCTGGCTGGCCACAGGGAGACCTCAACATAGAGCGGGCCATCCATAGACACACATGCTGTGGGTGGACAGGCACTTGGAGTGCACCAGGGAGCTGTCTCAGGAGGGGTAAGACATATGCAGGATGTCACTGCAGGGTCCCACGTCAGGGTCCCCTGAATGACCACCAGAGATGAGCTGAAGTCATACCCTATGATGCCAGGAGTAACACCAGTGTGTCTCTCCACATCATTAGCAGGATTGGTCCTCTTCCCTCGTCAGCAACAT
Source organism: Hyperopisus bebe (assembly GCA_026777045.1). Classification (NCBI taxonomy): domain Eukaryota; kingdom Metazoa; phylum Chordata; class Actinopteri; order Osteoglossiformes; family Mormyridae; genus Hyperopisus; species Hyperopisus bebe. The sequence goes on from JAODJW010000038.1 coordinate 9,637,415, forward strand.
ACACACACACAATGGTCTGAAACTGTTTGTCCTATTCAAGGTCAGAAGGGATGTAGAACCTATATTGGAGGCCATGGGCACGAGGCAGGGAAGAAAACAGGATGGGACCCCAACCCATCGCAGGGCACGGGCACACACACACACACACACACACACACACACACACACGTACACACACAAACGTGGGCAATTTGGTAACTCCAATTAGCCAGGGCATGATATTGTGCTGTGGTGGGGACAATCAGAGTACCCAGACTTGAACCCTGGTCCCAGAGGTGTGAGGCAACAGTGCAAACCACTTCATCACTATGACTTCCTAAGACTTCCAGCACACTAAGAGTCAATTATTGACTTTGTAGTTGTGTCATCTAACATCAGGCTTTGTGTTTTGTACTTGGCTGAAGAGCAGGCCATAGTTATCAACTGATCACTACTTGATGGATTCGATGCACACAATCCAGACGGGCAATCGTAGTTTGCAGGGAATGTCAAGCTGATGCTTCAGTGCGGGAATAATTCAACTCACACATCCAGAAAGAGGTAATGGACATCGAGGTTGGGGACACTGAGACTGAATGTGCAAGGTCTCAATCATCGCAATGGCGGCAATGAGTTGTGGTTAGAAGGCAATCAGTCCTTGATACCGCAATAACCCTAGATTCTACTGCTGGACACTGGTGGTCAGAGAAAGAGCCAAGATGAAGAAGGAGACCATCAAGACAATGGTTGCACGGGGGTCTGAAAAATGTCGACAGGCAAAAAAGTCTGCAATGAAGGTGATTCGAGGAAGCTAAAGTTTATACATGGGGGGATTTTGGAGAAATGGCCCAAAATATGGTCTGGCAAACCACCAGACACTACAGGAGAGGGTGGCAGGACCTGGAATTTAGACTAAATCTCGGCATTTTGTCAAGCGGTGGAAAAAATACTTTGAGGGATTGAAATCCTTAAATCTTTGATGACAACTGTAAAATGACAAAAGAATCAGCAACTCCAGATCCAAAGTGATGGCACTTCCTTTTGTTTCAGGAGAGGGGGGCAGTCTACCATTAGGGGAGGAGTGTAAGGACCTCAGAATCCCGTTCACAAATGACGGTAAGAAGGAGCATAACAGGCAGATTGCTTTGGGGGCTCTGCCCTTTTAGCATACAGGGGGATGGTAAAACAGAATGAGGCTGCTCTCCTTGGTCAATCTATATCCTGATCCTCGGCCATAATCGTAAACTGTGGATAAAGACCAACAGTCAAACCAAAGGGAAGAACGAGCAGCTGAAATGAGGTTTCTCTGTAGAGTACCTGGTCTTGCTCCTCGTGAAAGGGGGAGGAGTGTGAAGATCTGGTAGAACATTGAAACAGAGTCGCCGCTCCTCTGGATTGAGAGGAGTCAGGCGTGGTGGTTCAGGCATCTTATAAGGATGTTGTTTGAGATGTCTCCAAAAAGAACTGTTCCAGGCATGTCCCAATGGACAGAGGCCCCAAGGACGACCACGGATGTGCTGGATGGTTTGGAATGTCTAGGGATGCCCCGCTCTGTATTAGATAAGTGGTTAGCAGATGGACAGATGGAATGTCCAATAGATTATTATGGAATCTAGAGATCAACTGAATCAATAGGCCAGAAAAAATGGCTAATTTTTAAGCATTTTATACCACTTGGCATCTGCCAATTGATCGGATTACATGGCTGATATAGTGATGGCTGCACATGGCTGCGCATGACTGCATGACTGATGCGCAGCCACACAGAGCACTCACCTCATCAGTGTTGTGTGGTGTAACAGCACCTACAGTAATGAACCCACATGACAACCAAAGGTCAGAATTCTAAATTTCTCGTGCATCAGTTTCACTTGATGAACATCACTACAAAGCCGGAATGATCTCAATTTTTAAACATATTGCTGTGTTACTTTAGTCATAAATTGAATCATGAAATGCCAAAGAGATAGCACCGAATGTGCTTAAATAATTGGTGCATTTTCTATTGCTTCTGTTTCATTTTTGCTTTCTGTTAAAATGCTGAATGCCCTTGTTTAAAGTGTGATTAACATTTAGCGTTAAATTATTATTGGTTTTGTATGTTATTAACGTTAAATAAATATTTTGCATTAAGCAGTTGTGTGACTCATTTGTTATTTTTCCACGTACGGAAATCACTGCCATATCGGCCATCACCCCCATTATCTCCTGCCTTTTATTATGTTCTATATTGGTTAAAGAGTTGTAGAAAAAGCATGGATGCATGGATGGATGGACATGCATTACTATTTCTTTACTGAAACACATGCAGACCCATATATCTACATGAATATACTAGTGACTTTAGCCCCGGTACCCCGCGGCGGGGTCAGAACCCATTTCAGTGTCCTCCAGAGCAAACGACATGCACTATTTCACCTGTACCATCTATTCGCAGCTGACTGGAGTCCATGGACAATTTAACAACATGCATCGAGAGAAGGGGCTTTGGCAGCGTCGCATTTTATGGCGGGAGGCTGGGCCGAGAGGCTGGGCACCCCGACCACATCCAGGTGGGACTTTTACTGGAAGGTGGAGGTAGGGGCTGCAAACTGGAGGACAGCCTGCCAACACCAGGGCTCCTGGCTGCTTCATCTTGTTACTGTGGTGTTTTATTACTGCTACCTGTTCTAACTGTTATTAATGTCACACTGTCAGCCTACATGAGTCCCCATGGACCTGAGGCAGGGACAGGGAAGGGGGGGTGGGGGGGTGCTGTCTGTCTGAAAGCCTGTCACATCAGGTATAAGATTTTCTGCAAGTACCGCAGGTCATAGAGTATGTGTCACAGAACTGTAATCTTATAGATCAACACGACTTTGCCAATCTTCATACGATATTCTGCACCTACAAATAAAAGCAACACTTTGTCTCTGACAGCTGACAGCGTAGAGGAGCCCCTACAGCGGCTGATTGGGTGCCTTTATTTTGCCGACATGAGGGGCTGAGAGGGGAGAAGAAACCTTTAGGGAGATCAGATTGCTGCCCCCACCCCCCACTATGTATGTCACGTCAGGAAATTTGTGGACATGGACAGAAACACAAAAACAGAAAGAATTCGCAGTTGGGGTCTGGCCCAGCCCATTATAAACTGTAAACAAATCAGCTCACTCTTAATCCTGACCTAGAACTCACACTGATTTTAAAGAGCAGAATTTAAAAAAAAACAAACTAAAAAAAAACACATAAAAAGCAAAATAAAAACCAACAGAAAACAATCACTATTCTTGTCCTTCTTACATTACATTCAGGCAAAGGGTAGCATCTCTGGATATTGCTTAATGCTTATTAGGCAAAACTACCAACTTGAGTCTGACTTTTAATGCAGTCTTTTACTAACAAAATCAAATCGTTTTCTGTTACCAGATCACCAGATGACCATTGATCAACCAGCAAAAAAAAAAAATCAATATCTGCATAATTAAGTAAGATCCCATACATATTTACAGAGGATCATGGAAAGTACAGTGTCCCAGCTTATGAATGAGATCAATTTGTAGGTAAGCGGGAAAAATAATAATACCTAACAAAATAATAATAATAATTTTTATACAACAGTAATAACAGTAACTACATACAGTACTGTACTCTATCTTATTATGACCCACTTGCATTTAACCCAAATTACTATTATAACAGGCTTTGTAGCAGTCCGTTTGTAAGTACATGTCAGACATTCTTAACCCAGGCACTGCCTGTATATGCCAGAATGCTGTTTTTGTCTGGTTGGTACAGTGTATCAGAAGCGCACTTCATTCAGTGCCAGCTCCAAACGATACACCAGCAAACCATCATGGCGTGGAGCTGCTGCTTAAAAAGACAAGGCTCCCAGTCAAGAGCTGTTATTACTCACAACCAATTAGAGCCCTTTGGGAAATTTCAGTATATTCCATTAGCAGAGGATTGATAAATGGTTCCCTTTTAACATGCTGGTTGTAAAAACGCGGCCAGAGCTCAATGTGAATGTAAAAGATAAAAAAAATGTTAACTAACCTCCTCCTGTACACGCATGCAGGTAAGTATGTGAACATTTAATGTGGAAGATACGGGTTTTTACTCTGAACTTTGTTCAATTAAAGGTGCTAATCAAGAAACAAGAGACTGTCATAACAAAAACTAACAAAGCGAATGACAAAACACAATTTCTAATGGCTCTTATAATTGGAGCAAGGGAAAATCAAATCACCTTTAATGTCAGTGCGAATTCATTCCTGTGTGATATGGGGGTGCATCTGCACCAGTCCCAGCTCTGAGTGATCGCTTCCTTAGTGACTCGTACCAGACGAGCATGTTATTTTATACCTCAAACTGTCATATGCGTAAAAGGTAGAAATGTATGCATCATTAAAGAATATGAAGTTCTGTTATACTTTATGTCCCAGCGTGAACACACTTTTGTAAAAATCTCCACCATAGTTTACATCTGGTATTTTTGGGAATCAAAATGCACAAAATCCACATAATTAGGTGGGAAAAATACCACAATAATACATACTGTAGATCGTAGTCTGTTTTTGTCTGATCCACTAGCTTTGGGGCTTTTTCAAAAATCTCAGGGACCGTTCGGCGGCAGCTGGGTGACATTTAGCAACTGCAAGCGATATCAGACCAAGCAGCTGGGTGTGATGACTTCAGTTGAGCGGCCTGCTTCCAGAGTTTCTTGCCCATATACAAGGTAATACAAATGAGTTTAAAAATGGGTGCCAACCAGGTTCTGAGAGACAGGCTTGATCAGTAATGCTGGGAGTATTACTGCCAGTGCTATAGAAGGTCACATTAAAACTGTGCCCATAGAAAGTCTCAGGGCGCTTAATCCGGTAAGAAATTGCAAATGTATTGGTTTTTAACAAAAATCTTTACTTCATTAATTTGTGATTCGTGCATTTACAACTACAATATATTTGCAAAAATATATCTCTCATTAGAAACAACCAAAAGTTTTAAAGAAAACATTTATTTCAAGCACTAATAAACCGAAACCCAAATTATAGTTCTATAAGAGCTGTTCTGAGTTAAAAAATTAACTGACAAGCAATCTCATTGGGTGCTTTTTAATTATAACACCTTTGCAATTACATAAAACACCAAATATTTGTGTTTAGTATCCTGTTGGGAGTCAATGACTACAACTGCAAATATTATCAAATGGCAAGAATAGAACTGGATGAGGCAGTCAGAAAAATTTTGACACCTAATAAAAAGAAAATGTCTGTGTGGAAGATATGTGCAGATAGATTAAACTTTGCATGTCAGTGGACTTTTGTTATAAAACCAACACATTTGCAACAATTTTACAGAATTAAGCAAGCGCCCCAAGACTTTTTGTGAGCACTGTATATCTACAAAGAAAACTCTATTGAAATACTGAAGTATTATAGCATTATTATTCAAAACAGACGTAAGGACAGTAGTATTATAGCTACAGCCATGCACAGTGCCAGCTGTTGGTATAACAGAGTTCAAAATTGAGCAAAAAAAGCAACAATGTCAGATCCTCTACTGACCTTTAAGTTTGCACTCCACTTCAGTCATACGTACCTGACCGATTTAATTAACTCAATAACCGAAAATAGAAACTGAGTGTTACTTTTCAGAAGGACAAAATGAGCCCGAACAGCGTATTTGGAAACATCACATGTAATCACAGAATACAAATATCTTTGACTGTAACAAAATCTAAACTTGCATCCACTGAAAAGTAAACACGGCGTTTCTGAAAATGTTAAAAATACTGCACTATGCCAATCTCGTGAAACAAAATGGCGGCACACATGGCAGATTCACATTCTCCTTGATAGCTTGCCAGGTATTACTCCAATGACAAACAGCTAAGGAGGTCAGTTCATTAATTTGCTGGCCCAGTACTCAGTTATGCACAATCAAAGTGCAAAAATGGCACTTGAATCGCTCTATATTTACACGTAGTTTGAATTCAAAGACTGGATAAGAGGATCAGCAGCTAAAACAACCACCTTTTTCAAATATCTCGTAATGACATATAGGTGGACACTTACATAATACTATTAAAGGCAAATTCTGTCGAATGCCTGCTTTCTGCATCCAACACTTCAGTGAACCACTAAGGAACAGATGGTTAAATATTCCGGCTTTGCTAAACTACGCAACTGAAGCAGAAGGAAAAAAAAAAAAACCCAAAGGACGGCCTGTAATAAAACCACTTTGTAAAATCCATCCATCCATCCATCCAGTACATGGGTGTCAGATTATATCCTTACATATTACATCATTACATGTATCAGTAGTGCACTTGACCTGGACATGATTTACTCCCACGTACTGTACTTGGATGTATTTGCCTGAAGTAGCAACATTGTCTTGAATTGCACTGGAAGGCAACACTTGAAGCGAGAGGAAAATTTTGGAAACACTTTACTTAAAGCTGTCATCATAATGCAGTACAGTTACCTTCATACTGCATTATAATGGTCGGTATAAGAATTAATAAAGCAGTACAGCATCTTCTACTGACAGTCGTGAGATATTATAGAGTTGATATAATGCCTAGATACCTAGAGTTGATAGGCTCTAATGAAGCTCTCATGTATAATGCACTACAGATATCTTTATAGGGCATTACAGTGGTTGGTATAAGAATTAATAAAGTATTACAGCATCTTCTACTGACAGCTATAAGGCATTATAATGTTAATTATAATACTTCATAACCTGCAATGAAGCTCATCTATAATGCACTATAGATACCTTCATAATGCATAATGGTCAATATAAGAATTAAGGATGCTTTGTATCTATAGTATTTATAGTGCATTTTATAAACAGTTATAGCCATGTTTATAATACTTTATGAATGCATTATAATACATGTTGAAGGTATCTATAATGAATTATACTTGACTGCTTTAAGTAAAATGCTACCAAAATGTCTTAAACACTCATATAAAATAATGCTGTCAGGTTTGCGAATGCCAACACAGCTGAGACTGTCAGATCAGCCGGACAGGGCCGCTACAGTTTCTTACTTTGAAGGACTCTGGAGTATAAAGAGTTTTCAGTGTTCTGGGACTCCTCGCGCATACCAGCACACCCCTATGGGGCAGATTAACTTACCTGGGGCCCTAGGCTGACACTAGCACCAACACTCAGGTGTTTAACTAACCATTGCATTTATCCGGCGGGGGCGCCCTGGGCTGTAATCCAGCCCCCCGCACACATGCAGTGTGAACTCAACCCTTCAGCGCAAGTCCATTTCCATACAAGAGACAAATTTTAGTTTCGTGTCAAGAAACAAATGCAGTTATGGTTTCATTCATTCCCGGTCAAAAACAAAAAAAAATAGTTGAATGAGTATTGTTATGAACAGGGGCTTAGGAACTGCGGGGGGGACATTTGTAAAGAGACCATTGTATGTTTAAATTATTACAGTGCACCCCCCTCCCAATATAAAACTCTCTCCTATGCCAAGGTTATGAAGCAAAATTTTATCTGTTTGTGAGACACCCAATAAACTGTAAGAACATAATCCTCATTAGGCTACTATTATATAGATGTTTGGCTTGATATAGACTTGCCACTAGCAAAGTTTGGAGTAGATTAGCAACTGGTATTCATAGCTGTCTGGAATAAACAGCTGATATGGAAGGATGTAATTTGTGAAATATCTAGATTTCGATCCACTTTTGTTCACCTCTGTCTTGTACAGACTTCCTGTTCTTTGCACGTGAAAAATCACTCTCTGCCGAACAGAACCAAAATATGTTTTGATCCCCTCTTGCAGTGCCATTTGCTCTGATGGCGGCCAGCAGCCGGTCTTTCTGGAGCTGTTTGCTAACCTTCATCAGGTAAAGTGGGGGCCACACCAGGCATAGCTGCTGCCAGCAAGTCAGGCTGATTGCCCCGCGCCGGAGCTGAGCTCCCATTGGCCAACCGTGAGTCACTGAAAAACACACACTGCGTAAGTGCAGGTGTGAAGACCGCATTTTTCAATCTACATTCTGCTGCTCATATTTCTGATGCACGCAGATGAACTGAGGTTTTAGCCATTATAGTCTGGGCAGCCGAGGGGGGGGGGAGGGGGGTGGAAAAATGTGCTGTGGATTGCAGTTGCTAAATGTCACCAGCACTGCAGTGCAAAATATTTTAGTGCCCTAAGAGACCCTGAAATTTTCAGGAATCACCTGCAGTGGACATGCTATGCTATTATCGTGATTACTGAACACTTTCAAATTTAAAAAAAAAAAAAGAAAAAAATGTTTCATGTTTATAACCATTGGAAACGGAGGATGATTTTGCACTTCTGTTACAAAAATGTCAGTAAAAAAAAAATCAGAACAGTAGCCCATTCTTTGCACGGTCATGGTTGGCAATGATGCTTTTACTTGTTTTACTGATACAGCTTAGAAAAAGTGTCATAAATTGCTGGAAAAAAGCACAAAATACATCCTGAAAGGGTATATTGACTGGCCCCTCACATATTTAAGAAGCAAAAATAAAGTGCAAATGACAGTGTTGGTTTTCTAATTCTAGGGAGGCACAGGGAAGGGATGCATCACGTCACATAAAAAGCTTCCTTTCCGTTTGGCAAATTGGTTCCCGCCTCTCGTTCTTCTGGAGGGCGGTGCTATCGCCAGGCTGCGGCGTTTTATTAAACCTGCCTCATAATGACAGCAGAAAACTTGCCAAAGATAAAGTTTCATGTCGACTGAACGATGACATCCTTGTTAATGCTAATTGATACATTCCATTAAAAATAAAAACAATCCTAAATTAAGAGTGAATTGTACTCAGATTACATAAGGTATTTCCCCACATCTTTTAATCAGAATGTATTTTCCTTATCTGGGATATCAAAACTACGAGCCTAGCCCTCAAATGTGCCTTCGCTGGCGTTTGGTGACAAGAAAACATTGATTTTGCCAGATATTAATTCAGATAAATGATTCATTTTGATCAGCCTTCCCTGTTATTCCCAATTTCCAAATCAATATAAGCAGTTTGCCTAGCAGTAAATTTGATATATTTGAGAATTTGACCCTGTTTAAATCCCCTGGTGCTCATTTTTCACATAGCACATTAGTTTTCTCTGTTATTTATAGCATATAAATCCATTAGATATAAATTACCGGACAGCTATATCAGAGGACCCAGTGTTAATTAGTCTTTGGGGAAAAGGCTCAATTAGGTTGCAAGTACTGGATCTCCATTTATGACACAGCAAATACATACCTAAAGGATACATAAAATTAGGTTCCCGCATCTGCAACTTGCCCTCACTGCCAAGATGCGTGGAGGGATTTCCAACGTTCAGCGACAGACCAGCAAAGCAAACGAATCAATAAGCCAAAATACATACTGTACAGCTACTGGAATTGTAAGACTGGGCCTTTGATTGTCAGCTTCTTAACTAGTTTACAGTGTCGCAAAAAGTGTTTAAAGTCGGCCAGTTCCTTGCTGCAGTCAGTTAGAGCAAATGTCAGAAATCTATCTTTCCATCCATCCTTCCAGCCTCTACTTAGATTATCGTATGGCATAAAGGGAGATATGCACACACTGATATGTACATCCTCTGCATCTCAGTTAACTTCGATGATTCACTGAAAAACAGGCAGTTCAATACCCAAAAAATGCTGCAACAGTAGATGACTTGCAAAGGCCCGTTCAGTTCCATAAACTGTGGCGACTCAGTCGGCTGCACCACTCAGGTCTCCGGTCTCTAATCTTGTAGGCTCTCTGTTCTGGTTTTGCATGCGTGGTGTTTGCAGACATTCTAGCAGATAACTCAAGTTACTTATTTCGATGTATGATATTTTTAACATTCTGTGATTGTTTATCAACATTACCGGCAATATTCGTGTAGTAATTTTTAAAGCGTAATGCCAAAATCAGTAAATGTTCCCACAATTTTGCCCACTAGTGCATATCTGAATATGTATTTTCTACATGTTACATTGGGGCTGCAGTATAACGTATTTTTAATGTTAAGTTTAACGTTTTAAACAGGAAGTTTTCGGTAGTGAGGTGCCAGCTATGAAAAACATGTGAAACGCAGAGCAGGTTTATGTGCGCTTGTCAAACAGAAAGCAATGTTTTGGTAGCGCACTGTACAATGCGGCAAGTGTTTCTTTGTCCCTGCCTCAAAGCGCACACACGGTGTGACTGACCTTTACTGTGTGCCCAGCCGCACGAGCGTCCAGGGGTGCCAGTCGCTGCCAGCCTCCCCCTCTCGGCACTGCGTGGCATGGCTCCTGGCCCCCATGTCGCCTCCTTGGTGGGGTACACGTACTTAGGCAGTGACTTGTAAAACCAGGCTCCTGAACGCTTCCATACCTGAAAAAAGATGAGTAGAAAGAGGAGGAAAAAATGACAGGGTTAGGTAAAAGACATTCGTAGTCGACAATCGGACTGTCACCTCTGGTCAACAAAATATATAAAGCCCCCCCCCCACCCCCACCCACTGGCGGGAAAAATCTTGGCAGCTCTCCAGATAATTTTCATTTTTCCATCAGGGACTATTGCCAGACATAAGCAGAAGTGGAAAACAATTAACCCAAAACCACCAAAAGGAATGTTTCAAAATAGCCATTTTACAATTATTGCATGATTTTTACATAAGTGAACATTAGCTGGATATGCGACGGTTTCCATTTTTAAAAATTGTAAAGATAAGTAAAAATTGGGCTGATTTCACTGCATGGAAAAAAAATGAGTCTAGTTATTACATAATGGACAGCTATTCACATAGCTAAGTGTCAGTTTCCATAGCTGGTTACGTAGCCTAAAGGAGAGATTGAAATATCACGAAAGAACCATTCGTCTCACTTAAAGCAAGAAAATTTAACTTGCGCTAAATTCAGAAACGTATTCATCCCCCTCATGCAGTGATTTTCCTTTACAGGGAAAGACACTCTTTTTGGAAAATGCAAATGATTTGCCTCAGCAGCAAAGATTAGTTACTTTTCAAAGAATAAACTTTATTTTAAAAAGTAATGGTTTATCCTGGAGAGTTCTCGGTAGAGTATCTCATTAAGAATGGAAGTAACATCTACGAGTTTATTTATTCATAAGCAGTTGGAGGGTGTGATAACTTGAAGTTTAGCAGACGCTTTTGTCCGAAGCAGGGACATCCGGTGTCTCTTGAGCAACTGGAGTTAAGAGCCTTAGTCAAGGGCCTAATGGTGACATCACTGTACTAGCTATGAGATTTAAAATGTCAGCCTTCTGATCACTAACCTGCAGAGCCAACATTATACCGCATGCACAGGTACTCCTAATAAGACTGAAACCAACAATGACCTGTAACTTAAGAAGTATAGATGTCAAAGGAAACAAAGAGAACAACTAAAAAAAAACTATCCAGAACTACCACAAAATTCAGACACCATGTCACGGCTGCCTGGTGTTGGTCACCACGTCACGGCTGCCTAGTGTTTGTCTCCCTCTAAGCACTGTCAAGAAATATTTTGGTTTTTGAACTCCAGCCGTCTCTTTTCTCTACTTACAGTACTTGTCCTATGCAGGGTCATGGGGGTGTGTAGCTTATCTTGGGAAGATATGGGCACAAGGCAAGGAACAACCCAGGATGGGGTGCCAACTCATCACAGGGCACACACAAAACATTTAGGCAGACATTCATACATACTAGAAAGCTTAAAACTCTAATTCACCTGTTTTGTGGGTGGGCAGAGGAAACTCCACAATGACACGAAGAGAACAAGGAAATTGTGTGTCTTCTGCAGGTTAAAGGCTCATAAATGAGCTTCATAACTACAGGTGTCTTCAAGGAAATCGTAGGTTTGAAATATCTGGTCCAGCCGGGTCTATGAGGTTGGCGCACTGAAATGCTTGGGCAGTTCTGCTGAACATCTGTAGATTTAAGTCACACCTTAGAGGCATGCGACGACTCCCATTGGAAATGCATTTGCTGGATGAGTGGGTAATTAGCAGGCACGTTGATTCACAGTCCGCAAGCCTTGTAAAGGTGTCAGTTAAATGAAACACACCCTGCGGTGCCCAGTCAATGCATCTGCACCATGTGACTCGGACTACATGGTCTGTGAACAGATGTAATTTCTTTGTACTTCATAAAATAATGAAGATAAAGAAGGTTCTTCATGTCAAGCACTGAAGCTTTAATTTAGCCAGGGAAAAAGAAGTTGAAAAGGAACTTAAATCTGGATCCTGACTTCTTTTAAACTTATAAGCCACATTAGAGAGAAAAAAACAAATGGGCTAATCAATACAAATACAGAAGGTTAATACTATGGGTTTGAGTTAAGCGTTTCGATCTTCGGAACGTGTCGGGCATATGCATTTGATGAGTCATGTGACCCAATCCAAACGCCGAAGACCAGTCCTCACCTCACAGAGTCACTAAGCACATTATTTTGATGTATAAAATAAAAATGAAAAAATATAAAGGGCTGTGCAGGAGGAGGTATAAATCAGAAAACAATTAAATAGTTTTTTTTTGTTTCAGAACTAAGAATATGCAGAAACATTTTGGCCTCATCTCCCTTAATATATTTCTTTGCGCCGGCTGCCGTGCAGTGATTGCGCTGGTACTTTGTACCCTATCATGAAAACAGCAGTTGCTTCTACCAAAATGAGAAATTCAACACATTTTGATTGGTTCTTTGTCTGCCTGAATGGAGCAGCCTTGATATTTGTTATGCATGACACAAAAGACATTTCCGAGCACGGTATTTGTTCGCTAGTTTAATTTTAGATTCCCTGAAACCATATTTACCAAAGATGTAGTATGAAATAAAGACATAAAGAGTACTAAAATCTCATGACCTTGACCAGGATAAGCAATTAGGATATTAATGGATGGATGGATGGATGGATTCTCCAGTAATGGGTTCACGGCATCACTGTGACTCATGTTACTCAGCGGGGCCTCTGCTCCACCCCCTGGCCACCTCACAGCAAGGAATTTATAACTGTCAGGCAACGGGCTCCGAAATGTCAGGAGCAGCAGTACCAGCTCTGGAGAAGGCTGATGGCACCATCCGCTTGCCCTTCAGCATCTCTGGCCCCCAGTTCCTCCCCTCATGTCAGGGCAGCGCCGCCGCCGTTTTCAACACATTAATTATTTCCCCCAGTAGCAGAAGATGACTCATTCTCTCAGTCGCATTGCATTGTGTGGGACGGTACACCTGGAATTCCAAGCTGAAGCCAACACCTTCACACTGATGTGAAAACAGACTATTTCTCTCAGAAATACACTGATTAGATTAAAGGAAAATAGGGTAGAAGGGCTGGGCTGAAATGAATGTACTCACTGAGTGACAGGCTGACATGCTGCTGATGCATTGACCCTCATGAAAGCAGTAATGCAGTCATATGTAGGGACTTCGTTTGGGGACACGAGGGGAAAAGGCAGCAAGAGTAAAGATTTTCTGCTATATTTCACCTAAAAAATGATTATAGACTCAGGGACAGGTTTCCCAACCCAACAAAGATTGGCAAATAAATAACCCAAATGTTCATCTCATTCTGACCATGATGTACTACCAGGATATCAGAAATATGTATGCAACTCAAAACAGCAATTACATCATTTTAATTAAAAACATGGGGTGGCATGGTGGTGCAGTGGTTAACACTGTTGCCTCCCACCTCTGGGACCTGGGTTCGAGTCTCCACCTGGGTCACATGTGTGGAGTTTGCATGTTGTCGTCGTGGGGTTTCCTCTGGATACTCCAGTTTCCCCCGCAGCCCACGGACATGCTGAAGCTGATTGGAGTTCCTAAATTGTGTGAGTGTGCCCTGCAATGGGCTGCCCCCCCCCCCACCGTCCAGGGTTGTTCCCTGCCTTGTGCCTGTTGTTCCTGGGATAGGCTCCGAACACCCCGTGACCCAGTAGGATAAGCAGGTTGGAAAATGGATGGATGATTAAAAGCATTTAAAATTTTATGTCAATTAGGGATTGGTCAATCAAACCATGTACAACCTTAACTAACCTACCATTTGTTAAAACGATAACAAAAAAAACCAACAAGGTATTAAAATCAGGGTATGTCTTCAGGTGCCTTAACCTTTGCATGGAATTCATACAGATATCTGTACATGCTCACAGTGCAAACCCTAAGCTTGTTTGTTCATGCTTGTTTTTGCCAGAAGGCCTGACTTATATGCCAGAAATACATGCATGTTAGTGCCGATAGTAAGCTGTGATCCTTATGAACAAATGACCCAAAGCCTTTTAATGAGGCCACTCTGCATGTTTTGTAAATGTCCCTGCTCATGCTGATTATGGCTCAGCTCTTAAAGATCTGACCTTCTCTTTAGAAGGGCATCAGCTACAAGCATCACTGGTACACTTTTTGTGGTGATAAAATCTATGGTTTTAAATAAAAATGTCCCAGCTGTACGGTGCTATATCTATATATCTATAAGGCTGAGCCCAGCCACCCTGCAGAGGAAGCTCATTTCCGCAGAACTAGAAAATTGTGCAAATTATGCACATTCATTTACGCCTTCTGCACCCAATATGCTCCTAAAATGCAATAAAATGTAAACAATAAACACTAAGCAAGTAAACAATGCAGATCTGATTAGTCATTCTATTATCATGTGTCATCTCAGCATGGAAGCATGGAGAATATTTCCTGCAGAATATCTGAGTATTTGGCCAGAAAACTGTGTGAGTACATGCCTGACCATGAGATATCCATATCCGTGGATGGTTTCTTCAACGCCAGTCAACACAACTCTTCACCACAGTAAATCTTTGAGACAGGGCTTATTACACAGGGTCTGGCGGTAGTATTACTTACCAAGAGAAACACTGCACATGCTAAAGACTGGCCACTTTCTGACTATTAAGTGGAGACTGGAGGGGAATGAAATGTCATTTCAAAGACAATAAACGACAGGAAATATAAATTGTGCTGGAACTTTGTTATTTATGGGTGAAGACTGAATGACTTTATGTCTTGTTTAGCAATCTGGAAACCTTTACCATGGCAATGTCAGACTAGAAAGGAACTGGGAAAACCCTCGGTTATTATGGTAAAAATGTACAATAAGCAAGTAATTTCAGTAAGTGATGTTTACCTGCAGATATCTGAACATCTGC
>JAODJW010000038.1:9658679-9676164 GCA_026777045.1 Hyperopisus bebe
GTGCTTCAGGGACGGCGTCTTCCCACAAGCGCTCAGGACTCTAAACACCCTGTGACTCTGACACCAAACCCCGAAAATAGCAGAAGGGTAATGAGGCAGTTGCAGGTCCTGAAACGCGTACAAAACACCTTGCTGAAAACATGAGATGCATTTTTAGGAATAAATGTAATAAAACTAATAAAGGATGTGAAATTGTGTGGAAATCGGTCTGTAAATTGAAATGCACAATTATTTCATTTTTTTTTTTTATCTCAGGTCATTGTTTTTTTTCTTTTTTTTAACCAGAGAGCTGATGTATCCACACAAATAGGTACCAGAATGCAGACAGCAAAACCAGGTCCCAGAATGCATTCTGGCAGGATCCTGCACAAATTAAAAGCTGGTTATATCATAACAAACAGCACAGTACTGCACTGGACTCCTCCCATATAACACCCCACAATACTGTGTTATAATAGGAACGACTCCGCAGCACGGATTTCATAGAATATTATATACACATGCAATGTGTATCGGAAGAAAAACAGCTGAACTCAGATCAGTGCAAAGAAACAAAAATCACACTGGCATAAACAAACATGAGGGTCAAGTGAGCCATTGTAGTGCAGTGTCATGTCAGTGATCACTGTAAATGCAAACGCATGATGCTCATAAGGAAATGCCAATTACTCCCAGGCCAAATCTGCACACACAGAATTCGATCACATATATTACCGATAAAACTAGTTAGCGAGGGAGGCAACCCTCAGTGATACCCTGCTTATTCAAACCAGGGCTGTAGAATTGCCGCAAAAAACGAACAAAATAAATATTAGGAAAATAATACAATGTCATTATCACTGGATGATTTCCAGCAGTGAGTGCGAATGGCCCCATTCGATCTTACAGATCCATGCTGGCAGGAGTACCTTGAGCAGTCACTGATCCGGCAGCCACACTGAGCACCTGCACGATATCGCGGTCCCTGGGTGACACACGTGGGGCCCCCTACAAATGGGGCTATTTGTCATGTACAGGCCCTGTGTGACATGCCGAGTCCAATGCAGGGCTGGCAGAGGGAGAACGCATACAGCCTTCAAGGCATGAGTGCGTTAGTGTTGGCCGCGGTGGGGGGGATGCACCCTTTACTAAACCAAATAAACAATTATAATGGATCCTAAGGCGATATGCATCCGGTATCTCAGGATGTTATGAACAGAAGGCCCTGCTTGCAAAAAGGCAGCTATGATCGGTTAAGAAGGAAATGGAAAGAAATAAGAAGATGAGAGAATAGCATGTCCACCTTGCATGTGCACCCCAAACAGAGCAGAGCCAACAATCACACTACTGATCTCTCTGCCACCTAAAAAAACCACTGGCTGCTATCAGAATCAAAAACTAGCAAGATCTTCAGATGTCAGGCACAAAGCACAGGACTGATAAACCGTAGCGCCGAGTGCTACACTGAAGTGGGCAGGCATAGCGCACAGGCCTGACTTCCCATCATTCCTTGCGGCAAACTGTCAGTGTAAAAATAGTCCAACCGCGAGCAGGACTGGGTGCGTGTATGGGTAAGGCGTGAGTGTGTTCCTGCTGTGAAGTAATAAAAGCTCTACTTTGTGATGGAGCTAGTGCTGGAGAGCGAGGTGAACAATCATGATTGTCTTTTTAAGGACAATAAAGAGCACTGTTCCATTTTTAAACCTTGTTTCTGCCTCCATTCATTCTGCCACCTGCCTCTCCTTCCTACTTGTAAAGCTATAATTCTTTTTTGAGGTAGAGTGCCCTGAAAGGATATATACTCTTTGGCTCCGACAGTGGAAGTTTTTCCTGAACATACAGTGGGTGAAAGGCATGCTCTCAGAAAAGGTGATTGCATGAAAGGTCAAAATCCCGAAGAACATGTTTTGGAGGAACAACAGGACATAACAGAACCTGATAACAGAGCTGCAGCACAACAAACCTCTAATGCTATCTTGCTCGGCAGAAAAGCAGCCCAGCTTAACTGGATTTCCTCTGCATGCACATGGTGCATAATTAGGTCAGTAACATTAGGCTGTCGTTCGATTCCACATTTCTGCAAAGGAGATAGAGCCTGGAGCAGAAGCGTTCGAAAAGGCATGGAAGACACACTTCAACTCTATAACATGAGGAAACTCCTGTTCTTTGGCATGTATATATTACACTGTTTAAACTCATAGCTTCTCTCACACTACACACAAGGGCATAGATTAGGGTATAAATGGTAGGGACAAATCCCTACCCATATTGTGGGTGTTCCATGCGTGTTTATGGGGGGGGCAGATTTGATTCCTACCAATCCTGAAACCAAAAATAAACCCTTGGAATGACCCAACTGGACGCAAATTCTGTGTCATCATTTTTCTTTCTTACAACTGACATCAGGGTATAGATTATTCAAGATTTTGCATACATGCGAAATGAATGAATGTTACATTTATATAGCGCTTTTCGAGACACCAGAAGCACATCATAGAACCAATGGGGAACCACCAGGTGCCACCCACCTGGATGATGCGACAGCAGCCGTTCTGTGCCAGTACGCTCACCACAGAGCAGCTAAGGTGGTGAAGGGGTAGGACCGAATTCACCAGTTATATACAGGAGATAATTAGGAGGCCAGATCAGATAAGGCCACATTAGGACGGCACCATTATTACAGCCCAGTGTCCCCATGACTACACTGGCGCATTGGGATCCACAAAGACCACAGGACAGGCTAACCTGCTGGATACACCAACACCTCCTCCAGCAGCAACCCAGCCTTCCCATCTACTATCTAAATACTGGCCAGGGCCAAACCTGCTTGGCTTCAGATGGATTACCTGGGCTAAACTGCAGGTGGTATGGCTGCTAAAAAATCATCACCACGTTTAGATTATGCAATAAATCTAATAGCAAAAAATAAAACATAAAATACAGTCTTTTTTCTTTACTCTTTACTAGGTCTTGAATTGGGATTGAGGTGGATCGTGCTTTCAACATCAAACTCCAGGAAGTGCACAATTCTGAGAACTTCCCGCAGTCCATTACCTTCTCCACCCTGGCCAGGAAGACACAGCAGTGTCTTTACTTCCAGAGGAGACTAAAGAAAGCCTATCGCGTCAGATCCTGACCACCTTCTGCTGCCGTACTATCAAGATCATCTTGAGCAGCTGTGTCACGGTGTGATATAAAGGTTGTTCTGTCTCTGACCAGAAAGCCCTCTAACGGGATGTGAGAACTGCCCAGTACATCATCGGCACCCAGCTCTCCTACATCAAGAACCTCCGGCATAAACAATCCTTGAAAAGGGCATGCAACATCATTGGAGATTCATCCCACCCAAACCATAGACTGGTTACCCTCTATGAAAAAGGAGGAACACAAGCCTCTGGTCCCATACCAGCTGGTTTCTTCTTCCCCCAGCTGTCTCCCCACTAAACTCTCAACACCATCGCTAATGTACGACTAATCGTCCTCATTTCACAATTATTTAAATTCACTGTATAAATACATATACACACACACGCCAATGAGCCTAAACATTATTCACTTCATGTGAGGGTGATCATAATGTTGACTATGTCATAGAAGTGGTGTTTGTCAAAGTCTGGGAGGTACTAGACCGTAAGCTCAGAGTAGACATATTGAACTTTCCAGAAACTTTGTATTCCATGGGAAGTTAAGCTGGGGAATTTTGGAAACTTTCCATGGGAATTGGCAGGTATATACGGGAATTAATGGAAAATTACTTCCATTACCTTTTCCTTCACTCTCGGGTTAAAATCCTCCAATACCATTTCTACTGTGTTTAAGTCAGATGGCCAGGTCATGTGATTGGCCAGGTCATGTGATGTGACACTCTCTCTCTCCTTTGTAAGCACCTTGACATGTCCAAAGTTTTGACTGGTACTCTGGTACTGTACATAATCTCACACACACACACACACACAGAATTCTTATTCCTTACTGCAATCGTAGATGCCGCATAAACTCATTATTTATACCACACCAAGTATAGATGCATACTGTAGTTTTCTATTTATTTATCAGACATGCATATATTGTAAGCTCTTTCTAGCACTTCTGCACTATTTCACACTTTCAGATTAGATGCCAAACTGCATTGTGTTGTAAATTTTGAGGATTTCAGGCAAAGACAATAAAGTTGAATCTAATCTAATCTCTTTCACTTTCAAAGTAAAAGTCACGGCTGAGACAGAAAACGTAGCTGCCCATTTTTCTCTGTTGCAGAAGCTTTATAAATCTGCCTGTGACTTTTTAAACACTTTAGCAGTTTTCTTTTTTCCCATGTTGCATCATATTGTACCAGACAGAATGTAACAGTCCATTGCACTCCATTACTATGATGATCTAGTGGGAGAATCTCTGGAAAAACAAGTCTCCGCAAGTTCTCCATGACTCACAGAGCACGTGAAGCCATTTTCAATAAAACCAATCATCTTGATAACGAGTCACACTTAACTTGGGGGTGACAGTGAAGAAAGACCCCACCCAGCTCCCAGCATTAATTGCATGGAATGCACTGATAGCATCAATACAATCAGTAACTGGTGGGCTAGGGATGGATCAGTCTTTCTTCCAGCTTGTTTAATGAAAGTGTAATAGGAAGATGGCTGATGGCTGGACAGGAGGAGTAGTTGAGACTGTAGGAGCTTCTGGAAGTGAGCATGATGGTGAACAAGAGGGCAGTGGTCATGCCATCAGAATGGCTGCAGATCAGCAGAAATCTGGAGTTGATGCTTAACCAGCAGCTAAACTCAAAAATCAATTACGGAATATGTGAGAAAAAGCTACGCTTAATCAGGCCCAAGAAACACTTTCTACTTATAGTGATTCCCGAAGGTTTATTTTTCCAGCACACTTAGGTGCAGGCAAGGCTTGCAAGAACAACATATGTTAATCACAAGCAATCATAAGCAATCATGAAACAAGCATTTAAATCAGTAACCAAAAAAAAAAACAGAGGCTGACTTGTTCTTGACTCACCCATAATTTGTTCTAAATTTTGCTAGAGGGCAGAACTCTATATACTTAGCAGAATACATTTTAATTTCCTGAGCATTTCCTTCATCTAGGTTTCCCTCATATACCAAAGGACCAATGATTCCCCAAAGCAGGGGTCCCTCTCTTTCACGTAAAAGCAATTTTAATATTACAATTTTCTAAATTTTAAAATTAATATTAAAATTAAGATGAAGTCATCGGCTGAGATACAATAGCATGTTTATGCTCAGAAAGACACAATTTACAGATGCGTTTGGTGATAAACAGGTTAGATATTTTTTAAAGCGAAGGTTTAACGTTTCCAATATGAATCTGCTTTGATGAGTATTTATGATTGATGATGGAGTATTTGATGACTGAGATTAGCGCAGTAAGAAACTCATAATCATTTCTTTCTTTTGGGATTCCCTTACCAGCAATGGAGATTATCACCAGCACTTTGCTCTTGCGAGTCTGACTGAAGAATAATACTAAGGGAAGCATCACCGGAAATGCCTTTAAGCAAACGTGGTATGAGGAATAATGAAAATGAGCACACCTCTGTGTATCTCCAGGCACCCTTCACTCCCTGACCTTTTCATTGCTTGACAAAGGAAGAAGCCTGGTTGTATTAAAGCTTTCAGTAACACAAAGGCGCTCTATCGACACGTAGCCATACTAATCCAGGGGACGCACTGCAGACGACCCATCAGACAAAGATAAACTTCCAGGTAGTTCCTGGAACTGAAATACAAATACGCAATATTAAATGCTAGTTTAAATACTTACGGCACAGCCCTTTGAAAACACAAATTCAGATCTTTTCAGATTACTGCCTGCTTGTGAAAAAGCGTCAGGATTTCACACTGCTTTTCTCAAACCAGTCATGGTCAAGTTAACAGCACTGAACCAAACTGAACCATGCATTGCCATACAAGCACTGTAAGAATATATAGTCTGGCTGAATCCCACACAGGCCAGGCTGCTGATTTCACACCCAGTTGAAGGAAGTCCATCTTCATGCAATTTGGATGCACCGTGCATTTTACTCCACTTTTGTACATTAACACAAAAAATAATCACCAATTTGCATGTAAATGGATGAAATGATATCCCAAGAAACCTCCATGATTGACATTTTTTAAGATCCTTCCAATTTTTTTTAAAACACCCTCATTGTCTCTACTACCACGCAAGGTGTAGACATGAATAGTGAATTTCTGTTGATCTGGTGATTTTTCACTTTTTTGAGCTGCATTTCTGCATGAAGACAACATTAAAACAACATTCCAAACAAAGCCGGTCAGTATCAGCCAATCGTTCTCTAATCACCCTTCAACAACCTCAATATGCTACCTGCCCCTGTGAACATGACGCTTAAAACGGCTTCCTGAACTGCAAAGGCAGTGGCTGTCTGTGTGGTAACTAATGAGGGCAAAGGTCACTGAAAGGATACACATCCACGAATTAAAATATAACTGTATAATAGCCAATGATATTTAAAAAGTCATACCATAACCTTTTTTCCCCTTATATTTTAGACCCACTTTTTAATATTATCATCCAACACAGCCTGGACACACGCAGGGAGATCGTCGGAATGCATCCAATCATGCTGTGTGGCGCTAATGCTTTGCTTTACTTTAGCTTAAGTTTTGTCAAACACTTAAATTCACGGTGAAGGGAATGAAATCTGCGTCGTCCGTGTAGGACGCATAAAATGCTTCAGTCTGCATTTCCACAGCACCTTCCCCACATTATTTTCAAATTTATATACAAATGAGTTTTCTGTGGCCATCCAAATCTCGCCATTTGTGATTTATGAGCAAGACTGTATATGAAAAGGCCCTTTCTTTGTGCCAAATCAGGAAAATCCTCAGCTGTGGATGCTTCTGGTTAGGCATGCTTGGTTAATGGACTATGAACCTGCAGCACCCATTTTATCGGTGTCTATTCAAACAGCACAAATTCATTGTGAGAAACAGAAGACTTGGCTAGGTTACAAAATCAGAAAAATCAGCGGAAAACCAAGAGCTTTTTTTGGGAGGGGTGGGGGGGAGACATTCTAAATGTGCCTTTGAACATATTCCAAACACCCAGGCAATATAAACCTATTGAATATTTAGTAAAAGTATAACACAAGCTCATGGGAGTATTATTTACAGAAAAATGTTCTAAGGGCAGAACAAAAAATGACTGGTTTAGAGAGATAACCAATCAGATTATAGAAAAGGTAGGTCCAAGCAACTGGAGGAAGTGGGACCAACCACCTCTAATTGCTTGGACCCACCTCCTCTACAAATGGTTATCTCTCTGAACCAATCATATTCTGTCAGTAACATCCTGCGTCCGCATGCCTTACCCCTCCTGAGACCCTGGCACAGTCTTTCAACAAGACAATCCCCGTCCACACATGGCATGTGTGTCTATGGACTGCCTGCGTCAAGTCCTCCTGTGGCCAGCCAGGTCCCCCGATCTTTCCCCAATCGAACATGTGTGGGATCAGCATGGACGCCAACTCAGACCCAGTGTCAGTCTGCAGGATCTCGAGGGCCAGTTACAACAGCTGTGGGCCGACTTGCCGCAGGAGAGGATACACCAGCTGTGCGATTCCCTTCCGCACCATAGTGCCTCATGAATCCAGTCCTGGGGGTGGGGGGGCATGACAAGGGACCAATAGCGTGCCCATACTGCCAACTCTGTCGTCCGTTTGATCTGACATTATAATCATTGCGATACAGTCACATGACCTATCACTGGGTGCGGATTCACTTCATTTCCAGCACCCTGTCTACATGCTTACCTTTTTTAAGCTACTGAGTGCACATCCACACCATGTCTTCAGTATAAGGTAAGCTAGTGACCCATGGCTTGGTTATCATTAATAATGGGGCAAAATCTCCGGCATATTGCAAATGGTCATCACTTTGATGCACAATGTGCAGAGATTCATTTATAGAAAGACAAATTATGCTGTTGAAATAGAATAGCTCTCCAGATAAATTGTAAAGAAGCTACAGGTATTTGGTTTTACAAAGAATCCTTTCATTTGTGGCATACAAACATACAAATGAAATCAGAAATGTAAAATCAATGGATTTACTAATCTTGGAATTACTTACTAGAAATGAGACCTTTCTTCGCTGTCAGAAAATAAGGATAATGTTCACGCCCAATGTTTACTCGAAATAAAAAGAACCAATCACATTTATGGACTGGAAAATTTAAACTATGGTAATCCTTTGTTTGGCCTAAGCAACTGTTCGGTGTATAAAAGAATTGAAACTTTGTTCCACTGGCTTTATTACTTGTAAAGTAAGACACACCCTCAGATTACATATCTCTGGCATGCTCCAACCAAACATACTAATGAATTATAGAGAAAATTCCAAATTAATTTACCATTAATATTTCTGAAATTTCCAGGCAATTCTTGCCAGATTTAGGTATGTCTTAAACATGCCACAATACAATCCAAATCATATAATATGCATAGATCAAATGCTACATGCAAGTCTGCCTTAAAATATATACATTTTGAAAACAGTCTACTTCGTCTCATATACTGCTGCAAACTTTTACATTACAATTATGGAAAATAGTTTTCTAAATCAAACTTCCAAACCATTTTGTGAAAGTGGGCATATAACATCCGACATTACTTTATAAATAGTGTCCCCAGAGCCCTTCAAAAACCTCTCAGAAAATCACCTAACCACAGCATGTTTATTTAGGTTTTTTTTAACAGCACTGCGTCATATGGCTTGAAGACGCATGTTTTTCATGTACTGATTACTGGGGTGTTGTTGGCTGCCCTGCAGTGACACTCACCTCTCTTTGCTCACTGCATATCTTGCACAGCCACTGCGTTCTCTTCTGACCACGCAGACTCTCCACTCCACACTTGGTGCACACTTTCTGAAGGTAGAGTGGTAACAGGGACAGGAAAAACTGAGCAAAATACAAAAATGCAGTGCAGTCATATAGTGAAGACATATACAAATGCAGTGAATTTCACATATATACAAACTAACATGTTGATCTATCTGATAACACTAGGGAAATTTAGATGCCAGTTTGTTTAACTGTGGGAGGGGACCCAACAACCTGGAGGAAACCTGTAATGTGAGGGGAGATCACTCAAAATCCACAAACGCAGAGCAAAGGTGTAATTCAAACCCCCCAGTGCTTCCATAAATCCATAGTAATTAACAAATGAATGTGGTGGGGTAAGGGCATTAGCCTAGCAATTTCTTATCAGACAGAAATAAACCTAGATTGTTTATGGCATAAAGACTCTTTTTTTCTAAGGCCAAAGAAGAACAAACAATAATATCATGACAGCAATTAACTTCGACAAAACACAACTGTTCACACACAACTGGATTCATTATAATAGCTGGACTTCAACTGTTAAATTAAACCATTCCAATGACAAACTGTCAAAATAGGGACAAAGGCGATGTTTCTGGGAAAAATACACCAAAGGGTTCATAATTATGATTTAAACTGAGCAATTCTGTCTTTTAAGTCTGGAAAAATAGCAGGGAACCCATGGAACGCTTCCCTAGGATTTCCCGCTATCTCACATCTCTTTGTCAGGCGGCTCCCAGGCGAAGAGCTCCGTCTGCAATTAAATGCTATGAAGGGACTTTGCTGGAGAATTCCATTTAAACTCAAAGCTGTAGATAGCGACGTCTGCCAAAAACAGAACTCGCTAGCTTGTCCTGCTCCACTGTAAATACGCTAGAAAGGATCGAAAATACTGACATGCCATTCTCAGACTTACTGTCAGATAAAAAGAACATTAGCCGATACTTAACATCGCAAACTAAAGTATAGATATCCATTTTCAGGCAACAAGGTATCATCAGTTATCAAAAAAAATGAACCGACATATTGAAACATATTACTGCATCCATATCATAAATCTAAAGAGGCGTAACGTACTGTTGGAAATGACTTGTGCTGTCATAACGTGAAATCAGATTTCAACGTACTAAATGTGGCTGTACTTTTACACGATACATATAGCTAGTCGAATATGTCGTCTTTTTAAAATGATCCGGGACCTTACTTTGCTACCTGTTTATCACTTCATCAAACTTACAACCTGAACGAATAAAGTCTGGTCATGAAAAACGGGGCAGGTACTAAATGCAGCATTAAATAGAACGTCACCTAATGCGGGTAAACAATACAAATCATCTGACACAAACTAATTCGCTACTGCTTGTTTATCTAAATAGATGCCATTTCCTCCCTTGAATTTCCAGTGGCCCCTGGCGATCACAGTTTATTTCCAGGGCCTGGGCTCTCACCTGTCTCCAAAGTCTGCTCCTAAACACGAGGGCACCATATGTCCCACGCTGCCCTCTGATTACACACAGCGACCTGGGGAGTCCTAGTGATTCACCTCCAGCCATCTGGGCTCGGTGAGACCAGGGAGGCGGCAGGTAATCACACTTCGGTCAGCGGGAATGCTTGCAAACATCCTTTTTGCTCAAAACCTTCAGCTGTGCAGCAGAGAATTTTGATAGTTGTGATCTACTGCCATCTTGTGGCAATTCTGCCATTTACAAGATAATAATTTAAGGGAATTTAAGGGCTTTCAAAGACTTTTTCACACAAGAGAAAACATGTCAGTTTCTATACAGCAGTGTTAGACGAAGTTTTGCATTAAAGCTAAAATGTTTAACATTAAAAGTACGACACTGGAGAGCTTAATGTGTGTTTACTAACATAAGGAAGGTGAATTCATTTTTAATTTCTATGGTTAACAGAGACATTTTTATGATGGGGGAAAAACTGTGCTTAACAACCTTGGTGAAAGATTTATGTGAGCCATACAAACTGAAGATCAGAAACTCAATAGTATAGACACACACAAAAACCGAGGCTAATGGAGCGCGTCTCGCTGACCTAGAGCTTTGATCCGTGTGCGAAAAGGTCACTTCAGCCAATATTAAAGAGGTCAACCTTCTATGAATGTTGTGATTCAGCTAGTGCAAAATAACAGAAACACACGAAATCATTGTCACTTGACTACTCTGTGAAACCAAAGCAGAAATTTACATGTCACCACTCTCTGATGTATGATCCAATGTATGCAGACACCAGCTTGTCCAACATCTCATTCTGGAACCAAGAGTATTGATGTGAATTGGTTGGATAGTCAGTATTTTTCTGGGAAGGCTTTCCATTACATGCTGGAATATTGCTGGTGGGATTTGCTGCCATGCAGGCTGGGCATTGATGCTGGGTGATCAGGTTCCTCTCTCTGAGCTTGAGTGATGTAACACTTCATTACTGAGCTTCCTCCCAGACATTTGAGCTTCACAATCACTTCACTTGCGGCTGACCAGGGCAGCTCTGGCAGGACAGAAATGTGGCGAGCTAACTTGTCGGAAAGATGGCATCTTACGATGGTGCCAAGCGGAAAGTCGCTAACGTCTTCTGTTCTGTACAACCAGCCATTCTGCTGCAGATGTTTGCTGCGTAAATGTTGCGTAACTGTATGCTTTAATTTTACACCTGTGTCAGCAATGGGTGTAGCTTAATTAGGCAATTAATCTAATTAATAGAGGCATCCTCAAACCTTTGCCCATATTATAAAGGTGGTTCTCTAGATGGCCACAAAATAAAACTTTAAAAATTTATTAGGGCTGTCATAAAAAGTATTTGCCACGAAGTTCCTAACTTCCTTATTTATATCCATCTTCCACAGGCACACTGATAAGTAAAACGTTCCTGAGCAAACATCCATTGGTTCACAATTCTGGAATGATAAGTTATAAAACAGTTATAAAACAGGATCATAATACCTGAAGACTTCAAAAAAAGAGTAATCTGGGTGTTACACATGTTGGCAAGTGTGGCGTTTAGAATTCAAACATCCTGTTAGCAAAATTTAGTTCCTGGGTCTGTGGTGATTGAATTCAGAGGAACTGGAGCAGAATGTATCTATTTACTGAAGTAACATGACTGAAAAAGGAAAATTCTTTTGAAAGTTCCAGGTGGCAGCTTTGCCAAGTCGGCTTAAACTACGCCACTGCTACAGCCAGACCAGTGTCTCCCAGTCAGGTTCTTATAGGGAGCCACAGACAGTCCACATGCAAAAAATGTGGATTGTCTGACAGGAAGCTAGGGGGGAGCAAAAACATGGAGCGTCAGTGGGTCTCCGAGGACTGGATTGGGAAACACTGATCTAGTATGCCTTTGCACATGTTTAGATCTAGATATTGCATGGTCGCTTTTCTATAACAGATTTTAGGAGAGCAGTTTGTTTGTGTCTGCAGTTTCAGACAGTAAGCTCAGGAATCTAATTCGTTCCTACCGTACACTTATCTTCCATTTAATAACCTATCTAACCAACTTGTAAACAACAAACCATTAGCATTCAATTAAATAAAGCACACTCTAAAAATGGTATTTTTTCTAACATGTTACATAATGTTATCTTGAAAAGTTTTTTTTTTAATCATTCCTTCCCCCACCATTTCTAATCATTCCTAGACTGCAGACTGGGTTTTCAATGGTAAATTATTACCAGGACTGATAACATGATCAAAAAACACAAGGTCACCTAAAATGTAATTGGAACACGTTTGGTTTTCCGTTCTGAAACTGCTTCCTTACTGGGCATTTGGCCACACTGCCAATGAAGCACTAGCCAATCCCCTTCTGCTGTCAGTGTGTTCATCACATTTCTTCTTGGATGCACTGTTTTCTCATGCACTTTGATTTCCTCTTACTTGATTTCATTAAATGTAAGTGCCAAGGATCTTTGTCACGCTTTGCCACAGTTGACGGGAGTGAGCAGGGAAACATGAGCTATGGATATTAAAATCACATTTCATGTTACGCAGCAACTTCGGTTGAGCGTTAATCCATCCCTTTGCAGGACAAGCAAGCGCACGACATGAGAAGATCAGGCTGACAACACAGACGGGCATGAAAAATATATATTCTAAGTTATATAAAAGTTAAATTCATCTGTTGCTTATGTTTTACTTGGAGTTCAGATTCCAGAGTTTCCGAGAACTTTTCTGTTTCTGTCGTATGAATTTATCCATTGCTATTTCTAAAATAGTCAACAGTCAGACACAGGGAACATCCGGAGCCTCTGATGACACCAGAAGGTGACCTGTGTGTTGACAGGACTGCAATAACCTTGTTTCAGGGAAGCCAAGAGGAGTATTTCTGAGTTTTCGGGAGCTCTGTTTACAGAGTTTTGGTAGGAGGAGCGTTTGGCAGATGGTTTTGACAAATACACACCTTGCGGCAGTCTTGACAGATTACGGATGGCAGGCCCAGAAGTCCGAGAAACTCGCCACAGAGGAGACACTGGGTCAGTCCGTTCCCCACTGCGCTCTTCCTCATGTTATCCAAGCGATCCACGAGTCTCCTGGGGGAGACACAAAGGCAAAGGCCTTCACTGATCTGATCTATCTACCAGGGGTCAAGGGAGTATTGATCTCAGCCACAATGGAGATAAGAACATCCCAAGCAGACACCCCCCCCGTACTGACCAAAGGACTCTTTGTATTCTGGTACATCTTTCTTAGGTCGATTTTTTGGACAAACTGTATTTTTCTGACATATATAAATGAGAAAATGTAGCAGCTCCAGACAGCTAGTGAGAAAAGACGTCAGACAATCACAAAATCTAAATTAAAATCATGGAAAGCCAAAGAGTCTGAAACAGTTGCAATGAGCAAAATGTGTGCTAATAAAGCTATAGATCCTGTATTTAGTAATACCTGTTATGTTTGGTTATAATACTTATTACACTTTAATGGTTTGAAAGTCTGCTGGGTATTGAGGTGCTCTCATCATTACACACCAGTGTTTAACTAGGCACTGGCCACTAAATAGGCCGTTAAAGGCCTTTCAAACAGGCCCGAAATCCTTACTGAGGCTTTTACAGAGACCCATCACCAGATGTGACCATTATGAAAGGTCACATTTAAAGTCAAGAAACTACATTATAACAGAGGTCTCCCTGGAAACTATTGTGTCTACTGATCTTTTCACCAGCTGACCCCAGAGTGATTGATTGGAACTGGGCCTGTGTTTTTGCCCCTTAGCAGATGCCTGATAAACAGCAGTCATGGTGAAGAGCAGGTAGGGTCTGGGGTGCCGTGATAAAACGGCATAAATTAGTGCCTGGCTCCTAATGTCAGGCCTGCGCATTCGGTGAGGCCTACCCAACCCTGCACTGCTCCCTGTGTTCCAGCTGCTCAGCCCTGCGCATCACGCCCACGATGACGTCCAGCTCCCTGGCATCCAGGGCCTGACTCTTCCTCTGCCGCTCCGTGCGGAACGTGTGCACCGACCAGCCCGTCTGCAACCTTGGAGACAAACGTGAAAAATGCACGGCAGTCTGACTAGAAGCAAAAAAATAAATAAATAAATAGAATCACCACAACAGCCCACCTAGCTAGGGAGAGATTTTTCGCATTTTTGGCAGGTCAAGCGCTAACTGCTGCCCTCAAAACCTACAAGCCTCTGGCCTCTGAGTACGCACTGCCTTACGCAAACTAAACGGCTGTTTTCACTTTGAACTCAATTTCCTGAAAATAGGGCCAACGGCTGAAAGAAAATAAACAGCTTGTTCTGAAATCTTTAGTGTACCATCCCCCGGCCACCGAAGACATCAGATGACACGTGGGTCTCGTTAAAACAGATAAACTTAATAAGTTAATAACGACACCTGAAAGGCTCATTGTGAGTCAGAATCAGACCGTCTGGATGCACAGCTGCGTTTTGGTAGGAGCAAACTCAATACGCTCAAAACGCTGTAGAGTTCTGACGTCAAGGGGGTGAACAGACACGGAGAGGCTGAGAATAAAACCCAGACTGGGGAGTGTGCTGGCCTTACTTGGCTCGAAGGGCCAGCTCTCTGTCGTTAGGACACACCCACTGGTCAGCGCTGTTCCCAAACATAGTGCCTCTCCTGTGCCGACCTGCGGAAAGCAAGGAAGCCACACTGAAATGGAGAATGAAAGGATTCCAGCATATTTAATATTAATTAACCAGATTTCTGCCATTTCAGTAGTTTTCCATTCAGAAAGTACATCACCATGAGAGATCTATGCTTTTCCAGAACCACATGCATTTGATATTACACTGAGAAGTCTTTACAGTGCATCATTTGTTAAGCCAAAACGTTTACTATAAAGAAATCATAGATATTATAAACTTTGTTGCTTTGTTTTAGCAAGAGTAGTAGTGCATTAAAACAATATCATGTATTTAGAAATAATTTCTGTAGCTATTCCTCCTTTTATATATATATTATATATATGTAAAATGTCAAATATTATATGTACTTACATTACACATAAATTTCATCAGTTAAACCATCTATCCATTCCCAAGGCACGGAATGACCCAGGATGGGGTGCCAACCCATCACAGGACACACTCACACACCAACCGGCAATGTGGTAACTCCAGTTAGCCTTTTTTTGGACTGGGGCGGAGACTCGAACCCTGGTCCAGAGGTGTAAGGCAACAGTGCTATCCACTGCCTACCGTCCCGCACCAGCTCAATTAATTGACTTTATTAGTTAAATAATTCAATGAGGTATTGATTATCAATAGAAGGTGGGGTAGTGGTTGAATTAAAAAACACATGAATGTATTGGATGGTTGCTGTAAATACTGGTGTGACTTTAGGAGAGGTTTTGAAATGGCTAAGCTGACACACCTTGACAGACATAATATCATAGTGCTACACCAACATGAAGACAGACCATGCATTATTTCAAAGACAAATGAATCAGAAACTGTTAAACCAACTCATTTAAACAGCATCACTTCACACTGACTATTTCAGACACTTATCACAAGGGTGGCATTTATTTCCACATGCTAATATGTCACGTTGCTTTATCTCCGCCTCACCTGGTGGCAAAGGCCAACCGGCATAAATGTGATGACTGGACGCTGCAGCCAATCATGCTTTATGTCAAGGCGCTGGTGGGCGCAACCAACAATGCTGACAGGGGAATCGATTATTCAGCCAATGAGCACCGACTCCCTCTGGCCCTGCATGGCTGCCAGCAGGTCAAATTAAAGGTCCATGCAACAATAAACCTGGCTGCCTTTCCAGTTAAAACTGCATTAAAAAGCCGTCGCCTAGTGACAGCTTGAGAGCAGAGTGTCGCCTCAGGTCACAGACAGTGACGTTTCTCACTCCATTTGTGTCTTTTCTGGTGGGTATGGTTAAAAAAAAAAAAACAAAAAAACAGATGTCCAATGGGTGAAGCTCGGTATATTTTCAAATGGAACGCCTGATGCAATTCTATTTTGGCAAAATGCATGACCTTGGAAGATTTTCCAGTACAGCTGAACATAATATGAAAGGAGCAGTTGTGCGCAGAGAACACTGATACCAACTCTATTGTTACAAATGATTGTGCAAGTGTATCAAAGAGGAGTAATTAAAGGGATAACCTCATAGACCTACAAGCAGGCGGCTCTTGCTTACGTTCGCTGATGGACCTCAGCTTCAAATGCTGAAGTACTTTCCTGCGAAAAAGCAGCCATTTCTCCACTTCACTCCCATACAAACAATGACTCGTGCCTTTTTCTCCATCCACTGACTTGGTTTGGATCATGTGACAGCTCCCATTCTCCCCCCCCCACCCCCAAACAAAACCTGCCCGTCAAAATTTCACAAATTTCCCACTTAGTGCCTATTAACGAGCACTGGCACGTATCATAAGATGCCATTAATTATTCAAGAAACAGTTAGGAATGGAAAGAGTCAGTGGTTAGTCTCTGGCCGGGCTGTCGATGTGATCTCCCCCCCTGATTCTGGTTGACATGCCCCCCCCAGTTTCCCTCCCACTGCTCAGAGACGTCCAGCTTAACTGAAATGGTTTCTCTGAATTACTACTGCTGTGTGGCTGTGTGTTATTGAGGATGGATGGTTATTAAGGATGGATGTAAAAACCAAGCCGTACAAAGAGACAGTAATGAAGTTATACATAAGAAAATGATTCATACTGCAGTAAATTCAAAAGGACAAATGCGAATACACAGGGACACAAAAGAATAAGCCTTTTAACGACACATTAAATTAAAATTGCCTTATTTTCATTCTAGTTTCAAGTTTTTTGAATTCTGCAATTAAAGAAAAAAGTGCAAAGCCGTTTCTGGATGTACGATTTGCTAATAAAGTTTGAATATGATTTGATTGAGCATGTAAACGCAAATCACTGTGCTAACGATCATATCAATATGGGGGAACAAAACAGTGAGAAATATTTACAGCAATGTAATTAATTGTATATTTTCAAACAGCCCTGATATCATCTCTTTAATTGAATTTATTAAACTGCAGTTTTTAAACCCCATTCTGTCTGTTTGCATCCTCATGTTTACAACCGTTACACAAGATAACAATTCCCACTTTACCATACAAAAATGAATGAGCGCAGACACTGACAAAGGCTGTACAGCCCCCTAAACAAAGCTCTGCTTT
>JAODJW010000038.1:9677081-9698813 GCA_026777045.1 Hyperopisus bebe
TCTAAAATGAAGCCCCTCTGTGGTTAAAAAAAATCCCCCCCCAGCTCCTCACTAAGGGACACAGAATTCATGCCCTTGGGCTGCACTTTAGCCTTGAACTGCACTCTGAATGTGGGTAAAAAAGAGACAAATTTTTCTGCCAATGCTGATATACAGTATTGTGCAAAAGTCTGAGCCAGTCTAAGAAAATGATGCTCAAATGATCTTCATGTGGGTGTCTGTCTGTCTATGATGTCTGTCAAAGCATGTGAGCTTAGCCGTTTAAGAACATAAAGTCACTCCAGTGTTTGCAGCTCCATCCAAGCCACCCATGTATTTGGGAACTTCAGATTGGTTTGGGAACTGAAATGGTGTTAATCTAGCCATGCAACAAGTTATCAGTAACTTTTTGGAGAACAGAGGTAATTCTTGTTAGTTGTTTGTTGTGCTACCCTTAATTTTCATATGTTCTAATGTTTAATTGTGTTTTTGTTCTGAGCACATAAACCCTAACTACTTAGAGAAATAGCTTTAAACATTTCCTTTGACTGTAAGACTTTTTCATAGTACTTAACACATGCGGTTAGCATTTGATCTTGGCTACAAGTTGCTTGCATATAAAGTTTAAAAGAATCAGCTCCGATAAAACTGATAATTTAAAATTGCCACATTATGCTGTGTTTTCTACTGTCCCATCCCATTGTGTAGGCCGGAACAAAAAATGTTCCCAGCCAACAGAGTTTAGCAGATTTCATTTCCAGGCAGCTGCCTGAGATCACTTCGGAAACGACACATGTTATATCCTGAGCTGTCTTTCGCTGGCCGGTCAATAAGCCTCTTCAAAAAGATATGGTGTCGTCCGTTCTGGGCACTCTCAGCAAGCTGTAACAGCACAAGAAAAGCCCTTGTGTGCAGAGAGGAAAAGAGAAAGAGAAGCGTTTACCTTGTGAGCCGTCTGTCGCAAGATGAATTTAAGGGTCGTGCGTTAATTAGTGAAGCTGAAAAACAAGAGAAAAGAAAGAAAATAAACTGGTTGCTCAGGAGTGAAATTTTGGAATCTGTAGCTCCTGCACTGTCTGGGAAATGGATCACATGACAAGGAGAACAATTACCCTTAAACATCCTGTTCCTCAGCAGCCAGCAATCATTGACTGGAATGGAAAAGTTGTGGGCAGTGAACCTGGAATCTTTAGCTAGTCGCAGCGGCGCACAAAGTACACTGATGCAATCAGAACTGACCTTCTCTATTCACAGCTCTATGCTGCTTCATTAAACGAAAGCAATTCTGTTCCAGCTGTCTGAAAATAATCAGTTTTCTGATGTGACCTATTTCGAGACAAATCAACACAAATGTAACCACTCTCTTAGACATTTTGTTACACATTAAACACAAAGGACATTAAAAACAAAAAATATTACACAAAGGACAGTAAACCAATCATATATGAAACAAACCAGAAAAAAACAGAGACAATCAAGTAAGAGGGTTTGAATAACACGTTTTACAAATAACGTTTTATTTTCTTCCAAAAATGAACAGTGTCCTTTTAAATCATTAATCAATGTAAAGCCAATTAGTGTCTTTGATTGGCATTGAATGGGACACCCCCTGACGCAGGTGCCCCCCCCAGCATCACATGAGAAACAGGACACCCTTAGACACACAGATTTTTAAGAAAAGCAGAACACCTTAGATTGACAAACAGCCTCTCTCTGACTGCAGCATCTGTAGCAACAGTTGAATGTGACTCAGAAAGTTCCAGCTTCTCCCCGGATAAACAAGGCCGACCCTGCATTCTGCACGATGCCGTCATTTCTGCCCGAGCCAGACGGCTGACCCTTCTGTGCCAGCAGTCCTCTGGGCTGGTAGACTGGGACGTTCCCAAGAATTACTCCTCACTCCGCCAAAACATCACATCACAGAAGGAAGGTGTGCCATTAATCGAGGGCACCCTCCTCATTCGGAATCAGCGGCGTGTGCGGTAAATATGCCCCATATGTGCCCATATGTGCATGGGCAAGCCTGCCTTTTTAGATTTCTTTCGGAAACCAGTGAACTGTGATGCAGCAATCACCAAAGAATGCACAGCAAAAGCAGAGAACAGGATATATTAACAACAAATCATAAAAGCTTGTCAAAAAAAGCATTTCTTTGCTGGATTTTCTGAAAAGTAAAAAGAATAGCCTTTTTTCATACATGATCCCCATTGTATCTAACAATTTCAATAATAATACACAACATATTCATAAAAACACTACTAAATGTCTATGATGAGCTTTGAATTGTACACGGGTCACTATTACGCCTACCTTAGTGCAATCTGACGTCTGAGCCCGGTACTCCCTTACACAGGTGAGGCAGGTCGCCCATACAGCTGCCGCACTTACTCTTCGACACACAAGCTAAAGGGGAAACTGCGCGCTGATCGCGCTCCGCAGCCCGTTGGTGATGGCAGGGTCTGCTGCTGACTCGCCACTTTCTCCCCCAAGTGCGCTTCCAAACCACAGGGCAGGCGTCCCTTTCCCCTGAGCAAACAACCACTCGCTCCAGCCCAGTAACACCCCCCCCACCACCTCGGTTCTCCGGATAAGCCAGTTGCTGAGGTCATTTACTCCCCCCCCCCGTCGATACAGCAGCGACCCACGTGTCTCATCTGCTTACATGAGAGAAGAAGTACCGAGTAAATACCGTCTGCTGCACCATATGCCCTATTTTTACGCTCTCCTGCTTTTTATCAGTTGGTCACGTAAAGAAATATTGTACCACAGCTACATTAACTTGTAAGCACACCTGCTCCAAAGCCCCTGAAGCCAAACAAACAAGGAAAACAATAAAAAGGCTTAGAGAGCAGTTAAGACCAGGAAATAACTGTCATTTAAACTTCTTCGTAACAAATCCGACCGCAAAGCAGGCATTCAGCATTACACTGACAAAAGTGAATTTGTCAGGTCACTTGGATTATACTGTGATATCTGCATTCAGGAGTTTTCCACTCTAAGACTTGCTTGGCGAGTTTTTATCTATTGACCTAGAAATAGATTCATTGTGAAGATACCATTATCAATGCAAGACAAAGGAAACCAGCTACATTATGCGATTACAACCCAATTATATAAACCAGTAGTAGTTATAATTAGGAAAAAGGGTTGTCGACGATTTCATTTCTCTTAATTAACGTCCGATCGTCTGAAGAGTATTCGCACGATCACATAATATTAATTTAAGTACGCTTGATAAGTGCATGACAGATAAATAGCTTCGGTAACAGTAAGCTCAGTCAACATTACCTTGGGTAAATAAAGGTGGAAGAGTTAAAGTACATAGCTTGTTATTTTTAATGCAAAATTCGGTTTGAAAGGAGCGCAGGCCGTGGACCATGTCTTCTTTTAACCAAAGCCATTCCTTTAACCATTTTTTTTATTATTTCGGGAGTGTAATTTGCAGAAATACACTGCCGAGGTTTCTGAGCCCCGCAGTAACGCTAGCGGAGAAACGCGCCACTCTGCGCAGCTGATGACTGACCAAGTGGTGTCGGATGACTTAATATTTAATCTTTTTATTGCCACTTTATGCAACTGATAGTGTAGCGAGAAATCTTCTAAATTAAAACCTTTGTTTTAGAACTTTGGTAATGCATACTTAGTTTTTAATCTCTAGTTCTAGTTTCGGATAGGCCTACTGTGGTGCATCAGTATTGACATATCTGCGGTAGCGTCTGCAAATATATGCTAATATGCTTCTATTTATTTATAAATATGATGATCAATTATTCAAGTCTGTAGTTTAACCCGGCGCAGTAAAAAAAAAAAAACACCCAAAAGCATAATAAATAAACATAGTAAAACAAGTGGGTGTCCTGTTACATTGTACTGTAGTTATTCGATGTATTTATTGATTTGGCCTTAGAATGTCTGACCTAAGCATTACAACTATCTTGAATTGGAACAACCTAAAGTTAACCTACTCAAAATGTCTGCAGAATGCATGAAATATGAAAATTAAAGTTAAAAAGAAATCATTTTAATGATTTTGGTAATGTTTGTTTTGAATCAAATGGGAGGAGGTATTTAACAAACTATACATTTTTAAATTAATGTAGTCAGGCTGTTGAGAGTTACCAATCTGAAGGCCAATGACTGACTGATACACCTGTGCTGTAAAATCCTCCATCAGCTGGTGAGCTGAACTGCCTGTTGCTTGATTTATTCAGGAATCAGAGAATTCAATGGAAATGTCACTTCATCTGGTTCTTAGGTAAACAAGCTGAAGCTGCAGTAGAATTCATTATGCAGTGAAGCAGAATTAGCCACACAAATGGTCAAGAACACTGAACACCTCATAGGGTTTCATTCCTCTGCAAGTCACTGGCAGAGTAATTTAAACTTGTTAATGGCTCCGTGTCCATGCAGGAGCCCAGCTGTAGTCTCAGATTCTTGCCTTGATCTGAAAGGGTTCAGGTGACACTTCCGTGTTTATTTCCCCAAAGTCAGTGTTTTGTAGTTATGTTGACCGCTTACACTCTTCTCTAACTGCTGTACCTGTAGACAGAGTTGTGAAAACAACATACTCACTTGAGGACAAAAGAGATATTCTATTCATTTTTCAGTATTGATTTAAAAAATAATTTATGTGGTGCAGTTCTCTATATTTTAGCCTTTTGTTGATGTACTCCTATTTAAGAACAAAAAACAAGAGAACAGCCAGAATTGTCACTGTGTGTTTGGCTCATTTGCTGGGGATATTTTAAACCTTGCAGTGAGACAGGTGGGAAACTCGCTGTGTCATCTCCGTGGCGACCGTGACCAAAACATGGGAAACAATAATGGATCCTTTCATAAGCCAGTGCACTTGGGGATAATGGACGAAATGTGAAGACAAGAAACTGGTACACAGTTCATAAACAGAGTAAGGGACAGAGAGGAGCAAAGCCACTTCAGTTCTATATTTACATTAAATACATTGGAGACCAAACTATCGATTAGTCACCTTCAGTGAGCGATCTACTACCAAAGTTGGGCAATTGCAATTTGACTTCATTTATTCTTCTGAAAAGGAAAATACTGAGTTCATTTCAGTATATTGACAAAGATACAAAACAATGACAATACACGATAGCTTTGTATTACACATTAAAATTGCATATATCCATGTCACACTTTATTTTTCAGTTTGCTTTTACACTATCCCCGCCCCAATAGTTTTAAATAGACAATGAAAAATACTCTGTGGCTTATTTGGATTGGTGTTTAATTAGTAATGCAGTGTTATATCGAGAGGGATTAACCTACAGCTTGTGGCAGAAAAAGCACCATTGTGCCCCGTAACATGAACATCTAAGTCATTCAAGTCCAAGCCAGCAATTGAAACTTAGTTACATGCTGAAACAGCAGTATACACGATTTTCTACATTCCCATTTAACCACGTATTTTACATTTAGCCAATTGTTTACACTTTGAGAAACTATACACCAACTTTAAAGATCATAAATGCTTATATAGCACTTTTTTGCAGAGTTGTA
Source organism: Hyperopisus bebe (assembly GCA_026777045.1). Taxonomy (NCBI): domain Eukaryota; kingdom Metazoa; phylum Chordata; class Actinopteri; order Osteoglossiformes; family Mormyridae; genus Hyperopisus; species Hyperopisus bebe. The sequence continues at coordinate 9,682,581 of JAODJW010000038.1, forward strand.
GTAGCTGTGCCTAATGTATTTTTTGTTCGGCAAAAATATACTGAAATGATACTGAAACTAAAAAGTACAATTTATGGTCAAAAACATATTACATATTCGAAGTTAAAATACAATAAATTTCTATGTGAGTAACAGAGATGGACACCAGAATGTGTCAGATTATTTATTTGTTTATTTCAACTTGGGTAACTTACAGCCGTTTTACTGAAGGGAAAAAAAATTGGTCACTGGAAGGCTGACCTTCGTCATCACAACCTGAAATGGAAGAGCTATTTACAATGGTGACACTGTGGTTTAGTGCACAAGGCACTTACACGGTAGCTGTCTGCGTACTCGTACTGCTAAAGAGATCGGAAAAAAGTGGGGGGGGGGGGGGGCAAACAGGAGTAGAGTGTTGGCCCACTGTTCAGTCATATGTAGAGATTATGATAGACTGACACAAACAAATGCCCTCTAGGATTTATATCAGGACAAGCAATGGAACTTCAACCTCCAAGTGCACATGCATGCATGCATAAGTAACAGTCTCTCTGTCCCAGCTTTCAATGCCGTACTTCAGTAGTGTACTTGGGATTTGTAAGGGTATGCGAAACGCTTCAACGCATCATGGCGGGAAGGCAAAGGAAGGGGAAAATGAGCAATGACGAAAATGATATCAAGAGCTGCCACTGCCCAAGTCGGTCACCATGCGTACGGTGCATTCCGGAACCATAAACAAGAAACTGATCATCCTGCTTAGGGATGCACGCAGACGGCAGCCCAGAAACCACACTGCACATGGCTACGGTGTTGGCACGTCGTCACCTGAAGACAGGCACAGCTAAATAGCGTAAAAGGAGGGCAGTGTCTATGGGACGAATCAGCATCACAGATGTAAGGGTGAATGATTTTTGTTTTGGTCCATCAAAATTAAATGCACAAAAGTGTGTGTGTGTTTTTTTTTTTTAAATAATATGCATATGGAAATCAGAAGATATGCAGGGAAAACGGATACAAGTATTTCCTCCTTCGTGTAAAGGAAGCGGAACTAAAGTCACAGCAAATGCACGGCGGTGTAAAATGGCCATAAAATTATAGGAAAAAAAAAATCTGACCGTGTACTATAAGCAGAAAGGTTTAGCATATGGACAGCAATCAAATGAATTTAAAGAATTAGCAAGTAATGGATTGGCAATTAACTGTCTATATACAAAAAACAGCAGGGCAGGTTTGCTTCACGGACATGCTGTTTTGACAGGTAATACCATAGTCCCTTAAAGTAAAACTTTCCCCATTACGCTATAAAGTACAGCAGAATGATGCTTGCTTTCCTAACCAATATCCTTGGGGGGCAAGATTAACAACTGATATGATACAAACCTGCAGCTACAAATTACATGCAGGTGAAGACACAAATTAGATAGTTGAGTTGACATTACATGCATGTTCTTTAGTTGTTCTGCTGCTATTATTCAAAACAAAACATATCAGCGTGTAAGATACAAGTCCGCTAATGGTTTTGTTGGAGACTTGGAGCTTTTCTATAAGCCTCCTGAGCTATCAGCAGTTTAATACATTTCACACCTTATATGAGCTGCAGATAAGACAGACAGGAAATGCTTATTTTAAAAGGGAAGCTATGAATTCTATTTCTTAGGATTGATTTATTTCGTTAAATTAACATACCTTCATAATAGCATGTGTTTGCCAAGCAAGGCAAGGATGGCTAGATCAAAAATGGAAATGTTCATGTATAATCAACTTAAGTGAGAAAGAGGCTTTTGAGCCTAATTACATTAAACATTCACATGATTGGAGAGGTGGGGGGGGGAGAAAACTTCCGATAATCTGTAACAAAGTAGGGGTTTACACTCCGAAGCTGCAATTTTGCTGGAAGAAAATACATTCATGAAGTATTAAAAAAAAAAAAAAAAAAAGATCAGAGGTAAATTAAAAATGTTCAGTCATTACAAGTGAATTCAGTTAGCTATAATATACAGTACATTTCACCATTAAACAGATCCAAACATGAGGGGCAGAGAAATGCAATCCAGTCTTAAGCCACATTTCTAAAATGTAGTTCTGCAAACTATACTGAATGGTTATAAGACTGTAAACAATGATATTCTAACTCCGAGCTGGACATTAGCAAAAGTCATAAATGGCCGTGCCTGTGAGCATGTGCAGTTCATGCCGAGAATTCATCCCTCTGTCATACAAGTAGCGCACGTCTGAATTCGAATGGCATGCAGCTTGCTTTGATGCACATCCTTTATTAGAAATGTAATAGTTTGACTGACGGAGGGACGTGAGCTTAAAATCTGCAATAAAAGGGAGACGGAAAAAAAGTTTACAGCAGCTGGACATGGTTTATTTTAATGGTGCTGTGACTGAGTCGCCTCAAATGATCAATTTTGGGGCTTAAAGAACCAGACTGGGGTCGGCGCTTCCTGTTTTATAGTGGGAACGGAAAGTTTTTGGGAACCTCATTTTTAAACTTGTATCTTTAGAAGACCACTTTCAAAAAGCAAATGAGGTGATATTCAAAAACAGGCAATAAGGAACACACTCATCAGGGACGAGTTCTCAAACCTAAAATCGAACAAAAGGGCATTGACCTTAGGCAGCCGTTGCTAAGGAAACCAAAGGCTGGTTTTCACCAGACAAACAGAAATGTAATGAGAGCGCTGGGAGGGTCCACACGTGGAGAACGCATGCGGCATCGCCGGACGCAGATGACGAAATGCAACGGAAGTCAGATGGAAGTGCAATTCTCACTTGCAAACTCAAAATCGCATCCTCAGCGTCTCCAGTATTGCGTCAGACTTCATTACGGACTCAGGCTGACTTCTGCACTGAATTCAAGAATCCTAGAAATATTTACACAGTAGATACAGGCACTTAAAATGTCTTTGGTTGGAGTGACCCAACATTTCAGAAAAAAATGCATTCACAGGGCTGTGCACCCATTCATGGGTTCAGTAGGCAACTAGTAAAATCAGTTTTCCCCCTCCTCCTTTTAAGTTAAGGTTCATTTAAGTCGTCGATCTCAAACGCATCCTTCTGACAAGGCCACCTAGATGGGGGAAAATTTGAGAAAGCATTAAAAAAAAAGTCAATCATCCCAAAACCAAAGTACAATTTAAGTTACAAGGGCAAATCCACTATGCTTCACCAGTTTGAACGCTGCACATTACGTTTTTCCTGAGATTAATCCACATCAAATTAATTATGCTTAATTCACCTTTCAGAAGGTAAAAAACAAGCCTTTACTGTTTCTTAGCTGGTATAAGGCTGGTGTTTACAAATCACAATGAATGGTCACTACATCTTACCCCCCCCCCTTAAAACTGAATATCACGGGGGGAAAAAAAAAGTCTACTTCTTTTGAATATACATGAAATGCTGGCAATTGCTTTTTGTACTTAATAGTCTATTCTCCAGTACTATTTTCAGGTGGAGTTCCCCTTTAAGAGATTTATGGAAGAATGGATTCTGCCTGAAGCTTCACCATGTGACTGAGCAGCTAAACTGAAGAGACAGTTGAAATGGTATGAAATTATGCTTCCAAGCCCTGGTCTAGACACCAAGGCTGCCAAACTGTGGCTCAACCGTGCCGGCTCAGTGCGCTTGTGATCTTACGCGAGACGTTTACCTTTTCAGGGCAGAAATCTGCGTTAGTCTGCCGTATTTTGCCTGGTCGGCCCTTGATGACTGCATAGCAGAACATTGTGATCACCATCACAAAGAGGAAGTAGCTGGTGTGCATTAGGTGAAGGTTTATAAGAGAACGATCATCCTACGGAAAAAATAAAACATTTAAAATTGTTAATCTGAAGAAAGTAAAGATGATAAATAAGCAGTTTTTTGTGGACGCACCATCTTAACATATTCAATTTCCTACGAGACCTTGTAGGTGGTTTAAATTCCAGCTGTGTATTCGTTTGTCATGGTATCTAAAAAAACATAACTGTGGAGAGCAAATTATTTTGGGCAAAGTGCAGTGAAGGGTTTTAATTGCTCCACAGACATTAAAATAGTTCCTTAATAGTAACTAATGCATGGAAGTAGCTGCACTCCAACTTACCAAGCAGATTCCTAAACTGACCTGAACGCATATTATATTTGCAATTGATGCAAATACAAAATGCAAATCATACAAATGAAAATAAAATATTCATGCATAAATAAATGTGTGGCCGTTTGCCTTGCTCTTGGTGAGTTCTGAGTAAGGGTCACCCACACAATGGTGTCAAATGCACACTCACGTCTGGCACGATGACTGTGAGCTTGGGGTTGAGCGCGTGGTACACTTTGCCGATGGCTCCTTTATAACACCAGAACGGGTTGTAGTCTTGTGTATACTTTGTGTCAGAATCTCTCGCGGTGGTGAATATTTTATACCAGGATGTGGCATTGGTGTACGTCTCAGGAACGCAGTGTGGGGGTTGCCTGGAACCAAAAATAAAAAGATAAATAGTTATGAGACGTCAAGCCGGATAAACACTGAACGGAAGGCCTGAAATACAGATCAGGAACTCTGGAAAATGGAACAATATAATATCACAGAACCTACAAGGAGAATCTTCTTCTAAGCAGTTGAAGCACGTCATTTTGAGGAATTAAAAACATATCTATGACAGAGTGCTACGTAATGCAGCTTGGGGTCACTGGAAAAATGGATAGACGAGAGTTTATATTTCTGAAACGTTTGAGAATACAATTGCATTTAAATTAGCCATTAAAAACCAAATAAAAATGTACATTTATTTTCAAACGACATTTATTTAAACAAAACACATGGTAACGAAAGGTAGAAAACAGAATATATAAATGCACGAGAGACACAAGATGAATTAGTCCACTATTGCATATGCATTTATTTATATACTATTTGTTCTTTGTATTTCGTGTGCTGGAGCAAGTAAGTACTCCGATGCACTTAACGTGCGTTTAACGTGGCCAATACAACATCATGCATGTTGAAAGCAAACTATTCAACCACACTCAGGGTACAAAATGGGCCGGAATTCTGTGAGGCTTCTATAACTTACACTGTGACTGGGAAGACATTGCTGGCTGCAGTAATCGTCATACAGGTGCTGAAGACGCCCTGCTCACAGCGGCCGTGCAGGACGCAGTCGTCCGAGTTCCAGGACGCGGGCAGGGTAAAGGTGATGTTAATTTCCTCATGGGCTTCCCTCCCTTAATCACATACATGGAAAAAAAAACACACACCAATAACAGTTCACCATGTGCCAGCGATGAGGTGGAAACAGGTCCACCTTTTTCAAATAACACTTTCATCGCAATAGGTCTTTGTCATTGTTAAAGCAAGTCAGTACACTCTGCACACAGGATGTCTACTATTGTATCGCCATCATAGAGCGAGATCTTTGGTTTTCAGACGCCATTTCATGACTTCACATTAAGATAGGGGTGGTGTTCAATTCATGCTCTATGGCTAATGTTATGTTTGCTAATGCTAAGTGTGCTGACGTCTCGAGCATCCTCATCCTACGCGGGGCTGCCTTCGATACCTGCTAGGCCGACTTGCTGACCCAGAATCGTAGCGTACAAGTGGGTGATGTTACGGGAGTATCCTCCAAAGGGGCGCAATGGATCCAGGGTGAGGGTGATGGGAACGGAGATATTGATGGGTCCAGGGTCCTCCAGCAGAGAAGGGGCCTGCGTGCTCGGACGGGCCTGGCCGCTGGTGACCGTGCTCTCGGGGGTGGTGGATTCATTCAAGCTATGCTTCAGGGTCTCGTTCTCCGAAATGCAGAAGTCCAGCTCATTAAAGCGCAGCAAGAAGGTGTTCCAGTCCTGTGGACAGTTGAATAAACCCCACAAAACCACAGGTTTGAATGACAGGGTAGCAAATGCGAACCACGTTACTGTAGCCTTCATGTGCTGAAAGGAAAACCAGACGGAAAAAGGCAAAACGTGCTTTTTGTTATACGTGACGTTAAAAAAATTATTTACCAACATGCCTCTGAGGCCAATTTGTAAATTGACCTGAATGCAGAGATGTGACTGACCTGAAATGCTCCTACTACTGAAGCAAGTTTCAGCTTCAAAGCTGAAGCCCTACTGTGAAAGGCGAGAAGAACGCAAGGCTTGTTGCAATGCTAATTTTAAAGACAAAATCACATGACCAGTACAATCGGTCTCAGAATGAATGTCTGAAGGCTGCAGCTGGATCACGCCACAGTGCATTCATCTTTCTTTTAAAAGAGAAAGAAAACAATGCCATGAAGCCTCATACCTCAGTCAACTCTGGGGATTTTATTTCCTTTATCTTGAAGAAGTAGCCAATGGTGAGGAAGGCTATGGCGACAGTGCTGACACTGACCATAAAGATGACCAATGGCGGACGGCTGCTGATGTAGGTCTTCAGGTTCTCCAGAGGGTTGATTAGGTAGACCTGGAATGACATGCAGTCCCTTTACAGATTACCACCCAGCAATTCTGAACCTGCTGTCATTCGTGTGCACAAGACTAAGACTTGGGGCTTCCAGACTAAAGCATAAAAAGGTTAGATTTTACAATTAAACATATCTCTCATTAAAAGCAAGTACAGTAAATGGCACTGTGATTTTTGAAAATCTGAGTATACATGCTACAAACCATAACTATGCTTTAAACAGTATACTTGTGTACAACACCCCCCTTCCAAAAACGTTGTGCTAACGTAAATGCTTTACAAATCATATAAACCCATATTTAATTGAAAGCAGAACAAAGAAAACTTATCAAATGCTGAAACTTAGTAATTACGTTGTTTTATGACACAGTACATGTTTACACTTTATATGTTTATATATCAAATTTGAATTTGATGCCAGTAACATCAGGGGTCAACACGTGGCTCAATGGGCTAAGCCTCTGTGCCTGTGATTGGTAGGTCGCTGGTTCGAGCCTTGCCACGTTTGGGGATCCTGGGAGCCACACAGAGAGCAGGCTGGGGGAGGTGTAAAAAAAAATCCCCCCATGGGAATCAATAAAGTACCAATAATAATATGTTTCAATATAGATGAGACGGGGCCAGCAAAAGACTGGAAAAGTTGTGTAATGCTAAAACAAAACACCTAGTTGAATATCTCATAACTAATTAGGTTAATTGGCAACAGGTCAGTAAGATGACTGGGTATAAGAGAGGCAGAGTCTCTGTGCAGTGCAGACAGGAAGAAAGATGCTGTGGGCAAATACTGCAACAATCTAAGAATAACGTTCCTCAATGTAATACTGCAAAAAAAGGAATTTCATCATCCACAGTACATGATATCATTAAAAGATTCAGAGAAATCTCTGCTCAAGGGACAAGGCGAAAACCAATATTGGATAGCAGTGATCTTCAGGTCCTCTGGTGGCACCGCATTTAAAAAAAGATACAATTCTATAGTGGGAATCACTACATGGGCTCAGGAACACTTCCAAAACCCATTGTCTATGAACGCAGTTTGTCGCTGCATCCAGAAATGCAGGATGAAATTCTACCATGCGAAGAAGAAACCGTTTCTAAACATGATCCAGAAACGCTGCAGAGTTCTCTGGGCCTGAGCTTATTTAAGATGGACTGAGGCAAAATGGAAAACTGTCCTGTGGGCTGACGAATCAAAATTTCAGATTCTTTTTGGACGCCACGTCCTCTGGACTAAGAGGAGAGGGACCATCCAGCTTATCATCAACTCACAGCTCAAAAGCCAGCATCCATGATGGTATGGGAGGTGCATTCGTGCCCATAGCTTGGGTAGCTTGCACATCGGGGAAGGTACTGTTAGTGCTGAGTGATATATACAGGTATTGCAGCAATATATGGTGCCATCCAGACAACGTCTTTTTCAGAGAAGGCCTTGTATGTTTCAGCAAGACAATGCCAAACCACATCCTATGTGTATTACAACAGCATGGCTCTGAAGTAGAAGAATCTGGGTACTAGCCTGCCTGAAGTCCAGACCTGTCACCCAATGAAAACATTTGGAGCATCATGAAATGAAAAATACAAAGATAACCACGAACTATTGAGAAATTGAAATCCTATGTCAGGCATGAATGGGACAACAATTCACTTTCAAAACTCCAGCAACTGGTCTCCTCAGTTCCTAGACATTTACAGTGTTGTTAAAAGAAGAGGTGATGCAGCACAGAGGTAAACATGCCTCTGTTCCTACGTTTTTGAAATGTGTTGCTAGCGTCAAATTCAAATCGAGCATATAAAACAAAATTTCTCAGTTTTAACATTTGATAAGTTGTCTTTGTTATATTTTCAATTAAATATGGGTTTATATGATTTGCAAATTATTGCATTCTGTTTATTTACATTGTACATAATGAGGTTGCATGAATTAGAGTAAAATTGGCCAAAATGTATACATTTACAAATGTTAAAATATATAGGGTATTGGGTAGGTGAGCACACGGATTCTGTGGGGTTCCCACTGTCAAGCATAAAAGTATCCGTGGGGGGGGGGGGGGAGGGTGTTTCGCCGTTTTTTTTTTTTTAAAGGTAATCTTTCCAAATTCAAGATTAATGTCAACCAGCACAAATCAAAGGGTTTCCATTCCATTTGGATTAAGGTTGATTATGCAATAATACAACCCCCAAACAAACCTCAATATTGTGCAAGAACTATCAGGGAAAGAGGGAAAGTGAAGGACAACTAATTAATTGCTTTGGAAGAAAGGAGCATGTTCCTTTAATAACATGCCAAATATCTTTGGGCGATCCCTCATTCTATCAAAACTCAATCAAAATCTGTTTTATGCTAATTAAATCCATTACAAAAGGTGTGTTGTCCATCCATATAAAATGCATGTTCATGAGAGGTTGAACACCATCAGAATTATTAATAAAAAGATCCAGACTTGGAGGATGCATACTTGGACAAGACGGTTCCTTTAGCTAATCATATTCCCCAGCATACAAAACACCGTTGTCCATCTGCGTAGAACAACAGCTCCACACATCAGCGTCCCTCGCATGGAAGGAGGAGAAAAAATGCTACAGCGTGCATCTGTCCAAAAGCCGTATGTAGACTGCTGCCTCGGCTGCCAAAAGCCGTCTGTCCAAAAGCCGTATGCAGACTGACCCTGGATATCTTTCTTGAAGCGTCAAACATACACATCCCTATGAAGCTCCAGAAGAAAAACACAGTACAACCGGCGTCCAATGCACGACTATTCTACCGTTCTTTTCACCTTACTATCTGCAGGTGCCCTTAAAAACTACTAAAAATAAATATAATTTCAGAATTATCTAGCAGCACTTGACATTGTTTCACGTTTCTGTATGGGCGGAGGCCGGCGTAACTCAAAGCGCATAAACCCCTTAGACTGCAGATTCCCTATCTTCTGCATCTTTTAATTGCATCGCAACACTGCCATGACTGCACACACATCTGCATTAAATGCTTTTATTAACGTCCGAAGATCACCACTTGCCAATGCACGACCATGACCTGCGTCCTGAGAGACATCAACCACTGGAAAATGACTCTCGTATTATTAACAGCTCCGAAATCGACTTTCCCATGCCCTCCACGTCACACCCACCTAAGCTGGTACGCTACAGTTACAAATTAACCTATATTTACTAACTTCTGGAAAATTCATTTAAGTTGATGGGTTGAAAAGCACCATCTCATCTTACCAACTTGTCTATTTTAACCATAACAACGATTAAGCCAGTTAGATACTGTACGAACTACGACAGTACGGTTTTAAAACCACCGAAGCCTATTAATACGACAATTAGTAAACGTATTCAGAGGATACTCAATTAAGAGATTAAAAACCGATTAATCGTCTATACATTTAATTGACTTTCCTTTTTTATTAGCGCGACTGAATGCAAGGCAGCATAGCAAAGGCCTTTGCTAGTGTTACCAGTGTGACTCTCACGTTATTCAGCGAGACAGAATCGGCGAACATAAAAGTCAACATACGTGTATATAGTTCTTCACAAAAAATCCCCGGTGTGGTACGTAATGGACAAAAGAGATTAAAATCTTTATACATGCACACAAGGAGGGCTTACCATTTTCTCTGTGTTTTCGGGACGACGGCGGGTCGTAAGTTGTTGGCTGGCTGGCTGGCTAGCTAGCTAGCTAGCTCCACGGCTAGCCAACTAGTTATATCTGTCTGGTACTGCAAATAAAGGCCAGCGTCTGAGGGCAACCGTGATTAACAACGTTAGGACGGTTGTTCGCTTTCTTTCCCATCATCTGCCTGCCCCCACCGCCCTCGGTGGTGACTACAGCCTCGATCTTTTTTCCACGGTATTTATATTTCCGATCTTCAGTAACCGGACTGCCTCTTCACTAGTATTCGCTTGTTTCGCTCCGTCCGTATTGCGCAGCCTTTGCGTCCGAGCTCCTATTCCATAAGCCTTTTAGGGCACGTACTCAAGACGCTTCCGGCATTTTTTCATCTGCGTACGCATACAGCGTAAACAATAGCAGTGACAAGCCTTCTTGATGGCCGGATTCTCTATTCCGGGATGACGTTGAAGTAAATGTTACATGGAAGTAAAAGCGATGACACCAGATTTTGTCAGCTTCCAGAAGGAATGGCATGCATGCGTTAAGTATGCACCAGATGCAAAGAGTATAGCAAGCTTGCCTGTGAAGATGAGATTAAGTGCACAATAACAGGAGAAAACACCTTATCTGGCGGGCTATTTTAAGAGCGGGAAAAAGCCGACATTGTTCTTCCGTGAGTTAAAGCATAGCTAATCTCGGTTGATAAGAAACAGCACAGTATTCTCATCCTGTTTACTATCTAGCATTATATCTTTTTAAAGTAGATTGTCATTTTAATCACATTTATAAATAAACGAACAATGATGGCTGATTAAAATATATACATCAACAGGCGGATAACCTTTATGAACAAGGCATGTAAGTTTACCCGACTGAAATATATCACAGTATTGAACATGTTCGGTTTTCTAAAGGTTTATGCCAGTCATCTCACGTGTCCCCCATAATCGAAACATTACTAGACGTAAAAGTCGCACTAGGTTGTTTGCATGCATTGTTTTATTTAAATTTCCATACACGTCTTTATTGTTTTTATTAACGTAATCACGTAATAGTATTTTGACTGCATCTAATTCGTCTCTGAAAGCTTTATTTAAGTTAACCAATTACTAATTTGGACACATTTTCACCAGATCAATACAAGAGATGTCAAGCTTTAAAGAATACAGAATATTCCTTGTATAAATGTGAGTATTTCAGCTGCCATGGTGTTTCTGAGAGAGGGCCTGTGTCCTGGACTGACTGATGAAGTGGTTCAAGCACTGCGTGCCAAAAACATTAGGACAGGTATGGACTTGCATGATAATGGATGCAGATTTACCAGGTTTGGCATCGATTTATCGGGAAAAACTGTACAAAGTATTCATTTTTTTCTCTTAGCATTTAGTTACCTAGATGGAGCCTAACAAACTTTTACAGTAAGAGTTGGTAGATGTGAAAAAGGCATGTAAGGGCACCGTAACCTGCTATTTATTTTAGTCCTCTTTCGACTTTAGTTGTGGACCTTGTCTCTTCAGACATTGAAGATCTTGCACAGAAATGTTCCGTGTCTTACAAGGTATGTGACTGTCACAATGATTTTTGAAGTCCATTATCTTTACTTGAACACTTGATAAACAATGGACAGTTTGAAGCAGAGCGGTGGAAATAATAAGTCATTGAGGAGTTGTATAGCGCTTTTGTTGTAGCTCTTGGTTGGGATCTTACCTACTGCAGCGCTGTCTTTCAGACGTTGTTGGCCGTGCGCCGGGTGCTCTTGGCACAGAACTCGGCTTTTCCCGTTACCGGAGCCGACCTCTATGAGGAGCTACTGAGCTCCACCGCCATCCTCTCCACGGGAAATGCCAGGTGAGACCCTTTGCAGTAAATCTGTCACCCAAGACACTTTCCGTGAATTAAACGCAGCATGATTCAGGAACTGATGGTGGTTCGGAGATTTAAAAAAAAAAAAAACGTGATTTACGAGCAGAATATTCACTGGCATTGATTCCCCGTGGCTATAAAGCTTGTAAATGTATGTGTGCCTGAAATTCATAATTTCAATACAAAAGATCATTTTCATAGTAATTAGTCATTAGAGAAGATTAGTAATTAGAGAGGAACAGAGGATTTTAAGGTCACATCTTGTTTTACATATGGTATTTAATAAAGTACAATCCTCTGATTTGTGTGAATTACATCCTTTTTTTGTTTTGTATTTTTAATATCAGTTAATGCATGTTATCTTGTGTGTGATTAATCCTAGTTTGGATAAGCTTCTAGACTCTGGCTTGTATACTGGAGAACTGTCAGAGCTGGTTGGTGCTCCTGGGACTGGGAAAACTCAGGTAAACAATGTTAATATACAGAATATGCCTAACCACCTCTGAGGAATTGCTCATTCAGGGTTTGCACTTAAGTAATAGATGTGGGGGATTCATTCATTTCAAGCAGCTTAGGGGAACTGTGATTTTGAATCAGTTTGTTTATGAAATGCACAACAATATGGCAATCAGCTAGGGCTGGGTGATATCATATCGATATCGCAATAATCACTAGGGCTTCAGATGACGGGCGCAACATTTGGCCATGCGCCAGCTTCTCGGTGCTATTCGGACGTTTATTTACGCCCACAATTTAAGCAGTTTAGTAGTATGGCTAAAATATTAATGAGGCTTTGTATGACGTCCAAAAGTCATTATTAGTATAAATACGGCATATCCTTATGTTTAATAAATGTGTCAGACTTTGAACTGCAAAAAATACAACCACACCTACGACGTCTTTTTACGTTGTTTATCTACAAGATCTCCCCTTTTAAAAGATGTTGTGGCTGCTCTACTTCACCGCGACTTCAGTGCGCATTGCGCTGAGGCCAAACCGTAGTACAGCAAACAGTATTACGTGGGGTGCTCCGCTAATCAAATTTAACATAAAGTTTATACAGATTACTAAATTTTGGGTATCACAAAACGCATCTCATTAATATTTAAGCCATACTACTAATCCTCTTACCAAATTATGGGCGTAAATTAATGTCCGTATAGCACCGAAAAGCTGGCGTCCGGCCAAATGCTTCGTCTGTCATCTGACCAGGGCTGTGATTATTGCGCATGTGCAATATAATATCGATATATCGCCCAGTCCTACAATCAGCTATAAATGCAGGCAATGAAATTAGGTCAGAATTGTACTGTTTGTGATGTAATTGAACTTCCGTTTCATCTTACTTTCTCTTTTCCTCTTTTCAGATATGTCTTGGTGTGGCAGTAAATATATCATGTGAAGTGAAGCAGAGTGTTCTATATATTGACTCCATGGGGGGACTTTCTGCTAACCGTTTGCTGCAGATGATAAAAGCCAAAATTAGTAATGCAGAAGAGCAGGTACGTAAGTGCTGGTAATGTTGTTGGCTAAGCAATGATTAATGAATCGGGCTGTTTTTTGCTCAGCAAGCTATGTATGATTACAGCTAGTGCTGTAATTAAGGGCTTATATTGAGAACACGGTTGCAAAGAGGAAGAAACTTTCCATAAACTTTCCATTCAATGGGACGTTAAGATGGGGAATTATGAAGATATTCCAAGTTGGAAACTTTCCAGAGTAATTAATGGGAATATATGGGAAAATTCCCAGAATTTTGGGACTCTAATCGAGAATGTGTGTTATGCTTACTGTTGTGTCTATAGATGGAAGCTCTTCGAAGAATCCAAGTGTGTCCAGTATTTGACGTGTTCTCCTTATTTGAGTGTCTACACCATTTCAGGAGTACTGGCCTTCAGCAGGTGAGGATGATTTGTACTTAATTCTGCCAGTGTTGTGTATATTTAATAGTTTATGTTAAACTTATTTATGAAAGCAGTCTGTTAGACTTTGGAGGGTCAAAGTTGGATATAAATCCCTCCAAAAATGAAACTCATTTAAAGTAAGTTATACATATGTTAGGCTCATGAGGTTTATTTTTTACTTATTAAAGAGCAAGACATGCATTTGTTTTATTCTCCATTTGTCTCCCCATCAAACCACCAAATAAAATTGCCCATTTCATCCTCCTTCTCTGGATTTGACTGCTGTAACCAGGCTTCTTACATACTTCTGACTGAATATCTCAAAATACAAACTGTAAGCCGTACCATCGTGCGTCAAGTACTATTATACTAACCACTGCCTTCATTTCCCAGACACAGCACACTGTTACTTCATAACATTAGACGTGAATAAACAACAGTTTGTGGTTCTTTACTAATAAATTCAAGGAAGTTGTGCTATTTCTTCCACTCATAGTCCCCGGCTGGCGGCAGTTCTGTAAAGGCAGTAATAGTGGACTCTGTGTCAGCTGTTCTGGCTAATATGCTGGGAGGCAAACAGACAGAGGGTAAGTACCCAGTTAAAGAGAATTAAAATAATCTACTATGACTCATAGTCTTTTATAGCTCCCCTGTCTAAGAGATGTCTTGTTTTAGGCATGTCACTGATGATGCAAGTTGCAGGGGAACTGAGGACACTTGCGAAAGACCTTAACGTGGCCGTTCTAGTAAGGGGAGGCGCAACATAACGTAAAGATCATTTGAAGGTTGAAAGTGTTCTCGAACAGATCAGACTAGTGTTGTTTGAGTCCAAATGTATTGCATTTGACAGGTGACCAACCACGTGACCAGGGACGGCAATGGGATGATTAAGGCTGGATTAGGACAATCTTGGAGCCACATCCCTCGAACCCGGGTTCTCCTACAGCGTATAGAGCAACCCAGGTCCACATGCAGCAGCTTACGGACTGCAACCTTGATCAAGTCTTCTCGACAGGTAAGATCTTATGTAATCTGTAATTCAATTTATACTTGGATCTATAGAGCTAAGTGTTTGTCAACCCGGACCTTGGGGACCCCCAGATGGTCCACGTTTGGTCCATGTTTTTGCTCCCTCCCAGCACCCCTGTATGGCCGGGAGCTGGGAGGGAGCAAAAACATGTTCCATCTGGGGACCCCAAGGACCAGGCTCAGAAACACTGCTATAGAGCATAATTAAATATTAAAATTGACTGCTGAAGACAAATATTTAAAACTCAAATACCTAATTACAATTTCAACCTGAAACAGATTTTTTTTTTTTTTTTTTTTATTACTGGAACACAATATTCGGTTCTACATATGGTCTCTCTTGTTGTAGCCATGTTATAGTACGGAGGAGATTGACCTCAGATACTGGGGACAGTGTGAAGAGAAGCTACACGGACTCCAGGGAAAGAGGAAACAAGTCAGCAACAGTCCCAGCTGAGGCCTGAATGTTTAAAATTAACGCACTAAAGGAGGCATTTCAGGTTTTGCACTAATGACTCACCACGGCTTTAAAACCTTTTATCTGTACAACAGCTGTATCCTATAGTGGCGCGGAGGTGCAGTCATGCACACGCTGCTGGAAAAGGCTGCTTGAAAGAAAAACAGCTGAGCACAGAACTGCATTTATAAAACGGCCAGACTCTGTATCCCTGCCTTAAATTTTGCAGAAGTTAGGCGAGCAGATTTCCTTACTTGCAGTGGTGGCTTGTTTGATGTTTTTGAACACGCTGCCTAGATTTTGCTTGAAGTTACAAATATTTTCTCGTTTATTTTTGATAGTGAACTAGTACACTTTATAAAAGGTCTAATTTCTTACGCTAAAGTGATGCTGAGTTTTATGCTAGTGGTGGCAACACTGCCTTACACCTCGAAGGCTGAGCAGTTTGAATCTGGCCTCTGCTCTTTGTAGAGTTTGCATGTTCTCACTGCAGTCCAAAGATGTACAATTACATTGGTGTGTCTGACCTGTGTGTAGTGTGTGTGTGAGGGAGTGTATGCATGAGCCCTGTACTGCCTGACATAGGATTTGGGGCCCCCTGTCTCTTTGGCAAAGACGAGCAGCTGGTAGACATACAGTGTATGCAGTAACACATATGTAGCAATTTGAATATCGTCATTCATCGCTAATATAATTTGTAATTGTCATGTTAATTTCGCATCCTGTTTTTTTTTTCCCCAAAAGCAGCCACCGTAGCAGACTAGGGGGGGACATGCCTCACTTAGAGTAAGGTTAGGGTAGGTGTCATACCTATCCCTGCAGCCAGGGGGCACCATATAAGCACAAGAGTTTTGTATAAGGTGCTTGCAGTACAGGAAACAGTCAACCAGGAAAAACATGAGGAATGTGTTTTAAGTCAATGCTCCACCTTTGTTACATTTTTCACTATATCATCAGT
>JAODJW010000038.1:9707305-9733253 GCA_026777045.1 Hyperopisus bebe
AAGGTGCACCGAATGTTCTACGAATGCATTATGAAGGTGCACTGAATGTTCCACGAATGCATTATGAAGGTGCACTGAATGTTCCACGAATGCGTATTGATGGCATTATATAAGTGCAGGTTACATAAAGTTACCCTCCTTTATTTCTATAAATAACTTGATCTTAAGATGCAAGTAAACTTACACATGCTTGGCTCCAGAGTTCATTTTCAAATCATGCTTAATAAGTCTTATGATGCATTTCAGGTCATTGCCCGTACATCTGAAACACAGAAAATACCAAAATAATGTCACCTGAAAACAGTATATGGTCACTTTATATAATAGAATGCTCCAAAACATACAAAAAATAGCTATGGTAGCCAGCAGACAACTTTAATAATATTTAAAAATGTGTATTTAGCAACTACAAGGACAAAAGATATTAAAAGCTCTCCATACTAATGGCAATTTAATAAACATGAACAGACACCACAGTGGTTTTGTCGTTTCTGGCAGGCCATCATCCAGAATAGCACCTGTGCTTTTCCTCTTCAGGCGCTCATGCATGACACCAGTGCCGCTGCGGCATGCCAGAGAAACACTGCACAGCGTAAAAACACCTTTTTGTTTTGTCATAATCTGAAGTACTCCCATAATTACATAGTGATACTAAAGGAAAACATTTGTGCTAATGAACTGAAGAGTTTTAGAAACCATAAAGGTAATTTCATTAAAATGATTTTAAAAAACGATGCGTCGATTTTAAATATTGATGGACGCATTTTCAGTGTCGACGTCATCGACTGCGTCGACTAATCACAGCAGCCCTAGCTAAGGGGTTTTCTTAAATTTATTCTTATTTAAAAAAAGCACTACCCCCACATACAACATAAAAGCCATCATATAACTACCGGATAACCTCATGGCCCAACATAGTTCAGAATTAGCATATACTCAGTTAGCTAAGAGCATGAAGTATTATTTTAGTTGGCTGCTTTCTATGAAATATCTCCAAGTGCATTATATCTATGAATCACATCAGTTAAAACGAGTCAAACCTACCAAACATAGACGGGAATCGTGCAGCATGTAATCTATATTCCTAAAAACTGACCAAAAGACAAAAAACAGTTCCTTAAACAGTGAGGGTGGGGGAGAGGGCCTGGTTTTTGTCGTCTTTCTGGGGACCACTGTGTTCCAAGAAGCACTGCATAATTATAATGTTTTTTTTTTTTTTACTAGCAATAGAGGGACTCACTTCTTAGCAATGTCTTCCAGTTCTTTCTGCTGCTCATCCTCTTTGGTGAGCTGAGCTAGGCGTGTCAGCGAGGCATCCACCTCTTGGATAGTCAGAAGACTTTTAGGGGCAGGTGGGAATGACTTACTCTCTTCAAAAAAGATCCGCACAGTCTCTGACACGTCACCCTGTGTTTGAGAAGGGGAGAAAACGCACAAGAAAATAGTTAGATAATCGCCTAAATCAAAGGCCACCCACAAATGACACAACTGATACCATTGGTGACAGTCAATCGGACAAAGAAAAACTTGGAAACGCTGACCTTTTCCAGATCTCGCACCATCTCTTCCTGGTTACAGTTGAAGACACGACTGAACAGCTTGACAATCTGCTTGTCATTTAAGTTGTACACGCTCTTGACCACACCAGGGAGAAGCAACTTCACCGTCAAATACAGGTCTCCCCTGAATTTATCTGTGGAATCCCCAAAGGTTGTATGTGATGAAAATGTCATGCGTTTGGTGAGAGGTGCAGTACAACCCATTATGTAGTATAATATGATATCTGGGATGCAACAGCAGAGAACTGATGGTATTTCAAGCAAAGCAAGTCAGACCTTTTGAAACTGCAACCAGATTCTTTTACTGAAGAACTAGCCTACTCCTTGCCTTAATAATCAAATCAAAATTTGAATATCTTAAAATACAATCAACTATCAAGTGTGGTACACAAATCCAAGCATACAAGAATCAACTGAGGATAACAATTATAAACTCACCCCCACTAGTCCCTTTCCTTAGGAAGTCCTGGATGATCTGAGTTTTCACGTTGTAGCTGTTCTTGTCCGCCACCACAGCGCACAGCTTGCGAAACTCCCGCAAAAGGCAGTCCTTGTGGCTGGGGTCAGACAGCTCGGTTGACAGCTTGCTGCCTTGATTAGCTTTGGCCGGGGAGGGGCCAGGACTGGTTGCTGTGCCCGCCTTAGTCGCTGACCAGATACAACGCAACACAGGTTAATGCACAAGCTGAACAATGACAGATTCTAGACAGTGATGCGTTCAGACAGAGACTTGTGAGCCAGTACAGTACAGCATTGAACAGACTGTGTTGGACTTGTGAAAAGGTTATACATTCCAGAGTTAAGCAGCTGTCCAAGTAAATATCATCCTCGTATGACAAGATGATTGGGCTAGTGCAACATGATGTGTTAATCTATTAGTTCTGCTGCGGAATTGTTTAGGACCACAACCCAGAAATACGCAGTTGGGCTAAATTGACCACAGTGCAGGTTTGTAAGTGCATGCCCTGCGATGGGCTGGTGTCCTGCCCAGGCTGTACCCCCACCATGTGCCCTGTGATGCCAGGAAGAGGCCCCAGGCCTCCAGTCTCCCTTCTCAGGATAAGCAGCTGGAAGACGGATTAATACATATTGCTAATTATTTCCCCATGATGCATGTTCTGATCATAGCACCTGTAGACATCCTAAGAGTTTTTCATACAGAAATAAATGTAAAGGGTGCCCCCCCGACAGACAGACAGGAGAGACAGACAGGAGAGACAGACAGGAGAGACAGACAGGAGAGACAGACAGGAGAGACAGACAGGAGAGACAGACAGGCCTACTCTATGGGAGCATGAGACACCAGCTGGCCAAACTGCCTTGTGACTAAGAGTTGCTGCCTCACCAGTGAAACCAGAAAACTTCCTGGGGGCATTGATGGAAGGATCAGCCAGAGGTGCTGTTAATTGTCCACTGTTGTTCAGCTTGGCTTGTACTTTCTTCTTTGGGGTTGCATTTGTTTTGCTAGCCAAATCTATCAAAACAGGAAACAAGGAACACAACAAACAACTTTTCAGTTTAAAACACTCAATTGCTTACCTTCCAAAGTTCATACCTGTATTTAGGGGAAGGGACTAACAAAACATATATAAACTAACACTATTAATTTTACGTGAGGGATAAACAGATGGGAGTTTTTCATCACAATATGAAATGTATGCCTTTAAAATTCTTAACTTTTATGACAATATTGACAGATCTATTGACAATACTTGCCCCCAGTTCAAAATACCTGCAATGTGTTTGTTGATGAGCTCTTTGTCCTCGTCCTGCAGTTCCTCCCAGCCCTCCAGGTCCGTCATATCTTCGATCTTCTTTGTCGTTGGCCGAGAGCGTTCCAGCTTCTCAAAGATGCATTTTACGTGATACCATTCCTTCATCTCCCCGGCGGTCTCACTGAAGGGGTTGGGCACGATCTTGCCGATGCGGACCAACCCTTTCATTATTTTGTCCTTGCACTTCTTGCAGCCGGCAGTTCCGCGCTTGGCGTATTCCACGCAGTACCTTTGCTCCGCCATGCTTTCTGGTACACTGCCACTCTTGGGCCAAATCACACGGGTGAGGCAACAGGCGGAGACACTAAATGTCCGAGATGCTTCGCTCCACTTAGAGCTGATCCAGGGCTTGCAAAGACTAGTTTGGGAGTGCTGAGGTAGTACTTGGGAATAGAGGCAAAAATGGTAGGTGCGTGCAGATCCTGACGTAAGGTAGACTCTGTGCAGGTCTCTTAAAGGTGTACGGTAGAATCTTTGTAAGATGAAGCTGACGGAAAATTTCTGCATGCAGATTTTTTTCTTTCACACTTTTTTCATACATCTTGAAGAAAAGGAATATGAAACAATTATGAAAAAGCTAACGGTTAACAAGTTCATGAGAAAGTACATTAATGACTACTTGCCCATTACAAAGTTGTTACACTTGGTGGTACTAGACCTTAAGAACACAACTGACTTTTCACCTGCATATCCATCAGCTGATAACTACTTTTAACTGGAGAGAGATTTTACTTGTCGCGGCGAGCATGCATCTGTTTCTTACAAACACAGTTCAGCTGATCGAGACTTTTGGAACAATTTTAAACCCCAATGCTTATTACATAGCCCCAAACTTGGAATATTAATTTGCTTCTTTTAAGCACTGCCTAACCAAAAAGTTCACTCTCAGTGAGCAACTTATAATACACTGTCGACGATACAAATATGCGTATCCTTCATGTTGTTAAACCATTTTAAAAAAATAGGCATGCAACGTCCCGGAGTGCCAATGCTTTATCAGGTTAGCAGTACTGTTTGGTATTTGGCAGGAAAATAAAAGATGTTCGTAAAATGTTAGCTAATATAAACATGATGATATTTAATTCAATGGCGTGCTTAATTTCTCAATAATGATACAGAGTGGAGCATCCTTGATTTTCCACACTAACACATCTACCGAAATCCAGCACTTACCCACACTTGCCATTAGCCCTTTGTTTACTTCATACGGGTTTCTTTACCTGACTGCATTCATCAGATACCAAACTCGTAGCGCTTCTTCCTAAATAATATCGACTTGCTTGTTAACGAACTCCTTTACTTTTCACTGTGTTTACAAAATTATGTAGTAACATTTTTAACGCGTTGATCCAGCTCAGCTTCCCCTTTAAATATCACGCTTCCTCTTTTGTTTCACGGAGTTTCCTGTGTTACTGCGCAGGCGTGAAACACATCTTTTTTTTAATTTTTTTTTTCTGCCGACAGAAATGTCTTCGAGAAGACGTGTTTGATGAAAGGGGCGGATGGCGGCAGTGCAGGCGGCAGGGGGGAGTCGCTATGCGAGATGAGCCAATCACAATGTGCGTGAATACGTGTCAGCAGCAGGTGGGATATATAACCGATGCACACAATATTTGAGAAGCAAATCAGCATTTTCCCAAAATGTATTAATACAAAGATAAAAATGGCAACAATAATGATGTAATTAATGCTAGCAACTATAAATCATCAGTACTATGCTGGAAATTAGGCAACCTGAACGCATTATATGAAAACACATTGCAAAACGGCAAAATTGGCCTACATGGAGTGAATTATGTTACACTGCAAAAATTCATTTTTATATTCATTTAAATATGAGGTAATATAAAATACTCAAAGTATTTGCTACACAACAAGCTGTATATCAAACTACAGTTGCATTTAAAACAGTTTTGTGTGTGTGTGTGTGTGTGTGTATCAGTATATATATATAATTTCGTTCAGTCCATGTTTTGATTAATAAAACAGATTTTTTTTTCCCCACCATGACTTTGTGGTCATCATGTAGGGCATATTCTGACAGAGGTGTTAGCTAATGGCTAGCAGGATATGCTCATACTCACAGGCCACATTAAGCAGGGTCACTGTCACACAGGAAGCGTGACACCACAGTGTAAACTCACTGACCCAAAAATATGCTGACATTTTTCACATTTTATTTATTTTACAATCATATATAGGCATCAAGATACATTAGAACAGTTAGCTATAGTACATGAATTACCCCTAGGTGGCAGAAAGCATTTAGAAATATTTATGAAATCATTTCAAAGGGACTTTAACAATATGATAGAGTTGGGTAGTTTGACTGGAGAGGATTGAAAATTAATGGTAACAAAATTGGCTTCCCCATCTAGACTTTCAGTGGATTCCTCATTTGTCTTTTGTATCTATAAATGATGGCGTGCAATACAATGAATCTGAGTATGCATGAATTTTTAAAAGGCAAACAATTCCAAAAAAATGAGTATTATCACAACCCACAGAACTCTCAGTATATGTCCTTTTTGTATAATAATGCAAGCAATTATGAGAGTAATTAATGGGCTTTTTAATAATATTATTATGTGTGTCTCTACTGTAGGCTAAATGCATTAATACTTAATGGAAGTCAGTTCTATGGGGCAGAGTGACCAAAAACGTATTAAAGATTAAATAACTACATTTTTTTTTGAGGGAAGCTAAGAATGAATTGCTCTACATGGTTAAAGAGCCTACATTGGAGCACACAAAAATAAAGTTCAGACACGGACAAGCAGACAAATGAATGTGCGACTCTTGCATAATTGCCTCCAGCTTCGTGCAGCATGCTACTCTTGCTGATTTCCAGTTGGATCTATTAGACCTGAAAGGACCTTAAAAAAAGTCTGCTTGACTGGAAAAGGGAAGGAGAGTAGAAGAGACACATTGATCTGTTTTAGAATCTTATCTGACTAATTTCTTATTGCAGTTTTAGGATTTAATACTTTTTTCCTCTTCTGGTGACATCATTGAGAGTTAAAAATGGTATACATTATATTAACTCTAATGGCTGACTGCAATGATCTTGTTAAATCTTTGTCAGGCACTTGGAGGGCAACTATGTTAGGAAGGACGCTATAAGAATGCTTTGAACTGAAATGACTTATATCACCAATTGCCCAAAATATCACAATAACATATATAAAACAATATGTATAAAAAAACGGCTGTTAGCTTTCTTTGTTCGACAAGTGTTATTCTAAACATGACACAGTCACAGAGCCAATAAGTCTGAATACACTGTAGAAATTTTAAACTGTGTGATCTGCTGAGAAATAATTAGCTTGCAGCTGTTTTGACAGCATAATTCATCAGCCCAGCATGGCTGATATATCAGATAATTGTTATTCTCGGGACTTTACAAATAATGAGCAGATGTCATCTAAATAGAATATGTGGACTCTCCCAGGGACCCCTACTGTAAGTAAATAGATTTCTAACCCAACCCTGCACAGAAAATTTCCCTTGCTTGGTACACAAATTAAACCAGCAGATGTCATGGTAGTATTGCAGAAATGCATATCACCTAGACTCAATCTAATTAAATTTTATTGCTAACAACTGCACAATTATACGCACGACCATTCAAACATCCTCAGGTTTATATGTATATTTTCCCATTTACCAGGTTTAGCTCTGCGATTAATATGTATACCCTCCTAACAGATATGCAGTTTTATATGGAATATTTAAATTAATAGACCCCGTAGAGACCAGGTTTGTTTTTATACCATCTTCCCGTAACTTGGTGCAGATATTCCCTGAATTTAACAAATTAACTGGCATATTTTGGAATAAAGGTGGAAACCATGGGGTAATTAAACAAAGGATTTTATCACTGAAGAAAAAATAAACCACAGTGGGTGCAAATGGGCTTTTTTCATACGTTCTCCATATCTCCTCCAACATTCCTCCCTCATCCACCCAGCTGACCCTATTAAAACATTATCAAGCCAATTAGGGCATTCAGGCTTAGCTAGGTTTCATTAATTGAAGAGTCTGATGGCATGGGGCTTGTTGCCATAGAAATCCCAAAGATCATCTATATCAAGCCCCTTGCCATTCTGGGTCTCCCACCACGTCCGCTAATAAGGACATACATCTGAGTTTGTCAATAACATATTTACTTGGCTTCTACCTTTGTTAAAAAAAATGAAATGAACAGAGAGAGTAAAGAAATGAAGGATGAGGGCAATGATACATCCTTAAAGAACCTGCAGTTTTGCAGTAACCAATTGATTTAACAATATTACAGGATTGTACATTCAGCATGATTGCTTTGTTTGTGATTCTGTTACTATTCCAAGTAAAGCAGAGCAAACGAAACCTAACAGCCCTGCTAGAAATGAGAAGTTGAGTCTCCATTCTGCTGCTTAAGATGAAATGAACACCATACTGCTTATTGCATTTATGTTTTAACCAGAATAAAGTACCAGGAACAATGACAGTTTAGTAATGTAAGCAAGTGAAGACACTAGCAAGGTACAAACCTTGTCACAGAAACAGCATCTAGTGTGTGGAAAATCACTACTCCTAAATGGTACAATCAACATCCATTTTAAGAAGAGACTGGATCACACTAAGGCTCCACGTCGATGGTATCACAATAAAATTAGGACACAGACTAGCGGGATTGCAGAAAGGGTAATGACTGCAAAATTACAGACTGTTGCTGTCAGCAAATCTGATCGATCTGCACTCTGACGTTAGAAAGGTATCTGACGTACAGTATCTATCCAATATTAGCAGATAACAATGTGTATTGTGAAGGCTGGTGCTAAATTGCAATTAGCACCATTTTTTGCTTTAACTTCTTTTCTATCAAAACTGTAGATAATATTATCACGTATGCACACACACACACACACACACAAAAATGGATATATCCCATGAAAATGTATCAGTTAACATGTGTCAACAGAATGTTAGTAGAAGTCAACACTTTTTGGCTTGAACCATGGGTGATATGGTGGTGAAGTGGTTAACCTTTGGGACTAAGATTCTAGTCTCTGCTATGGCTCCACGTATGTGGAGTTTGCATATTCAATCCATGTCATTGTGGGGTTTCTTCCAGCCCCCCCCCCCCCCCCCCCCCCAGTCCAAAACCATGCTGAGGCTAATTGGAGTTTCCAAATTACCCATAAGTATGTCTGTGTGACTGAATGTAGTGTGATTGTGCCCTGTGATTGGTTGGCACCCCACCCTGGGTTGCTCCCTGCTTTGCACCTATAGGCTCTGGACCCTCAAACCCCTGAATAGCCATTACAGAAAATATTTGGTTATAAGCACATTTTATTGTACAAATACAGTGCAACAATAACATTAACAAATTAAATATTCCTAGTTCTTAAGCAAAAGGAGAACATGCATAGGACACAGAGGAAAACTTTGCCAGACATCACCTACTATTCAGCAGTATATTTGTGCCGATCATGCAGATTCACATTATAAAAACCAGAATCCCAGATTATCTAAAGGAAAAGAAACTGGTGTTACTATTTCTAAACGGTACCTGCCACACAAGAGGGCTCAGAGTACAAAGAAGTTTCTAGAGCATTCCATAATGTAGATGTGGACAACAATGTGCATCTTTGATTGATGGATTGTTTGAAATGCGGGGGGAAAATGTGATTGCATGGGCATCCAGGAGTGGACACAAACAAGCCCATTAATTCACACCCTGTCTTTTCCTTGCTTGTTTCCCTTATGCAGAGGCTTAAATTCCCAAACCCCAAATAGGATACACAACAGGGGAACATCCTGGACAGGAATCCTGTGCCTCATAAGGCAAGCACACACTATCTTTGGACAATTTTGACATGCAAATTTGCCTAACAGAGTGCAGGAAAAAAATCTTGTACCTTGAGAAAAACCTCAGTATTTTGCATATGCTTTGCATATACTTGGGTAAACTGGTAATGAATGTTAATTAATTTTCAAAATTTTCTGAGTGACTATTTGCAAAACTCAAAAGTGAGAAGGCCAGATAATTAACAAGGACTGTAAATACGACGCACATAGTGCTCACAATTCTGTATGGTATCATGTCCTAGCGTGTGCTTTGACTGGGGGTTTGGGCAGGGGTGTCAGGAGAATGACTTGTAGTGTATGAAGGCGGCGAACAGAAATGCTGGCAGTAACATGTCAACACCACGGTGGAATGAGCCAGCTGCTAAACAATTAGCTAAAGCGGCAGAAGAGAGAAGAGCACTCCATGGAGCAGATGGGCAGAACTATTTATGATGTTCTTCAATTTCGCCACCATCCTCTCTTCTGCAACTGCTTCCATTGCTTCCAGGGTCAGTCCTGTGATGGAGCTGGCTTTCCTGATGAGTTTGCCCAGACGTTTGGCATCAAGTATCTTGCTTCTACAGCAGACCACAGCTTATGGAATTGCACTGACCACTATACAGTACACTGGTGAAATAACATCTCCAAGACTGCCACACACATCAGAGAGATGGAAACAGCCTGAGAATCTACTCAGACCTTTTTTTGTGCTACAAGTGTCATCCACCCAGTCCAGTCTGCTGTTCAAATGAAGCCCCAAATGCGTGTAATACTGAACCACCTCTGCTTCTCCCCTTGTGTCTCGGGGCTTTTTGGAATTGTGGAAATTCACCAGCAACTCCTTTGTTTTGCTGTTGTTCAACAGTAAGTCATTCTCCTTGCACCACAAAATGAGGTCCTTCACTAGCGTGCTATACTCTGACTCTTCTCCGTTTTTGATACGCCACAGAGTGGAGGAGACAATGAAGAACCTTTGTGGGTAACATGAGCTGATCTTATAGTGGACGTCCATTGTGTAGATGGTGAAGAGGAAGAGAGACAGGACAGCTCCCCGATGAGCCCCACCCTTAAAAAAGTATCAATAATGAGTGATTTTAATTATCTCGTAAACATTTTATTTTAGCTTTTTGGATATCATACTTGTTAGCCATATTATCTTGGGGATATTATGAGTTGACTTAATACAAGACAATAATACTTGGAGAAGCTGAAGGTTAAAGAGGAACCGGATGGCCAGCAAGAAGGTCCATGTGCTCATCAACAATGAACAGGCTTCTGGGAAATCTGAAGACCTGGAGAGAAGACAATGTGTGGAGAAATGCTGTCTATATGTTAACTGAATTACACCCAGTAACAATAATAATAATCATCATCTTCTTGTTCTTCTTCTTCTGCTCTTCATCATCAGTTGCTACTTTGTTATGTGAAGTATTTTTTATTCTTTGTGGTTTTTGTTGTTACTGGTATTATGGTGCTATTTTCCTTCATTGAATCCTTTGCATTGTCATTGGTGTATTGATTATAACCATGCCTGTAGTGCAGCATCAGAAATACCACAAAAAATGAGAAATGGAACTGAGAGGATATTTCTACTCATATCTGTCTTTTAAATGACCCCAGCATCGCCGTGATTCCAGTAACTGTAGCGTGCATGTATAGTAAAAGTCATAACGAGCTAGAGATTTACACGAATTAGAGCAAGATAAACTCGGAATACTCAATACTTAATTAGGGCACAAGAAAGCTCTCATTCGCCAGATCCAGCAAAGATGTGCCAGTTATGAAATGGGAAAATAACAGGAAGAATAGGAAATGAAAGGAAGAAAATAAATTATATGACATTAATCAAAAGAAACATCCAGGATGTTGATATCTGCTCTTAAATAAACTCGGGGTTTTTAACAGCTACTTTCCGAATGGTAAATTAATTAAATCAACGATTACACACTCAGGCACATGTACACACACTCAGAAACGCAACATGCAATTATATGTGAACAAGTCCACTGCACATAGCATTCTAAATGTAGTAGCTATTACGTTTTGAGTTAATATTATTCATTAAAACAATATTAATATTATTTTTGGCTGTACAACGACAGTGACTGACAACCAGGACAGATATCGCTATAGAACATCAGTTAACACTTAGTATAAGTGTTCATACAGTTGAGGGGGTTTGGGCTGCTGAAATCAAGGACCTTGATAGACATTACTGTAGATGATGTGGGGAAATATTTATGTTGGGATCAGCAAACTGGGTCAGTTGTGCTTGCAGGCAATGGGATAAACCCATCAATGTGTCTGAGATTTCCTGCAACGCCACTTCAGGTGTATAATCACTAGGTGGGAGCAAAGCGGGTGGGACAATTAATCTGACAGATAATCTCATTAAACGGCAATAAAATTAAAGATTCACACCCTTTTATCCAAAAGTATCGATGCTCGAGTTTTGGCTCATTTATATGGGAGTATCATTATCTTTTAAATATGTACATGAACACTGTGATGACCACCCCCCCCCTCCCTCAAGCTGATCAAGGAGTGGTCATTTTGTAACTGTGTGAGTGCTGTGCAGATGTTTCTCTTCTGTAATCACATCTGGCCTGAGCTGTACAATGACTCACCTGAGCACATAAAGTGTATTTATTATAATTACACATTTTCCGTTTTCTGTGCTTAACTTCTTTACATGGTTGGATAGTTTTTAATGCAGGAAAGTATCACGATAAAGACTCAGGGGAGGCACAGCGGAGCTGAACAGCTCTGGGACCAGGGTTTGCTGCCATGGCTCCATGAGTGTGGAGTTTGCATGTTCTCCTCGTGTCGTCGTGGGGTTTCCTCCAGGTACTCCGCTTCCCCGCCACAGTCCAAAAACATGCTGAGGTTAATTGGAGTTACCAAATTGCCCGTAGGTGTGTATGTGTGAGTGAATGGTGTGTGAGTGATTGGTGTGCGAGTGAATGGTGTCTGAGTGTGCCCTGTGATGGGTTGGCGCCTCATCCTGGGTTGTTCCTTGCCTTGCACCTGTAGCCTCCAAGATAGGCTCCAGACCCCTCACGATCCTGAATAGGACAAGTGGTTACAGATAATGGATGGGTGGGTAAAGATTCACCCCTTTCTGACCGAGTGTTGCAGTGAATAGCGGAGCTCTTGGACAGAGGTAGAGATTTCAGGTCCAGAGAGTACAAATCCAGACCAAGATCTTGTTTCAACCAGCTAGTTGAACATAAAAAGTCACGGTCAGAGAATACTCAACTGACTGGTTGAAACAAAATCTTGGTCTGGATTTGTACTCTCTGGACCAGAAATCTCCACCTCTGCTTTTGGGCCCTGGAATATGGAAAGTGCGATTGTATGCTGGAAGGAAATTTGCACTGTTAATATCTTATAGCCTTGATGCCGCGACACATATTCATGTCTTTTGTATGGACACCGGGAATGAGGGTATTCATCATATTTCTGATCCTTAATCACTGCAGGAGTGATTAATTACAACAGATAGGGCTGTTTTATAGTTAATGCTTAAGCCATTTTAAGAAATTGCAGCAGCTGTCATAAGGTTTCTCTTTGAAGAAAGAAAACGTAGCATTCTATCTAAAAATAAAATGTTTCATCTAATAAAATATATCTCTTAAAATTATATTTTTTTTCTGACTCATACTTTAACAAAGGAAGTATAATGAAATGCAGTAGATAGAGTGAGTAATATTGAAAATGAGAGCCTTCCCTTTAATATTAAAAAAACCTTCTTTAAAAGGCAATGTTTCACACAACAAAATGGAAGTGAATAAAAAAGTTATAATCCTCGACGGTATGACCTTAGCTTTTCTCTGTCTGACATTTTGAATTGTTGCAACTATGAAACAAGAGCAAACACTGTTTCCTTGAATAAAATGACTTTTAAAGAAAACTTAACTTAATGAAGGACAGTTTTAAGTTTAATTAAAAATGAGACCTAAAATGTTGCTTAAATGGATTGAAAATTGTTTTACCCGAGAGTACAATATACATTCACTGTATTTTTGTATGAAATGAGAGAGATATGTATTATGCAGGTTCATGAAACATTGATACAATGTTCTATTTAACCTGTGGTGTTCAGTCAAAATTACATTACTATACATGACAAAATATATTGATTTATCGCACGACATGTTCAGGGCTTCATTAGAACATTTTGTAATGTATTTCCAGTGCTTAATTTAGTCAGGGAATAAAAGCAACAATTTTTCCAAGTTCACTGGGGAAATGCACAGTATCGAATGATATTCTGCAAAGCTTATTTTATATTTATTAAGAAAAAATTGATTCTGTATCATGTATATAAGCCAGTCTCTATATTTCTGCACATTCATTTGGTATTGTGGTATATGTCATAAAATATCTTGTAAAATTATTCTATAAATTCAATGAGGGCCTCACTATGTTAGATGAACTGTGTACAAGAATGAGACAGTTGAAAAAAACTGTCTCAAGACAGAACTTTCTGTATGGCTGTGGTCTTAATGTCACACATTTTCAAAAAAAAAACAGCTGTATATTTTCAAAGATTTGGTATCCCGCTGAATTCAATTTCTGTTTTTTCTGTTGTCCATGGCTCGTTCTTCAAACATATTTATGAAATGAATTAATGACAAAAAATTCAGTTCGGGTTTAGGGTAACTGGATGTTCAATGAATCTGTGATATGGGAGAAGGAATGAGAGAGCGACAGATACTGTACAGTGTGTGTGTGTGTGTGTGTGTCTTTGTGTGTGTGTCTGTGTGTGTTCATGCAAACTCCCAACTTTGTATATGAGCTGACGATGAACTTCCCTTTGAAATGAAGACAATGATTGATGAATATATACTATTTGCATTTAAAAACTGACTTTGTTGTTTAATTTTGTTCTGAATTCTATTCCTTATTTCATATTCATAGCTAGTTAAGCCCCTTCTTTAAAATTATCCACCTTCATGGAAGAAGAGTGGTGCTTGGAATGAGTTACTGTCACAAAGCATCTATTTGCTAGCTGCATATAAAGTCTTCCGTAAAAAGACATTTATATGCAGCACTGATTGCCCATTGCCATCTTGTTCGGCTATGGCTAAATCAACTGTGGCATATCGAACCCCAGCTAAAATATGCCCCAGCATAAATGTACCAGATAACACAAGCGTTCTCAGCTCTGGGTTTTGAATGCCACAGTTTTGCAGGTTTTCTCAGATTCTGTGCAGTAGGGATATGAGTTCGCATCATTCAATTAAGGCAATGAGGAGAGTAGAAAAGACTTTGCTAGAACTAAATTGTGGCGATACTGCAGATCTCCAGGATCCGAGATGAAAAGCAGGGTTTGCATGTAGGAATGTTGGCCTCCGGTCCTGTTAATTACAGGCTTCTCGGTCAAACTTTCAAAAATCTTCTATAAGCCAGGGTTGCTGTACATGCAAGTTTTATGTCTATTTCACTAAAAGTCTTCGTGATTTCTCTTCAATATTCATACATTTCTAAAAAGTACACAAATCTGGGTTGCACCATGCTTTTCTGCATAAGCTGCAGTTCTCAAATCCATTTCATTTACCCATATCATATGTTTCTTGTATTACACCATTACACAATCTGATAATACACATTAACTAATCATAAAGCTGATAATTGGATGAATCAGGTGTGCTGGAGGTGAAATAGAATAACATCTTTATTGGTATATGACTGAGCTTGGGGTACAGAATAACTATATCAAATGACAATAGCAAACAGAATAAGACAACCGGATTCACATAATACACTACACAATGAATAAATACACAACATAAAGTGTACAACATAGGACACGTGCAATTTAAATGTTATACAAAATAAGACTCCAGGACATGGACAAATAGCACACAATGCAGAGTAAATCCCTAACACAGAATACACAACATACACCAAAAGTGCAGTAATAGCAGAACAAGTGTGCAAAAAAAAACACTGAATATGGAATAAAGTGCAAAAAGTTGCTCTGTACATGTAAACATAGGCTTAATCAGTGCAAATGAAATATATCACAGGACAACATGACAAAGAACCCATTACTAATCACAGAAGGATGGTTGTTAATCATTGATTAGTCTTACAGTATTGGATAAGAACAGGGTTGCCAGCTTTCACACATCTGGCGGTGCCGCTTTCTGCCTCTCGCGCTCAAGCAAGAAAAGCTCACAGCAAACCTATATTATTCCATTATAAACCTAAACTTAACTACACCAAAAGCGTTGGGTAGTTTGCAAACCCTACAGACTATTTACAAAGTAATAAAACTGCTATATGCGTGTAAATGCGTGTACATATTATGTAGACTTGTCTCGAATTGAAAATCTCATGCCAGCCAGCTGACCGAAGTTGGCAACCCTGTAGGAAGCAGTTGTAATACCGTGAGGTTTTGTAACAGAGTCCTCTGAAGCACCAACCAGAGGAGAGCAGCAGCTGGAGTCAGCAGTGGGCTAAGAGTGACAGGTCTGCAGTCAGCCTATTGGCACGTTTGATGATGTGTTGGATGTGCAGGGATTCGTTTGAGGAGAAGGTATTGCCATTTATCTCAGTGACCTTTGTTAACATACACAGTAGTCTTTTCCTTGTTAGGATGCCTGCGCTACCATACCAAACAATGGCTTCCTGTAATGGCCATGTATATCAGACCAGGCGCTCCCTGACTGCAAACTTTCCTCAATTGCCTGAGGAAGAAACGTTTGGAACGACTGTTGTATGTAAAATTGCTTTTCACAAGATGATTGTTTCTTATGATATAATGAAACAGCGTAGCGACGATCGGCTGCCCTTGTGTGCAGCGTTCGATAAAAGCACAGACGGCGAGCGAACGGAAAGTATGAGCATATGTGTTTCCATGGCAACAGGAGGAGCAACAGTATCAGTTCTCGGAGCATTGAGAAAGCCAAACGGGCTCATAAATGCTGGATTTAACAGCCGAGCGTAAGAACATTTAACCAAATATAATGAGAGTTTGCATGTTATTCCTCGTTTTGACCTTGTCAGATTGGCTACTAATTACTTTTATGATTTACTGAGTACTCGAGATGTTAAATCGTCCGGTCAAATCTGAAATGCAACTCTGTTTTATTAGCTATGGAAGATGAAGGGTTTAGGGAGATCTAGGTGGTGACGGTGATGGGATTCAAGGGCAAGATGATGGAGGAGAACATGCCAGAATGCAAGAAGCAAGTCGGGCTGTCGAAGAATTCACTCAAAATTAGCCAGTAGTCTAGAGATAGTTTATTGTGACGCTCAAAAGACAAAGTAACAAAGTATAAGAAAATGCATGGGAAAAGACAGTCACGCCAGGTATACTGTATATCCCCTTTCACCTGGAGATTCCCCAAATGTATACATTCTTCATACATCATCACATGATACGGAACTCCCAACCAATCACATTAACATATATTAGGCTTTAAAACCTCAGGAAAAGAGAAAGCCTGTGTTATCACCAAGCCTTCACCTGGATGGGGTCGGCACGTACAAGGTTTATGCTCACATACGGATTTTCAGGTCTCTTTCCCAGACACAGAGACTCCATTTAGTCAAAATCATAGCCAGACTCGAGGTTGTAGAACCATTACAAAGATTAGGAGATCAACAGAGCAATAAAAAAAAGGATTTCAGAGCAACAGAAAAGTTTGATCTGAGCCCCAGAATCACTGTCCACCTTATGGTCCAATTTTAATAAATAATGGTCAATAACGAAGTCTGGTTATTAATAAATTCCCAATTTATAATTGATTCATTTTCAGATTATTGATATTAAATACACGATTCCACAGGGTAATATGGGGCATCTGGGGTATGCCAAGGTAAATGCAACAGATCCTCCTCCCAGCTTGGGGGTTTATCTTCTCCAGCTGACACTGATAAAGCACTTCCTAAAACTGCACTATAACACAGAGTACCAATATTCAGGATCTTTACGGAAACCTCAACAGCAAGGCATGACACTGGGCTGCAATTAAACCCTACAATTCACAAAAACATTGGACGAGGCCAGCAATATGAGTCGTTCCTTACATTGTATTCGCTTTTTTCTCTCGTTCTGGTCTTCATAAATGACACGTCTTAGCATAGTGTTATGAGATGATACGAAAATGCCTCAGTACATTTCTAAACACAATAAAGAAAGGTTATTACTCAGAACTTCTATATTCTGAGTGACTTTGACATTCAACACTTGCATTCAATTTAGTGACACTGGATAGATACACTATGGCCAAAAACATGTGGACACAGCCATGTAGTTGCCAAATTAAAGCATATTTATTGTTGACTCAGGTGTATAATTAAATATTTAGCAATGCAATCTCCAGCAACAATGGCAACTTTTCAACAAATCAGTCTCCCACATTTTGCCCTGCTAGAGCTGCCCTGGTCACATGTAGTGAAGTGGAAACATCTGGGAGCAAGTTCAGCTGCAAGGTGGGGAGCCACATAAGCTCACAGAGAGGGACCTGATCAGCCAACATCAATACCCAACCTGAATGGCAGCAAATCCCACCAGCAATGTTCCAGCATCTAATGGAAAACCTTCCCAGAAGAGTACAGGCTATTATAGCAAGACAGGTGGTCCAACAAAATATGAATTCCCTTGATTTTGGAATGAGAAGCTGGAGTCCACAGTTTTTTGCCTATATAGTTTACCTATGCAGGAAATGTGATCAGAATTGTCATTTTTCTATTCAGCATGGCCATGGACTACTGATTATAAGCTGGTCCACTAAAATTGGATCTTTTATACTGCAGATGTCTGAAATTCTGAATGCTATTTCTGTCAATGAGTTAATTTTGTAAACCCTTTAAATCTAAACTGCACCCCCACTACAGTTGCATTGTGGGAATGATCTATTTTATTGAATTGTTGTAAAAATTCAACAAGGTCCTTATTATTTTCTACATATTTTATTATAAAGCTTTAAGGCAGAGGACTAATTACAAATAATTCTATTGACATGCAAGCATTGATCCAAACAAAGTGGAACACCTGGGAGGAAACTCAAACTGCTCTTCATTGAAGTTCACTGTTCACAATAAACATAAATATCAAATAAAATATGATATTCAACTGTCAAGGAAACATTAGGCAGTGGATAATTACAACCACAGAGTTTGCCATAAGTTTTAGAAGCTACACTTGCATGTACATTTATCTGTGCAAAAAACATTACATCACAAGTATTTTCTCCTACTTAAATACAGCCAACAGTTAAGCCAACAACTTGCACTTTTTATAAGGACAGCCTCTGAAGGCAGACCTTTTGAGAAGTAAGGAATCTGAAACAGGAATCTTCACAAATAATGAAATACCAACAAGGAACATGTTTTACCTATAATTCTTCATTGTAATTAATACTAAACCCCTAAAAGACCTAAAAATGTGCTTGACCCTACAACAACACATCACAAATGTTTACATCTCTGTCACACAGAGATAAACGGATTTTCACCACTGTTATGGACAGCTGATGCCACCCTATTGGCTGGGAAAAAAAACAGTGAGCATTATTTAATACAAAACCATTTGTTTTAATCTTGATTCCACCCTTGCTTTCTCCCTATGTTTTTTTAATCTCGATCATCTCTTTGGTTAGGACTAATGTCAATGTATGTTGGTCCCTGTGTAGCACACATTTCAAGAGGACATAGAACTAATTGGAACTGCCAAACTAGGTCATAACAAGACAGTGGTAGTGGATAGTTAAGAATGAAATGATCCCATCCAGTTAGAACCTCTAATGGCCACAAACGAGGGCCCTTGTGGGGTATAGATTTCTTTATGTGTGCCCTGGGCTGATCCAGGCTGTCACAGTGTTGTTCCTACTTATGGTGCTGTCTCTGAGTGTCATTAATGGAAGGTGTGGCTTTTTCTAAGTGACATTAAGGGAGTATGTGCTCATGAAATGGTGTAGATTCTGGGTATGACCGTAATGGGGTCAGCAGGGGGAAACCATTCCACTTACATCTAGCCCCCCCTGATTACGGGAGCTACATGCAGTTGTGGGAATCATTACATAATGGAACCCATAGATCTTTTTCTTTTTTTTTTTGTTCGTCTTCTTTGCGTCTCGATGTTTTCCCGAGCAGAGCAGTCACAAGGTGGGTACGTGTTTAAACATATGTGCAGTTTGTTGGGGATACGTCACAATCCCCGACACCATCGCAATAAGATCTCCACGTCGTAATAAATAATGATGCAACGATGAAGAAAATATCCCATAAAAGAATTTACATAACTGTACAGTAATCCAGCAGCTCTGCATGTTGTTACTTAAAAAGCCTCCAGTTTGTCAGCCATCCTACTTTCTGACTATTCATGGAATCCCATTGTATATGTTTGTATGTATGTGTGTGTGTATATATATATATATATATATGTATATATATTTATATATATAATTATATATAGCATATATAACTTTGCCTTTAGCCTTGTAGAAATGATAAAAGGTAGAAAAAAAACAAATGTAATTCCCATATTTCCATGTGCATGTTCTGTGTTCATACATGAACGTTTTACAGTGATCCTTTAAGTGCAGACACACCCCTGCATCCCACTGCAGAGCTCCCGCGCACCACTGCGCTGCAAACATTGAACTCATATCATTAGAGCATTTTCTCACTTTCTCATGGATTTTGAATTTCATTCTGGATCGTTAAAGCCTTCTGGAAGCGGTCAGACGGAAGGCCTAAGGTATCCAATCATCTCCAGACTACAGTAAGATAGAGTCTTCTCACAGGTATACCTACCAGGGTCCTTGGAAGTTGAGAACCCTTCTCCAGGCACGTCTCGCCCGAGTTGCTCGCAGGCGGATCTGTCTGGAGGCATTCTCACAGGTAAATCTCTCGCTTAGAAGCCTCCTCCAGGGGTGGAGGTTGTCCAGACTCATGGCTGCTGCATGAGTAGGCACTATGTGAGGGCAGCAGGCGCACGCTGGCCACCTTGGTGCTACGCTCCTCCGCCAGCCTCCCCCCTCCAGGCCCTGGCCGGTCCAGGCTGTTTCTCTCCTGGTAAGGCACAAAGGTTGACAGTTTCGGGGGGGTTCTGTTCTTGCGGCTGGGAGATGGCTGGCCCGGCATCCAGCAGGTGTCTGAGTGCCCGAACTCGGTGCATTCCTGAGTGCAGTTCCCGGTCATGGCCACGTCAGGGAGGGAGCGGACGTCTGCTGGGAGAGGGGACAGGAGGCACGTTGAACCGACGAGTTCCTCACAAGTACTGAGCCACTGGAAACCTGTTAAATAACTGCGCTCATAGGAGGTTTACTTACACAAAAATGTTCCGAGGCCAGGAACAGAAATGATTGGTTGAGAGAGATAACCAATCAGATTATAAAAGAGTTGGGTCCAAGCAACTAGAAAAAGCGGGACCAAAACAACTGATTGGTTGGTGCCGCCTCAACTAGGTGCAATTTTATTGGTTATCTCTCTGAACCAATCATTTTTCTTTCTGCCCTCAGAACATTTTTGTGTAAGTAAAACTACTACTGTCTTTTCCTTTTATTAGCATAATGTAGATCAGGTCTTTACATAGTAAAATACGCTACTTAAAGTTCGACAGTGCTACTTTCATCCAGTAAGGGAAGTTTAGAAAGTGCTGTCATGGTTTCCCTCCTGTTTCCTCTGCCCCCTAGTGGTTTTTCTGCTTACTGCTCATTGTACCTTTATTTTGGGCGTGTCGCCAGTTTCCTGCTCCCAGAGATCACCTGACTACAACCACCAATCAGCCGGTTTAATAAGACAAGTGCCCGCACCTGTTCCTTGTTAAGCATATCTTCCCCAGTGAATTTAAGTATCTGTTTCCCAGTTGCCAGGTTGTCTTGTGCCCCTGCCAAGCACTCTGGTGCTTGTTATACTGTGAGTCCAGCTCTGTGTTTGAGCGCTCCCTGTGTTTTGATTTTTGGCCACCTTTGCCAGTGATGCGTTCTGCCTACCTGTGCATTGAATCTTTGCCCGCCAACTGATGTTGTGCCCTGCCTCTGGTGTTTGGATTAGCTCTGCCTGAATTATTGCCTCACCATGTTTTTTTGGATCCCTGCCTGTCTCCTGACCTTGCCCTTGTCTCTGCTGATTTGGTACCCCAGCCCTGTTGGAAGATTCTGCTACCGGGGCCGCCAGGCAGTTCCCAGGCCTGGGCACACACCCCTGGTCTGGGACAACTTCCCCAGTTGTCTCCTTGAATTGTGGGTATCATTGACCCCTTATGGTTTTCTGGGTATTTGCTAACCTCTCAGTAAGGGTCTTAATGCCCTTTATAATTCCTTACATCCTGTGCCGTGTCAAGGTAATGCTGCTATTTCCTTCTTTTGCCTTGAATGGGTCAATTGCCCCATATACTGTATACATCATTTTAAATACTAAACTTAATATTTTGCACAATCACTTAATGGTCTGATTTTGTGAGGGAGCAAGACAAGGATACCTAACACATTTAAAACTCGGATATCCAGTGTTTATCTGGAGGTTTGAAAATATTCCTACAAGTCCCCATTTCAAAGTTCTTTGTTGTAGACCTTCTTGGTTGCTCCTGCTTGGAATGTGACCTGCTTATCAAGGCTGCTATTCCGTTTCAACAAATTAATAGTAAACCCAGGAGGCGAGTAACCCAGTGACCTATTTTAACTGCATAGATGCCAGTCTCAGCCCCCAAAACAGTAAGAGGAACAAAAGTTCCTTCTTAGATGTTTTGATTAAGGCAATATCATATTCAAAGATGTACATAGAAGCGTGCGGAACCCTATTTATATCATTAACTCTCAACTGCTCCATCCCAAGGCTATAAATTCTAGGCATTTTGGTTAACATTGACAAATGTTCATGTCTACAGAGGGCTTCGAGCTGCACCATCGAAAATGATGTGGAACCTAAAATGCTGCATGAAATAAATACAAATTAATTTTTTTTCCCCTTTTTTCCCTTCCCAGTCTGCTGAGAAAGTATGTATAATATAAATTCAAATGTACACACACAAGCACACTGTCAAAAAGGCTATACAATTTCCCATACACACGCATATAGGCAAGAATATAAAAAGAAAGAAGAATTCCAGTTTGTCCTGCTCTGGGTTTGAAGGAGGTCAGGAGCCCACCCAGAGCCACGGGGCACAAGTCTAGACAGCCTGGGTAGGATGCCAGTCCATTACAGGGTACCACAATTATTATGGACAATTTAGATACACCAACTGTACATCTTTAGACTGTGGGAGGGAGCCACAGTACCCAGCGAAGACCTCAGAGAA
Source organism: Hyperopisus bebe (assembly GCA_026777045.1). Lineage (NCBI taxonomy): Eukaryota > Metazoa > Chordata > Actinopteri > Osteoglossiformes > Mormyridae > Hyperopisus > Hyperopisus bebe. The sequence goes on from JAODJW010000038.1 coordinate 9,729,730, forward strand.
CATGCAACCCCCGACACCCAAGACTGAAGGTGTGATCATGCCATCCGCTGCCAGAACTAATCATGCTTTATATTTCTTTCTATTAATTCCTCTTTGAAAGGGAGAGGGGAACACTTTCTATCTGTTAGACCGAACTGAAACATACAAAGAGAGAGCGTGTATTAATTTGTGTGCTTTTTCTGGATTTTAGTGGGTTATAGTGAATGCATTGATTCTGGCCCTGTCCAAAGATCAGCACACAAGATGTGACATCTGGCAAAAAAAATAATAATAATAATTTTGTACCGTAAAAATGATATACGTCTGAGGCTGGTATAGAAATTTCTCAGTTTCTACTATTTAGGGGGTTGGAGGTTATCTAGCATAAGACACAAGGCAGGGGACACCCTGGTTGGGATGTGAGTCCATCACATGGCATACACATCCACACAGCCATAATCTATGCACATTTTAGAAATGCTTATTAGTTTAACTGGATGTTTTTGGACCGTGAGATGAAAATTAATTATCCAGAGGAGAGGCACACAACACAGAGAACATGGGAACTCCACACACACGCACAACAGGGACCGGAATCCAGCCCCCTTTGGAGAAAGGAGGTAACAGTGCTACCCACTGACCCAGCAAACACAGAACGTTCAGCTAATGTTAGCCTAGAGTTCTCCTGAGGTTAGTTTTACAAAAAAAAAACCTTCTACTAATGTTTAGAGAATGTTTACTCCAGGCTATTATGCATAAGAACATTCCCCCAAATGTTTTGGGAACTAAAAACTCATTACATGAATAGTGAATGGCCCTATGACATTTAGAGAACCTAAATATACTATAACTATACATCGTCATAAAGTGTATTTAGGTATCTTGTATTTTAATGAACGTTAATACAATCAATTGGAACGTTGTCCAAAGGTTGTACCAAGCGTTAGGAGAATGTTCCATAAATCGAAACATGCAACCAAAAATGTTATATTTACATTAAAAAAAAATCTTTCCTCTCTAACCATAGGATAATCAAACAAACCTTCGGGGAACGTTCCTGTAACCATAAAACGACGTACCTTCCTGGAATGTTATGGGGTCCAAAAACGATTAACTGCGAAGCCACCGTGGTGCATGTACATTTTCACATACTCAGTCAGGATAGTGTCATAATCCCACATATGGCAAAACTGACATTCTCTCTGCATTCATGGGCATTTATATTTATACGCAAAAGCCGAACCGCAGTGAATGAACCGCACTCAGAAGTTCGATCTGTCACTCTTAATGCCCTATAGCTATACCGAGTCTACAATTTCCCTGCGTCTTCTACAACTATTTACAGATGTTTTGTTAAAATTATTTTTGCATTTCTATTTCTACAGGGCTGTCTTACATACAAACTAAATTTCATTCTTAGTTTGGTGCATTGCATATTCGATCGTTAGAGTTATTATTATTAGGTTTTGCGTTAACAGAGCATGCTGCTAAAGCCTGTGCACCGTATTTGACAGCAAATTGCTCTGGCAGAGCTTTGACAAAAAAGGAAAAGACAGTACCGCCTTAATACGAGATGCATGATTATTTCATTTTGTATAAAAACATGAAACCAGAGGCTGCGTCTGTGGCTTGGTTTTGCAGCAGGAGGCGGCAACATGATTTTGTCGGGTGGTTTGTTCATTTTGTTCACCTGGCTGGATATACATTGGATTATGTGGAAAATATTGATTTTAATGGTTTCCTGACATCACCCTGGATATGGCTCCCATCCAATGGGACGTCAACAAGCCAAAGAGGCTTAAAAGGGATCTTGCAACTTACCTACGGTAGCTGTAATAGTGAAATAAATCCGCGGATCATGAAATCACAAGCAGCGATTCCCTCTGACTTCCCTTAATGGCAACTCATTCCCCTGATAACATTTGAATAGTGACGATCCTGATTCTGAGGATTTATACAATCCCCGAATGAGATCCAGATTATACTCTAGAGAAGAATGGGACTTTTCATGATACCTGTACTCTCAACCAGATTCAAGAATAACAGATTTCATTTTAGGGGACATATCGGACTTTAACATCTCAAAATTTATATTTACAGTTCATTTTTTTAAATTAGTTTGTCATGTCTGTAGTTTAAAGTTTTGAATACATTTATCTTAGATTATCTTACATCTTTCTGTGATGGTATGTTATTAACTAATTGCATTCACATACACCCACAGTGATAAACTATACAAGCTAACTTAAATAAATCCTATGTGCTATGAATTCATGCTACATTTTATTGCTACAATAATATGTCTTGTGTCTATTGTAATACCACTGGAAACGGAGACTCTGAATACTGTAGAAATACTAGTTGCCTCATTAAGAAGCATTGGCCAAGTACTAATGAGATTACTGGTGAGTGCAGCCTAGGAAAACAGCTTCTGCCTCTTCTCACAGGCTGCCCCTGGCAGAAAAGTCACATTGGTGTCGGGGCAGGAAGGACCTATGTGTGGCAAATCAAAAAATGGCAAACAAGTCCAGCAATGTGTTTCAATCTATGCACCCTTGTACCGTATATGCAGTTAACCTGCCTGCACCCACTACACCTTTTGTTACAGTTGTTTTTAAGGGTCTGATGCAACACCAGTGCAAGAATGTGGGCAGTGAAGCTTTGGTAAGAGGCCCCAGCTTGCTGGTGATATCGTCAAGGCAATGGAGAAGGGCTCCAATATAGAGCAGGGCACAAGTATCGTCACCTAATTGGTGGCCAGCTGACAGCATGATGACCTAAACAGCCAGCTATCTATCTTCCAGGAGGACATATCTAGGAGATGGGTGGAGGGGAGACCTGAACATTTTTATAATATCAATTGACTACTTAATGGCAAATGTCAATTAAATGTAACTGATTTATTTACCATGACTGGTGCCTATAATCTACAGCAAGAAAGTCTCTGATTTCCCTGTAGGTTTTACAAAAAAATTGGATGATTTCATTACACATGTAACGGGTGATTTAAACGATTCCAATCTTTGCTCGCCATGTTCTTATGCATTTACTCTTAGTGTTACATTTTATTGTTGCGTTCAATATCTTATTTAAAAGACTATTTTGATGAATGCATTGTCCCTTATTACGTGGAGAGCGCTAAGGCTTTACTTCTAACATGGTGAATCAGCTGAGAGATGGAAACTGATCTTAAGTACACCTTTAGATTGGATTTTATATTATTTCTGTCTAAACGTTTTGTTATATTTGCATGTGACAGTCTGGTGTTAGAAGGTAAAGGGAAACATTTTCTATTATTCACCTTCTAGATTAAAAACCTATATATAATAGAGTGGTTTTCAAAAAAATATATAATAATAATTTGCCATATGCTACAGGCATAATAAAATAATGTAAGAACTATGTGTGTGAAAGTCTGTTTTAGTTTAATATACCTTTTATTGAATTTATTGATTTTGAAGTCTCCTGCAGACAAGGTTATTTAAAATAATGGCATCATATAGATCCATGATATGATCATTTGTTTAAAATACTGTTAATATATT
>JAODJW010000038.1:9752633-9763195 GCA_026777045.1 Hyperopisus bebe
TTCAGATAAGAAAACATTGGTGAATGTCAGAATCTTCGTAAAAAAGTGTGTACGTGGGGTTTAAGAACAAATTTGTTTGTAAGAACGGTTGGTGAATGAGGCCCACTGTTCCTTGTAACCCAAAAATCATGTATTACTGCATACTGGCTCCACTAAGCATACTGGTTAATTCCATATCACGCATTTACCAGGAAAAAAGAAAAAAGTATTTCAGGAGGAATTTGCTGAGATGCGTGAAGGCACTTTCTGGCTAGAGCCTATTATATTGGTTCCTAAGCCCAAAGGATTCATTCCGTTCTGTGTTGACTATTGTAAATTTAATAAGGTGTCTAAATTCAATGTGTATCCCATGCCCTCTATTGATGAGCTACTAGGTACGACATAGTTTGCTTTTGTTCAACACTGGATTTCACCAAAGGCTACTGGCACATTCCCTTATTGCTGCAATGCGCGGAAAAATCAGCTTTCTTTCTCTGCAGCTGATAGTGGGCCCTTTATCCTCATGTTTCTGCATTCGTGTTCCAGGGTAACTTGCTAAAATCGCTGCTTATAGCTAATGCTGAATGCAGAACGTTCAACACTTGAGGGCGATCCTACAATTTTTGAGAGAAACGGGGGTTACTGCTGCCCACAAAAATATTAAATTTGGTGTATGGAATTACAATATCTGTGCTTGGAGGGTGGAAAGTTTAGACTAAAAATCAATAAAACAGCAGTAATCACTTGCTGCTCTCACACAAGGACTCACAGCACTCGATAAAAGGCATTTTATTCATTTCAACAACTAAAAAATAGGGAAAAAACACACCAAATCTGAGCGTCCCACACAAAATGCCAAGTTTTCTGCCAAACAGTCCCCTAAGGTTGGACAGCATGTTGAGTGCTGCAAAAAGTTGGGACTTGAGCGGCTCAAGAACAAGGAATACAAAAGACCTTCAGATGCCGACAGCTGGAGGATCCACAAGAACAGCAATACAACAACAAAGTTTTTAAAAAGAAGACTTTGGCAGGACAAACCCAGAGATGAGATGCTGGTGAGGAGAACTGCAGACCCAGAGATGGCAACAAACAAAGAAACCCCATGAAGATCGGAGGTGCTGCTGAGCCCAAAGAGTAACGAGTCCCAAGTGAAGCTTCACTGCTCAGTCAAAACTGACCTTGCCGTCTCTGCTTACAGTTCAGAGTATGGTCATGCAGATCTCTCTGAAATAACTGTGCGGGTATAAGGCAAAGCAAACTCTAAAAACAGGAGAGATGCTTTATTTAAAACTGTTCAATCCTATTCTGTCCCTGTCCTTTGGATCTGACCCAAGAGGGAGTCTAAACTCAAATGCAAGGCGCCATGTGGAATTTTGTTGTGAACCACTGTATAAATCACATGACTTTCCTGTCCTTCCTGTGCACCGCAGCTTGTGATTGGTGGTGATGGTGTTTGACGGGTTGGGGGGGGTCATCAGCACTGGTTGCTAATTATTTTAACCCGCTCCAGGTTTCCTATCATGCATATTAATCGCTGCATTTTGTATTTAATCACCTGGAAGAACCCCTAAAATGCACGTCCCTGTTAACCTAATAGTACCCATCTCCCCTCTATCTGTTTTCTTTTCAATGTCCGTTGAGAGGACAGTTATTTTTTCTGTATCTTTTGGCTGCTGTCCATCCTGAGTATACTGAGTCCTGTTTCCCCTGAAAAGGACAGTAACACTTTACTTGAGGGGGCACAAGTAACTTGGTATCTCAATTACTACTCAAATACAAATCATGAACGAATACAGTAAGTGTATGAAATACATGAGCCATTATGACTGATTAATGATGAATGAACATTGGATCAGTACCTAACACTTAATCTCTGGTTAATTAAGGCATTAAGTAAGAGTGTACTACTACATTATTTATGCCCCCTCAAATAAAGTATTACCAAAAGGACAGCATCCCTAAATATGAATCTGATTCCTTGTCAATGCTGTGTAGTGGTATCCTCTATCCCAAGCACAAAAGTGTCAAATTATGGGAAATTTCAACAAGTGGAAGAGTAATAGGCTGTGCTTGGTAGAGAGAGAGATAGAGATGGATGGATGGATGGATAGATAGATAACCTTATTAATCCCGAAGGAAACGTATCAATCAGAAATATCATTTTGGTGAATAAATACAACACTGTTCTGTCCGTCATGAATATGAACCAGAGAAGTTAGAATCCAGTGAATGATAACCAGCAGGGCTTGTTTGTAGAAAATATGAACCAGTATTGTTAGTCTACAGCAAACAACAGCTGAAAGTGTTTGTGGAAGATATAAACCAGCACTGTTAGTTTATCATCAATGATAACTAACAGAGCTGATTTATGGAGAAAATAAGCCAGCATTGTTTGCCTGTGGTAAATATGTGCCGGCTTGGCATATATCGCATATAGCATTTTTGGTATTTGATGTACGTGAAAAAGTTGTGATGTGAACCACTTATGTGAATGAGTTAGTAAATACTAGCATTGTTAATCTACTGTGAATAATAACTGGCAATATATCTCTTTGTAAACTCATTGAGAAAAATTCCAAAAAAGCAGGGAAGTGAAAGGTGGTGGGATAACGGTCTTTCTTAAATGGTCCCGAGTAAGTGATTATGAAAGTGTATCACTGCCTGGATATCTAACTGCTGGCCCTCACATGTTCTCACATGTAGTCTCTGTGGTTGTTTCCGGTTCATCATTGGCCAGTGTGTATGGTGTGAGGTCACACCCCTCCGCACAAGCATAGTGATCGCTGGTGGTTTGAATCACACCTCTCTCTCTCTCACACTGCACTTGATTTGTGGGCAGTATGTGTGGACCTAATTATTCCTCATTAAAAACCAAAGGCTAATAACTCAGTAGCACCTGCGGATTCTTTGGAGACGAGAGCTGTTTCTCAGGGATCGTCTGAGATTTAAAAGATGTTCCGACCTCAAGAGCATGAGCTGAAGGACGGACGAGTAATAACTGAGGGTTTCTATAGCGAAAACACCAACAGTCAAAATATATTTAATGAGGGCAGACACATGGAAGAACTTTCAGTAATGGAAGCAGAGATCAGATTAGCCCAGAGATTACTGCCAAAAAGAAGGGCTATGAAGATAGATAACATTCTGAAAGAAATATTACAAGAAACTGTAGAAGAATCAGTGTTGCCCAAATTATACAAAAAAAATTCAAAACAATTCAATAGCCTACAAATTGGAAGAGATTGGTTTATATATTCCAAGGAAATGAAACATGAAGGATTGTGCAAATTATCGTACAATTTCCTCACATCACATGTCAGTAAGATTATACTAAAGATCATTCAATAGATTGGAGCCCTACCGAGGAAGAGCATTGGCTGATGTGCGAGCAGGATTCAGGAAAGGCCACAGAACAAAAGGCAGCATTGACGCTGATGCACAATGGATAATCGAAAAAAAAAAAAAACAAGGAATACCAGACAGAGGTCAACATGGGCTTTATTGATTGTAGCAAAGCCTTGGATTGTGTTGACCATGTTACACCATGGATTGCTATCAGTGAATCAGGTATACCAGAGCATCTTATAAAGAATTTGTACACTGGATAAGAACCAGAGTCAGCACCGGATAGGGAGAAAACGAGTGATTCCAGATTTGCGAAAGAGAAAGAATTCTATCATTATACCAATTCAACCTCACATGTGCGGAGCATATAGTGAGAGAGGCTGGACTGAAAGACAACGATGGGCTCAAGACTGGAGGAAGAAACGTCAGCAGCCTTTGAAATGCCAGACTTACAGCGGGAAATGAAGAAGATCTGAAGGCACGTCTAAAGGAGAGTTAAAGAACAGGCTAAGATAGAGATTATGGCAACGGTAAAGAACACAAAGGAAATAACCACATCATGGTCATTTTAGTGAAAACATTCAAGCTATTTTGCCTTCGTCAAAAAGTCACAAATAACAAAAGATCCGGTAGTTAAGAAGAAATCACAGACAGGCACTTAGCAGAGCTGTAATGAAGACAATATCTCTAACAGCAAAGGTCTACGTTATATATCTTTATTAAACAGGGTGTTCATGTCACTGTACCCCAATACCAAACAAACCAACTTCTCTAGATGGTACTAAATCAAACCAACTATTTTGCAAAATAAGACTGATTCTGTTTCGGTTTCTGATTCTGGGGCATCATTAGCATTTGTTTAACGCTTTTTCACAGATACCTCAGCATGATTCTCAGACAGTATACAAGGATTTCTTTCAGAACGGAGTGTTTATTATCTTGGTAAAGCAGATACATGCTTTCATTTGAGGGCTAAGCAGTCTCTCTAAGGGAATTAATATCAGCTTCCCACTTTCCCACTTTCTCCTGTGGGGAACAATCTCCTTTGATATTTCTCCGTAGGCTGCACTGTCGCTGAAAGGAAGAAGCTGCCAGTTATTAATCAAAGTGCCCGTGGAGTTTGGAGAGCAACCAACTGCCCCCCCCAGGTGACCTCCCCAAGATTGCCATGGGATGGGCCTGGATGACTCAGTGACTCTGTGTTTGAAGATGACAGTGACCAAGTACTCTGAGATAATCATATTATGATCTCAGCCTCCAGTCTCCTGGATTTCAGGATCATGGGCCTCTAGAAGGACTATGAAATCGTCTATAAGCCAGCCCATGCCCATATAGCTGTGGAAGCAGAGTGGGAAGGTAATACCTAAAAATACAATATGGGCAATATTACCATGGTGATGTGCCTCAATGAAAATTTGGCAGACTTTATGACATTTTTGTCAGGACAAATAATAGGAGCAAACAGAATGTAACAACGTTTCACGCCAGCTTTTTACACATGGAAGGTCTGAGGAATAGGAGACAACACAAAAGAGTTAATCAGAAATAAAGTTAGGAAGACTGCGCTGTAAATAAACAGGCGTGTTAAAGATAGCGGCACAATCTCATGGCTGAGCAGCACTTACGATGCTTTGGCTCTTCAAGCTTCCTGAATGGAAGAGCGGATGAAAAGGACTACATGCCATAAAAGGGCAACACGCCGTACTCATACAGAAGGTTAAATAATGCCCTCTCCAAACCTGGTGAACAGCTCCTGGATCTCTCCTTTCAGCTGCTTTATAGGTCAGGCAGAAATCCATCAGACGTAGCAGACTGAGGTAATTGCTAAATTGTTTGTATCTGTTCAGGCAAGATGTCATCAAAGAGCATGAGCTTCAGCGCTGTAGCCACCTGTCTGACCTGACTGCTCAACAGCTCACACCATTATATACACTTTCTGTACTTTATGCAACTAGTACTGTATCTAAGGTGTTTACACTTGGTTTGAAAAAATGCGAGTGGATCATAAGCAGACAGCAGAGACACGTCGCCGTTTGCACCTGTGTCGATCATGTGCCTCTAAGATGTCCAGCCGACCACTTGTATTCAGATTTTAATTACTGCCCCACCCACAGGTATAGTGCCGTCCTTGTCGGGGACGCATCCAGGACACATTAGTGTTTACACTACAAAAGATACACGGTCAAACGCTTCCCTGACCACCTCGGTAAGTTGCTTGGCTGATCGGATCACAATGCGTCTCGTCGGTCATTTATACTTGTTAAATTGCTCAAGATGCAGGGCCTAAACGCTGTGTCGCATCTGATTGTCCATTTTCTATTCACTCTTTATGTACGCACTGCTGTGACGTGTACTGTGTGTAGCTGAATGAGTAAGCATCTCAATGCACTTGTTGCACACGGTCATTTCCAAACTTGAATCTCTTGTACTGTTTCAGTCCCTTAACTTCGGACACCGTGACTTTGCCAGTGGAGAACATCGGCACATTATCTTTAAAGAAGTTCCCAGCCACTTCTTAATAATCTCCTTCCGCTAACCCCATTAATACTCTCTAACAGGAAACCTATAACCTCTTTACTACAGTCAGTTAAATATTGTTTCATATCTGACCACAGGAAGCTTCCTCCTAGATGGCATTTGCTTTCCAGAGAAAGGAGCTGTAATTGAATCAAGCTAATTTCAGCGGATCCCTCCTGGTCGTTTGTTTCGCTGACAGCACTGTTCAGCAGTAATAGAGCCTGAGAGAAGCACGCTTGCAAAATGAGAAAAAGGGAAGGCAATGCCTCCATCCTTGCAGCTGGATCACAAGTGCAGCAACTGGTACTATAACACATACTTGTGTAACACAGTCAGGTGCAGAAAAACACAGTCCTATGCAGTTTCCCTTAAGGTGACACTGCCTGGTATATAATACTGAAAAATCAAATGGCCGGAACCTGTACACTCCAGCACAACTTATCACAGTGCAGTGTAATATTTATCATACTGTGCCAAGCAGAGGCTGTGGTGATGCAGTGCTAGACCCTGTTAGACTGTAAACTACTTGTAGATGCAGAATTTTGTGTTTTATATCAATCAGTTATCTTATGGAGATTCACTACGGATCTGGCTTCCTTTTCGACTAATCATTATTCATTAAAATGAGGTCACCGGTGGAGGAATATTTCTTGGGCCAAAATCACAGATGCGCGTGCAAAGGGTCATTGAATCCGTTTCCGCAGCTCTGTTGTTCACCTTATCCTAGTTTATGGCTCTGCAGCCACGAGTTTGGCTGTGATTTTGACTAGGTGGGGTCTGTCAGTCTGAGACAAAGGACCAGACAGTCCCTCTTTATACCTGTCTACTAGGTCACTGTAAATATAAATTTGTGTGCAATTGAATTAGGATCTGTTCAGGTGGACTCCTGGTGAGCAAGCAGGTTCTGTTCTTTTGTATTTACTTACTTAACAGATGCTGTTGTCCAAAGCGACGTGCAAGTGAGGAAGACTTGGGGTTAGGGTCAGGGTTAGCTAGTCTGCCTGTAGCAGTTGGGGTTAAAGCCTCAAGGGTCAAACAGTGATCTAATTGCTCTGCTGGCCACAGGATTCAAACCTACAACCTTCCAGACACCGGCACAGATTAGCTGAGATTTAACTATCAACTGCTGAGCAAGACTTTGAGGAATATATAGGAATGCGGGATATGTTTAGGTTGAGCGTGGAATTCAGAGTTAATCTCCCCCATGCAGCTGAACTTTCCTTCACGCTCTTATTTTGTCTTCCGAGCCTGGCTACTTGCGAAGAAAATTCTTTGACAGTTGCTTCTTTGTTTAGCCCTTTGGGGAAATTATTTTGGCGGCTATAGCAGTTTATTTTACTTAGCATGTTGTGCCTTGTAGCAGAGCACAGACCGCGCACTGTTATTCGGCAGAAAGCACGGCGGCACACTCCGTTTACTGTAGCGGAATGCCAGCTGTCTGAAACGCCTTCAAAGACTGTCTTGAGCAGTGGAATCTGGGGAAAAAGAACAGGTCTTATCTTCATCCTGGCCAAAGTTTCAAAGTAAAACAGGGAAAAGATACGAACAGCGGGAAGAATCGAGCAATTAATTGTCTTCTGAGCTTGGCTTCAATCCTCAACACTCAGCCAAGAAAAGTCTATTACAGGAACAGGGCAATAATTAAGCCTGAACATCAACGACCGATAAAACATTCCTCATCCCTCGCACCCCACCTCTTCATCTATCTTTTGCATAACTCTAAATGGACTATAACAAAGCACTTAAACTGCATAAAATGAAATTCAAATCAGATCCCCACTCCAGACCACATTCATGACCCGAACATGACTTATGTAAATGGGAAAGGTGTATTCACAATCAGTCAAAGCTAATAATATTAAAGTGTTTGAGTTACGCTTCAAAATTCATACAGGTGCCTTTGAAGGTCTACAGATGAAGGCAACAGCATTGACTCAAAGTAGCTATGATCGCATGGGATTTATATGGTTAGGGTTAGACTAAATATGTCCCATAGGCAGGCAGTGAAAATAACCATGGTCTTTGCCAAGAACAGAACAAACAAGAACATAAATAATTTTGCCTCATTCTCTGCTCCTATTTGAACTTGATCCTGGATAATAGAATTTCTGACATTGTTCACTTTAAGCTGTGTTTACCATCTGCAATATTAGTACAACAAAGTAACATAAGCCTGACTGTTGGTTGATTCTCCAGTCTATGAACCCTGACATAAGCATCCCGTAAGCTTGACTTTACTAGGCTGTCAGTATGATTCACTAGTCTGTAAATCTGAATTTAACCGGCTATCAAAATGATTCACTAGTATGTTAGCCTGAATTTACCAGCCTATAAGTCTGCCTTTACTAGGCTGTCAGTATGATTCACTAGTCTGTCTGACTTTACCAGCCTATAAGGCTGATGATTCTCCAGTCAGTCTTCATTAGACTTCATCCTACCCCACTGAGTCTGATAAGGGAGTGACGCATCCCTGAGATAATGATGCATAATGACACACAAATAAATCATTTTCAACAATCAGAGACTTGAATTCTGAGAATTTCACGAATCTTCCTCAAATTTATCGTGAGAAACACAATGCAATGAACATTGTAATATGATTTTTCTGACCCATTAATTGTATTCAGGGAGTAATTTATGCTAAGAAAAAAAAATGTACATCCGTGATAGATTTTAAAAAACAGTCATATATACTTAAATAGTTGTCTCCATATTATATTCCCATGTACAATAAAGGTATGAAAGAATGTCAATAGCCACAAATGTCCATTATGCAGGAGTTCATAATTTGCCCCAAGAAACAGAAGCAGAACTGCTCATGACAGAAAAGAAATAGACTGACCCAAAAACAGTCTGCGATGCTCTGCAGTACTTGTGTTCTTTACACACATGAATGGTTAAGGTTGTGGATCATTTGCTATCCTTCAGCTTGTTCTTCAATTAATCTGCGTCTCCACTAAATGCCTTTAGAATTTATTACAAAGATAATTTGCCTAGCAACAGCCTATTGTATATCTGGAGAACCTGTGCATATGCTTAGCAACAGCCTAGAGCACATTTCATTAGCAATAGACCAGTCTATGTCTTTAGCAAAAAATGAACGCATGTGTTTAGTTACAGACCAGTGCATATGGCTTTAGCAACAGACCAGCACAAATCCTTAGCAACAGATGAGTGTAAATGCTTAGCAACAGACCAGCACATGTCTATGGGAAACACTTCAGTGCACACCCCTAGCAACAGACCAGCGCTATGGCAACAGACTAGAGAGGAACAGAAAAAAACAGTACCCTGTTTAGCAAAGGATTTAAAAAAAAAAAAAAAAAAGATTTACATAAATGTGCCCATATTTGCATGATGGCTTCTCTGATAAGCAGTAAAAGCCAAACCCTAGATATTATAAGTGTAGAGTCCAATATGTCATACTCAGGTTATATGATTCTCCAGTGTAAAGGGCACAGAGTGTAATTGTGCATGTGTGTGTGGTCTGTGATGTATTGGCATTCAGGGTGTTTCCCTGCTTGGTACTGACCAGGATATGCAAGAAGGGTCCATGTGACAATGTACTGGATAAATGATCGGAAAAAGGAAGGATGGATGGAAATGTTCTCGGCTTTTAGTCAAAAATGCAATAGCAGATCTTGGTTTAAAATGACACATAAATTAATTCGTGATTTGTGTCACACAGAAACTAAGTTCTTTTTTTGGCAGCACTGATAGGTAGAACTGGCATGTCCTAGCACAACTTCAATTATATAAATGTAAAGTGGTGCAACATTTCTATAACACCTGTACCAAAATAAACATCTACATTCAACTACATGAACAGAGACCTGACCCCATGCAATTGTGCGAAAATGTTGTCGGTGGATTACATTTTAACCATATTCCCAAAACCAAACACGTGCACCCATGAAAATATCTTGATTGGATTACACTACAATCACATCCATAACCCTAACCCTAATTCACACTAATCAAAAGATACTTACACTCATCTTACACAATATTTTTTCTATAGCTATCAAATATTACTGTTGTGACCATACGGAGTTCATATTTATTTTTTTGAGTTCCAGTCTCCTAGCGCGTTGGCGTTTATCCACATTTACCTGGGTTTCCTATGACTGGCATCATTTGTACCCAAATTCAAATAAGTACAGTTCAGGAGATTCTAAATTAGTGTGTGAGTTTGCAAATATTCTGTGTTATCTATGCAGGGAATGCCCTACCTTACACATGGGATAGACTCAGGATCACCGTCACCCTAACTGGGTCAGGTCTTATTAAAAATAGATGTACGGATGGAGCGAACATGGGAATGAAGGATTACTACACCAGTCACTGTTATTGGGAAAGCCATTCCTATTATAACGCTGTACTTCCCATTGACTGACTGATGGAAATATATGGCTTCAGGTCACAGAAGGGCAGACAAAGTCCAGACAGACCCTTAACGGGGGATGAGTCCTTAAAAAGAATGAATATCATCAGCTGCATAATGACACTGGAGGACTCCCAAGCTTTCTGGGCAATATTATAGCAAAGTAGACCCATGTCTGGATCCCAGTCAAACTGATGGAGAAGACAGTGTAAGAAAATGGCAGGAAATTGAGAACTGAATGCTGCAACCAGTCGACTTGTGTGTGTGTGACCGTGCGTATTAGGCTGGTCTTCAACCCTCTAAATATTTAGTGCACAATCTATCCCCCGACCTACTT
>JAODJW010000038.1:9763205-9774020 GCA_026777045.1 Hyperopisus bebe
TTACCCCCCCCCCCCCCCCAAATGCTAAATTCTAAGAGTTTCTAAGGGATGTCAGACTAATTACCTAGTTTTTCATTCTAGAGCTAAAGACAATGAACCTTTGCACTAAACCTCAGAAGGTGTAGGTCTGTAGCGTAGGTCTGTAGCAAACTGCGTGTGGGGACTTAGGTAACCTCACTGGTTTGCAACAATAATCCCAGTAGATTGATGCTTCCATAGTCATTTATAAGAAAACACGTTTTATTTTTTTCTGAGCTATTTCACTACATTCAGTCTATTTTTATTTATAGATTTTGTTTTCCTTCATACCCCCCAGGGCCCATTTTCTCTCCCTCTGCTCTACCCTGTAAAGGGGGCCAGATTGACAGTGATAAAGTTTTGGCTGCATTACCCCTACTTTCAATGTCACATGGTTTTGTTCAGCTTTGTCATATACATGTTAATTCTACATAACAGCTCATTAGATCCACTCCAATTGCATCTTCATACTTTGCGTTTATCATAAGTTAAAAAAAAAATCCTCAGATATATTTCTCTCTTAATCAAAAGGCACATCATATAGTTAACATGTTTTTTTTATTTTTCAATGTGGGAAAAAATGTGTAAAGTACACAAAACCCTTCCCAAAGCATCCAACTCTTCCTAAAATCCAACTCACCAAAAAACTGTGCACCATCTGTACAGTAAATGGTGCTTTTTTCCCCCGCTCTTTGACCTAGCAGCCAATTAGTATGGTAACAGCAGATATCAATAAGCACTATGCTGCTTATGTGAGACTTTTTTTAAGCTCTCCGTGGGAAAGTCTACTTGGCTCATAGACAGAACCATGTGACAAACAGAAGTAGGGTAAATGGATCCAGACTATATTATGAATGTTTCCCTTTTTCAGGCTGCCTGAGGGTTGAACAGTACAGTGAAAATTAAAAGGGCCAAAGCAGAAATTATCTTTGGTGGGCAAATCAGCAAAGACAGCGAAACAGTGATTGATTGGTGTAACTAAGACACTGCTTCCCATCAAGGTTTTTTTTAGGCACAGAAAAAAATAAGCATTCATATATAGACACACACTACAGGAAAAAAGGGTCACATTTGTTAAATGCCTTAAGGTCAGCTGGCTCACACTCCTAGACCTTGTGAATGGACAACAACCCCCACCTCCCACGCACATGCTCCAATCCATAACTTCAATAAAAATCCTTTTAAAAATAAACCCTAATAAACCAAAAATAAATCACTCCTCACGGCACTGTCCACTCCTGACTGCACTGTTCTCATCAAATAACAAGGTGTATCAGCTTCCATTATTCAATCTTGAACAAAATAACTGCATTTTGTTTTAAATGAAAGCCTCCATTCTAGTAATTTTTATGTATTTTTTTTAAATTATTTTAAATATTGAAAACAGTTGACTTGCATTACCTGTAAATTCAAATGTTAAATGGGCTTCCACTTTAACTCTTTCACAGTATCTTCTGGAGTGGGTTGGAAATGGCTTGCAATCTGAGCTGGGTTTTTCAACAGGTGTGATGTCTTCAGGTTTGTAGACAAACTGACTGCTGGGTGACAGCATAAATTTGCCACTGTGTCCTACTTGGCCACATTCACTGGTTCATTTGGTGAGGGAGAGTAAACGTGGCCTGGCTCACTTGCACGATGCCATGTGATTTACGAATTTTAAAATACACTGATATGTGAATCAACCTGGCTGGAATGTGAATTAAAGGGACGACTGTCAGCTTCCTGATACTCCTGGGGATGAAGGAAGGGATGGGAAGGAAAACTTGGTAGATAGTAGCCAGGTGGATCTGTGGACAGTGATCCTTGGCCCTGGGTCTTATGGAGTATCTTCTGGGTACTTAGGGTCCAACCCTCAGTCCAGAATCATTTGAGCTGATCAAATGGGGTCTCTACATTATCCAAATAGTGAATGCATGTCCTGCAATGCAAAGTCATCCCGCTGCTTCATTTCCTGCGCTTTCTGGGACAGACTCCTGGCGACTCTCTTCTCCAAAAGCAATTATGGAAGATCGATGTAAATTTGACACAGAAGTGGAACTATCAAAATACTGTGCGCGAGTCTGCTCAAAATAACAATAAAAGTGTAGAAATTGCATACTGATGAAGTTATAAATTCATCAGATTACGCTGGATTCTTCTGCACATGCTCAAAATGTATATATGCACACACACGTAAGAAACTAAAGGCGCGTACCAAGAAGACACTTGTATTTATCATCAACACTTCTCAAACACAGAGACACTTCTGTCTTTCATCGTTCTGGCTACTTATTCCCAGATGCCACCTACAAGGTTCTTACTAGCTTGAACATAAGCATAATTTTCGTTTAGCCCTGTGCTATACCTCTAGCGTATTTCAGTCCTACAATATTAGCACAGGTGGTAGGCATTTTTAACGAGTAAATTCATAGGAAACTTAGGAAATTCCCTCCTACCTGTTTATGATTGTACTTTGTGGGGTTTGTTTTGTAGCTGTAATCTGAATACTGGTCAGAGCCGGTTGAGTTGTCATCTCCCGCTCCCACAAATGAGTTTGCCACTGGGAGATCCTGCACCACCTGGTGTTTGTTAGACGCTGAGGGGGACTGGGGCTGGAGTTGGATCGAGGGGAGGGGAGAGTTGGATCGGTAGTGGCGGCCCAGGTCTGGACTTCCCGGAGAGTAGTTCAGAGGCAGGTGGATCCTGGGGCTGTCATTGATCCTGTCATGACTGAAATTTAGACTCTTTTGAAGACTGGCTTGCTCCACTTCTTCATCTTCTTCTAAAGGTTTGGCTGGCTTGGGAGCTTTACCTTTCTTCCACTTTTTGCCTTTGCTGCTCTTGGGGCCCTGCTTAGGAGCATATAGGTCCTTCGTCTCCTTCTTACCGGCCTGGTAGCCACTTTTAGTCTCCTTCTGCAGTTTATGCTGGATGACCACCACCACTATGATTACAACGATGACACCAGCGATGCCTGCTATACTACCATAGAAAATGTTGCTTTGCTGGGAAGCGTGGCTGTACTCTGGGTCTCCAGCAATGTCAAGGTCAAGTGGAGTGTTAAGGCTGTGTCCTACTAGTGACTCTAGTAAGGTGATGTTGCTGAGGGTCTCATTTACATATATGTGCACCAGGGAGACTGCATGCCGTGGGGGTTTGCCCTTATCACTGACCTTCACCACCAACCGATGAAGCCCACTGTGCCTAGATGCAAGCTCCTTAGTGAGGGTTATCTCCCCATCAGTTGGGGAGATGCGGAAAAGATTATGGGGGTTCCCCCCAGAAATGCTAAAAACCAGCTCCGCATTGGGCCCAGCATCTATGTCTTCGGCTTCTACTTTTTCCACTCTGCTTTCCGGACTGGTTGATGGGGAAAGGCATTTGTAGGAAGCATTTGAAGGTTTAGTGACATAGGGAGCATTGTCATTTTCATCAAGGACATTTATAGTAACACCCACATAGGATGATCTTGGTGGGTCACCATTGTCCACTGCTTTCAGGCGGAAAGTATATGTGCTCTCTTTTTCTCGATCGAGTGACATACTGGAGAGAATTGTGCCAGTACCATTTTGGATGACAAATTTCCCATTGTCTGGTTCTACAGACAGGTGTACCTGTGCATTCTGTCCTGTGTCTGCATCAATGACTGTCACCATGCCAACGGGACTGAGTTTAGGCATGTTCTCCAGAACTGAGAAGCTGTAGCCACTCAGCATGAACTTGGGGTCATTGTCATTCCGGTCCAGCACCCTGACCACAACCACAGCTGTTCCACGGTGGCTCGGGATACCTTTGTCAGAAGCAGTCACATGAAATTCATAGCGATCTCTGTGTTCTCGGTCCAGCTGACTTCGTGCCCGTACTTCACCAGTGACAGGGTTAATCTCAAAAAGTCCTTTTGTAGAAGAGTCTGACATGATGCTGTAGATGAGCTCTGAATTTGTGCCGCTGTCGGCGTCTGTGGCCACCACATCCAGAACCTTGTCCCCTAGCTGGTTCTCTTCTGCAAAATCAACCTCCAGTAGAGCAGGAGAAAAGATAGGGGAATTATCGTTGACATCTTGGACCTGAACTTTCAGAGAGTTTGTGCTAGAGAGAGCTGGGTTGCCTGAGTCAACAGCCACAACCTCAACTTCATAGTCTTTGACTCTCTCATAGTCTAGAGGGGTTGTTGTCTGCAGAAAGTACTTCCTCTTGTTGTCGTTGGAGGAGTCGCTAGCTGGTCGTAGCTGGAATGGAACATCTCCAGCCACCACACAGGTAACCACTGCATTCTCTCCCTCATCTCTATCTGATACCTGGACTAATGCCACTGCCGTTCCAATTGGCATATCCTCTGAAATGTTCGCTATCCCATCCTGATGGGTTACCAACCCAATCCCGCGTATCTCAACCACGGGAGCATTGTCATTCTGGTCCTTCACATTGATTGAAACGTAGACCTTGGAACTTTTAGGGGTCGATCCTTTGTCCCGTGCAACCACGTAAAATTTCAAACCACTAACTTCTTCCCGGTCCACAAGTCCTTTAACATAGATCATACCAGTAGAGTGGTCAATTCTCAGCAGCTTCTGAACTGGATCTGTAACCTGATGCAAAGTGTACTCAATCTCCCCATTGAGCCCAATATCAGAGTCAGTGGCTTTTACCTGTAAGCAAAAAGACCGGGGAAAATGTTAAATATCACTGAACAGTCCAGCAACTGCTTCAGCTGCGAAAATGCATTATTTAAGGAAGAGCAGCTTTACAGTAAGAGCATGTCATGAGGCATGTAATTCATAAAGAGGTCTGACAGCAGTATTACTGAACTGGAACATTAATGTCATGCATATCCTAGACCGGCATAAATGATATGGTACAAACAATTATGATGAATAAAGTTATTCAAAACCTATACTGGTTCTTTGATATTGCAGACCTATAAAAGAGTAAATATGGTGACAACTTACATTAGTACAGTGTTTATGATAGACCTAGATCAATGATATTACTCTGCAAGTGACTGAGTGACCAGGATATGGGTATTACCTGCAGCACAGATTGTCCCATGGGGCTGTTTTCAAACAGGTCTGCTTCATACATTGATTTCTCAAACCTGGGAGTGTTATCGTTGGCATCAGTGACAATCACTCGCAACAAGGCACTGCTGTAACGCGGAGGAATCCCACCATCCACCACTTTGATGCTGAGGTCATACGAGTCTTTCTGCTCGCGATCGAGGTTACCCAGCACTATCAGCTGCGGAAGCTTTTCTCCTCGGTCCTCAGCCACCTGCAGGCTGAAGATGGCAGCCGCGTCCGGTCCTGCAGTTAGGGCATAATCTACCACCCCGTTCCGCCCTGAGTCCCTGTCATTAGCTAGGGGGATGGAAAAAAGGGTCCCCTGATGTGTACTCTCTGGAACGTAGAGGGTAAGGATGGGTGATGGGAATTGTGGAGTGTTGTCATTAATGTCTTGGACCTCAATCCGCCCCTCAATCAAACGGGGGCTGAGATTTTGATTTAAATCGGTAATGGACACCTCAAACTCCAGAAAGCATGGCTCTCCCCGGTGCGAATTTCGGCAGTCTTTCAGGTTCTCCCTGTCAATGGGAACCTCTGTGGTGAAGATGTCCCCTGTTTTACCATCCACTCGCAGGTAAGGGGTGCCTATTTCCAGCTTGTACAAGTGACCAGAGTCAGGAAGTCCCTGGTCAGCAGCCAGGCTACCAATCAGAGTGTTAGGTGGTTGTTCTTCCAGTGCCCGGTAGAGAACGCCCCCTGCTGCCCTGCGATGGATGACCAGCAGCAGGACGCACAGCAGGGCTCTCCTGGGCATGCCCATCACTGACTGACCAGACGCACTTCTGTGAGTGAAGGAAGAGGACGGGGAAACCAACTTAACAGCAACAAACACCATGCAAGCTTCAGGCAATGTTTTGCCACTATAATATTCTATCATACACCACTGAAATCCCTTCATTACATAAAACACAAAAAAAACACACAAGCACACACTGACTTCAGAAAACACTCACATTTTCAGCAATTGCAAATCTAAACCTTTCCCCATCAACAAAACAACAACAAATCAACCGAAACACACTTTATTTGCACTCAATAAAAACAATGTATGAAATATTTAAGGATGTAGTCAGGGGATAAAAAATTGTAGTAAACACATTAGTCATATTAATCTAAATGTAAAGAGTTAGAAGCTGATTTATATATAAGCTTCCATTGGCAACCAACAGTGATTCAAGGTATCACAACTGCACTGGTGCAGCCATCTTGTATGTTAATAGTGATTATTTTTATTTTTCAAGAAAGCTGTTCCCTGTTTTAGGCCAATATATTGCAGATCTTTGTGCAGCATTATATGTCATGTAAATTAACACAGAACGAAATCAAACACAATCTCCATGCATAATAATGAATACCAAAAAGACACACACATACCAAAAAACATATACAAGATTATATTAGTAGCAATAACCACTTAGGAGCAGGAAATACTATCTGCAGAATTTCATCAAGAGAATTATATACATTGACTCTGAACTCATTGTGAAAGCAGTTCTGTATACAGTCTGAGCTCACACTGAGAAAACTTTATAAACAGTCAGTCCGAGCTCATTGAAGCACACACACAGCAAGATAGGATTGAAGAAATGAGTGACAGATAACAGCTGGGTTATACTGAGTGACCAGCAGCAGGATCAAGAATGACTAATAACAGCTGAAAGCTGTTTGTGATCGGTTCTTAATTAATCTATAGGTTTTGTGGAATTGCAAGCAATTGGCATCGCGGAGAGTGATCACGTGACTTTGGTCCAGTCACGTCAGCTTCCTGCAATCATATGGTCCTGCTTTAAAACAGATGCACTGGAAACTATCGATCAAACAATCTCATCAATTACTGCTGGTATTTGATTATTACATCATAGTACTACACATAAATTTCACAGTCTTGCACAGAGCGGCAACACTTCACACCAATTTTGACCACATTCATTAAAAAGTACTGCTTCAAGAGACCCTAGCATTGTACTCTCGTGATGTAAAATGCACCTGTAGGAACCAGTTCAGCTATTTAATTAGCATCATGTAGATTAAAATCCCGCTTTTACATTTTAAGATATCGATGTGCTGCCATTATCGCGTCATTTGTTTGTAAATATTTTACAACCGAGAAGATTAGAGTACATGATATCTAGATCGTTTGCAAAACCCATACTGCATAAAATCGGGTTCAGTAACTATGTAATGGTCTCCTCCGGGAAACTCGCTACTGGGTTGCAGCGTGATAGCTGCTGCCAGACGGAACTGCACTTAATGTGATAAGTGGATACAGAACTGCAACCAATACCTGGATGCGCTGCTCTAGACGGATCGATAATGGTGTGAAAGCAAGACATTTCACATCTGGCAAAATTATAAAAATTCAAATGTAAGGCAACATTGCACCATAAACGCTTCACCAGTTGAAGTGCGACACGAGATGGTAATGAGTTATTTAGTTAGTGTGTTGTTTTACTGTAGCCTACTGCCTGTTGTCATTAAATTTAGAAACATAAATAACACGTAGTGGACAGTAACAACACTGCATATCATGGGTAGTAGATTAAGACATGCACAACTTTCAATACATTTAACGAAAACAAAAACATAAAAACCCCATTTAAATGTAAAAGACGAAATCTGAACCAACAGCTGCGCACACAGTAATTACTTATTACGCTTATAGAATTAATATACCTCCGATGAACAGAACTCCTCTTGAAATCGCCAGTTTTGATTCTGTGATGACGGTGGATGCGACTCCCTTTCGCTTCTAAATATTCTTACTTTATTCCAAAAGTCCCACGATTATTTAGAGAAAAAGATGAAAAGACACAATCCTTTGACTGAAAATCCACACAAAACCATTGGGGGCTCCACGTTAATTCATATAGTTAGCGAAACTATTAGTAATTATATAGGTGTGCGTTTTTTTCTTGATTACTTTTGGGACCCACGGAGCCACCTACCATGGACCGCTATCACTGTCCGTCGCTTTGCATCTGTGTAAAGGAACGATACTGCGCCGCCGTTAAAACGCACCGCGCTAAAAGGTTCCAAGCGTTACGGATGAAACCCGCAGGCACGCCGGGCTCAGTTCATCAGCCCCACAAGCAGACAGCTCCATCTGCATATACTCATCCTTCGTTCCTTCCACTGTTCAGCGGCGTCTCGCCACCGCTCGCACTGAGGCCAGCTTAGCGCCGCTGTACAGCGCAAGTGGGTGAGAAAGCTGCCTCTGCTCGGCGCTGCCTCTCTTCCAGCCCCTCCTCAATTGCACGCAGTGGGGAAGGAGGTGGAGCGGGACGCGCGGTGCCGCTGCGGATTCCCCGCCATTTACCCTGTTATTTTAAGGGTTACAACACATGAACACTTGTCATTAAATGTCTTTTTCTGTCGCCCCTGTCAGTTGTATGGAATGCATGATACTGTGCCATATATACAGATACGAATACAAACATGAAATTGGAATTGCATACATTAGTGTTTATTTAATTGATTGCTTGATTACTTCTTTTTTCTCTTTCATGTATAAGTTGGACAACTGAAAACTCATATTCTGCGCAGCGTGCCTTGCAAACACATGCTCAAACCAGAAGTTACAGTATACTGCATGACCGACAGCGAGTGTAGCCTGTTAAAGGAATATAAGTTTAATATCGATTTTCGTTTTACTCTTCTGAACCCAGTTGTTCATATTTGAGCACGTTTAAATGAGTACGAATTCTTCACGATTTGCACAGGGACTTTAAGAAAATTCCGAGAAAGACTTCGTTGTTGCAAGGGACGTATGCAAGGTTCCCGACTATGTGCGCAAGTTTATGAAATTTTTATTTCCTCTGCAACGCATCAGTACTCAGTTTGTCTGTCAAATTTTGAGATCCTCTCCTACGTTTAGCAGATTGTCTTCAGCTACGATCGTCTTTTGTTATGCGTCACAATTAAGGCACCGTAACGAATTTTAAAAAATGATAATATGGGTGGGTGGATTTAATTACATATAAGAAGTAGCATGTCTGACGCTGTCAGCTTCATCGTGTTTCCGGCTATGTGAACATGAGCTTATTTACAGCTATTCTGTAGGTGTACTGGTTATGTTTGTTGAATAGTTGCCATTAATGCCCTCTCTTCCAAACCTCATTTAGAGGTGCTGGGTTGGGGGGGATCTCCAGGGCTGGGGGCTCCAAATTCTGCATCCACCCTGCAGTATGTGCCATGTGATGGACTGGCAGCCCTGGCCATGTGCCTTCTGCTGTCTGGGACAGACTCCAAGGCTGCCCATGATCCTGACCAGGATAGGGTACATGGCTACAGGGTCGCACTGCTCTCAGAAGAACATAGCTACAGGTGCCAGTATCGCACAGTGCACAGTACTACTCGGCTACAGGTGCCAGTATCGCACAGTGCACAGTACTACTCAGCTACAGGTGCCAGTATCACACAGTGCACAGTACTACTCAGCTACAGGTGTCAGCCACTCCCAGTACACGCACGCATGCACGTGTCGGGTACACATATCTTTATGGGGACCGCTCGCACACACACATACACACACACACACCTGCTCGCACACACACACACACATATTTATATGTACCTTTTAATGCTTATCCTGTCCTGTACAGATTTAAGATGAATAGATGAATTTGCATGCTTTTATCGTCCTTATTCTATAGCATGAGATTCTCATTAAGTTTAATTTTCATTTCTATTCAATGGAAATTAAGCTGAAGGGTAGCAGAGGACCTTTCAGCAAAAATGGGGAAAAAGGGAAAGAAAACAAACAGCATAAATCACTCCTGCAGTATTTTCAGAGCTTTTTTAAAGAATAGTTTTGTGAAGAGCTCAATTTTTTCTTATTGAACTCTCACTTGCCTGGATTTTAGATAAATGCTAAATATTTTCAGGAGCTTGTGGGCAACTCTGCTGGAAATATTTTACCAACAAATTTAACTGATCACAACATTCGGAAATTGGTTTCTAGACTCCAGTATATCTCGGAAAGAAAAAAAAAAACACGTCCTATTAGTTCAGAGGGAGATGTTCATTCACCTATCAGATCAGAGTGTGAAAACAGACACAACAGCATGAGTCGCAGAAGTAACCCTCCTCTATTATTGTCACATTAATCTCAAGATGGTTAACATCTTAACCTTCCATTTTTCCTCTGGCCACATTTCCTGTGGAAGTGTATATGTTGGCCAGTGTGTTAAGATTACTAAAGTTATCTATCTGAATGTTTGTTTATGCATGTTTTGGCTTGTCTATGCTTAGTGCTATCTGTCTGGTGTCTGACAAATGTTTTTCCCACTAATTTTGACTTTATAGTGCTTTATCTGTTGTTTTGTCTGTCTGTGATGCTGTTACTAAATGTTTGTTATGTATTTTAGCACCATTCTGTTAAGAAGGGTCCTTTTTTAAAAAATTGTATGACATTCAGTTGAATTGGTCATTCTCAGTCTATTCCTTATGCTGTCCTGTCATTTTTATTTACTTCTGTGTCACGAAGCAGCCAGAAGCTACTCCTTCCTGTTGCCTGTAGACCGCAGTAGGAATGATTCACCACCGAGAGCCGTTCCTCACCATTGCAGATAGTCCACTGCAGGACCGACTCCCGGCCCAGATCTTCTCCGCGAATAGATGTCTTACACAGACAAAGTCCAGAAGTCTGATCACATGAGCAAATAGCAAAAGAGTTGAATAGGCATGGGAATTTTTTAAAAGCACATTGTTGCAAGTGCAAGAGGACTTCATACCTGTTTCCAGCAAAACTAAATCT
>JAODJW010000038.1:9781587-9812387 GCA_026777045.1 Hyperopisus bebe
CACTGGAGCTGGTAAGGAGAGCTCCAATATGTGGGCTATACTTAAACACTGGACCTGGTAAGGAGAACTCCATTTTGGGGGCTATACTCACACTGGAGCTGGTAAGTAGAGCTCTAATATGTGGGCTATACTTACACACTGGAGCTGGTAGGGAGAACTCCATTTTGTGGGCTATACTTACACACTGGACCTGGTAAGGAGATCTCCATTTTGTGGGCTATACTTACACACTCAAGCTGGTAAGGAGAGCTCCATTTTGTGGACCATACTCACACTGGACCTGGTAAGGAGAGCTCCAATATGTGGGCTATACTTACACACTGGAGCTGGTAGGGAGAACTTCAATTTGTGGGCTATACTTACACACTGGACCTGGTAAGGGGATCTCCATTTTGTGGGCTATACTTACACACTCAAGTAAAGAGAGCAACATAATATGATTTGGCAATAATGTCCAAGCTCTGGTCCAGCAAGGGAAGCTCATTTTAAGGATTCTCACACCTAGAAGGTAAAGGATTCTGAACCTGTGTGTCTGTGTAAGAATCGTGGTGATGTGGTGAACAAGCTGGTCTCATTGTTTTACACTATGAGTGAAAACATGGCTGTAAGAATGTAAGCTCTGTTTCTTTGGATGGAGCAATCAGCAAAGCTAATAAATAATGTAAAACACATTAAAGGACCATTTAGCTTTTCAAACTAGGGCACATGCTGTCCCCATAACCGCATTTCAAGATTTTTTTTTTCTCTAAATAAATAACACAAACTGTCTTTTTTTCTAGGGTGAGTACATAATGCATGAGATTATGTAAATGTGGTGTCCCTAAATAAGTGGGTGTGTGCACTAAAACACCAAAGAAGTATGACCATCTGAATTCTGTCAACACAATCCCACATTATTACAGTATCTTACTGTATATCATCTTTTGTGTCATCTATGGAGGGTTGATATGAAGAAAATGGCCTCCAGTTGGTCAGCACTCCATTTCCCAGAATACTATAGGACATGGTTTTCGACAGTATCTGGTTCACATGTCTGCATTCCCCACAATAACATTACAGTGCAGTTTAACGTCTCTGTAGTACCCTGCTTTGAGCTCAATACACCAGCAAAAAAAAAGAAAGTTAAAGCTTCCAATACTTTTCTTCAGCGGTTAACACCATAATGGCAGCAACTAGAAAAATACCCTCTCCTCAGTCTGGGAGTGTAGCCCTTTTTAACAAAATTGACACCAAGCACATTGCGGTGCTTTGCAGTATAAACTGTGCTTAGCAATCTCTTAGAAAACAAACAAATAGCTCTACATGCACAATAAGGCAGTGCAGAAAAGAGCATCATTTATTTATCGGAGGGAAAATTGTGCTTTGGTTCTTCGCGGGGATTAATCAGACAGGTGCTCTGAGAGGACGAAGTTGAATCCACAATACTAAGGACAGACCCAGGGTTTGCACTATTCTGGCTGTTTGTCGCTTATTGTTATATTGATGAATCAGTCATTGGGGAAGAAGTTCAGCTCAAGCGTGATGCTACTGCTGGGGCGTCTGTCACATCCTTTTGCCTGGAAGAGAGTCAGCGAGACAGCAGACACCAAGGGTGAGACATCCAGGGCCTGGAACTCCCTCCATATGGGCCCCTCTGAGCTTCACATGCACACCAGCCTCAACACTGAAGAGCTTCAGAAACACACCAGGCCGCCTCTTAGGCCAAATGGCCAATTCTTATCCCGCAGGAATATTTCCATAGTTTGGGATGGGATGATCTCTGAGCCTGAAGGTGTTCTACCAGCTCAGGGACTGATGTTTCACTGAAGGAGTACTTACTCAGTCATGTGACCATCTATCTCATACGTTGTACTATGATAAGACTCCCTCAGCCCAAGGAACCATGGGAATATCTCGCAGCCTAAGACCCAAGACAGTGGCTTGTCAAAGTAACAGGCTCCAAAATCTCAAAGTGTTTGATCACAACACATATCCATGTGCAGATTTCCACAACAACAAAACTGATTGAATAATGTCCATAAACTGACTCAAATCTGTCTGATTGAACCTATAATAATTTCTCAAATGCTTTTTTGTGGACTGTTAGGCAATGAAAACATTGTTATCTTTTCAAACAGAAAACAAAACGAACACAATGTTGTTTCCTACCAGTATTGAAAAGGCTTAGGGCTCTGCAGACTCAATTAAACTCTGATGCAAATATATCACATAAAAAAGGCAGTGGAGAGGAAACTGACTGAGTTCTCATCTTCTCAAGTTTGCCTCCTCTAAGTTGTTTAAACCACTATAGAATGACCTGAAGACCGGCTATGGTACGTCACCCTCCACCCAGTCAGAACACCAAGTAATGTTGGGTTCACTTTTATGGTTGTGATGTACCAGTTTTTATGAAAGTTAAAGCTTCTAGGATTTAAATGGAGCCTTGTAGTGTCCCAAGGCTTCACTCAGAGCAGAGCAGATATTGAGTTTCTTCATTCATTTTGACTTAACGATAAAATACAACATCTTTGAATATGTGATTGGGAAGTTTGAAGCTCTGAGGAAGTTCGGGAGAAATACCCTTTTTATGGACATCAAAAGTCAACGTCAACTTGATGGCACCAAATGATGATGATGATAATAAATCTCACTTATACTCAAAGGCCTGTAGTTTTCATGGTTTATGCTCCAAATGTTTCATTTCTTATGTTCCCTTAGAGTACAGATGTAAGAAACTCCAAAATTAAACTGCTTATTGTTTCAGTCTAGATAGTCAGTTCCAAGAAATATATGAAGATTAGGTAACACTTTACTTGAGGCCATGTTTTTAGTAATTTATTAACACATTCATAACAATTATACATGCATTCATAAAGCATTACAAAAATGACTATGAATATTTATCAAAAGGCATAACACATTATATCTATGTGTATATTATGCATTATGAATGCTTTATGAAGCGCTCATCTATATTACACTATAGATAACTTCATAATGCATTATAATGGTTGTTATAAGCATTATGGGTGCTTTGTACCACATTAAGAATGTATCTATAGTGCATTATAGATTAGCATTCATAATACATAATAAACATGGCTGTAGTGTGTTATGGCTTTTTAAAATATTTATATCAATGTGTATAATGCTTTATGAATGCATTATAATGCATTATAGATGTCCCTATAAATTATTGAAGACATGGCCTTCAGTAAAGTGTTAATGAAAATTGGAATAAATATTGTTACATACAGGACAATTCACTAATAGTGAGTGGGTAAACTGAGTAATAATATGTTTATATATCTACTGATGAATGTCCACCTAAAAAATATCAGTTTGTACAGTATGTGTAACAGCAAAGCCCCTTTTTAAGTCTCACCTGGATTTCTGAAATAGAGCTGCTATTTATAAATAGACCGATGTTGAATAAGTATTTTATACACAGATATAAAGCCAAATTCCCAGGGATAAGGGCTCGTTTTCACCTTCACCGGCTAATGCTCCGGCTCAGAAGTTACCTGTGGTTGGACATGAGAGAGTAACTGTTACGGATTGAACGTTCTTAGCAGGATGACTGCCTCACACTGGGCCTGAAAACACACCTGCATAGGTGACTCAGCTGCAGACACACTGGAGGCTGGTGACTATAGATGTCTAGCACAGATGCTGTGTGTGGAACACTAATGATGTAACCAGCCAAAGGATCTTCCACTGGGGATGATGGTCTAACAATGCTGTACAACATTGCCTTACAACAGAGGGGGCTCGTTAAAAATAAAACACCAGATGAACTAAACAGCAGTGGAGAAAGAAAGCATTTACTATGCTGGAATGTCATATTGCATAGTGCCTTCTAAGCACTCAGTATCAACTAACCACAATGTAGAAACTGACCATATGAAATTAGATGGAGTATCTTGACTTCAACATATAGGCCTATGGGGTATGTTGAAAAAAATAACTGACAGTAATGATTGCAGCCTAATGGAATGTCATAAACTGGAGTTGTAGCATTATTAGATTAACACCAGTAAACAGCTCATTATTCCCAATTATTTATCATCCCTGGGTTATTTGGAAATAAATATTTATACATGCAGGCCAAGTTGTGCTCAGTGCAACATTCAGCATTTATTTCAGCAGTTTATTAAGAGTTGATGAAATGCTTGAGAAATTCCTTACTGACAGGCATGCGCTTGCACTTAGGTTATGTTAGAATACAGCAATGTAGAGCTAAGTTTCTGTACTGGTACTTAATTGGGATTGAAATTAATACATTGGAATGCTGGATTCTCACAGTTATTACTTTTTACTGGTACTGAGAACTTATTCATTTAGCAAATATTCCCTGTTGAGGGAATATTTCCAGTACCTTTTTGGGAATATCTTGCTAATTCCAAGCAACTAGGCAGATTTGATATCTTGATTTGGTTATTGCATCTGGAGTACCGGCGAAGCTCTCGGGCTTCGGAAAGTGAGAGACGCCGGGATACTCTCTCGGGGACAGACAGAAGTCAGTCATCCTTGGATTTGACACCTGACTTGGCTCTTGGCTTTGACACCTGACAAATACATCCATAAATGTGTTTTTTTTCCACTCAAAATATAAGTGTACAAGGTGTAAATTAACATATTTTAAAAGATTGACTTGTGAATTAAGGACAACAGTGATATACAAATATATTTTTGGTATATTATTTATTGCAGTATATGTATTCTGACGTATCATTATTCTTACCTCTAAAATATATTGAGTGTGGGGGGGGTCATGTGGTCCGGATTAAATTGCATTTCAGCCTGGAGTCTGCCAGTTGAGTACCCCCAATATAGTGCTTTACGTGAGTGACAATTACATTTAACAATTTAGTGAGATGGTAGTGGAGGTGGGGGGTGGGGTGTATTTTCAAAGGTGATGGTTTTTGTCATTTTTTCCCCACAGGGGGATGACATCTATGCGCATCCCATGACAACTGGTGCCCTGATTACCACAATCAACATGACACTGGGAAGCCTGAAACCAGACAGAAGGCCATATACATTATCCCTAGAAGTCAACATCGATTTGACGGCCCAGTATAGCAATAATTATTAATTCAAGCAGGTCTCAGGTATTATGGGTATATAATCAGTACTATGGAGCCATCTCAGGTACTAGGGAACACTCTCTTATGGATAAGCAAGAGGGGAGGGGCTGTCTGTCATCGTGCATAAAGGGTTTTTGCCCTCCACCTTCAATAGCCCCTGCATGACTACACGGGCAGATTATCACATAGCAGATTATCAGAGGATTATCAACAATCCCCACCACACCTCACGGCCTTTACTTCCCCCATAGGCAGATAATGTGTTGGAACCTAAACGAAAACAAAGATGAATCCTCTTCAGAGCAGGCCTGACTCTCAATGAATCTTTAATGCTGAAATATCAGGCATCGTTTATTTTAATGCCAGTCTCTTCGGAGAAGAAACACCGTGTTTCTAATTAGCATTTCCGTTTAACACATGAGACATTTCAATGAAAGTGAATACATAGTGACTGTGTGGATTGTGCTAAATTATTAAAAGTAAATTGCATGGCTTTACAGATATAGTAATTGTTGCAGAACGGATGCAGAAACATTCAGGTGAAGCAGTGATTATTAAATATTAAATAATATCTGTAATTAGAGATCACGCTGCACTATAGTAGCTTCTACGTTCTACAAAATAGGTTTAATAAGTTACTCAAGAAGGAATGTGGTTTTCATGTACAGAAATGACAGAAATGTCTGCAATGACTCATACTTTGGCTAACCACAGTGTGCTCACCCAGGGTACCAGCAGTTCCAAAGCTTCAGTTCTTGAAAATTCTACAGGTCCAAAAAAATAAGAATCAACCAATCTTCTTGGTCAACAAGTGCCCATAGAGCAGTTAAACTGATGCCACTTTACAATAAGACTACCCTTATAAAGGGTTTATGAATGGTTTATGATCGGGTTATTAATTACGTTGTAACAGTTGCTAAATCATCAACTGGCAATCATATACAAGTTATAACAGTTTTTAAATTTTTTAATGAGATACTACCATTTGTAAGTGGCAAGAGGGGAACATTATTGTAAAGTGGTACTGTCAAATCTTTGCTAAGAAGACTGATAATGTTCAAATCAAGATTCTTATCTGAATCACAACCCTAATTTTTTGCCTATAATTCAGCTTACTTATTTTCTCGTAACCCCTATCTAAGTTTTACAAGGGTCATGGATGAGTAAATGTTACTGGCAAACTGCCAGTCAGACACTTGTTTGACCTTCTGAAATATTTTTTATGTAAAAAAGTTTCTATATGAAGATACTTTTCGGTTTCAGACTAGAAAATGCAAAAACTATAAAGTCTGGCCCCATTGGAAGTTAAAATGTATACTAAATACGGAACCATGTGAAGCATCATGTTTAGTGTAACACAGAAAACCTGGTAGTTAATTTCAAATGCACAAATTCAAAATTTAAGTTACCTTGTCTGTTCATAGTTCTTAGTTTTGCTAAATGGATGTTGTTTTCATGTCTGAAAGTGCGGCTTGACTTGGGTTTCCTGCAGCAGCCCCTGGAACATATCGTGGCAGATATGCCAAATGACGGGTCGTATCTAGCAGCATATTTAGAACTGCATTTCAAAAATCCACTTAATGACGTTTCTATCATAACATTTTATTTTGTTATTTCTCGCACAATGCAGTGCTGGTTGTCACAGGTGCCATGACAGCTGTCAGCATCAGCTGTTCAGTCTGTAATGTGTAATATAATCATTTTGACAGGAAGCGTCAAGCAAAGGACTATTCACCTTTCAATGACCATTTATCAGAAGTTTGCTTTTATGGCAGCATTTTAATGGTGTGTCTATATTCAAAAACTCATTTGGGATATGAAAGAAGAATGGCATTGCGGCTGAATATTATATTTTGGAGTGTACCACAAGCAGAAGGTATGTCTGCATCCTGTTGGATAGGGGCTGTCAGCTCAATGGTGAATGAAATTTCCACCGCACAGTCATTATTACTGGCCAGCAGCTGAATATATTCAAGGCCTCATTGATCTTTTGGTTGAGAGATTTCTTATAATTATCAGGCTAATATGATTTATAAAGGCACCATTTTCAGGTGAAGTAAATACTCCCCCCTCCCCCCCTTTTGGATGCCAGACTAGCCTTTGGTGCCTGTAATCGGCTGTAGGCACTGAGAAATATGTCCCCATGAGGGGGGGGGGTGGTTATTAGAGAAATCAATTCCGGGCCATAACGAGCTCCGGCCGTAATCTCTGCCAGGGACAGCAGAGGCTACATTTCTCTGATTACAAAGCCAATTAGTAAAGATGTACACCAAGTATCGTTCATTCTCAGCATCATTCAAGAAAGAATTCTGCAGCTGCAGATTTATACATTTTTGCGGAGTTCTGCTCTACTGTTGCGTGGAAGGATGGCCCAGCTTCTATGTTTCTGAGGGCAGATATAGCCGGGGTATGTCTCCATAGGGAATGACACCTTTGCCTGCTCACTGTTCCCCGCATGCCTTCCTCTCCTCTGAGGCTTGGGTTAATGTCAGCCCATTCTGACTAACCCACTTTGCGAAAGGTTAACAGTCTGCCCAAAAGGATGCTATCCACTCAGGCTAAAAGTGCTTTTAATTAACCCAGCAAACACCGGCAGCACCAGCATAAACACCTGCAATCTGCAGCGACCTGCCAAAAACCACAACGGAGCTTCCACCAATCAGGGGGATCCTGGTGTTTTCGTGTCAGGATGACCTACGGCATTGTCCAGAATTAAGTACGACTTTGTATTCCGGATCTCTCTAAAAGCACAGACTGAGACACACAATTGCAGAGAGAGGGCAAATAAATTAAGAAATTAGGCTCTTAATTACCTATTGGAAGAGAGAGGAGAGGAAGCACCGTATAAAGCTGAACTAAAAGTCTATGTAAATTGTTACAACAGAATACAAGTAGAAAAGAACACAAGAACTGTGAATAAAAGTACTTCTACTAAGAGAATCCATCCATCCAACCGCTTATCTTATTCAGGGTCACAGTGGGGTCCAGAGCCTGTCCCGGAGACTACAGGCACAAAGGCAGGGAACAAACCCGGATGGGGCACCATCCTATTGCTGGCCACACTCTCACACCATTGACACACACATGCACACCTACAGGCAATTGGCTGATTCCAATTAACCTCAGCATATTTTTAGACTGCAGGGGGAAACCGGAGTACCTGGAGGAAACCCCATGATGACGTGAGGAGAACATGCAAACTCCACACATGAAGCCATGAGGGAGACTCGAACCCTGGTCCCAGAAGTATAAGGTATCTAAACGGAATGTAAACAGAAAAGGCTATTGTGACAATGTGTATGCAAAAAGAAGGCAAAAAGAGTATTAATTTGTACCTTGTCACTGGGGCTGTACCCTCAAGGGTCTGCCAATGGTACCCTTAGCTGTAGGTACTTGTACCTTTTAAGGTATAGAAATGGATTATGAGGAACATTTTTGTATCATTGAGGGTACATTAATGTTGTTTGTACCTTGTGGATGTTCCTCAGAGTCCATTTCTGTACCTTTAATTAGACTAATAGGTACTCTTAACCTTCAACTAAGGGTACAATTGGCAGATCTTTGTGGGTACAGCCCCAGTGACAAGCAAAGGTACTAATTGGTACTCTTTTTTCTGTGTGGCATCAGGGAAAGGCAGGAAATCCCAGAGCCCAACAGTAGTTGAAAATATCCAATAGTATGCTCCGATAAACACACAGACTCCTGCTATAGGCAGATCACTTAGCCAATCAGGAACCACCACCGTATCCAAGAGTGGGAGTGGGAAAAACACCCAACACTGCCGAAAAGCTTCCAAAATAGTTGATGTGGTAACACCCCTATCATGGAATAGTGAGGTGATTGCACTACCTGCAGAGCCGGTGAATCGCTCAATGTAGCCTTAATTAGGTCTAATCAACCCTACAGGGAACTTTCAAAAAGAAACACCTCAGTCAATCTAGAACTTCTTTGTGATTAGTTAGAAAACAAATACTGTATACAGACTTCTTCAGTATAGGAATCTAAAACTAATATACAGGAGAAACACAGAAAGAATGTCGCTTTCAGCTCGTGGTACCTGAATTCTGATTGAAAAAAATGTATCATACATTGTGAGCATTTTTTGGATTATCAATTAATGCTTGAGGTAAAAAGGGCAGAGCTCATTGCATATTACTCAGCTCAGCTCCCTAAGCCCATCTGGCAAGAGAACACATTCTGAAATATTGGCCTCCATCTTGAATGAACAGCTTTTCATGGTGATAATCTTTTATGTAAATGCAGGAAACCAAGCCCCAAACAGGCAGTAAATCTATCCAAAGCACAACAAGATCTGTATTTCAATATAAATTCTGCTTCCAGATGAATTCTGCTCCACAGGTAGACAGTTATTTGATTGTATTTGATTCTGTGACCAATTCAGTTCCGTTACTGTACAGTACAACTGTATGTAAGTCTACAAGATAAAACCCTTTATTCTGAAAACATGTTGAAAATAAACTTGAACTATTAAAGGAATAACACCAAACAATGGAGAACTATGGAACTATCTGCCATATGGAAAAAAAACTATTCCACACAATGCAACAGTCTTTACTAGACTATTAAATAGTATATTTCACATTCCAGTACTTTAAGTTAGGGCTTCCCAACCTTTTGATGCCTGGGCAATGGTTCACATCACAAAAAAATTCACAATTCCTGGGGGGAGGGTGGTGGTTCCAGTGGATCGATCAGTAATTTCACAAGTTTAACCATTTCCCTTTATTTCAGATGCCAGCAGAAAGCACGAATGTGAGGGGTGATTAAAAATTGAAAATATATGGTTTATTTATTTATTACACGGTGGAGTCACAGTCGCTGACCAGCACCCCTACTTTAAGAGTTCCATGTGACCCAGGTGCCTCCAATGAAGGAGGATGACATCTTCTGACTGCGATTTTCAACCTACTGTGTTGTTATACCACAACTTTACTTTAGATCAGGGTTATTCTAATCACGG
The DNA here is from genome assembly GCA_026777045.1 of Hyperopisus bebe. Lineage (NCBI taxonomy): Eukaryota > Metazoa > Chordata > Actinopteri > Osteoglossiformes > Mormyridae > Hyperopisus > Hyperopisus bebe. Next base: position 9,791,638 of record JAODJW010000038.1, read on the forward strand.
TCCTCGAGGTCCAAGCACTGCTGGTTTTCCAGCCTTCCTTTACCTGTCAGTCAGGTGAGAAGCCTCTGACCAATCAGAATCAGTAATTATTAAAGAACTACCTGGGAGAACTGAAAACAAGGCCTGGATTTGGAATCGAGGTCCAGATGTGGAGAACCCTGCTTTAGATTGTTTTAGACAACAGGAATTGTTGAATTCTTGAATCTGCCTGGTTAGAAAGGTGTTGATTAATTTTCAAGTAGTGCTAGTCAGGTGAATCACAGTAGTAAATCAATGGCCTATTGTGATTGCTAATTCTAACTAAAGTTACTTAAATTTCCAGATGTAGAACAATTTAGAACTAATGGCAACTATAAGGAAAAAAATGGCAACTAAAAAAAAAAAATTGCTACAAAGAGCAAGATGCTACATGGAGGATTTTCCGATTTATTTTAACATTTATGAAGCAAAAAACAGCTTTGAAGAATGGGGAAAGGCCAATTTAGAGAGTCCTGCGAAGACATTCAGCATCGGAGAGAGACCAGATACAGTAACAGCTGGCACAAAAAGACACAACATTGGGAGTCTGAATCAACAAGAGAAACAGGGAAAAAAAACACACGAAAAGCAACAGAATGGGCTGTCTAAGTTTTTAAGGACTGGGTGTCTAAAATTGGGATGGTAACCACGGCTTTTTGTGCATTAACCCTTACTTGGGTGATATCCTGTGTTAGTGCTATGAAAAATATCTGGGAAACACCATTGGAAATAAGTGAAATGTGTGTAAATAGAGGTATATAGTTAATAGTCAGCTGGAATCAGACTGATTGACGGAGGAAGTGACCTCGGAAATAGCCCTTGGCTGGACCTCATCTATTCCTTCCTGTCCAGACTCAGTCCATCTGGTCCAAAGCAACTTAAACTGCGTGCCTGTCAAGATTATTTTCAGTCCTTTTACTCAGTGCCTGTCAAGATCAGTTTCAGTCTCTATACTGAGTGCTTGTCAAGATCAATTTCAGTGTTTTCCAGCTCAATGGTAAATATTGTCCTGAAGGACAATAGCAAACAGGGAAGCACATTCTGGGAAAGTTTGAGATGTCCCACTGTTGTTCACCTCTAGTCATACCTGGTGCAGATCTGGAGTCTGAGCTATCGTCAACACAGTGATGGCTGACAAGGAAGCACACAATGCAAGCTGACACAGCAAGAGTTGACAGTGTAGAAACAACGAGAACAAGATAGTGGGAGATGATAAAATGAGGACTGACACAAAGGGACAAGTTAAAACGTACACGGCAAAAGATCTGACACAGAGCTGATATAGTGAACTTGGACAGAGGGCAAGCGCAGTGGTGTACAGTGAGAGGTGACACTGCGGGAGCTGATAGAGGGCAAACGCAGGTGTGTACAGTGAGAGCTGACCCAAAGCGTGCTAGCAGAAGGCAAGTACAGAAGTACACAATGTAAGCTGACACTGGGAGCAGAGAGAGGAAAACACCAGTGCTTACAGTGAGAACTGCCCCAAAAGAAGCTGACATAGTGGGAGAGAACAGAAAGTGATCACAGCACTATAGATTGAGAACTGCCCAGTGACAGCTGAAGCCATGAGGACTGACCCACTGAGAGCTGCACCAGTGAAAGCTGAAGCAGTGAAAGTTGACCCACTGAGAGCTGCACCAGTGAAAACTTGAAGCAGCAAGGACTGACCCACTGAGAGCTGCGCCAGTAAAAGCTGAAGCAGTTAGGGCTGACTCACTGAGAGTTGCATCAGTGAAAGCTGAAGCAGTGAAAGTTGACCCACTGAGAGCTGCGCCAGTGAAAACTGAAGCAGCGAGGACTGACCCACTGAGAGCTGTGCCAGTGAAAGCTGAAGCAGTGAGGGCTGACCCATTGAGAGCGGCACCAGTGAAAGCCGACAGGAAATTATTTGTATTCTGTTTTGCATTTCAATGAAAGGGATGGCACGTTTAACTGGCCTTTGTTGTCTAATGTAATAACGGTGATAAATAACCCTTTGTTACAGATTGTATGTATAATCATATCAGATCTTCTGATTGCTCATCAAGCGAAGGACCACACCAAGCCTATTACAGGCAACACAGGGTACAAGGTAAGGGAACAGCACGCATTTAGTTCAGTGTATCCCAGTGCACGCACACAAAAACACTGTGGGAAATTTAGGGACACCGTGTCATTGTGTTTGGACTGCATGAGGAATCCAGTGTGGCCACTGAAAACTCGCAGTACACAGGGGGAAAACATGCAAGGATTTGATTTGGATTTGGATTTTAATTTGAACCCCCTACCCTGGAGATGTGAGGCCATAATGCCACCCATGTATAATGAGTATTGTACAAATAATGCCATATTCATATTCTGCAGTATTCATTGTGGCACATTGTTCTTCCAATGATGATCCTTTGAATTGGAAACCACCTCTTTACTAATCTTGACCTTCCACATACCCAGAGCTAATAAGATATCCTCAGTCCACCAAGCTTGTTCATGCTGGGAGATTTCCGAAATAAACAAACAAGGGCTCCCTTTTCTCAGGTTCTTCTTCATCCTCTATTGCAGGCTTGTTTCCACGGCAACAGTGTTGGATTAGCAGAGAGGGAAAAGCTTGATTTCAAAATGGAGTGGACAGACACTCCTCACACAGAGACAAGCTCGTGCTTTACCTAAATGTAGACAAGTGTCAGTTCCCTCTTGCTCCCATGACAACCAGGTACTAGAGCAGATGTCCTGGTTTATTAATCTCTACACATTTCAGCGTGTATGTGTGTGTGCTGGAGGAATTGGACATGGCAGATCGCTTCTACAGGATCTACAAGAAAAATGTTTCTAGTTGCTACTGGGAACGTCTCCTCTTCATGCTGCAAGGTTATGGGTTAAGATTTAGGATTAAGATCTAGGGTACTCTATTAAATAATAAAAATTGTACTCAGAATGAAATGAAAATTGATTCTGAACCTGATAGTTAACAAAAAATTACATTTTTGCAGCTATGATTAAAGATCTTACTGTGTATAATGAGGTGAAAACTTAAATAAATTATGGATATATTTTAATGATTGTTTTAAAAAAACTTTTTTTTTCTATTACTTTCTATTTTCTATATATCTGGAACTACCACAATCAATGGTTCCTTTTGACTAAGTCTCATATAGGCATTTAAGCAAAAGCTCATATTATAAATGATGCTGAAACACCTTAAATATAGAAAACTATTGATATATTTGCTTTATGACACTGGGTTTGGATAAAGACAGACAACTTGAAAGGGCTATCATATAATATATACCCCTTGTATGATTTTGTGCTTTCGTAAGAGCTCCCTCTATTGGCTGTGAGGGACAGTGCATAACCAATAGGAGCTGCTTTTCCTGAGGTGTACAGTGAGAATTACTTACTGCATTCCCATTCTAACGTGTTACTCCTGACTGTATTCCCCAGTGTTTCATGTAACTGATGCTGAACACTGCATTACCAGATACATATTCTGCTGTGCCCCCCCCCCCCTCCCCTGCCAGTTGGTATATCACTCAGAGAAGGTGATCTAGAAAATTTTTGCAGTTGATATCGTATTTATAAGAAAAACTTTATTTCCACTTCAGGATAATTGACCATTCTAATCCTGTCCTTTGATTTTCCATCTAGATATGCACATTTCTTATCCAAGTATTTGCATTTAACTTGTAACCACCATTGTAAATGTATTCTTTATGTTGTCCATTAACATGAAAGACTCAGTCTAATTAGAGTAACAGGAGATGATGTTAATAATCAGAGGCAGAACATGAAGGCTTTCATATTGTCAGAACTCAATCGCCCCTCCCAGTCTGTCTGGAGCATTGTAGCCCCTCCCAGTCTGTCCTGTTGCCGTGGATACCCGTGGGAAGACTAGCAATGATTCATTGTAGTGATTTGCTTTGTTTTCCCATAGTAAATGACTTTACTGACATATTATGTGAGTATTTTAAGTCCTGTTACATATATTACACCATGTTGTCAAGTAATCAGTCAATCACACTTGTATAAATAGACAACCATTTGCCAGAGTTTGATACAGGCAGCGATAATTGGAAGTGCTGCAAGTTTTGGGAGACGATTTCATTACGCTCGAGGGTCATAAAAGCAGCATTAACAATGCACTTCATCTCCATGCTCAATTGAAAAGACGATTCTCAGGAAGTGGTCAGATGACCTCTGCAGTACTGGGTTCTTGACCGTATCTGTTAGATATCAGCAGCAGTTTTAATAGCCTCAGGCTGGGGGGGCCATCAGATGGCCGGTTCAGTCCCCTTCCTTCTTCAGATTCTAAATTCTTGAGCTATTAATGAACAATTCTACTCCAGCACATGTAAATTCAACAGGTGCCTAATGACATCATGTTTATTTACTTCGGTACGTATCACAAACTGGTTGGGAGAATCAGTTCTGAGGACCTTTTACTGATATATCCCCTTTAATTGGTCATTACGAGCACTGATCCTCTCTCCAGGGGAGGGCTATCAGTCTTCGTGTCAAGTCCGGCTACATCAGTTCAAATAGTTTAAAGGGAAGAGGTAAATCCATAAAATGATAACAGAATTTTCATCACGTCGGCTTGCTGAATGATCAATTTACTCAAATCTGACAAATTACTACTTCATTGCCTGGACTCAATATTTCACAAAACATAGAAGTGCCACAAAGAAGTAAAAGGTGTGCATTTCTGTGAACATGAACTGTAGTTAAACACAAGCATTCAGCTGGGCTGTGCATGTCACAACCATTGACATAATCCCACACGCAGTCAGTTATCTGTTAAACATCAGCACTTGTCAGCATTTCTGTATAATACTGCTTATTGTCTTACACAGAGACACACAAACTCTCAAATGTGCATTACTATACACACTGTTTCACGTGTTTACATTCATGCACCATTTTCCACACACTGCCTCATGCATAGTCTTACACGCACATGTGCAGGTTTACATACAGCCTCGCATGCATGCCCTTATATGCAGAGCCTCACATGCATGCCCTTATATGCAGAGCCTCACATGCATGCCCTTATATGCAGAGCCTCGCATGCATGCCCTTATATGCAGAGCCTCACATGCATGCCCTTATATGCAGAGCCTCACATGCATGTCCTTATATGCAGAGCCTTGCATGCATGTCCTTATATGCAGAGCCTCGCATGCATGTCCTTGCATGATTCATGCTCGCATGCTGTCTATCTCATTTAAATCTCAGCTGTTACTTCATTTGCTGTTGACGCTAAGTGTCCAGATAAATCTAACTTATAGCTGTCCGCTATAATCAGAAATATTGCTTGCATTTTTTTTTCTTGCTATAACCATTCAAAATAAACTGATTGTTGACAGTAAGTGTCCAGTGTAATCTATTTCATGCTGGGAAATATATATCTACTATAATCTTTTTCAGTTACAAAGAGGTGCCTGCTGTAATCTAATTTATTGTTGACAATAAGTGTCTGACATAATGTAATTTATTGCTACCATAAACAAACCTGACAAGCAAAATTCAATTTTTTGCTGCCCCCCTACCCACCCCCCCACCATGTCATAGGAAGTAAGCATAGTTCAAAACTGCATTTTTATGTAAAAGCGTTGTCCTTATAAATGCTTGAGGCGGGATATCTACTGACTGCAAAACAGCCAAGCACAAAATTGCTATTTCAAAAGACCCTCAAATTGTGCATTCACGATTTTATGGTCACCTTTACAAGAAACATCCCAACCAAGACCTTTAATAACAGCGTGAAATGCTTAGAATCTACTCGAGAAATACTCCAGTATTGTTACAAAGTGCAAAAAAAGAATAGTGCAAATATGAAGAGCAGTGGGTTAAAAAGTAAAGCATTTGTCAATCCCAGAGCATGAAACATGGTCAATTGTGAGCCCTACAAGGCAATTTCCTGATTTAACCATCGGGAAAGTGGAAGACCAGGGACAGGAAAGCAGAAGACATTACTGGAAATTCCAATGGGTTGCCAATTACAGAGTTTTTGTTTGTTGAGTTTGAAAACCCTACTGGTTTTATGCACTGGAACCTTATACCTGACTTCACTGCATGGATGCCTAATTAAGAACAATGACAGGGTAATGGTCTATAATGGCCTATTAAGTATGGCTTGTGGAACATTCTGTTTTAGCCCGCTGACATCCTTGTCACCACACAGAGATTCAACTACATGCATACACAAGCACACGACCTCAGTGTGTTTTGTAAAAACATATGGAAATTCGTTGTATGCTATTAAGCATTTCCAAATGGTGACATAATAGTTGAACTTGAGAGTTGGATGTCGCTCTTCTGGCTATGATCTGGTGACATTCTAATCTGGGTTTCCTCATTTGTGGGAAAAAATAATCCAAGTCCAGCAGTGCAGGTCCTGAGTCACATGGCAGTGCACTATGCCCACTCCAGTGAGTCAGGGCAACTTAAATTGTACTTAGCAAGCGGGCTGAAAACTGGAAGTTTAACAGGTAAGTAGCAAGGAATTCTTGGGGGAGGGGGGAGAGGTGGGGTGGGGGGGGGGGGGGGTCTTCAGGGGAAATTTTGCCAGCTGGGAGGGTGGCTTTCAGTAGATCAGTAGACTTTAACTCTAGGCCCCCTCCAACCCAACGCCCAGGAAAACATATATGCCCCCCCACGATGGCCCTGCAGGTAAGACAGCCCCAATGTTCCTTTTCAGTTAGAAACTCACCACTAATAAAGAGGAATGTGGTAATGTAACGTAAAGATTCTGAAAGGTGCTACAGAGGGTCTGATGCATTATGTATTCTGCACGACAGGGGGGGGGGAGGTGGCAAAAGCCACCACAGTGTGAGTCACCCAGTGTGAAGGAACAGCGTGCCAATGGGTCAGGCTCAACAGACCATAGCAGAACTCTCTGGAATCAGCAGGTTACCGAAGAAGCACGGGCCGTCTTCGGTGAGGAGTGTTAACCATGGAGCGGTGAGAGCTACAGCGCGTACGCTCCGTATCAGAGGGACATGCGAGCCTGTGCTCAGCCTGCTGGCCCACAAATGCGACGAGCCACTGCACCGTGAGCGGGGTGTGTAATGCGATGCGTGTGAACACGCCGGCGATGGATCAGCCCGCTGTAGCCTCGGCGTCTCCGACGATTCAGCCAGGAAGCGGCCGCCTGCAAAGGCCATCGCCATGGGCCAAGGCAGCATAGGAGATGAAAAAAGATCATTCCCATCAGGCCGAGCGTCTTTAATCGATGCAGAACCAAAGTGCTTCGGAGAGACTCTGAGCAGCAGCCGCTAGCTCCCGGGAAAGTAAGAAAGTATGTTTGGCCTCTGAGGTCTGGAGCGTCCTGCAAATCCAACCAATGTCAGTCATACATCCTGTAAAGATTCCTGGTAAAATGTTATAAGCCTGGGGGGGGGGGGGCGGCAGTCACTGTTACCCTACCTTTCCTATATGTGGGGGACATCTTTTCCAGCCCATGTGTATTTAGTGTGTGTGTTCAGGTCCAGCAAGAACAAATTCCAGTCCATGGTTTTGTTTCAACCAACCACTTGAGTACAAAGAGTCACAGTCACAGAGTGCTCACCTGGTTGGTTGAAACAAAATCCTTGTCTGGGGTCTTACTTTCTAGACCTGAACTATCCATCTTTGCTCCCATGAATAAGCTTGAACATGTGCATGCATTTATATGCATGTCCAAGGGTTTAACTGTGTATCTATAACAGCATATTTGATTATAGCTACTTATTTAGAAATTCATACAACTCATTAACAGTGCGAAGTCATTTTGAATAAGCTCCATATTAGAGCAGATCTGTGGAGTCTGTATGTCTAACATGGTCTATCTCATTTATCATTTAATTCTCCCCAGACTTCTCTAATGAGACATTAAAAGCCGTCTGTCAACGTGACAGAATAAGATGTGGAATGTGGAATGTGAAGCGTGACCGATTTCAAAGGGAACGGCCTCGCGGAACATACTAACACATCGACACACACTTACATCCTGATATGATACCAAGCACAAACGCACTAATGTATTCACGCTCACTTACCCCATTTACACGATTACTATGTATAACTGTATATAACTGTACACCCATAACTGTATATAACTGTATACCCACAACTGTAGATAACTGTATATAACTGTATACCCACAACTGTATAGGCACATGCATATACAGTATAGTTATGGGCCTATTCATTTCAATAATTAAACTGTATTCTTGATTGTATTTTCAATGTCTTAGATATATGTCTGAGTATTTTTTGTTTAAAGAGTTAGATTGTCACTGTGTTTCATGTTTATATTCATATTCTCTTTTTCATTGTTTTTCTTGCCCGGTGACCCACGAGATCATAATTTCATCTCAGCGTGTGACCCATGCACCTCATAGCTGAAGATGACAATGAAAAAACTTTGACTCTAACTTTGACTTACTAACTTACTAACTTGATATCCTATTATGCTACCAAACATGAATATCCTAACATACTGACAGACATATGCAACCAAATACAATCACACTAATGAACTGACATGCACTTACACAGCCAGGGTGAATGCATTGACACACTGACCCTCTGAGTCACCCTCTCAACATGCACACTACCATCCACTGCCCATTCACGTTCTGCCTCTGTGCTGTGACTCATACCCCTGCTTCTGTTTTTTTTTGTAGCTGTGCTTATTATGCTTGCATTTGTGTTGAACCTGTGAGGTAGTTGGACTTGAACCAAAGACATATCCATCGCCAGGACTTTGGAAGGCAGTAGAGTCAGAACCAGCTTCCAGAGCGGCTCTTTGCAGCCGGCGAGGGGAGCAGTCACTCTTCAGTGCAGCTCTGAAGCCGTCAGAACCGCCATTTGAACTGTTTGTTCTCAGTAAGAAGGGCTAATCGCAGTTCAGGCGAAAGATCAAAGTCTGTCATGTGGAAATATTTCCAGCAAGGTTCAGCTCCAGACATGTGACATGATGGGAGTCTTGGGATTGGTCCTTTGTAAAGAAAGCCATGCATAAGTTAGCCGTGATTGGCTACTTACTGTCAGGTGACTATCGATGGAATCTCTTCTATAATTTGCATAATTGTTTTCTGCTATTTTCTTCAGCACCAGTTTAATCTTCATTAACCTGTGTCTGAGAGTAGTACTGATAGAATAGCATTTCATTCCATTTGAATACAAATGTGTATCATCAGTATGAGAAGATAGTACAAGTATTGCCAAAGCAATTACTAAAAACAAATGACTTGGAGCTTCAAAGTACATTAAAATAGGTAACATATTGTACCGTATCATAGTCAATTTCCATACCTGAACTATATAAAATATAAACATATCATATTTTAATATAAAAAGATGACATTATTAGATAATATGCTGAATTGGAGATTCTCATAATGCAATCTGTTCTACATTCCTCAGAAGCAAAAAGTGAAATATTTTGTAGAGGGTCACATGGGAACATCAGGAGATGCTGTATTTTACAGCGACACCCTCTGCTGCTGCATCAGCTTCATTATCTGCTTTCTATGGTTTGTTTCCACTTTTATAACCTGAGTCTTGGGTGTCATCCAGAGTTTTCAGTCGTTTTCTGACAACACACCAAAATTGTCTTCTGTTTCCATGTTTTTCTGATTTATAATTGGCTGTCAAAGTTGCTTTTTCATATGGTGATGCAATCACGGCCTACTCCTGTGAGATAATTATTTCCATCTCCTGCAGTACAACTGCTATTTCTTGTTGCAGGAAGACTCGTCTAGATCTAAAACCACTTCCCCAAGAGAAGTACAACAAGAACAGTGTTAAAAACGCCCCTGAACATTTACCACTTTTAACCTACTTTTTGTGACAGAATCATATACTTTACTGCATTCTGCTCAATGGAGAAAGTTCTGTATTTGAATCTGACATGCAATGCCTGGGTAACAGCACAACCAAAACGTCTACATTACAGATTAATTATTTGCTATAGAGTGCAAGGTTGATTTAAACGTTATAACGTATTCCAGAAAGAAGTGATAAATTTATGTTTTGTAATAACAGTTGGCCAGTACATTCCAATTTGTGAAATCCTGGCAACTCCCCTATATTACCAATTGCTTTTTAAATATTTGTCTTGCTGTATATCACAGTCACTCCCAACTTGTACATTATATAGGATGAGCACTTTTTCCATTAGCACTTCTCTAGTGATACCGGGGAGCCAGTTAAATGTCTCCAAGGAATATTAAAAAGCAGGATAATAGAAATCTAGGTATTTAATTTATTTAGCAAAAGCCTTATCCAAAGCAACACACGATTTTGAAAGTAGGGTCAACCGGTGCATGGAGCAATTAAAGTTAAGGGCTTCGCTGACGGACCCCAAGCCGCAATCACTGATAATGGGCCTTAAACCGGTGACCCTCCGATCACAAAGTTCTAACCTGCAGAGGCATGCAGTGTCCCCAAAGATGAGCAACCAGGCCTAAACTCAGGCTCGAACCCGGGTCCTTCAGTACAGTACAATCCCCAGTCACTTGAGTCACACAGCTCACATTCTTATTTGGAAAAAGTGCATTCAGTTTCCTGTCAGCCAGAGTAAAACTCTGAATCATCCTTTAAGTTCCCCAAATACACAAACCTGTATAAACCAGACTGTAATCTCAATATTAAATGTCCCTATGTAGAGCAAAATCGAAAATGGCTTTTAAATGCCAATTGCCAATTATTTTCGCGAAAACAACACAGACCTTACCTTGCAGTGGAAGTAATTTATGAAGCTTGGAAGGTAGTTTTCCTTGCAATAATGGGGGCTATCGACACTCCACTGACAGGCAAGTATAACTGGGAGAGTGAGCGAAGTATCTAAGTGGCTGCATTCTGTTCTACATACAGCAAAAACTACCCAGTGTTATCTAGCTAACTGCTACCTGAGATTCCAGCTAACTAATCACATATCGGAACATTAATACACAAGTTTAATATGTTTAATCACTTTGTAAAACCAGTATTTACCACTCTTGTTGCCTATTGGTTTATTAGTCTTGCCTGTTAGCAAACAGCAATGCTGCTAATGTTAATGCTAATTCTACTGTCAAACACAAGCTTGACGCAGGGAGGGGAACAGCCTGGGGGAGGAGTTTGCTTGTCAAGCCACGACAGAGACCTTACGGGTTACCTACTTCCTACTCGACATGTACATAGTGGCTCTGCACAACAAACAGGCCCACTTTTCTTTGCAGCATAAAAGCGACAAACTAAAAAAAAAAAAACGTTTCAAGTTTTATTGCCGTGTATTCGGGGGAATACAGTGAAAGTCTTGTGCCACAGTTGCAGGGGGAAGACGGTGCACAGAGGCATAAAACAATACAAGGCGCAATACGAGAAATAATGCAATAGCAGAAAGTGGATGTAATAATCCGTAAGTCATGAATAAGTAATGCGATGTGGGGATGAGGTATCCAATCAGAATGTGCATATTAATTTAGGAAAAAAAACAAATATTAAGGGGACTTTTTGGTGTCAAGCATTGAAAAGGACATTTCCATTGACGACAATGACTGCTTCGTTATATTTTAAGATCATAATAAAGATTTCGTTCTAGGTTAAAGAAAGGATCCAACCCCAAAGCCTGTGCCTTCAATTTGCCTCGTCTCGTGTCCACCATGCCTCGTCTTCACTCCTTCTTACTGCCATCGTAGCATCTGTGGAAACCTTCACTGTAAATCATTCTTCAGCACTGGATGAGTGGCTGTCATTCGCTGGCTGTTCAGACCTGACAGTTTCATAGCTCCTCAGCTTATGCTAAATGCCGCCTGCTAGCACCGCATTTGCTACACCTAGATACCTAGACCATAGACTCACACAGGCCCCCTGACACCGCGAACTATGATGTCACAGCAAACTATGATGTCACAGCAAACTATGATGTCACAGCAAACTATGATGTCACAGCAAACTATGATGTCACCGCAATAACAACACTGTCTGTAATATTACCTTCAGCCTGACTCAGAGTGCCATACATCCCACAACCTCTTAATCAATATCAAACTCCAGTGATCTTAATGCTTACGGATGAAAATCTCCCTACCATCGCCTGCCTGGTAAACTTCCTTCCTGATTAGCACCTGAGTGTGTACCAGAGTTCCATATTCCATAACAAAGTGGGAGGCTCTAGTCCTACATTCGCTGTTTTGATTTTTTTAGTTATAATTGATGTCTAACAACACAGAACCTGTGAATCTAATACATTTTTCTCTGGCAGATCCTGCAAATCAGGAAACACATATATTCACTCTGAATATGGAACATAGAAGCTTCAAACCTTCAGAATAATTATGCAGCTGAGACAGAATCTCAAGGCTAGTCTTGGGTCTATCAGATGTTCCCTCAATTGCAGCATCCAGCATCAAAGGTAATCGTTAGCCTGGTTGAGCTCAGCATGGCTGCCAGTGTTACTTAACATTGTGCTCAAGCTAACTCTATCACACTACAGTCACACGCATAATAATGATGCTGGTACACAGTTCCTGAAAGGCTTCAAACAGAATTATAAGACAGCATAGCATAATGCTGGAAGTTATGGGTCAGACTGTCACCTTTACTGGAACGTAAAATCATTAACAGTGGGTTAAATACAGATGTGGTCTTGTACTTTTCTGCTCTCACTTTTTTTACATGTTACATTCGTCACTATTTGTCATTCACCTAAATGATGGCTAAATGATGGCAAATTCTTTTATTTACAGGAATCTGAATAGAATCAAAGAGAAGGATTGTGCTGGCTACCATTTTATACAAAGAATGAAACACAAAAAGCTTCTCTGGACCGTATTGTCAACATAGACAAGCAGTTCATACAACAGGGTACCAAAGTCAAATTGTTAATGCTCAGTTCAAAACTGGCCAATTTATTCTTGCGGGCGCTAATTTTTGTGTTTTTATCCATTCCTGCTCTGAGACACATCTCAGATGCATAATGCAGATAGCATTTTATAGATATTAGCCAACAGCAAAGCCGCATATCTTTCCAAAATGAACCAAAAGTGTGTTTCGGTAATTACAGAAAAGGTCACAGTGCCCTCTATTGGCTGTTATAGGAAGTGCTCTGGTTTAAAGCCCAGAGGACTGGGTTGCTAAGTTACAGCGCTGGTTTTCTCCAGATCCTACTCTGTAGACACCACCCAAAGTGCATGTGTGTACACTTATGCATGTGACCATTTTAACTGCTGAGAACTATGTATACCTATGTATACCTTAACCCCTAAATATAAATATTTTGCATTGGTTTCTTCAGTAATGCATGATAATGCACTGATAGACGTGATATAAAACACAAACAGGGAGAGGCACGACCTCAGAGGCAGTCAGTTAAGGCGTGGCCTCACATATCGAAACAAAAGGCGTGACCGCGAATGACAGGTATGATCTCAGATATAGGCAGTGACACGTGCGGACTAAAAAATACAGACAATGACAGACATGGCTTCAGTAACAGACAGATATGGCTTCAAATACAGGCAGTAGCAGGCGTGAGCTCAGACACGGCAGTGACAGGTGTGGCCTCATACACAAGCTGTGACAGAAGAAGCAGTTGATACAGTTAAAATGGCCAAATACACATTCACACAATAACAGGTACGGCATGCTGTGCAGACACGCAAAAAAAGATAGAAATGTAACGTTAATACCAAGCTCATCACTGGATTTTATCTGAGCTAGAACGCTGTGAAATAATTAGTAATGCTGAAATAAGGTATCTGTAGGGGGCTTGGAACCTTTCAAGCTGTAATTATAATTGTGTAGCTTTAATTCCTCAGCTCTGCAGTTGGCTTTACGCTGTGTTGTACTGGACTTTATATCAGAGCCATAGAAATCCAGATAAACGGAATTTAAATATTTCAACATATATTACCCTCGGTCTAACAGCAAGCAAACTGACAATTTAAAAATTTTAGTTAAGCAGCGACCAGAGGAATGCAGATTCAAGTCTGTTACATATGAGTATAATTTTGCGAATTTAACATTAAATATTAAGCACTTGCACACTAGACAGGATTAAAGCATGTACTGTAGTATATATTGTCCTCTCTAAATCAGAATTACTCAGCTCTCTGTTACATTGTAAAAATACTATGCTTTGACAAAATGGTTTTTGCCATTTCAACAAGAACTCTTTAATGAGAACTCAAGAGTCCTTTCTCTTCAGCTAACAGGACAAGAAAACAAATTACAGGCTTTACGAATACTTTCCATGTCGTCTTTGCTATTCGTCATTTTAAGCGGTATATGTCCCAGGCTTGCCATCTGCTGTTCTCCCTGGACATAATATTACGTGAGAAACAGAGAGGAACTTACTGGAACTTTTACTGTAGATGTAAGCTTCATTATTTCACTGGTCTATGCTCCTCCCAATACGATATAGGCACTTAATTCCTTCATTTACAGTACTTTTAAAATTACGCCATCTAGTGGTGACTCATAAACACACCATCAGAATTAAAAATGCAAAAATGTATGTGTCCTGTTATTAACTACGGATTAATTGCAATTATTTCACTGTTTAATTAGGGGTTATGCAAAACCAGCCATGATATCCATTTATGCAGATGTGTTAGTGCCTCGTTTTAGATTCTGTGTTCTAATAACACACAATAACACAATCCTTAATAGAATTTGAACCCCACAAAATGTGACAAACTGAAGGTTATTTAGCTTGCATGTTCTTATGTTATGGAGATTTGAGAGATTTATATATCCATCATTTGAGAAGATCACTTATCACTGCCTTGACGGACCTTGAATTGAGATTACATTTTTCATTGAGTCTGTTACAATTTCTGTTAGTCCTTGAATGCTTGGTGTATTGGTACCATAGTATGATAATTACTTAATGCATTGGTGCTGTAGTACAGTATTTGTAGAACAGTATTTGCTTAGTGTATTGATACTGTGGTGTGGTATTTGCTGATAACTGACCTTGCCTTTTATTTTAACAATGCCATGCTGACAATAATGTCAGAGACAAGGGTTTAGGTTCGGTTTGAACACTGTTAGGGACTAAATCAGCCCCCCATCCCTCTAAATACAGACAATACTCCCACAGTATTGGTAGGGACATGTCACGATGATCCACACTATCCACACCCTTGGTCAGAGACACATTTGAAATAATAACGTTTAATAAGGCTGACGGAGTAACAGCACTGACATCTCTGCACGACGCCATCAGACCCCAAACGCCTTCAAGGTGCCTGCTTTTTATGCGCAGCCGTTTGAGGAAAGCAGGCCTTCAAAGTCCAATATCCAAATGCTAACTTCTTTTAACCCTGAAATGTGGGAGGGAGAACAATTTTCTAAATCCCTTCGCTTCAAGGAAGGACTTAAAATAAGACTGCACTTCATCAGTGAACATCTGCTGGCATCTTGATTGGATTCAAGTGGATTTACACTGTTAGTTACACTGTTAGTTACACTGTCAGCTACACTGTTAGCTATGGACAAAATTCCCCACTACATTCTACACAAACTAATTATTTAAAAACACCTGAACAGCTTATATATGCCGAAGGTCTTTTTTATTATGTTATTATCCATTTTTGTATCAAATACATTCTTTATATTATACCCAAAAATTCTGCATTGTTTTATGCATATTTCAATAGTGTGGAACAAGTATTTTAGCAATTTTCCATTTAGTGCTTGGCTATTAGTGACTATGTAGTTTGTTGATGATTTTTGATGCTTGATGCACTTAATATTTTGTACTGACGTGTAAGACAGACAGAAGCATTTGCATATATAATTCAAGTGTATAAGTGAAGTGTGGGAATAAAAAATAGACAAATATTGACATAACTTTCACTAGAAAAGGTCAGATCCAAAGAAGAGCAAAATAAGGGCAAAATACCATAGTATTGACTAAACTAACAGGGATACATGATGAATTATTTCATTATATCATTCTCTCACTGTAACATTTCACATCTGTTACCCAAGATTATAAAATTTCAATAACCATCACTGTTAAGTAGTAACTGCAACTCTGTAGCTCTTTAATGATTATAACTGGGTCCTCCAGAGATTTTGATTTGTTTAAAAGTTTGGACAGCTCAAATTGGATTATAAGGTGCAGTAGATCATCATATACAAAGTTCCCTCTTTTTGTCAGTTTATTTTGATGTTGCTGTTACACACACAGTTTCACAGCTCTGGGCTATAAGAACGATTTTCCGAAACCCAATTTGATATTTTATTTTGAAAACAGCTTTGTAGAGGCATTACATGAAAGACTGATATGCTATTGCTGTTTGACAGACTGGTCTGTTTCTAGGTTTAGCACAGGGGGGAAAAAAGCTTATTTTTTAAGAGGATTAAATACTTTAACAAGGAGGATAAGCGGTTGGTAGATGGATGGATGGAAATACTTTAACAGGGGACATTAGGTGGAGGATGCAGCTTTGGACTGTTAGTTTGAAGTCTAACTGTAAAAGGTCACTACACTATAACATAATGTGAGTGGATGAGTGAGTGAGTGCCAAGTTGTTTACTGCTTCACACCAAAGGAGTTTAGCATTTGAGTCCTACCACATAGTGTAGAATTTGCATTGCATTCTGCCTGTGTTGAATAGTATGGTTTTGTCCCCCAAAAACATCCACTAACATACAGTATGTTGAATTGTTGTCTCTAAATTGGCCATTGTGTGTTTGTATGCACCTTGCTATGGACCTGCATCCTGAAAGAGACGCTCCAGATTCACCATAACTCTGCTGAATGCTGGATCATTGATGCAAAATTAATTTGCGTCTCAGTTTAATGGGGTATTTTCAATCGCGCGCATATATGTTTTTCGCTTCACCTCCGTGAACTCAGTTTACTGGATGCTGAGCCAAGACGATAAGAGGTGACTGTGAAGTCGTTGCATTAGCTTAATTTTCATGCCCGCATGGTTTATTGTCTAAATGAGGTTGGGTGGTGCCTCACCAACTTCAGAAGTGAAATGATGTGTGACACAGCCAGAAGCGATTTGCTTAATGAGACATTTCAGTGTTTGGACCACAAAGCCACAGGAGCTATGAAGAACCATGTGGATTCTGGGTATGTTCATCTTTTTAAATAAACATTTACTCACATTTTACAGTCAAATGGGTTTTTTTATTTATCTGTCAAAGAGTCATTGCAAAAAAAAGTCTCTCTCCACAGGTGCATCATTTGAATCATTACAACCAGTTACCTTCAGTGGTGATTCCATGTATAATAATATTTATAACTTTCCACCAATTAAAAACATCAGATAATTTTTCATGAACACCTAGTGTGGATCAAACAGGGGTTTATGTAAATGTTATCTTTTTTCTGATTTAATTAGTCTCTGTAACCGTAATCTGGATGAGCAATTAAAATATGGATGGATGGAGGAACGGACGGATAATTTCATCTGTATTTTGTTTTTGTAAATGTCACAACTTAACCTTCATAATGATATCATTACTACTATATCTAATCAAACAAAGCAGTTGTGCTGTGACTGATCCTTATATCTGTCAGTGCTTATTCGTATTTTTTTTCCAGGATGAAAACATAAATGCTATTGAATGATACCTGAGGTACCCGTGAATTTCCATCTTGTTCTTTCCCTGTATTCCCAGCAGTCACACATATCAATTTCACCGGTTCCATGCAGTTAAGCAGATGGGCTGCTTTTTGAGTCAATTGATTACGGAGATGCTTTTCTATATGTACTGATCTCAAAAACGAATATGTTCAGTTAAAACTTACTGGTGGCATGTTATTCACTTTTCATTTTGAAAATGTGAAGCAATTAGAAAATTAAAAATGCTAAAACACAACATTATTATTATTGTTATTGTCATTAATATTAGCATGTAGTACCAATGCAACGTCATGGGATGTTCTCTGCTCTGTGTCAGGATCCACTTTCAAGTATCAGTTTGATAGAAATCAAACCAGACTGGAGGTTAAGTGAACACTCCTGGCCACTTTGCAAGGTGCACATTCACAGCAGCAGATATGACCCCCTTCTGTCTCCAGAACCATTTTAAGTGTAGATGAGTTCTGCATTCTGATATGCCCTAATGAGTCTGGTCATTTTCCTCTGAACTCTCTCATTAAAAAGTTGCTTTCAGCCACACACCTGCCCTTGACTGTTCTTTGTTTATCTCACCATTCACTGTAAACTCTGGACACTGTGGTGCGTGAAAATGCCTGGAGTTTGGCTGATCCTGCGATGCCAGCCTCCATGTGTGATACCAACAATCACACTTTTTAAAATTGCTTAGATCATGCATCTTAATGCCTGAACCCTTTTGATGATCAGCATCATCAGTGTTCAGCACTGTGACCTCACATATTCACAGTTACAGTCACTCAATGTTCAGTGTTGCTATAAATTATGGGAGATATAAGTTTTTCTAGCATGGCATTATTTTTAAATGTGGGAAATTATTTGTTGTTGACTGAGAAATTATTAAGTAATGGATTATTAAGTATTAAGATTAATGGATATGTCAAATATTTAAAAGTACCTGTTAAGCCAATGCCGTGATTTTTAAGTTTCTCTGCATTGTGAAATGTGAAATTCTTGCAAAATTCTTTAAGTTAGTACTATTGTGAGAGCGTGAAGGAAAAAGTTCAGTGGCAGTGAACATGTCTTGATGATTGATGATATTTTTGCTTTTGGTTAAAAATATTTTATAAACGCTTTCTGTCTTGAGTCAATAAATCAACATTTGGGCCTTTTTACCCCTCAAAGCTTCTTCCTGGGGTTTGCTCGGTCATGCTCTCACACAATTCTGTTTGGGTTCGCTCTGTGGAATTCTGTCACCGTAGACGTCACGTGGATGTTTGGAGCCATCAGGAAGATCACATTATTGAGCCATGTGATCGCATGATTTAGGTTCATCTGGTTTCCAGATGACACTTTTTTCTGAGTGATGAACATAGATTTTTATTGATCTGGATTATCTATATGATCTGAGAAGAGTGTGTGATGGTGGAAAGTTCAGGTTCAGAAAGTACAAATCGAGACCAAGATTTTGTTTCAACCAACCAGCTGAGAATAAAGAGTCACATTCAAGAGTGGGGCTGGGATGCAAAGGGCCAGTGTGTGGGCAGGTTTTTGGGATAATCTTTATGTCAGCTGTTCAAACCCAGGTGTGAGGACTCTTCAGCCAATCAGTCCTCTAATTTGTTATCTAATTAGGGAGTTGCATACACACCGGCCCTTTGTGGATAAGATTGCCCACCCCTGTTCAAGAGAGGACTCAACTGGTTGGTCGAAAAAAATCTTGGTCTGGATTTGTACTTTCTGACCTTGAACTCTACACCTCTGAGAATGTGCTATTAGAGGCAATACTTTCTTTCTCCGGTTTCTGTGACAAAAAAGAATATGTCCTTTAATATATGAAGAATATATGAATAATAAAGGTGTTTATAAAAACAAGTCAGCAATATGTGTGGAAGAGCTGATTTATAATTGCATTCCATTTCATAGATAGGTAGGTGTACAGTGTGCTGACTCCCCCCGAATTATTTATGTAAGGAGGAAGTAAGACCTAAGGGAGGGAAAGTTTGGGGTTTGAGTGAGATGGGGGACAACGTATAATCAATGTATATGACCTCAGATACACATACACACAGGTTTGTATATCTTTGTGGGGACTCCATTCATTTCCATGGGGAAAACTCTAACCACAACATGACACCCTTAACCTCTACCCATCCCTAACCTTAACCATAACTAACCAAACAAAATGCAAGTCATTTCTTTATTTTAGTTTTTTGATTGCATTCACAATTTTATATAAAATTGAGGTTATCTGTAAAGGTTTTTATCACACTCTGGGGAAATTTCGTCCCCACAATGTAATAACTAACAAAACACACACTGAGCCACACATAGACAAACAGATGTGAAGCATACCTGAACAAATAGATACTCTCACACCAACAAACATGCTTTGGAAATCTATTGTTTAGGTTTATCAATTAAAGATATTTTGGTTATAGATCTTTTGGTTTAAAAGGAGAAATTCCTGCCTTTGTTGCCATGGTTTGTGTTGGATCTCCCTAAACAGATTTTGGTTTATATTTGGATGTGTGTGTCAGAATATCACTGTGCAGGCTTTTCTTCCTGCTGCTACACAGTCTTTTTGGTGAATATGAATATAAGTAGCTAGATAATGTGGGGAATGTTTCAGCTTGCTGTTCATTTAAGGACATGGTCAGTCCTGACCAGCGTGATTATGAGATGCTTACAATTCAGACCACAGAACCAGAGGTGGAGGTCGTCAACCCAAGGCTGTAATGTGGAATCTGAACCATTCTTACTCCGCATTAGGTGCTCTAACAAGCTGAGGAGGACACTGTGGTCCTCATGATGAAAAACCAGATTCTATGGCAACGTTTCCCGAAACGGACCTCAGGGACCCAAAGTCAGTCTATGTTTTTGCCCTCTTTGAGCTCCCTGCTGGGTAGTCCTCATTTTTGCTCCCTACTGGGAGATGGGAGGGAGCGAAAACGTGGACTGTCTGTGGATCTCCGAGGACTGGATTTGGGAAACACTGTTCTATGGGACCGGAACTACATCCGTTTCACTAACCATGAACCAAATATCTTTATTATGTCTTTACACAAGACGCCTTATACATATAAAATGGAACAGTTAGCTCAGTAAGTATTTGTCATATACGCTCACCTAAAGGATTATTAGGAACACCTGTTCAATTTCTCATTAATGCAATTATCTAATCAACCAATCACATGGCAG
>JAODJW010000038.1:9812487-9829541 GCA_026777045.1 Hyperopisus bebe
GCAGTTCTGAAGGCGAAAGGGGGTCAAACACCGTATTAGTATGGTGTTCCTAATAATCCTTTAGGTGAGTGTATTTAACATTGTGATATTGTCCTATTATGATGTCTTGTAGAATGTTTAGTGTTATGGACCATTCTCAGCATTTTAGCTCTTCTCATCCTGCCTATCTGTATATTTGTTTGTATAATTAAATTTTAAAAAATGGCTTGTGCATTTTCAAGGTAAAAGTTTATGCTGCAAATTTCTGTGCTCAGTGCTGGAAAAGAGTCACGGGAGAAAATGATTCTATATCAGCCAGCACTGTGTTTACTTCTCCAACTGAGCAGTAATGGATGACTGTCCCTAGACTCTCATTAACCTGCTCACTGCCAATTAATGTCTCCTCTCCGTTCAGGATTCAAGTGCGGAACAGGCTTCCCCCTCAAGGTCACAGCCTACTAGCAGTAATGAATTAGACGCCGTAATGGATGCAGAGCATGCTGGGAAGTAGGACAGCGTCTCTGTTAAGTTCTCCCCAGGCATTCGCTGAGTTCCTCTGGCTGTCCTCCTTACGTTTACCACTCTGTTACTATTGTTATAATCATTGTCATTATTGCTATTGTTAGTTTTATTGTTGCTAATGTTTTATTAATGCACACAGTTTTAATAAAACAGATATTTATAAAAGCCTAATGTTTTAGCCTCAGAGATTTCAGCTTGTAGAAGAGACCTTTGCTGTAAGTGGCTATAAGACACCATTGGGTGTAATGTTACAGTGTAGACTGCCAGCCCGCCACGTCCACACCCGCTAGATCATCAGCTCTATCTTGCTCTGCTTCCCAGGGTATTGATCACAACCTAGACTATACTGTTGCAGTCAGAATTTTGGACACAGAATTTTGGAAAATAGAAGTATTCAAGGCCCATGGTAAGTAGCATGATCCCACCACTGGGCCCTTGACCAAGGCCCTTAACCCCAATTGTCCCAGGGACTGGTTGACCGAACTGTCTCCTCTATGCCAGTTTCATGAGGTGGCCTCCTGGGATGCTTTTCAAGCCGTCCTGAAGGAGGTCCCACATATGCTGAGCTCTCATTGGCTGCTTTTCCTTCACTCTCGGGTCAAACTCCTCCAACAGCATTTTTACTGTGCATTACGTCAGCTGGCCAGGTCATGTGATGTGACACTTTCATTCTCCCTTGTAGATAGCTTAGTGTGTCCAAACTTTTGACTGGTACTGTATGTTGTTGTGTTTCCTATGGTTTCCTAATGAAGTTTTGCCTTATTTACATGATTCTGAAGGACTTTGACCAACAGCATCAGAGATTGTTTGATATTGGGTTGGGGGTGGGGTCTAAAAATTTACACTTAAAAATAAAAAGCTCTATTTACTGAAGGGGTAAACAGGAACAAATTAAATATGATGGTACCCTTTCAGTTCCTACGCCCCTGCCTTTGTCTTGTGGTTTAACAGTTTTCATGTTCTGCTGGTGCCTGTTAGTAATAATAAAAGGCTTTTGGGAAATAGAAACAATCAAAATATTGATTGATACATTGCATTACAGTGACACCTGGTGCCCAAATTGTGCTCAGCAAAGCCTGATTTTGCAGTCAGACTAGATTCAACTTGAAAAGCACAGAGCACAATGCAAAGCACTGAAAGAATGTGGCATTATTAAAGAAGCATTCAATGAATATTGATTTCTTTTCTAGTTAGAAATGTTGTTACACCAATACAGAACAAAGAGGTTGGACCCGAGAGCACAGTTTATTCTACAAATATAAATCACTAACCCCAAGACAAGGTCACTGCACACAAAGATTCAAAAAGGAGCATGCAAGCTGGGGTAGTTTAGGTTGGGTTAGAATCAAAAACTGAGAATGCTTGGATACATAAAAACACACCACAGTATTTATACAGGTCAGTTCAAGACACTTGAGAGTTTGAAGCATAACTTTGCAAAATGGGTAAGATTATATAATTTACAAACTTTTCAAAGAAGTAAAAAATGGAGTTATGTCAGGTGGCACCCGCTAACAGATTGGGGATCTGAGATATAATTTTGTGCCTTTTGTTTTTCTGTTTTTTTAGGTGACAGCGTTCTGATCCCAGATCATCAGCATTGAGGCAAAGCATTTGAAATGTTTGAGGCAAAGCATCTGAAATGTCTGGAAATAGTATGACATATTAAAGCCCCCATCGGTGTCACATGACCCTTTTGATACAGACTTCAGAGAAACGTTTTCAAACTTCATGCTAAAAATGAATCAAAGCCATTCCAAAACATTCTCTGAATCACTGGAGATCAGAATGAGTCATTTCATATAGCGGTTTGGGATTGTTATTCCCTCAGCACCAGGCTGTGTGTAGTGGTTGGTGAAGCATTATATGGATTTTTCTAATACAGGCTGTGTTCCTGCTACCAATACAGAGTAAAGAGAGAACACTGGTCTCCTCTAGAATCCCAATAAGTCGCCTGCAGGGGAGGAACTTATGTTCTGGACACCAGTGGCTATTAAAAGCGACAACTCTCATCCAGCTCTGCGTGAACAGGTGACAGAAAATGTGCAAGGAAGAGAGGAACAAACCAGCCAGTTTTCATGCCCTCAAGTGTTACGCAGCAGAAGTAATTAGCAACTCCTCTCATCTGTCAGAAATGTGGGAATTGAGGCCAGAAACAGTGTCATTATGTGTTGGCAGAAATTATAGAGCTAGACCACCAGGGACACAGACACTTCCATTCCAACAATATTTATAGTGCAATAAATAGATACACTTTATTGATCCCAGGGGGAAATTAATTTCCCAATTTCATTTCGCAATAATATAAGTAAATACTAACGCATGTCTGCAACTGCAACACTAACGTCAACTTCCATCTTTATAAACGTGGTGAAATCAGAGGTGGGTATAAGGTAAGATATGTGTATTCGATCCCAGGGGGAAATTCTTTTGCATATAGCGGCGAGGTGCAGTACTTAAATTGCACATTTACACACAGAATAAGAAGACGTGTCACTCCTGCTTTAATGCTGCTTACACTTGTACCTGGCCGTTCACTGGAAGCTCAGCCTAACTGCACTCATACCTGGGGGTTCACTGGAAGCTCAGCCTAACTGCACTCATACCTGGGCTTTCACTGGAAGCTCAGCCTAGCTGCACTCATACCTGGTTGTTCACTGGAAGCTCACCCTAGCTGCACTTAAGCCAAGTCAACTCCTCGACAGCATGTATGTTTGTGATGTGCTGCTTGCCTCACCTGTATGTCGCTTTGGACAAAAGCGTCTGCAAAATGTGAGCGTATATAAGTGTAAAGACACAGCACAAGGACAATACACTAACAGAATGCAGTGCAGGAAAAAAAAAAATAAACAGGTGGTGTATGTGACTTAATAGTAAAAGTAGTAGTGAAAATGCAGTGTTATGAGTTTCAAATATGAAATGGTATCCTGGCCTGCGTTATGGCCAGGGCTGACAGATAGTAATGCAGTGCCTGATGACAGCAGGCAGAATGGATGTCCTGTGGTGTCACTCAGCACGCCGTCATTCAATGACTCTAACGGTACTGCGACAGCGTAGAGACGCTCATGAGTACAGATTTAATAACCTCAAATGTGGCTTTGTAGTCGGGGGCCAAACAAAAGCATATTGTTTTAAATTGGTCAGGAGTAACACGATACCTAGGACGACAGTTCAGGAAGGTGATATGCTTTTTGGATGCTCAGTTTTCTGTTTTATTACCAGTGATATTTTTACTGAAATGGAAATCTCTGCGACTGGACGTAAGAAAGGATAAGATACTCCTTGAGTGCAGGCATTGGAGCAATCACACGAGTCGGAAAATGATCTTTCAATTTCATGACCCTGAACAGAAATGATCTTTTGGTCATTACTATGAGAAGGATGAGAGTCTCATTGAAGCACAGGCCTCTATATTACTGCTACTGCACTGCATCTGTCCCAAAAATAAGGCATCTGTTAGTGAATTTGCCATTAAATTAAAAAATAATGAATTCACACACAGGTATGCAATTAATACGGCAGATATATTGGTACCAGACAGAGGAGACATTTGTTAATATTTAATTGAATATCATTTACCACAGAATATTCAAATATATTACAAGTAGTTTTCAGGTACAAAGCAATGAGGAAGGTGTTCTGGTGGATTTGGCGCTCAGACACACAGCATCATACTCATCAAGACATATGATGCCAAACGATAAGAAAAATAAGGAACCTGTCAAAACACAAGATGAAAGATGCGAAACTTTATCGTCATGTACATTGAGTACCTTATATCTTGTACCTTATACAAGACAGATAGATAGATAGATAGATAGATAGATAGATAGATAGATAGATAGATAGATAGATAGATAGATAAGTTTGTTGGGATGGACTAAGGAAAAAATTTAAATAAACAATACAAATTGCTAATGTTAAATGCTAAAATATTTTAATTTCATTTAGTCTTCTCATATCAAAGTTTGATTTTTGCATTATTGCTTATGGTATTATTTGTAATTACAACTGTCTCCTCTTGATTTGGCCATCCAGACTCAATTAGCTAGTCAGCAGGAGTAACACATCCTGTGGAAGGTTATAATGAGTCTGGATCCTTTCCCAGCCATCAGAGGGCACAAGGCAGGGACACCCAGGACAGGCTGCCAGGTCATCACAGGCCTTAAATAATAGGCTTCGGTCAATAAATTAGCATAGCATTAATTAAATGACTCGCCTCTGGAATAAAGCATAAATATTGCCTAATGAAACTATTCATAAGGCACCGAGTGCTTTTGAAAACCTCGGGCCCTTTGTATTCTAGAAAGAATATCAATACTGTGAGTGAGGGAAGGTCAGCGTCATGCGAGTGCTGCTTCTGTCTGGTCGCCGAGTGATAACAAGCATTTAAATTATTCAGGCATAATACACATGCGCAGGATAGGTCACTTCCTCCATTTGAAATGGTGTTTGATTCAAGTGGAGCACAATGTCTTTGACTTTCCTAACAGGATTTTTTTTTTGTTGTTTATTTATTTAATTATTCATTTATAGTATCTTCTATTTTTATCTAAATATGACTTGAAACGTTTTATTAGCTTCTCTGTTTGCTATATTTATTCACTGTTAATCTGTACCTGTTCAGCACTTTGGTCAACTTTGGTTCTTTTAAATGTGCTATAGAAATAATCTTTGCCCTCGACCTCCTACGTCTGAGAATGAAAGCTGCTTTGACAAGATTTATAATGAATTTGTGCATGAAGTGAAGGACAGAATCCTGCAACAGTCAACAAGCTAGGGAGGGACAAAATGTCGGATCGTTACGACGAGCGATTGCTATTGCCATGGGTGCAATATCCTACCCTGCTCTGGAAGGGAAAGAGAAGATCTTATGTAGCCTAGATTAGCAGTTCACACAGATACACAATGCTGAGCTCATGTACCACCAACACACCATGCTGAGTGTGAAAGGCAGATGGCACCTTGTGGGCCTAGCTACATGTTCAGGGTGTGTGACAGCAGCCTGACTGCAGAGCAGTTGCTTCCTGGATGCTGCTGAGTTCGGTAACATTCCTGCGGTGCACAGCATGCTGGAGCGTTTGATGCTCTGCATGAACCGCGTGACCTACATGGGCCCAGAACGTCCTACAACTGGCTGTAGCCAATGAACAGCTGGAAGCAACAGAGCCGCTGAAGAACATGGAGGAGAACGGTGGGCAGGGCTGGCGGCGGTGGGTGACGCCCTTCTCCTGGGCATCATCGAGGGCCAAGCGCACACTTTGGCAGTCAAAGAAAATTAGTCTTGTCTACTGTGTTACTTTATTGTGTCTTCTAATTACCCTGCTTGCTCTTATGTGTTTCACTTGTGTGTTTACCTTTATATATAAGGGCTTAGACCTGTACTGGTGAGTCAAGCATTCATTGGTGC
This sequence comes from Hyperopisus bebe, assembly GCA_026777045.1. NCBI lineage: Eukaryota > Metazoa > Chordata > Actinopteri > Osteoglossiformes > Mormyridae > Hyperopisus > Hyperopisus bebe. Next base: position 9,818,399 of record JAODJW010000038.1, read on the forward strand.
TGATGTGGTTGCTATGGCGAGTGATGCCTTTGCTGGCGATGTCCTTCAATGTCCCTCAGTCATCTTCATCTACCTTGTGTATCACTCAATAAAACTTGTATATTCACATTCGCATCCTGCCCTCCCTGTTCCTGGGCCGCCTGGAACCAAAGATGCAGCAAGTCCTGGCCCAGTGTTCCTGTCCGTTCCAGAGCCCTGTCTCCCGCAGGCCAGTAACTCGGGGACCCTGATCAGACATCAGCTGCCAACAGCGTTCTGGGGGGATGACGCCCCATAGAGTGGGTGGCCCTTCATGCAGTGGAATCCCAGTCCAGTCCTGTCTCCAGATTCTGTTCTGGTTCCATTCTGGGAGTCTCCACAGACCTCCACAGGCTGCCTATCTGGGGACGCCAGGTGGATGCCAACCATGTGTTGGTCATTACTACAAGAAGGTTGACAGTCTCATTGAAGCACAGGCCTCTATATTACTGCAACAGCACTGAGTCTGGATCTATCTATCTGTCTTGTATAAGGTACAAGATATAAGGGAACCCGGCTGGCAGCAGAATCCAGACTCCAAGCCCGGTCTCCAAGTCTTGTACCAGCTCTGCGGTCCTGTTCCCCCCAGTCCAGTCCCAGCCTGTCGACCCTGTCTCCAGTCCCGTCTGTCCAGTCCCATTTGGAGGTATCCAGGCTTCTGTGAGTCGGTATGCCTGAGACCCCAGGTGGACACTCTCCATAGATGTTCCTTACCACCTTACACCCGGCAGTGGTGTTTAATGGCGTCCGTCATGCCTCATTGGGGGTACTGTCAGACTTACTCATTGTCTTGTGTAATTACCGACAATCCTGCCCTGCTTGCCCTCATGTGTTGCGCCTGTGTGAAACCCTTTATATATAAACTTGTTTTAACTGCAGTGTTGCATGTCTGTTGTCTGTTTATAAGTTATTCATATAGTATACTGATAGCACGGTATAGCTGAATGACTAAGCATTACATTGCACTTGAGTTAGAGCCAGGGTAATTGATTCTTGAATGATGAGTCACGGTTAGGCTAAAGCAGAACCTTTGAAGGTCTAAGCTGTATTTTGTGGTGGAGCCTAAACAAAGTAAATCAATTTCTTCTAAGTGTTTGGCTTCATGCTTGAATTGTAGCATTGAGGTGACATGTTATTTATCGTGTTTCTGTGGGGAGAGTATGGAACTGTGACTGAAAAGTACCATTAGATACATTCTGATTCACCAGTGTGATACTTTTCTGTGTCAAAGTTCATGTGGAACTTTCTCCTGACTGACACGTACTGACATTTCCTATCTGTACCATTGTCCAGACACAGAAGAAACACAGACAGCTACTATTTCCTGTTCTTTAGTAGATAAACTATTTATGGTGACAAAACTGTTTTTATGATATGCTGTTTACTGTGACAGATTGTTTTTATGATACGTTTGCTATGTTTCACACACACACACACACACACACACACACACACACACACACACACACACACACACACGCTTCATTAAGTAGTCTGTGTGTTTCACACATATGCAGTTCATTTTAATTTGATTTCTTTCATAGAAAGTTACCCAAAATGGTTTTCCATCATCTGTGACCTCTTCTGTGAGCTCGCCGTCTATCCTCCTGACTACCTGCAGTTAAAATTTGTCCTCTCTAGAGGACATTTGTAAACTTGAATATCTCCCATATCCTGCATGCTACCTAATTAACTCCTCATTTGAAAATATTTTTTTTCCTGGTAGTCAGGAGGCTATCTCAGGAAGCACATGCCGTGGGCAGCCAGCTCATCTCATGTTGCATTTGGGATGAGAGAGGACACTGCAGTACATGCGAAAAAAGGCTACAGTGCAAAATCCTCCCACCCCCATCGTGAGATCAAATAAAACACAATTTTGCTCAGTTTCCCAGGATTCCTTTGGCACATTTCATGAAACACACTTACTCTTTTTCTCCATTGCTTTGGGGCATTTCTCAAATGGCAATTAACATTTGCAAAACAACAAGTGTAATGCTCATGACATAATGTCGCTTCTGCACAGCAGAACATCATTTCTGAAATCCCCAAATATTTTAGTACACATATACGAATGGTCTTGTACAATCGTTATCATTTGGTGCATTTTTTAGTTGCAATAGTCTAGTTGGTCAAAATAGACTATATAGTTTCCCATTGTATAAATTTTACACCCAAAACATATATATATATGCAGGGGTGTTGCTACAGATTTTGGGCCCCATGAAGGCATATCATATTGGGCCCCCTAATCCAGTTATTTTCCAAATTTTCTAGGCGCCCAGTCACTCAGTGGCCCTTAGAGTCGTTCTAACTTTCACCCTTACGGCACCCCTGTCCATATATCATCATTGTGTTAGCAACCGCATACAAAACAATTAACTAAGCTTTCAGAACGATTTAAATTTATATTCCATAAATTGCAGTGATACTGCATTATTGTGTTTTTGGTTCCCACAGCATGGATTTTGTGGTACTTGTGTTTCTGTTTTGCTTGCTTTCGCTGTGTGACTTGAGATCTGAAAAATACTTCTACTTTCTTTCAACGGTGAACTGTACATACTGTGATATGGAGCTTAACAAAGTACCAGTTTGTTAATGAAAAATGATCAGTCAGTGACAATGAGAAAGGAGGGAACTGACTGTACTTTTCATGTTGGTGGCACTGACTAATTCATTGGTGGAATTATTTGCTTTTGAGACATGAGTTAATTGTTTTGGGTTAGTTACAGGCTTTTGCAACTAAACCATAGTGCTGCGTTATATACATGAACGTTTTTGAAAAATGCCCTTGCAGTTTTGAAAATGTTAAGTATGTTTCATAAAATGTGCCAAAGCAATTGAGGAAAAACTGTAGACACCCTCTACAAGAATCTCATTCCGGATGACGGGAGAGATATGATTCAAGATGTCTTACTAAAGTATGTGGTGATTTGGGATAATGTGAGTTTCCATCATTCAAACACCATCAGTCAATGGTTTGCAACCTACTACAGGATGCTCATGAAATTCCTCCCTGTTCTCCATTCCTGAACCCAACTGAGCAGCGCTATTCAATACGGAGGCGGAAGGTTTATGATCACCAGCCATATACCTAGATGACCCTGCTCGCTGCCAAGGATGCAAGTACTAGGACATCACAGCAGAAGCCGGCAAAGGCTAGATAAGACATTCTAAAAGATTCTTTCTACGCTGTAGTGCAAGGGAAGATATCCATTGTGATGTTGATGAGAATCTGTGGCCTGATAAACAGGAATGTCAGGAGGTGTAGAGAGACTGCACTGTAATTCCCCACGCAGTGCTGTATGTACAGAGACACTGCACTGTAATTCCCCATGCAGCGCTGCATGTACAGAGAGACTGCACTGTAATTCCCCATGCAGCGCTGCATGTACAGAGACAATGCACTATAATTCCCCATGCAGCGCTGCATGTACAGAGAGATTGCATTGGAATTTTGTCTTTTTCTTTTTTTATCACGATGACAAGGTTTGTCAATAAATTACAGTCCAATCTCTTGCAATCTCCCACAGACAGTACTTTGTGAGATATATGCCATGCAGAAGAACTGTGTCCTTGTGCATTTCCAGCCATTGTCATCAAAACAGCCATAATTTACATGGAAAATGCAGGGTACCGTCTTATATTGACCGCATGGCTAAGCATTTTGCCATTTTGTTTGTGAACAATGACACAAGGACTTGCCATTCTGGAAGTGATGAAAGGTTCATTAACATAAATATTTACTTTACAGGAAGAAACTAAGGATTTTGAGAAAGTTACAGGCTTTTGCAGATTATCTATTGTGCAGTGCTCAAATAGCACAAATAGTTTCAAGAAATGCACTTACTGTTTTGCAAATGTTAAAGATGATTTGAGAAATGTTCCAAAGCAACTGAGAAATACTGTAATCTATTTTTACCATCAAGACGAAAGCAACTGAAAATTTTGCCCAATGACAAGAATTGTACAAAACTATTTGCAAATATGTACTGAAGCATTTAGAAAAGTGTGTTTAACGATGAGAAATGATGTTCTGTTATGCAGAGGTAACATTATGTTGTGGGGATTAGACTTGCAGTGTCACAAATGTTAATGTCATTTGAGATATACTACAAAACAATTCAGAAAAGCTGTTAACCAACATGGACTGTTGCTGTAGTTTCCAGTTTTACCAGTAGAGGGCAATATATCATTCACAGCTAATGGACCTCCTTTATGGGTCTGTGTGCAGAGCCTAAGGCACATTCCCACCTCAGGGAGCGATCCATCCACTGGCACACCCCCACAAGTCCGACAGGTTTTTTCATCAGCTCCCCCCTACATCAGTGTCCCCCCAGGTTAGCAAATCTTATCATCATTACTCTCCTTCCTGGCAAATTTGATCTTACTTACAGCACTGGCCCTGCCTGTACGTATCAGGCCAGTGCATCACAATAGGATGATTCATTCTGCTCTGATCATCACGTAGCAAACCTGATGATGATGATGAATGCGTGGATCATTCTGTCAATGATCATGTTTGTCACGCTGTGCGGCACACGGACCAGGTGACAGAGATCAAGATACGGGTAAAATAAAAGGATTTAATGGGGAAACGCAAGGGCAAAACAGGGCAACAGGCACGACAATGCACGACTATGCATGACTATGCACGACTATGCATGACTATGCACGACTATGCATGACTATGCAATGACAGAACTAGGGAACTAGGTTATTAATTATATATATTGCTGAGATGTTTTTGTGAATTTTAATTTATATGTTTTTTACTTTTTATTACAATTCTGTAATTGGCCGTGGGCATAACCAACGTGATTCATATTTCCTGAGAGAAATGTATTTCTGTTCTTTACTAGAAATATACATTCCAAATATATACATATGTATTCCATATTCTTTATCTTAAAGAGTATGAAATCTCCACTAAGCAATTGGTAGCTTAAAAAATCATTTTAAACTGAAAAAAACTAAATAAATATTATAATTTTATAAACAGATAAATTAAAAAAAAACAATATAGAATACCCAAAAAATTTTGCTGATGAATGAAAGGTAAACTTTAAGCCTATAGAGTTAGTCTGACAATATTATAATTTCATCCATTTAAAAGAATATAGGTTTACATTTCAAAAGCTAAGAGTTAAAGAAAAATTTTTAAAAGTCACATTTTAATTACATGACTAAAATGGTCTGTAAAGTACATTAAATATTTTATTGTCAATGTTTCCTTAATATTTATTAGTTATTATAAATCATTCACTTGTTTTTAATATGTTTTTCATTGATGTTTGACATCAGAACTAGACCAGTTACACTAATCAACAAAAGAATCCTTGGATAAATTTTTGAGGTGTTTCTGGAATTTTTCCATTTATTTAAAATGCAAAAATAAGCAGATATAAATGTGAAAACTTTAAACTGAAATATTTTATGCTGCAGTTACACCTAACGGACACCAGATGTGCGCAAGTGAGCAAATCTAAAAGCCCACCCCCTGGCCCTCCTCCCCAGTTAGACACTCCCATTTCCCCCACCCCCGCGCCCCCATCCTGTCCCCACCCAGCCATCTGCTGCTGCGTCAGACATCTTCTGGCTGCCAGCTGCTGCCGGGAATCCATTTTCTTCCTGCTTTTCTGTGGCAAAACAGGATGAAAGGGGGCTTTCAGCGGATTCCCCCTCCCCCCCCAACCTGGTCTTTGTGCTGTTGCCGTTGGCAACCGGCAACTGAGTCATTCGACCTCTTACAAAAACAAAGGGGCCCCCCCTTACCTCCATTGCTGCTTTGGGGGATTTAAAGTTTAAAGGGGGATGTTCAGTCCTCGTGATATTTTAGTGAAATACATCAATTGAAATAGCAATTTGAGTGATTTTTGTGCTGGATTTTTCCGAGTGTGAAAGTCACAGTGCAAGTCGCGGCTGTCTGTAAACATTGGTGTTCCTCTCTCCGTCAGGGAGGGAAGCACCTCTTCACTACACATTTTTTTATTCGTTTATAAGTAAAACACTCCTCTGCGTCCTCACATCTCCCAAAAGGCTCGAGCGAGTCGACGTGAAGAGAATAAAGATGAGCTTCAGAGGAGATCGGCCTGCAGTTCTGGAAACTGCTGTGCAATCTGTCTATTTTCCATTCTGCTGATTAACAGAGAAACTCATTCCATTCAGCCTGGCCTCTTTTCCCCCTCGACATGACCCCATTGGGGGGGGGGGGGTGGCAGCTGTGAATTTTTCCTCGCAAGTGCCATGTGTGTGCGTGGATGCATACTTATGTGTGTGTGTGTGTGTGTGTGTGTGTGTGTGTGTGTGTGTATATATATACTTATGTAAGTGTATTGTACTTATTATGAGTAAGTGTTTATATATTAAGGAGTGTGTGTTTATGTGCTTAAATAGTATTTGTGTGTCCGTCTGCGTGTTCGTGGGGGTTCATAATGCTCAGTATTTATATCTGGGACTAAGTGTGAGCTATTTGTGGGTGTTTATTTGTGTTAGTCTCACGTGTGCTTATATAAGTCAGCCAATGCATAGTTGTGGTGTGTGTATGTTCAGTGTGTATACATGTGTGTCTTTTTTAATGTAAATATCAATGTGTTAGTGGTATATACATATTTTTGTGTGGGTTAGGGTTAGTTTATATGTTTAAATGTATGTGTGATTAACTGTGACATTTTTGTAAGTATTTTAATCTGTAGGTTTGTTACTATTAGTGTGTGGGTGGGTGTTTATGTGTATGTGTGTGTTTGGGCCCATTTGTGTGTGTGTGTGTGTGTGTGTGTGTGTGTGGATGGATCATTACAGGGGCAAATACACCAGCACAATGGATCCCTGACTCTTTGGCTTAGTTACCAACCCAGTTACACTCCATCTGCTATCTGGCAAATTGCTTTCTGTTTTTCTCACTGCTGATCTTGAAACAAGCCATGGAGGAATGAACCGATTAGTCCTTTTCAGCCTGTTTCATGTGTTTGTGAATGTTTTGGAAATGGCTGCATAGCTCTGACTCTTTCAGAGCAGATGACCTTCAGTTCTGCAGGCAGTGGGACTGGCCAGCTTTTTGTCTATTGACCTTGAGTTGAATTCCTCACTAAACAGATTATAGAAGCTTTGGCCTCAATTCTGCTCTGTTTCCAGTCAAAGACACAGATGTGATCCTTAAATGCTTCAGATACATGAGTCATCTGGACTCACAAAGAAGCAGCTCTGTGGACAGGAAGATAAGGGCTGCTACACTGTAACATATATCTGAAGTTGTAATCACAGGGTCCCTGTGCACTGCAGTACTGTTAGCGCTAAAAATGCATTCTTCAGTCTGACTCAGGAAATCCGTCTTTTGGGAAGTTCCAGCATTGGTCACTAGGGGGGGATGTTGGGCCACAGATGACAGGTCGTGGCGCCTGTTTCTGCTCACATGGGTCTCCCGTGTATTTATATCCTTGAGTGTTACTGATTGTGGGGGTGGGTGACTCACAGATGTTGGGGGAAGAGTAATGTGTGGTATGTAGCGTGGTATTCCAAAATATCCCAGCTGCCAGTCCTGCTGGAATCCTTGAAGGAAACAACTGCAGACTGGAGTAAGTGGTGCAGCGTGTTATTTTATGTGTTAATACTCTGCATTACCATTCTGGTAAGTAGTGTGCATGTAACGGTAATAGTAATACATATTGTGCACATTGGACAACCCAAAGTAACACAGTAAACAGGATAGAGATACACTCTACATAGACAGTGTGTGCTTCTCAACATGCCTTCTTCACCGTATTCCTGTTCTCCAGTACTTGTTTCACATCATCTTCCATTGCAGAAGACTAGGTCTCAATACTCAACAGAAGTACAGAGGACAGTAAAAATCCCTGGATGTCCTTCTTGCCCCACCGCAAATATCAAGCATACATCTGCTGCATCCAGGCCAAACGAGACCAATCCCATGATTCGTTGCACCTCAAGTTCATTCTTGGGAGGCAAGTTAGCAAGACTTACCACAAGTACAATTTTCATGTTCTTGATATTGAGAAACACCCAATGGATGGCAGACACACTGTAACACAGTGTTAAACTTTGCTGCAACCTCATGTGGCCTCCCTTCTCTCCACCACCTTCTCCCCCTTTATCCTTGTCATCCCATCCTGGCCATGTGACCTTCTAATTGTGTTATAAGCTCCCCTTGTTGTTTGCTCTCAGTTCCAGGCATGAGCCTATCAGCACCATTGAGGTTAAACAAGGGAATTGGCCTCAGAGGGAAGTTAAACAATATAACACAAGATTAAAAAGATATTTCTCTTCCATTAGGGAGATACAGGAATGCTTGGTGTTTGTACACAATATCACACTCCTGGTGCTTCATTCATGTTAATTAATTGGTTCAAGTCCTTAGGGAACCAGCCACAAATTGATGGGAGTCAGGATTCATTAGTTTAATGTCGCTGTTGACACCACAGCCTCACATCAACTGGGGACTGGAAGCTGGGAGCTCTGGGCTGTGGCCTGCAAGCTGGAGGCTGGATTGAGGATTGATTGAGGAAGCAGCATTTAAACAGGAAACCTACCGATCACAGCGTCCTAGCTCACTGAGCTACACTGCACCCCCACACCAAAGCTGACACAACTACAGGACAATGCTAAGTCTGCTTAACTGCCTGTTTCATTGTAATATATGGCTGGAAATTACCTGTCTTTAGCAACAGAAAACAATCTTTACTTATTATAACCCTAAACCCAACCTGTAGTCTGGGGAAGCCCTCTTAAGAAGTGTAAGCCTCTTAGCTGGATGGATTAGGATTAGTCTGAGTAAATCAAACCCTTATCCTTCAGATACTGCGCTGTCACAGGGCTAAAAAAACACAGAGAGAAATGCACAGTGTCTGATTGGTTGAGTACAGACATAACGAATGAGCAGGAGGTTGCAGGATAAGAGCAGAGACATTGCAGGCAGGAAGGATATGACTGTCTAAAAATAGAGACACTGCTGATGGGCATAATGTGACAGGCTAAGAGTGGAGAACTGCTGACAGGCAAGGCTGACTGAGCAGTGTTTTCTTATCCGTTTGAAATATGCTTATGGCCGATGAATATTGCATTTCATAAACACCGAATGTCAATAGAGATGCTGCAATAACAGATGCGGAGTCGGACACTGAGACAGTGTAAAGGCTAGCACACAGGAGCCCTTCCTCTCTGTCCGCATTGTGGCTCAGTCTGCGAGTCACTCGCCCTGCCAGGATTTTATAGCAATTGTGCCTGGAGTGTTTTTCCTCTTTTTCACGCCTAGTGCGGTAGTTCAGTGAGCCGCATCAGAAAAGGAACTTATACTGAGCTGAAGTGACAGGCTTCCCCTGAACGTCACGTAGTGTTACTCCCTTCCGTCCTCTAATCCTGTTTCACCTTTGCCTTTAAACTGAGACTTAGAGAATACTGCCGTGCTCGTGTTCCACCTCATGGGCCTGTTGTTGGAGCACAGTCACTCTGGGTACCTCCTAGGGGCTTGGGGGGGAAGGGGGGGGGGCGCAGGGGTCACAGAACTGACATCAGGCTTCCGGGTGTCTGCTTTATATCGAACCTCATGACCTAAACATGAGAATGTGCTGGTGAGCCTGGTATCTCAATGAAGGACCATGAAGCTGATGACCTTTGCAACTTCATCTGCTTAAAAAGCACTGAAATGTTCTTATCGGGTTTATGGTTGTTAAGGAAATGTTAGTTATAAAGGAACCAATGAACAATGGCTAAAACAGAAGCTCTACATATTGTGTGTGGGATTATGTAAGTAGACAAGCATGTGCGCGTGCACACACACAGACACACACACACACTCACACAGATACACACTCACACAGACACCAACGCACACAGACTCACACACACAGACACACACACACAGATACACACACACAGGCTCACACACACAGATACACACATATGCTCAGACAGACACACACACGCTCACACCAACACAAACACACATAGATTCACACACATGCTCACACAAACACACACACTCACATAGACAGACTCACACACACAGATACACACATATGCTCACACAGACATGCGCACACAGACAGACAGACAGACAGACACACACACACACACACACACACACACAGTGGTGTCTAAGACCTCATTTAACAGTCCAGGAACCAGCTGCCCTTAACTCCCTGATTCATGTCATTTCTCACATGCCATCATGCCAACTTTCATTTCTACATTAATCAGTTACATGCTTCCTCTGTGTGTTACACACTAACCTGCACACATATCTTGGGAGCAGTGTGTGGCTCAACAGATTAGCACACCCAGTTTGCGGTCAAGGTTGTTGGTTTAAATCCTAAAGTCAACAGAATAATTTCTCTGTTGGGTCCTTAACCACAACCCAGACCGTTCCAAGGACTGACTGACCGACCTCACGGCCTGCATCAAATCTAATCAGTTATAAAAGCATTTAATCCTGAGTACATGACAAGGTTATTCATATACTCTCAATTGTTAAAGGCGACTCTTTGGTTAATGCAGGTACTATATGATGGACTGTGATGACAACCAATAAGATGTGCTGGGACTGATATGTGATGTATATGGATATGCGTCAATAAAAGTTTTTTTTTTTTTTTGCCAGTTTTCCAGTCGGAACAGAAGTGGGGTGTCACATGGGGGTTCATTTCTCCGTAGGTAATTTCGGTCTAGCTTTGGGTACACACGCCAGAACTGCTGCTCAGTTCATCTCTGCCAACATCGTGACTCTTGGGTAACACAGGTTATTTTGTAGCTTGGTGAGCTAATTAATAGCCACCTTTTTGTGACCCACAGAGGCCCAGTCTTTTTAAATTACATTCCCACCATTAACATAACATAGTTAGTGTTAGAAAGGCCGTGGGAACATAGTTATTTAGTTAATTTTCCCACCCGGTCAATGTTGATCAGTAGCGGAATGTTAATGCGCCTGTACCTAGTTCACTTACCTGATGTTGTGCGTCAATCGGTTTACTAGTTTGAGAACAAGGAAGTCCTTGGCTTTAATAACCAAATAAAATGACAAAATATTATTCCTTATACTAATAAAGTAATTTATTTTTCTCCACAATGAAGACAATGTTCTGGTACAGTGATCTGAAATACCTAAACAAAAATGATA
>JAODJW010000038.1:9838203-9848675 GCA_026777045.1 Hyperopisus bebe
GAGGGGAAGGAGAGGCAGGGATGTGAGGAGCATCAAGAAAAAAAGAAAGACACAGACCAAAACTGTGTGTGTGTGTGTGTGTGTGTGTCCTGGGATGGACTGACATATTCCAGGGTGACCCCTGTCTCATTCCCAGGGATAGGAACCTTCAATAAGCAATTATGGATGGATGGATGGATGGGTGTCTCCATATGAGTTAGTACATCGTGGAAATAAATAACCATATGGGGTGAAATATCTTTTATTAAATACATTTTTGAATATATATTTTGTTTTCGACTTTTGTTTTAGATCTTTGCTGTGTAACACTTTCCAGTGAGTCAGCTGAGCACAGTCACTGCTGTCACCCTAACGTGCTGCCCTGAGCACACACGGTCACTTCTGTCACCTTAACGTGCTGCCCTGAGCACACACGGTCACTGCTGTCACCCTAACGTGCTGCCCTGAGCACACACGGTCACTTCTGTCACCTTAACGTGCTGCCCTGAGCACACACGGTCACTGCTGTCACCCTCTCATGACCTGTAATCACCCAAATCCTGTTTTGATGTTGATTATCTCGGTTTTCCCTCATATGTGCATATACTCTATTACATTTCTGTAATGCTTTAGGAGGTTTATTGACTAGGACTATTCTGCATTTTACCTGGGTAACTGTATGACCTATAAACTCCAGTTTTTTTTAAATCTCATCCATGTTTTGTATTGGCTTCCAACAGTAGAGGATGAGGACAGACTACAGGGCTAAAAGCCAGTAACAACCAAGGCTGGGTTTCCAGTCCATGCCAAGGCATATGCTCACACACGTAATGTACTTTGTTTTCCTTCAGCAGTAACAGTTCCGGGAAAGCAGGTACAGACATACTCCTGTTGGTTTGGGTGACTGATCCTCACCACTCTTTTGGTGTAGTTACAAGTGCACCCCCTCAGTACATAGAGGAAGAGACACAGAGAATGAGGTGCAGTGAGAGAACAGAAGATGGAAAGACAGAAGAGTATGTGACAGAGTAGGAGGGATGTAGAGGACGAGAGAGTATGTGACAGAGTAGGAGGGATGTAGAGGACGAGAGAGTATATGACAGAGTAGGAAGGATGTAGAGGACGAGAGAGTATGTGAAAGTAGGAGGGATGTAGAGGACGAGAGAGTATGTGACAGTAGGAGGGATGTAGAGGACGAGAGAGTATGTGACAGAGTAGGAGGGATGTAGAGGACGAGAGAGTATGTGACAGAGTAGGAGGGATGTAGAGGACGAGGCCTGTGCTTATTCATAAACAATGAACGATTGTCTCTCAATAATGATAATGTTCCCCTGACCTGGCATTGCTGATGACTAATTGTCAGCTATTTTAACTGCTGAACATTACCATTGTTTTTCTGACCTCTTTTAATACCCTCCCCCCACAGGGAAATACCAGTACAGCACTGGAGGGACTGAAAAACTTCACTGGATATGAGAATGAGGACTCCAACATCACTGGGGACTTTAACAAATGAAATTTCAGGAAAAACCATGTCAAATAGTTTTAGATTAAATTTTTTTGTTCATAAACATTCAGGATAAACATTGGGAGCCGCTTTCCTATGCTAACAGCAGTGTTAAGCAAATTTTACGGATGCAGTACAGACCAAATTGCAGTGCGGACCAAATTGCAGTACAGACCAAATTGCAGTACGGACCCTTTTCTCGCAGTAGCATCACACCTGGGTGTGCCAGTTCTCAAGTACACGGCCCGAAAGAACAGCAGTGGGTGATGAAGGGTACTCCGAGGTTTACCAGCACATATGTCACAGCAGTCCAAAAAAATATACATTTTACATTTGCGTTACTGTGTTCTTTTAATCTTTTACTACAGGCTACAGAGCACACTGTAACACTGAAGAGTGCTAACACTCTCCTTTGAGCATGTCAGTGTGCGACTGGCTGAATGATCTATTCATATAGTGCGCGTGCGTCATTCTGATGCAGAAATACGATTTTTAGGGAGAGGGAGAGTCACTGAGAGATGGGGGGAGGCAAGGAGTGGGAGGGACACAGGGAAGGAAGGGTAGAGAGAGAGAGACAGGAAGTGAAAGATACCTTGTGGGAGAGAGACAAAGAGGAAATGAAGGGACAGAGAAAGGGGGCATGCTCTGTGGTCGCTTACCGTTTGCAGCTGCCATCAGGGCTTGGAGCTGTTCCGCCTCCGTGGGGGGGTTAGGCCACGGGCCTGTTGCTGTTCCGGACATGGGGACAGCCGATTCATCGGGGCTGGGCCCGGCTCTGGGGGGAGACTGGGCATTAATATATCATTTCCACACACAAGCACACACACACACACACACACACACACACACACGCAATGCACTCTCGGTTTTGTAGTAGAGATGACAGGTGGAAGCAAACGAAGCAGGCAGAGGGAGGAGGTCTGTGATCAAACAGTGCTGACAGTCGCGGACGTGCAGGGCCATTCTGTGCAGGAAGCCCTGTGTGACGCGTGTGTGTTTGTCATTGACGGTGACCGTGGTCTGTATGGAGGGGCCAGTGCTCAGCCTGTGAGCGTGAGCTGGAGTGCAGGCAGAAAACCCAGAATCCTTCATCACTCACTAACCACCAATCCAACGGCAGCTGCGCCCATTATCATGATGGCTGCCTCAAAGCAACTGAGGGTAACAGTGTCCTATCACCAACAAGAAAAATAATGCCATCTCACACACAACGCTCTCAGTAACTAACGCAGTAGTATATTTATGCGCATATATTTATATATAATGTACTGTATCCCATAGCCCCTGACTATTTTAGCATTACAGTAACACACAATAAATCACTGCATTTCTGCTTTTCTGCTACATGACTTCACCTACCATTGTTACTCAATATGCTTATTAAGGTGGATTCAGGCCAAATATCCACACGTGAGAACAACAGCATTCTTCCCATCACAGCACCTACTGACTTATCAAGCACTACAACCATACATAAATCTATTAATCAAATAGCTTACTGGTCTGGTAATCACCACCCATGAAATAATAGCCCCAAAGCAGAATGTCAGATGTTTTACAATACCAGCAGATTGATTTTACGAGCCATACTAGTGTGGAATTTCCAATATATTTTGACTACATCACATAAACTCAGCAACAGGTATGTGAAGCACACCTGCTTACTAATACAAACAGCATGCTCCTTCAAACAGCTGCAACAGAATACATACAGCTCGCTGACAGGGTTAGATAGTCCGCTTGCTGCTACGCGGAGCATTATAAACAGCTAAGATGCCTGATTGTGCAGGTTTGAATGCAAATGTGATTGTTAGTGCCACACGCGGTGGGTTCAGCTCATCAGAAACATGGGTTTTCATACATAAAATGAGCAAGAATCATCTAGCTAATGGCAATTATTGCAGGCAAAAGCACCTTGCTAATGAGAGCGGTCAGTGGAGAATGGCCAGGCCCAAATGCAAAAATAACAGCTCATTACAAGAATCGGGTGCAGAATAGATTCTCGGAACTCTTCTGCCCTCAATGTGGTTCCGGAAAGTGGGTTCTACCCGCTACCAGCTAAGTGTACCTAACAAAGTGCCCCTCAGCGTATGTTCAGATGTTCCCCATAAAGAAACACATCATCACTGTCCAATGAAAAACACGTTTTTCAGATTTACTTTACAAAATAAACCTCACAAAACCTAATGAGACACGCTAAGCACCACAAATAGAAACCTATCTGTACCCAGCTGTCAATGAACGGTTTAATGTTTTAAATGTATTTATGTGGATTATTGTTAGTGAAGAAAATATGTCAGTGTCAAACCAAATACAAACTAATTTTGCTTTATATTCACTATTACCAATGATGTTAGTTAGCCAGCTATCTAGCTATCAATGTTAAGCTGTTAATAACTACTACAAACATTAATAAACGTTAAATCTATGACTTCATAAAACATCTTTTCATTGGTCCACTAGATGTCAAATGAGTTACACCAATATTCATATTTTAGCCAAAAATGGCCTAATCCCGGTAAAAACGCAAGACTATATGTAAACAAAGCCCTCGCGAATACAGAAACTCCAGTGTGATTTCGGAGAGTACATCTCTCCCATTCCTAGTGTTATTTTTGTGCGGAATCAGTATGTGGACACATCATTGCCATCACAGCAACCCCCGGCACACAGAGATCACTCAGAAAGCAGAAGGCAGAATGACAGACGCAGAGACTCCCCTCCGGGCACAGACTGAGCAGCCTAGCCAAGCCTAGCCAGCCCCACTGAACAAAACACGTACACAGATCATCACTTCATCTACTCTAGAATACCTCATTATCCCATAGGGAGCCGACCTCTCCTGTGTAGTGTGGAACCTGTTCTTACTGAAACATAGAGGACAGGAATTCAGGAAGAGCCCAACCAAGGGATCCTAATCCGCCAGGCAGTTTATTATTATTATTATTATTATTACTGTTATTATTATTATTATCATCATCATTATTATTATTATTATTATTGTTATTATTATTGGATACATCACATCAGCTGGGCTAAGTGTTGCTGTAAGGTTAAGTGTTGAGTTAGCATGCCAGTGCAGCCCCAGTGCACTGCAGCACTGAATGTGGTAAATGGGTTGGGCTGAATGTGCTACCATGGCAGCACAACCCATAACACAGGAGCCCTTAATGTATACTAAGCTGACATGCTACCACAACCTCGAAAACTGCAGCACTGTGTGTGTGTGTGTGTGTGTGTGTGTGTGTGTGTGTGTGTGTGGGTGGGTTATGTGTATATCACATTGGGGATCAAATGTCCCCACAACGTAATAAAAACCTGTTATTTTGATGTTGTGGGGACCACAAGGGGAAACTCAATTAGCCCACAGAAATGAATGGAGAGTCCCCACAAAGATATGAATATAAACAGCCGTGTGTGCTTCTTGCTGCATACCCTTGTATTATTTCCATGTGTGTGTTCTCATTCTCTTTATTTTAATGTTGTGGGGACCACAAAGGGGAACTCAATTAGCCCACAGAAATGAATGGAGAGTCCCCACAAAGATATGAATATAAACATCTGTGTGTGCTTCTTGCTGCAGACCCTTGTATTATTTCCATGTGTGTGTTCTCATTCTGTTTGTGTGCATTGGAATGCATGGATAGAGCAGAAATATGACGGCCACTCACCCACTGGGTCCAGGTCTCTGGTTCTGGGCGAAATGCCATTCTGTGTTGGATGGGTTCTGTATGAAAAGATACAAGAACATTTGAAGCGTCCTGTCAGACTGAATAGGCCTCAGGTTGTGGCCTGGACTTCCCTGTGAGGAGCATTAAAACCAACAGAACCTAGATGGACTTGATTGCATCAGTGTTAGTTATCACAGACAGTTGAGCTGTAAACGAAAATCCGAGATGAGTAGATATTGGTGCCAGAATCCTGTTCACTGCCCCCCCCCCCAAAAAAAAAAGTACTCAGGTGGGTCAGAACAGGAAAGAATTGTTATTCTCCTCAATAATCTCCGCAGTACAACTAGCTACAAATGTCTATAGCATTGTTTGAATGTGCATGAGTTCATATAAAGCAATAGGGCTGGTCATATTCATGAAGACAGATGACTCATCTATCGTCCAAAACCTGCGGAACCAGCTTAGGGTCACGCTGAGACTGGGGCCCAGAACAGGAAGTACAATGCAGAAGGAAAAGACCGTGTCAAGCTGCAAACAGAAGCAGGGAAAGAAACCCACAGCGCTGTGTCCAGGCATGAAGCTGCAGTGTTAGTGACCAATTGCACTGCACGCAATTAAAAAAAAAAAAAAGCTAAATGCTGTGCGAATACTCTGAGTTATATAAGGCAATACTAATAATAATCATAATAATAATAAAAGTATTGTCAGAGGTGATTGTTTAATTCTGAGTCTGATGTGAATGGCGCTCGTTTGCACCTGGTTCTTGTTCACCTCACCACCAGGGGGCAAAATTTGGAATATGTACCGAATTCTTTACATTTTCATTTCAGTCGTTTTATCTTGACTAATGTCATAACCAGGCTAACTCTCTCTCTCTCTCTCTCTCTCTCTCTCTCTCTCATACACACACACACGTCTTTTATTCAAAGTCATGAGGAAACATGAATCAGTGTTGAAAGAAGCACACGCAAACAATCTTATTATCGCAATGTTGTTCAAGCTCGTAAAGAGCAAGCTGAAATGTTTTACAAGACTAGACGGCTACTGCAGCAATTATTAAGTACGTGATGCGTTTCTATTTCATATTTCTGTTTCAGAATAAACACATGCACGGCAGCTGTCCTGAATCACGTGAATAGGGAGGATTCGACGCTAAAACTCCCTTCAACCAGAAATAAATCTCTCTTCTAACCTACAAAAACAAATCCCACGTGTTCATGTGGGAATGATGTCATTGGTACTGCCTGGTAGCCAATCAGAACCCAGAAACGTCGTCGGCACTCCCTTTCCCCCAGCAACAATAAGACCTTCTCATTATGCACCACCACTGCAGCAACAGAGAGCAGCTGCCAGGGAAAATTAACATTAAACGCAAATTCAGGAGGCGTGTCAATAGGTGAATAAAAGCTAATAATTACAGTGGTAATACGACATGGAGCATTTCTTTCCTATAACCCATTTGGAGAGCTTAAGTGGTCGCGTGTGCGCTCTCAGTTTCAGCACCATCGCGGCGAACAGCACCCGACAGACTGTTGCGCATGCGCAGAACCCCGCCGCATTGCCTGAAAGCATCGCGTGCCCCGTTATACCGACATCATAGAATTCAGGCGCTTTATTTTTTTTAAAAACAGTGGTCAAATATTTTGCACCTGTATTTCTGAATGTAAACATAAAATTTCAAATAATATGAAATTAGCAAAGAAACAAAATACAAAAAGCAAATCTCCTTACATTTTTATACATTTATATTGGCTTATACATTTCTTTTCTAAGGATCACAATAACACCCTCACATAAAACGACCATAGATATATAATCAACTGATACATTTGTTTTTTTAATTCATCTCTGGTTATATAACGGACATTTTAATGTCCTCTGGTAGTTAAAATCATACTTGTGGCCTGGTCTGGTTGCAGGGCTGTAAATAATACTACAATAATAAAGATTGAGACTATGAATATGATTGAGTATTACCTAAATAAACCACTAAAAGCTGCATGATTATTGTTATTGTTATTATTATTATTATTGTTGTTATTGTTATTATTATTATTATTATTATTATTACTACAACACATATTATCTCTGTGGATCTCTGTTCCCCTCCATTTCTGTTTACCTCTGGAAAACGAATCCATGCGATTTTTACTCCATTATCCTCCTGCAGATATGCTGCTGGCATCTGTGAATGACCCATTTTGTGTGTGTTCCCTTGGGAAACATTCATGGCTCACAGCGACCCTGGATGAACAATGCAGAAGCTGGATGGATGGATGGATGGTTTATTAGATAGATAGACTGATAGACTTATAGATTAATAGATAAATGGAGACAATTATCTGGCTTTCAAACACCCCCCCATCTTGCATGCATCGTGCACCCCCTGCTTCAGTTTCCTACAGTGGCACAGTCCGCAAGCAGAATCGGTCCGTTGCCATGGCGACACACCCCTGCTCTCCTGCCTGCTACTTTCTGCGGAGGATGCACAGGGATAGAATTCTCCAGGAAGCCCCAAGCGTGCAGCCCTCAGTGCATTGTGTATGTATCACAATGGACCTTTTACCCTCACAGACGTTTAATACACACAGCATTTTACCATGTCTCTGCAATCCCAGTATCCAAATGCGCTTAATCAGGAAGTAGAAACAGTGAAACTCATTTACCATGTTTAGCAACATTTTTCAGGTTGTATTACATATTTTAAAAATAATTTGCAATACCAAATAAATTAAGGCTTTTTTCATATACGTTACCAAAAGATTTTTAGGTAAACACAATGTAAAGATATCAAAGATGATCATTTGGAACATAATTCTCACCCTTTAGACACAGTACAAATTTATATTCTATATCTATATATCTCTTACCCTGCAGGACTGACTCTGAGTCATTCATATCACATTTCCCATTTGCTCTGACTACAAGGTGTTAAATCCTCATTGACACTCTCCCTGGAGTGAAGTCGTCATGCATTTCAGCTCGAGTACCTCCTAAAACTGCACAAAGGGATAGATAATATGATATAACTAGAAGATTGCAATTACAAAAGGTAATATAAGATTAAGTTTCAGCAATCTATCAACATCTACAATCTTAAAATCTAAATATTTTGCATGTATTATTACTAATTATAATAGGAATAGGAAAGATACTACAACCACAACCAGGACTAAAGAAAAAGTCAAGCTATCGTATCATTTGAAAACCACGAGATGCTATCAGTGTTTGTACCGCTGTGTATAAGGCTGGATTTAGGTCAGGAACCATGGCCTTTACTTCCTGTTCTCTAGGAGGAGCTATAAATGATGCTAAAAGGAGACGACTGAGTCTCACTCTGATTTGAATGATGTCTAGTACATTCTGTTTACATTGTTCCGATACCAAATGCCAAAAACCCTACTTTGCTGAATAATAACCACTGAGTAGCTCTGAAGATGTATCAAATATTTAATCTACTCCCTCTATTCCCAGCACCCTTAAACTGTGTCAGTTCTTTGGTACCTTGACAGAATCATGAGAAATTATGTTACATTAGTATCTGTAGTCCTCAGCAGGGTTGGGGCCATGGCGGAATGCATTCAATTCCAACCCAAATCAGGAAATGGAGTTGGAGTTGGAATTGAAATATCCCTGAAATTTGAATTCAATTCCAATTCTGTTCCCCATAGTTTTTTTTTCCCCAATCCCAACCTTAGTTCCATTTCCTGATTTGCACTGCAATTGATGAATGCATTCTGGAACAGCCTGAATGCTGGTCCTCAGTTCAGCTTTCATCACCATAATCCCCATCACAGTGGCCTCCAAGCTGTGGGACTTGGATCTCCCTCTGTAACTGGATTCTAGATTTCCTTACAGTGCAAACCCCAGATGCTGAAAGGGCTGTTGTATTTTTCCAAATATCATCCTTATTTCAGAAGCCTTACAAGGCTGTGTCCTGAGCTCATTGTTATGTTAAGTTATCCGATGGCCTGATCTGCGATAATAAGGACATGGCTGGATGTCACACCGCAATAGACGGTCCAGCTGAATGCTGAATGTGCCTATCATGCCAACTGCTCTTCACCGAATGTTTGCGAGACCAAGAATATGGTTGGGGGGTTTAAGACGTAAGCAGCTGAGAGCCTGTACCCCTCTTATTATTAACAATGTGCCAGCTGGGGGAGTGGACAGCTCAATACACTGTCAATACAGTGTCAGACCACAAAGGCCTGCTAACATTTGTAGCACCTTACGCCACTGCGGAAATTCAAAATATCCTCTATGACCTTAAACACGTTTTATACTGCATGTGTCCTATAGCAAGCATGCAGTCAGTGAGCAATGAGGGGTGACATGATAACCGCGCCGCCGAAGACCACAAACCGAGCAGAAGCACGACACCACGGTTACTCTCCCCTCCCTGCAGGATATTCACATCACACAGTGCTGGAGGAGCCTGCTGAGGTCTGGCAAGCGCGAGCACAGAGTCACAGAGTAAGAACAGAGAAGACTGGGAGGACATCTATTCTCTGGCCACCAGGCTTTTACATTCACACATCTAATACTATTTCTTAAGCAATATTTGTGCACAAAGACCTGTGGTTTTAAAATTCTTAGAGTATACTGCACATTTTTAAATTCTATAATGTATTTCATTTGCACAGTTACAACAATTTACTGGTTATGTGTATGTAATGTATACACATTATACACTCAATACTGTCTGAATATTGCTATATCTCTCTATATCTTGTCTTTTTATTTTTCGTGCACAGTCTAACACTAGGCCAGCTTTGCATTTCACTGCATGTTACACTTTGTGACTGTAAGTCATAAATAATGGTAAATGGACTAAGTCATAAATACATTCATCTAATGTAATACAATGTAATCGGATCATTCTGCTTCATTCCACCCCAACTAAAGCAGCCCAGTACTGCCTGTCTGTATTTGGAATAGGATCTGAAAAGTGTTATTGCTTGGGATTTTTAAAAATTTCTTTTTGAAATATTGCTGCTTCATAAAATGCCACAATGGAACACTGTTTTTATTACTGCATCTATACAATGACATCGATGGATATTAACTTCCAGATCTTTTGCTGAGAAAAATAACATGGACTGGGCCTTATTTCTAAGTGGGTAGACAGAATTTTTTTCTTTCAAGCATCCAAGCATGAGAATTCACATCTGGAGTTTCTACCATGAACATCTCTTTACATGTGAGAGGCCAAATGAAGCCTCCAAAAGAAGGAATTCATTTAACATGCTACTTTATCATTGTTCCCAGGTCCCAGGGTTAAGGACTTGTACATTAATCATAGGTATAAGGAC
>JAODJW010000038.1:10113431-10151309 GCA_026777045.1 Hyperopisus bebe
GTTTCCCGATCAAACCGAGGGGCGTTGTCATTCACATCCAACACGCGAACAATGATGCTGGCGGTACCTGAGCGCACAGGAACGCCGCCGTCTACCGCCGTGAGTAAGAGATTGTGTACAGCTCGCTCTTCTCGATCAAGATGCTTTTTCAAAACCAAGTCGGCGTACTTAGCACCATCGATTCCCGACTGAATTTCTATTGAGAAGTGTTTGCTTTCACTCAAATTATACGTTATAATAGAATTCGGTCGGATATCCGGGTCCACTGCATTTGTTAGAGAGAATTTTTCTCCTGGTGTGGCCGATTCTGATATATGCAATTCCACCTTATCTCTACGGAACTGTGGTGCGTTATCATTAATATCTGTGATTTCCAACTCTATATTAAAGATACGCAAAGGGTTTTCGATTATTACGTCTAGTTTAAGTAGGCACGGAACATAGAATTCCCATGTTTTCACGGGACATAAGTATTCTCTGTCAATTCTTTCTAAAATATATAGTTCTCCGGTATCTTTGTTGATTTCCAAGTATTTCTTGCTATGGATTATGTCTAATTTTATACCACGTTGTTGCAAATCATTGACATCTATTCCTAAATCAACAGCTAAATCTGCTACAACTGATCCTTCCTCCATTTCTTCGGGAATAGAGTAACGAGTCACGGACAAAGCTGCATTCCACATCCCGCAAAATACCAGCAAAGCGGAAACATACCTTTCCTTTGGCGTCGGATTGAAGCGCAACGTCATTACAGTGGTCGAAGACGTCGAAAACACTAAATCGATGCTTAAATAATCTCAAAGCGGTGTCACCTTTTTACACACAAGAACACGCGGAGTGTTTTTAACGCACTGGAGGAGGTTGTGCTTCAGTTGTGTCCAAAGACGTAGTTTCTCGTGGGCTGCGTAGTGCTCATGAGTGATTTATTATGGAACAGCGACGCAGTGTGTATAAAATCGGCGAGAGCCACATTAATCATTGAAACATTAACTTTCGCTTGTACTCCAAGCTTTTATCCAAAGTGACCAAACAGTAAAATCACTCTAACGGGCATGGGACCTGAACTGCAGACCTGCCGATCATGGATAAAGAGTCCCAAAATATGGAACTGCTGGGATTTAACCACATGCTTTCCTGTTTACTAGGTATAGCCATTTTAAGCAACTAAGCCACCGAACTAAACAGAGATTGAATTTTCTCTGAAATCAGTAACTCCAATGGTCTGGAAAGGAAAGGTCAGGAGATTATATCCTTCCAGACTTAAATCCAAATAAGCCTGATTTTTGCCATAGGATTACATGCACTTTGCATGTTGCTTTGAATGTATAGCACTTTGTCTGATGAAAAAACAGACACATTTGTGCTCCATGAGCTGCTTCTACAGTGAACAGCTATCAAACCTGCTCTGTGGTTGGCATCCATATAGAATAATGTTGCTCAGTGAGTCAGAACTAGTTGTTCCATTGTGAATTAAATATGTGCTTTTTCTTTACAGACAGATGCAGTGCATGTTTGTGTACGGAATCACTGTCCCTTAGGGCTCATACTTAATGAATATGTTTACACTGCCTTCTCCCAAAAAAGCAGACTAATGAATAATGAATAATAAACACCTATACAGGTGAAGCCCAGGATTCAAAATACCTTTCAGATGAGGCGAACATGATGTCATGATTGTACAAGTTGCGATTATTTTGCAATATGTTTAGTGCATATTTATGTCTGTTACACTTAAGATGCGCTACATACATATATACACCTACAAGTCAGATAAAATTTATTCTTGAAGAGAACCTGTATTGTTCTGCTGAATTGTTTAAATTAATAAATGTATGAAATTGAAATGAGGCGTATAGTGTCTCCCTTCTTTTCCACAATCTCTGTCACTGCTCTTCCTCCTCTTCCTTCAAATTTGAACTAAAGACATTTCTCTTCCATGAACATTTCTCTACTGTCTCTTCCTGATTAGATTAGATTTCCCCTCCCTCCAGTAAAGCAACCTTGGGATTGTGAAAGGCGCTATATACATGTAACCTATTATTATTATGATTATTATTATTATTATTGAAGTGCCAGCATGTTATCTCCAACACACTGACACTCACACACTCATTCCAACCAGAACACCTTTCGCTTGCCAAACTAAAATGCTCACTTTATTCTATGCTAATGACAATGACATTACATACACATTATTCAGGAATGACAATGACATTACATACACATTATTCAGGAGATGCTTTTGTCTGAAGTGCACAAGTAGGGGAATTAGTAAGGAAGAAGTAAAGAGAAACAGGACATTTACAAACATACTACTGTCAAGGAGGCTCAAACACAATATTGACAGCATTAACAACGTCATGCGAATAGCACAAACTTTAATTACTCTTATTTCGTATTAGCGGCCGAATGTCTCTGTTTCACAGATGCAGTTTTATTAGGTGCCAGTGATGTCGTGCACAAGCTGCTGATTGGCTGCACATCAAAGGTGACGACACATCTGACCTATGATGGGAGAGCCTCCTCAGAGCTGAGGATGCCCGAAGCCAGACTGAAAACAAGCCATAGACATATCCACACATAATAGGTAACAAAGAGACCTTATTATTCATCCATCCATATTCAGGGTTGGGGGGGGGGGGTCTGGAGCCTATGGACACAAGTCAGAGAATAACCTAGGATGGGGTACCGACCCATCACAGGGTGCATCACACTCCAATGAGCCTCAGCATGTTCTTGGACTGAGGGGAAAAACTGGAGAACCTAGATGAAACCCCACAACAACACAGGGAGGATATGCAAGTTCCACACACAGAACCCTGGTGGAGACTCAAACGCTGGTCCCAGAGGTGTGAGATGACAGTCCCAACCACTGCGCCACCAGAGCTGTCACAATTAGGACAATGTGCATTATTATAGTGTCTGCAGCTGTGAGAAGCAGCAGTGTTGCTGAAAGCTGATTTTTAGAAATCCGTCACATTATTTGGCACACTTTTATAACAGAACATATATTAGCATCCATACAAAATATGCAGATACAAGGCAGGTCATTGCATACCACAGTAACCTCTGCACAGTCTCCTTCAATACCACCTTAAGGAAGGTAATCTTGATGAGTCACATGACAGCATCAGTGACAGAGCCCACCTGAATTTTTCTAAGGGACAGAAAATCCATAAGCAGTAGGTTTAAATTATTTGTTTAAAACAATCACAGACGTCCCTTTGGCCTCAAAGTTGGATGTGATTGCAGTTTTCTTCCCAAAGGTAGAGAAAGAGTTGTGGACGTGTAGGTCGCTGTTGGGGGTGCCAGGGATGTAAACATTATGCTGATAGTCAGGTAGCATATGAGATGCATAGCAAGCCTCCAAACGCTGGAAATGGGTACTGCTGAGGGCACGGGTCACAGGGTCTGCTGGACAAAGAAAAAATGGCTCAAAGGGATCCACCAAATGGAGGTGTGAGCTGTATTTCACTTTACATACATTATATTCTGTTTTCAAGGAAACACTGTGATTTTGGTGAGAGAATCTGCTATAATTTAGGAATACAAATAGTTAAGTGCCTTAATCCAGGCCTGAATAAATGGCTGCTTCACATCCCATCTTCGAATTGGTGGGATTTTTTAGCTGATTAATTGTTATGTCCTTCCTTGGAATGGCATCATGAGATGCTACTGTCTTGTAACGCTGGTTTTTAATGCCAAAGGATATCCTTGGTGCATGAGGTAGTCCATAATCATACTGCAGAATACAGCAGGCTACAGGAGGAGCGCATGGTAAAAAAAACACAGTGCCGTGCAATGAAATATGAGAAAATAAGAGGCCGTTTGGAAATGCGACATACCATGCAGTTGAGTTCCCCACGTCCAGCAGTGATTGGTGATCTGGTCGACAAAAATTCCTGGGTCCTTCTGCACTATGGTTCTGTACCAAGTGAAATGCAAACGGCAACGCATAGATCGGTCAGAAAACATGCTCACAGATATTATTTACCTTCCACCTTCAATAACTGCTAAAGCAGTTCTGGGTCACGGTGGGTCCGGAGCCTGTTCCTGGGAGAATGGGAAGTCCAATCCGGCATAAGTCATACAAAGAGTGAAATGCAATTTCAAGCCAAGCCGTAAGCCTCTGGACAAGGGAGAGATGGAGAGCTGAGAGGAAACCCCACACAAGCACAGAGAACATGCAAACACCCACAGTCACAGATGGGATTTGAACCCCAAACCTGGAGGTTTGAGGCACAGTGTTTATTCTACCTACCTTTTCAAAATAATGTTCTGTTGATTTGAGGGCAGAGTACAGTCCATGTTCAGTTGCTTAAACTGCAAAAAAAAAAAAAAAAAAAAAAACATTAGGTTTTATTTTAATAAGAAAAACCAAGAAATTTTACATCCAGTTGTATCATTATCGTGGTATATAAGGGCTCTTGCACATTTAGTAGCAAGCTGTTACTACAAATTGGAAATCTGAAAGTAACAAATGCCATTGTCATTGATATAATACCAGGCCACTTGGGGTGGCACACAACACTATGCAAAACAACCTGGACTATGGTACTCCTGGGGCCTATATCACGAAGTCGGATTTCTGCTTAGTTGAATAACATCCTCTGGATGCCCTAAAGTTCCATCTGACACATGGAGATGCCAACTCTCACGGGCGATGAAGAAACCGTTAAGGATCCTAATCTAAAATCGGCCTGAGGAAAATAAATTTATTTATGGTCGGATGGCTCCATCTAGTGAGTAGCAGCTTTAAACGATTTTGAAACCCATTTTAGAGACGCCCCGATTCACTTTTTTAATATCCCGATTCGATCCAATCAATAAACCTACATACACTGACCAAGCCCCGATTGGATTTTTGAACTAATATTTAAATAGACAGTAGGCTCCGCCTTTGCAAGTGCCTGGTTAGATTCGTTGTATTACACGTCGCTCTGTCGCTACATCGTCCACAAAGGGTGGCATTGTAAACATTGCAGGTAGCTGTTTGGCTTTTCAATTGAAAGAATTTCCACACGTCTGACATGTCGACAGTTTGCAATTTCAAGTCACGCGCCTCGACTCCCAAGTCTACTGCGCATTTTACGTAAATTGGGCGCCCGCGGGGAATTAAATAGATCTGGCTTTTCATCGGGCTGTGGTGGCCGATACTGATTCATTTAAAAAATGCCTGAATGGGCCCCGATTTCTTGTCTTTGTTGGTGGCTCGGAATATCACTGATTTGTTAGGTAAAAGTTTTGGGTTTATGCATGGTAAATAATGAGCACATAGCTTATTTTCACTCTGTCAATGACAAATACAACATTTTTTAAATATAAACAAGTACCATAATGAGAGCGCACTGTGTGGACTTGTTTGCTAGAAGAAGAAACTCACAAAATATGACGTAAAACGTAGGCCTAATATTAAACTATAAACTAACCATACTAGGTAAGTAGGTATACTAAAATACAGTAAACGCTACATATTAACAAAGTAATGGGTAATGGGAATGAACTATATAGATTAGGTTACTATATATAGCATTAAATAATACTAAATCTGTTTATCTCATAACTAAGCAAATTACTGTACATTTATGCACAGACCGATGCAAAACTGAAGTTTTTGGTTCGACAGCCCACAACACTAAGCTATAGGCCTACAATAGACTGCAGGCAACGTCGTTACCTTGTAGGGTGATTCTGTTCCTTTGTTAAAAGTTTTCCAGCCCGGCTCTGGACAATCATCTCCTTTCGCATTGTTTTTGATCTGGGTCAGACTGCCAGCTTTTAGAAACATGAAATCGCTGCTCACCGAGCCCGGAGTCAAACACACTTGCAAACAGGACGCATGGGTATGAGCACAGCTACTTTTTAGTTCACCAAACCCAGCGGATCCTGTGGTTCTCGCAGATACCGGTTTGTGCGGGTTGGATTTTATCACATCTTCATTGGAGTCTCCGGATCCGACCCCGCAGCACAAGCCCCAGGTGGGGTCGCGGATTTCAGTGGAGTGTTTGATCCGGTATCCTCTAATGGAGTTTAGGACGATTATAGCCACAAGTAATACTAACGAAAATGCACCACAGGAAACAATCATGTACAGAATAAGACTAGCGGCTGGTGGCGGAGCCACATAGAGGTCGTCCAGATCAGACAGGGATTCTGGCACGCTGTCGACCACTGACACGATAATTGAAATTGTAGCCGAGAGGGCGGGTTGACCGTTATCCTTGACCGAAATTATTAGTCTTTGTCTTCTGGCGTCTTTGTCTGTCAGCCTTCGAATTGTCCTAATTTCTCCTGTGTACAGGGCAAGACTAAACAATGTTGGATCTGTCGCCTGCATAAGCTGGTGGGAGAGACGCGAATTCTGCCCAGCGTCCGCATCTGTCGCAATAACTTTCCCCACCAGATAGCCCGCATCTGCTGACCTGGGCACAGTCTCCGTGGCGAACGAGCCATTGGTGGGCAAGGGGGATATAATGATCGGGGCGTTGTCATTTTGATCCAAAACAAAGACATTCACCATAATGTTGCTACTCAAGGGTGGCAAGCCAGCATCCTGGACCTGAACTTGAAACTGAAACTTTCTGAATTGCTCATAGTCGAAGGAGCGCAATGCATAGATGTCTCCATTGGCTGAGTTGATTGAGACGTAAGTGGACACGGGCATATCTTGAATCTGTCCCCCCAAAATAAAGTAGGACAAACAAGCATTATAGTCCCAATCAAGATCAACTGCTGTCACAGAGAAAATGGAAGCTCCCGGGACATTATTCTCAGTAACATAGACCGTGTATGCCTGGCGCGCAAAGACGGGAGCATTGTCGTTGATGTCAGAGACTTGAATTGAGATTCTTCTTGTTGTAGAGAGTGATGGTGTGCCCAGATCCCTAGCGCTAAGAGTGATGTTGTATTCGGCCACAATTTCCCTATCAAGGAAATCGCTCGTGATTAGTGTGTAGTAGTTTTTATAGGAGCTGAGAAGTTCAAAAGGTGTATTTCTGGGAATGTGACAAATCACATTCCCATTTTCACCAGAGTCACGGTCCATAACACTAATGACAGCTATTACCGTGCCGGGAGATGCGTCCTCTGGGATAGTCATAGAGACTGAAGTAAGAAAAACATCTGGACGATTGTCGTTTACATCTAAAACATCGACGAGTACCGTGCAGTACACTGCGACTGCAGACGGACCCCTGTCTTTAGCTTGGACGTATATTTCGTGCGTTTTGGCCTTTTCATAATCTAAAACCCCTTTTACTCTGATTTCGCCCGTAGAAGAGTCCATTTCGAACAAATCACGCACTTTTAACGGCGAGTGCCCACTGAAAGAATAAGAGATGTCCGCGTTGGAACCTTCGTCCATGTCTGAAGCGTTGAGCTTAATGACAGTTGTGCCCTGCGGTGAATTCTCCAACAACTTCACCCGGTAGACAGAACGATCAAAGACGGGAACATTGTCATTAGCATCTAACACAAATACTATGATCTGGATGGTATCAGATTTCTCAGGGGTGCCGCTATCCACTGCTGTTAACACCATTTGATGCGTCGTCTGCTTCTCCCTGTCCAGTGGACTGTCCAGCACCAGCTCCACAAACTTGGTGCCATCGCTGCGTGTCAGCGCCTCCAGCGCAAAATGCTGGTTAACGCTGAGCAGATAGGTGTTCAGAGAGTTCACGCCAACATCCATGTCCTGTGCGCTTTCCAGTGGAAAGCGGGAGCCAGTGAGAGACGACTCGGATATCTCCAAGGTTAATTCGCTCTGAGGGAATCTGGGTGCGTTGTCGTTCACATCCAGAACTTCCACTTCAATCCTATAGAGTTCAAAAGGATTTTCAATGACGACCTGCAAATAGAAAAAACAAGTCGGGTTTTGCTCACACATTTCCTCTCGGTCTATCTTTTCAATCACAAATAAAATTCCATTTTCCAAACTGACTGCCAAATACTGCTTTTTAATACTAGAAACTATTCGAAATCTGCGTAAGGACAGCTCAGCAATTTCCAAGCCCAGGTCCTCGGTGATATTTCCAACAAAAGCTCCTCGCTCCTGCTCTTCTGGCACGGTGTAGCGTATCTGCACCGGGGCTGAGTCCACAACACAGAGGCTCAGAGCCAAAGTTAGCATCAGCAGTCGTAACATCCACCTTCCAGAGATTCTCTGGTTCATGTCAGTGTCATGCAGCACGCCGATCGCCATCAAGGGACAAAATCAACTTATTGGAGCTGTAAAAACAAGAACATGTGACTGGCGCGCAAAGATTACAAAGAGTTATGTCAACATAAAATAAGTAAAAGTAAAAACTATCCGTTGTCCGTTAAACTACCAAAATAATAATTTCACAGGGTGTGCGTGTATGATGAATGTGTTCCTGTGATTTTATCGTGCAACAAATTATTGTTTATCAACGGGGAGGGATTAGGCTCTCTCATTGGTGGGTGATCACATAAGCGCTTTATGCATAATTACACTGGGGCTTTAATCTTCCCATGCTTAAAATGACTAGCAAGCAAGAGACAGAAGCCTCAATACACATGTAAGTCTTGGCAACCAAGAAAACACCATCACAATTAAATGTGTGGGTGTGACTGAGGTTGGATAAGCTTTTTGAAATACATTGAACAAGTACGTAATCGCTTCAAACAATAGACAATGAATACAAGTTAATTGTTAAGAACAATAGCCTCAATATATCACTTAACCATCCAAACGTGTAATCCTTTGGTTTAAATAACCAGAGCACGTAATACGACGGCAGATGGGAGACTTGGGTTCTCATGCTTTTTTATATTAACTGATTGGGGATCGGGAGGCCACGGCCAGCACTGAGCACAATAAAGACAGCAAATGATCTCCGAATAATCCCGAAACATTAACAGGACAAGCCACGTACACGCGCATTGCAAATATTCAAAGCGCCTCACGTCTACATTGGGAAGTACTCAAATTTCTTGGATTGTTGGATTAAAACAAGCGGAAAATGTGACTGTGACTGCAATTGCTTTAATACTTGGATATCGTGAGCCTTGAATTGACTTGTTTGGCACAACGACATGAGTAAATGGCGATGTGCAGAATGCTAGGGTGTTACGCAGGACAGCCGTCTATTACAGAATAAATTTTAATTCATTCATATTTTTTCCTAAATATAAACGAAATGCTTATAACTTTCATTTGATAAACATGTTCCATACATTGTGGAATTTCATTATGAACGTCTTTTGTGTCATAAATCTCAGTGGTATCCATGACAGGCATAAAGCTTACCGACTTCATAGAAAATAAATTGTACATGTGAAGCTATTAATATTACTATTAATAGCACAACTATATGGAGAGAACGTGTGAAATGCCACAAAATCGATTATGCAAATACTGGCAATTCGGCCGAACACTGATCCCCAAAGTAGCCAGTAGGTGGAGACAGAGACCGCACGAGGCGTGGACTGCATCTGTGGGTTCACTGTTTGTAATAAATATTCCTTTTTCCTACCCACTGGCCGACACGTTATCCCTCATACTATTCTGCAGGGAGTGTTGGGATACTTTGGGCCAAAAAGTGTTTGAAACCTGGGATCTTATGAAGCACACACTCGTGTGCGTAAATAATGCAGCGGCAGTACAAACTGAGCACGTAATCCTGAGCACGTAATACTGTGATCTACTGATTTCCACAGGAAGACCAACATATCAAGTGCGTCAGAATATCATATCACAGGCTGATGAACAGAATTTTGCCTGCAGAATTTCGTGTTCAGTTTGATTTGCCCTCCCCCCACCATGAACTACATAAAACATTAACATTACAGACCAGCTTACCGGCTATGGGTTCAAGGTCATTCAACTTTCTCTGGACACACCCTCAGCAGTGACAGGAATGGGGAAACAGGCATTTAACAGTAAATATAAACAAAATTAAGAATTGATTTAGTTTCGTTTTCAGATATTTTCCATTGTGATGTGTCATTTATACTTTTATACTTCTGTTTGCATTCAGTCGACAGTCACCCTTAGTCATTAATATCAGCAGGAAATGCTTTGGCTATTGGCTTTCATGTATTTAAGTGGTGCAATGGCTGGAACAGGTTGCGTTAGCTGCTGGGATGGGGGACAGTAGTGATGCAGGACTCTGGGGACAAACTCACTCATATCCTACTTCAACAAGTGCTGCCTGACCATAAAATGCTGACCTTCTGGGATTAGAGCAGGAGCACCAGCGGGTAGGTCAGAGAAGAGTGAAGAGCAACCTCACAGACATGTACAAGACAACGTTAGTAATGTTTAGTTTATTAGTGGATGTCAGCCGGTGGAAGCAAGAGGCTTGTGTGACTGTGTGTATAGAAGGGTTCAGTCAGAAGGACGGTAGTGAGTAATAAACAAACGGATCTATAACATCCCAGTCCAGGTGATTCCATGTTACTAACAAGTTTGAGTGTTTAACAGTGAAGCCATCACCACAGACTGTTCCAGACACGAGCTGGCTTTGTAGGCAGATTAACGTGGATCGTCTGCGAACAGCCAAGCAGATGAATGTGGGAAAATCCCCGAGTAATGTAATTTGTGAGTTTTGAATGAATTTGCGTGAATGTGTTAGTGTTCCTAACCTATCGACGCTAGAAAATAAAACAGGTGATATTCATTTTTTTAAAAATAGGAAAACTTAAAAATTACTTTTCATATTTTTTTTAGTGTTCTTGTGGGTGGGGGCGTGTAGTCATGAAACAAGGAACCGTATCGCTTTAAAGTGAAGGTGCAGTTCCCACAGTAACAGGTAAATGCGTATGTTTGCACATGTGTCTTTTACTGTGTTCTTTGGCTTGCTGTTACTCCACTGTTCCCGGCCAGTATGAGCTTCTCCTTCAAGGAACAAGCTGGATGTCTTTGGCAGTAAAGGCTCCACATTTGCATTGTACAAATACTGTGGAAAGGCCATATGAGTCAGTGTTGACTGAAGAGGAGGAATCTGAGTGCCTGTAATGGCCAGGGGGCTGTTTACTCTGAGGTCCCAGGGAGAGGAAAGTGCTTCCCCAGATGCAGGAATCACAAACCATATACTGTTCAGGGCAAACAACCAAAGGAGGCCGAGGGATCACTGGGATTGTCACAGAATGCTGAGCTCAGTGATTGCTGTGCGAGACACACTGGAGTAACTATCTAAAGGAGTATGCAGGATTTGCCATGCAGTGGTGGCTGTAAGCACGATAGCTGTAAAAGTGTGCCACGACTACACTGTAGTGATACCTGAGGGTAGAGATTACACCGCAGTTGTAGTTGTATAGAGATTACAGTGTATAACTGTATACTGCGGATAACTGTCAGAGTGTGTAGCGCTTACTCTGAAGACACTCGCACTCGTGTCCTGTCTCTATCACACACACACACACACACACACACACCATAAGTTCAGATATCTCTATCATTGTGTGGACTCTCCATTCATCACCACAACCCTAAGCCTAACCATAATAACCTTAACCCCTACCCAGCCCTAACCTTAACCAAACAAAATTTTTGATTGCATTCACCAATCTTTGTGAGGACCTGAAAAATGGTCCCCAAACCGTCAAAATAACAGGCTTTTATCAAATTGTGGAGAACACTTGGTCCCCACAATGTAATATAACCATAATCCACACACACGCACACACAATCCAAACAGCAATATTACATGAACGCATGGGCAGGTCCCTGAAAGTTTAAGGAAAATATGAATGTGCTTCCTGATCATCCTCTGACTGAGGGGGCCCAGGCCATCTGAGGAAGGAAAAAGAAGGAGAAAGGAAGTCAGACCCAGAGCCAGATGTAGCGTTGGGTTAGGGCGTGCTAGCAGCCCGGTGTGGCAGAATTCCCAGCACAGAGAGGGCAGGAACCGAGGGAGAGAGGAGTTACAACCAGACTTGGTCAGATAGACCAGATTTCAGACTGAGAGGGAGAAAGTGAGGAAGGATGAAGAGGGATGTCAGGGAAGGCAGCACAGTGTCACACGCATGCCAGGCTGCCAGCAGAGATGTGATTATCCCTGGCCAGCATCATACAGGCCCCACCCAGTGCAGTATGTCGCCATCCACGCTTTTCCTACCAGAACACATCCAAGTCCCACCTACTAACCTCTGTGTTCTTTCCAGGAGCTTCTACATGACTGTTCTCCTATTAAGTACTCACTCTCTCTCTCTCTCTCTCTCTCTCTCACACACACACACAAAAGTTACATGCACACAAACAACAAACTTTGTTGCGTCTGTGGGAAGGCCCCACTGACTGTGTTTTTTATGTAATAAATGAATAATCACAACTCCACGTTTAGTTTTTTGGCAAAAAGCAGGAAAGGCTTGAACGCTGACAATGAACTTGTCTCATGGGAGAATCTCACCACCATCCAACCAGTTATGTCCATATATGTGTGAGATTCCTCTCCTAAGAACCTACACGCTTAGCATTGCCCATGTTCTCTGCTGAGAAGCTACACACTTAGCATTGCCCATGTTCTCTGCTGAGAACCTACACGCTTAGCATTGCCCATGTTCTCTCCTGAGAACCTACACACTTAGCATTGCCCATGTTCTCTGCTGAGAAGCTACACACTTAGCATTGCCCATGTTCTCTCCTGAGAAGCTACACACTTAGCATTGCCCATGTTCTCTCCTGAGAACCTACACACTTAGCATTGCCCATGTTCTCTCCTAACAAGCTACACACTTAGCATTGCCCATGTTCTCTCCTAACAAGCTACACACTGAGCATTCCCCATGTTCTTTCCTGAGATCCTGCACGCTTAGCATTGACCACGTTCTCTCCTGAGAACTAACAGACTCCCATCCCGACTTTGATGTTGCGGCAAGCTGATGTGGTGGCTTGAATGTGGACCACGTTCTCTATTTTCACCTGGCAAGATGTGGGAAGATGAAACCGAAGCGAGTGCTCAGTGGCGTTTCTGTCTGGATGGACTTTGCAGTTTGGCCATTGAGTGTTTATTGTCCCGTCTAATGGGAGTATATGGATATGCTATTGAATGAGAGAGTAGATATGAGGTACATGTGGACTTACTCTATGGCCTCATAGCCACAGGCCCTAATGACTCCAAAAATACTGTGGTTTATGGCTTCACACACATACTCTACCCTCTGTTTTTCCTCTCCTCGAGAAATAGGCTTTAAAAAAAAAAAAGACAATTTATTTACTTTGAATTCCATGACTGCGGTAACTGGCACTTGACAACTAAGAGAGGGAGATGGGTTGTGGTTTTAATTAGGGAAAGACGCAGGCTGTGGAAAAGACAGAGAAAGGCACGTGAATCCGCCGTTCCAGTGCAGAGCAGAAACTCCTAATGGAGTCGAATGCGACTATCGGTTCCAGCAGGGCGGGGATTCTGATCATTCTTGTGGTGTGACGTGCCTGCGGTGTCCCAGTTGAAAACCCTGTATTTTATCAGTTACTCTAAGCAGTGTCAGGTGTACAGTGTCACTATCTCAGTGTTAGTTATGCAGTGTATCAGTTGTACAGTTTCCTCTATGACCCTTGATGACAGTCTCCCTCTACGTGACTTTGTGCCTGTCTCTCCAAACAGCCGGGTTAGAAGGCAGACAGAGAACCATTTTTTCCCCTCCGTCTGTCTTTCTCAGCCTTAACAGCCTGCCCACATTCATTTAATTCCCAACACCTCTGTCTCTCTGCATTTTTCCCCTGCCCCTCCCTCATCTCCCCCAGTCCTTCACCCCCTCCTTCTGAGCCAGGGTTTCCACAGTTACCTGCTCCATTCCCCCGGCCCCCCCTTCCTCCTCTCACTCCTCCGTCACCCCCTCCCTTGCTGCTCAGGGGCTAATCTGTTCCAGAGATGCTGAACCCATGGAAAACACATAACAAGTGCACATATTTCTGTCCAGGCCAAAACTCAAAAAAAAAAAATCACAGAGCAGGAGCAAAAAATTGCGAGACAGAAAGAAGGAGGAAAAGAAACTGTTTATTCAGTATTAAGCCTGAGTATTCTGTTGTGGTAAAGACCAGTGTTTTATTAGAAGTAAGCTTTAAAGTCTGGAAAAACAGAGGACCAGGTGCCAAAGAAGACACAGAAACAGGGAGACTGACGGAAGGAACTGTGTTTATACAGCGAGACGAGTGAGACGGAAGAGAGGGAGACTGATACAGAAGGACTGAGACAAGGAGATTGAGGAACGGGGGATGGGTCTTGACTCAGGGAGATGAGTGTCAGAGACTGATGGACGAGGTTAGGGTTTATATAGGGAAAACAATGAAGAACAAAGCACAATAGAGGAAAATCCATGCATATCTGAGCGTTTGGCTTCAAGCCGCATTCTGTTCCAGTCATGCTGTACTCTACACACGGGGGGGGGGGGGGTTACTCCAGTCAGGAAGGAGGGAGAGGAGGGACCAATTCTACAACAGAGAGAGAGACATGCACTCGCCATCGCATCAGTAGCCAGAGTCATTTCAGGAGATGTCAGAGAGCAAGTGAATCCAGCGGCTGTACTTACCGTCACAGCAAATGACCTGACATGCAAATAAACACATAAACACATGGTGCGCAAGCATTGGGGGCTATGTGAGCGTGCGCTATTAGCCAGAGAAAGAAAGCGCTCTGCTTTCAATAAAGAGACTCAATCAAGAGCCATGACATCAGCGCACCAACTCCAGGGAGCGTTGCGCAATGAACAAAGCCATGTGTGTATAAGTGTGCGAGAGAATGTCTGACAGCAGTATTGGAAGCTGAATGTGTGCATGTCAGTACATGACTTGAAGGATATATATGTCGGTGCACACATTCATATTTCAGTGCACACATGTACGTTGTTACTTTTGGAATAATTGATGATATTTGAGGGGGAAGGGGGGGGGGGTCAACAAAATTTTGTCCACGGTAAAACGCTGCCAGAATAACCTACTGACGCTGTGAGATTCTGACCACGGTAAAACACTGACAGAATAACTTACTAACACTGTGAGATTTTGACCACGGTAAAGCACTGTCACAATAACCTACTGACGTTGTGAGATTTTGACCACGGTAAAACACTGACAGAATAACCTACTGACACTGTGAGATTTTGACCACGGTAAAACACTGTCACAATAACCTACTGACGTTGTGAGATTTTGACCACGGTAAAACACTGACAGAATAACCGACTGACACTGTGAGATTTTGACCATGGTAAAATACTGACAGAATAACCGACTGACACTGTGAGATTTTAAATATGGTGAAACGATGACAGCATGAACTGCTCGCATTTTGATTACGGTGAATTACTGGCAGTATAAATCACTGACACAGTGAGAATTAAGTCACCAGCTTCAGCGTTACATCTGTCATCTAGAAATTGGGGCCCATTTGTTGTTTCACAGTGTTAGAGGGAGCCATAGACTGGAGCCATAGACTGTAGCCATAGGATCATAAAATAAAAATGTGTGGCTCCAGAGAGACTCTGTGTAAACTGATTTATGGAAGAGAGCAGGTACTGTCTGTGCGGGACCCAACACTTTATGTCTCTCTCATACGATCTCAGCTCCATCTATACGGTACTACGTCCACCCCACACTGTCCGTACCCTTCCCTATTCCTCTATTCGGAATACAGACTGGTTGCCCTTTATGGACATCTAATGTTATCTACAAACTCTCTTACTATTTTTTTATAATGGTGGACTGAGAGGTCTATAGGGCGGTGGGGAGGAGTTTTCTAGGATATAGGTCAGGTATCGCCGTAAATCAGGTGACTATGTTAATGAAAGAGGATATAAGGGGCTTTAACAGTGCCAAGCCTGATGATTCCTCGTCAGTGTGCTGACTAACCCCCCCCCCCCACCCCCACATATGGAATGCATTAGGACAATAAATGTTCCTAATAAAAACTAGGCCGACGTTCCAGCTGATGGTGCACATTGTTGCTCCGCATAAATTTATACAATATTTGTCTTAGAGATGGTGGCTTTGTGGCGCTAGTGGGACCTAAGCTACCTCCAAAAGTCAGAGGGAAAAAAATAAGTCTGCCATAGGAGAAACGTTCAACTGATTGGGAAGACAGGAGATCGCCGATTGGCTGAGGATGGAGGCGGGGCTTATACTTGTACTATACAAGTGTAAACCTCCTTTCCTTGTAACATCAACAAACAACCTTGCTTTGCTTTCAGTCAGTCCTCATTCATCCAGTCTCCTCACCATGGGGAGACATTCCTGAAATTATGCCTCCTTGGATGAAATAGAGAAAAATTCCTTTGTGTTTTTCCATGAAAGAAATGTCTATAATAAACATCCATCTGACCAGACAAACTAGGGAATGATCAAGGGAGATGTAGGTAGAGCAGGAAAGTGAGAGACAAAAAGGAGGAGGGAATACAAGAGTGAAAAAGGATAGGGGTGATTAAGAGTGCAAAGTGAAACTCACTCAGACCACAAATCACTACTCCTCATTATGCCGGCACAAAGTTATTTTTTTCACGTATCGACTTATCAAGTCCAACAGTATCACTAAGGTGACCTTATTTTTTCTCTCACTTTCCACACGTTTTTACTGGGAGCAGCTCAAACGACGGTACAAACACATGGTGGAGCCCATGTTGTATGGTGAGGTACAACAACAGAGAGCACAAATTTTGGTGCGTAAAACATCTTGAATCTACGTTACACATTCTTAGAGGGACCGAAGTGTAAACACATGACAGAATTAGCATCATTCCAAAGGAACCAAGAAGTTCTTACAAATTCAGCTTGAAGATAATGGAAAAATAGCACTTTTCTTGCAAAACATACATGGCAAAAGTAAGAAAAACAATATGTAAGAGCTAGGTGGTCCCTGTAGATCTATCTTTGTCTTGTCCTACATCTGTTCTTTGGAAAGTAAAATGATTTTAGGAAAATGTGGAGTAAAATCGCAAAAATGGCCCCTCACACCAACACCTGGAATTAGAAATAATTAGAAAAATGTTTAAACGCTTTTTTTAATGTGGACTTTTCTGATTGCATTTAAAAAGACTGATCACCAGCACCTTTTAAGTTATGATGTTCGGGTACAAAAGTACAAGAACATAAACCTTCTAGTAAAAAAGTAAAACAAATGCTTTTTTTATGGTTATTCTAAATTTTAAAACAGTAAAGTCCTGAAACTCATATGCCAGATAACTTCAGAGTCACACATTTGAATTTACATGAAAAATTCCATGCCTGTTTTGGTTTCTGTGCTTTTTTCCCCAAATGAGAACATTTGGACTCCGGAGTGCACAGATCTTCCAGTTAGTGTCTTTCAATACCTGTCACGTGACTCTTCTCCAGTTGAGGTTCTGGCTCCAAGCTGCCAGCTTTCTCTTCCAGCCTCATGTGACCTGTTCCTTACGTATTGTGAACTGCACACAGCATCAGCTCCCTCCCCAGGGTGGATAAGGTGTGTATTATACAGACGGATCCATAGAGACAGACAAATAAAAAAAACAGAACATGGAAGGACAGTTAGATCCATGATTTTAATTAACATCAGTTCACTTCTAATTAATGCCCCTCTCTGTGTAAATTTGTTATAAAAATATTTTTTTAAAAAAGGTTCTTCACAAAATTTCACAGTAGGCCTACATAGTTGGACTGTCTGTGATTATTAATGTTAATAATAAAATAATAATAATAATAATAATAATAATAATAATAATAATAATAATAATAATAATAATAATAATAGCTTGTTGACCCCTGCATGCTGGCCACACCCCTTTCCAGTGTCTTCTATCCCAGTGAAAGCAGAGAATAAGAGTCCTGAGCACAGGGACAGATCGCCATTTTTCAGCTTCTTCCCCCCAGACCATTGCCCTCCTGAATAGGGAAACTCCCATAATCTAACTACCCACTGTTTGCACGTTTCATTCATTCATTCATTCATTCATTCATTCGTTTGTTTGTGTCTACATGCCTCATCATTGCATATCTCCTGAAAAAGACCTAGTTTTTCCCTTTTTCTATTTATTGTCTTTGTTTTTTTTCACATTTTGGCTTTTTAGTTGTATGCTTAATTTGCGTGAGTCATGACACCACCTGCATCAAAAGAAATTCCTTGTATTTCTCTGTACTTGGCGAATAAAAGATTCTGATTCTGATTCAATCGCAGCCAAAAGGGCAAAGGAGATCCTAGAATGGCACCATCTTGTGGAGAGTTTAGATATGACAATTTGGAATCAGGCACCCGGTCCCAGGATGCAGAATCTCATTCACAGCTTGGTAATGCAGTTAGATGGAAACAGTGGTTCCTAACAGGCAGCCCGTAATATACACTATGCCCACAGCTTATCGTTACCTGTCCCTAGGCAGGAGGCCTCGATGGAATTGTGACCCCAATCTGACCTCTGGGTTACCACTGCGTCCAGTGCCAAAATGTGAAATGGAAGCAGTGGGCTAAACCCAGGAGTGTCTGGAAGAAACATGGAATCTAAAACTTGCTGACAGAAATCAGCATAACCTCCGCCAAGCCACCAGACAGAGAGACACACAGCACACACATACAGGGAGCGGCAGACAATGTCCCAGGTTCCTCGCCGGCCGGTTGTCTGCGGTTCAGTAGCGGTAAAGGGGGCGCGGACGGGGCGGCTCTGTCGAATTCCCTAGGAAATGTTCATTTTGGATCCCTCTTTGTACTAACATACCTCACTCACGCCCTCCCCTTCCTGCCATTCATTCTTGCACTTTCTTCTTCCCCCCCCCCCCCCTAATTTCTTTGGAATTAGAATGAATCCCTCTCACTGAATTAATTGGTGCCGGAGTTTCTTGAGCGCTTGGAGAGTTAGTTAGTAGCTAACTTCTCTTTCCCTGCGCCTGAGACCATCTCCATGCAGGCTGACTTTTCTGTATATAGGGAAAGTCGTCTTTCGTACGGTCTGTAAAGCTGAGAGATGACGGCGAGGCGGCTCCAGCTCTCGCTGTGAGCGTTTCCGTCTTTCAGGTGTCAGACTACACCCGCAGGACCCTGTGCGTGTCAACGACTAGGAAACATGGCAAACACAAGAAGCAGCGCTGCTCCATGGGGACGACTGAACGCGTCTCCTCGCCCCCCCCCCCCTTTGTTGCAGCCTGTTACCGTAACAATAGTGGCGTCCGCGGCCACACAGCATCACACACTGATTGACTAATCTCATTTGGATTCGGAAAATGTGTGTGTGTGTGTGTGTGTGCGCCTGGGGGTGTGGGGGGTAGCGGGCGGAGGAGGAGGAGGAGGGAGGATTGATCTGCTGCTGTAGAAATGTTCTTCTTTTTCCCGGACTGAATTTTTTTCTTTAGTAGTTTTTTTTTCGTTTTGCTAAGGAAAAGTGAAAAGGTTGTATGAAATAACGAAAACTTTAAAGCAGCACAAAGTGAAACAGGTAACGGGGGAAACGCATTCGCTTTTAATTTACATGTCGAAGAGAACGGAGCCCACAGGGACAGACAGAGACGAGGCAGGTTTTGAGGTTGATTTGTCAATGCGATCCCACATTCTCCGCCGTTCCTGTGCATCCGTTCACTTTAAGCAAACTGGGACCGCTGACCCAAGCTCACCTCGACTAGAAACAACGAGACCGACTGCACTCTGCGACGTCCTGACTTGGCTTTTGGTATAAATGCAAAGTTCAAAAAAGATCGGATTGCATTTTTTCCTAAAAAAAAAAATTGAGGGTGATGTCATCTGGCTGTGCTGGGGCTGGTATTGTGTGCGGGCTCCGTACAGACTACCGTTGTGAGGCGAGCGGCTGGACGAGCCGAGTTGTCCGTGAATCAGGTGCGTGTGTATGGCCGTGACTCTTCTGTGCTGTCGCTGGCGGTCCCCGCTGTCATCGTCTTTCCCGCATCCCCTCCAGATCTGGATCGTCGGATTACCCCACTCTCGTAGCTGTCCATGCTGTAATTCTTTACATTGCGCGTCATTGTCCCCCAACCTACGGACTCCGCGACCCATCTGAGAGGATTAGTCATGACAGAAGCCGGTCGGCAGCACCTGAAGCCCCCGGAGCTGCTCTCACCCCGCCGCCCTGGTTTCCGTCTTGCCCAGGTGCCCTGCCTCCCGCGGGAACTGTCTTCGCACCTTTGGCACTAGCGCAGGATCGCCCGCATCTCCTACCTCTGCCCTAAACGATCCCACCTCCCCGAGGTTTGATGTTCAGGTCCGAGTTTTACTTCGGTGCTCCCTGCAGACCCAGTGTGGATTCGCTTGTGTCTTCCAACAAAGACCCGGCAGTTCCTCTCTAATCTCACCGATTGCGGACAGAAATAACATAGAGAGAAAAAATTGTGGGACAGAAAAGTAAACGATGAAATAAAGTAGCACCAAACCAACAGAGGACCTTGTCCCGTCTTTTGGTGGAAGCGCTTAGTGCATTAATGAGTGCTGGGCAACTTTCACGGTTCGCAGCTTTGGGAAAACATGAGTCTGAGCAGCGTCTGGATTTAATATGAAGGGAATACGTGGACAAGAAGCGTGAATTAGAAAGACGGAGACATTTCCATGCATGCACTTTCAACGGTGATTTTCACCTGTAGCTTCGGCGGTCAGAAAAAAACAGCCGCCGATTAAAAGGTGCCCCTCCTGTACCGGGATCCGAGTACCCGGAAAAACCGGGGGTGTTCTCATCTCAGAACAGAACAAGCCCCAAGGTGTTCGGTGGAAAGTAGTTATTCTCAACGGATTACAAACCCGTGTAATCCCCGTTCACATCCGGGGATCCGACCGCGGCAGGACGCGGTTCTGTCCCCGGGAGAGCGATGCGGTACCTTCTCTATGCTGCAGCTGTCTTGTGAGTATATTTGCTTTAAACCTGCATGTGC
Organism: Hyperopisus bebe; assembly: GCA_026777045.1. Taxonomy (NCBI): domain Eukaryota; kingdom Metazoa; phylum Chordata; class Actinopteri; order Osteoglossiformes; family Mormyridae; genus Hyperopisus; species Hyperopisus bebe. Next base: position 10,134,223 of record JAODJW010000038.1, read on the forward strand.
TTGATTAGACTGTGCTTTACCAGTCTGCATGACATTAATTAGCCGCGGCACCGCTTACCGGCCGTCTCCAGTTGAGCAGCAGGTGCCTGTATTCAGACACTTACTGCAGGTGTAGATCTCCCACGAAACAACAGGGTGCGATTCTGCTGCTGTTAAAGAACCTTTGTTTACACTACAAAAAACAAACAAACAAACAAAACAAAACAGAATTTCCATTTGCATGAATGCACCATTTTTGTTTAATATTTCAACAGAAGGGTATCTCAGAACTTATTTTAAAAATTCTATTAGTTTATCCATATTTAGAGTTGAAAAAACATTCAGTAAAATTTTTCAAAGGCACCTTTTCTGGGATGCACAGTGATATCTGCTGGGGTTATTGAGCGCGGATCAGACGGCATGTTCTGAGAGCTGAGCTGAGGTCAGAGGTCAGCATGATGATCTGGGCCGAGGCCTCCAGGGAGAGTCGCTAGGCTAGAAGGCGTGAGGCCACTGTGAGGTCGACCTGTCAGAGGCATGGTGACCCCGGGGCTAGACTTCTACCTAGATGACCCCAAATGTTGTACCTCTCTGAAAACTAACCTAAATGACTGTGCCAAAAAGGGTAAGTGAAAACCGTAAGCCATCGACAAGTGGATGAAATGGTCTGCAGAGCAACAAAGTAAAGACAGAAGAGTGGTGTGGTCCAGATGAATGTGAAACTGGATGTGGTGCCCATTCTCCCACAATGCACTGCTTCAACAGCGACTCAACACAGCTGTGACCTCTGTTACCCTCTCCACCACCCCCAACTGTTGCTACATCTTTCTGTGACTTGGCCCAGTAGTGGCAAGGATCCAAGCCCCTCCTACAGCCACATGGGATTGGGTCACCTGACAGTGGGTGGGGTTGGGGGGGGGGGATGCAAAGCATAGCCAAATAGGCGTCCCTGTAATGCTGCACACAGATCTGTCATTAAAGTGCAGAGCAGCTCTGGACTGGGGGGGTGTGGCCTAGTAATGCTGATGTTTACATTACAGGCCAGATGCCTCATTATGTTCCCTGAAAGTTCTCAATGTTGCATTTATGGTCATTGGATGGTCCTATTAGTTCTTGCTTTGTTAGAATTTGTTGTGTCGCTCCTGCTTTAATGCTGCTTACACACGTACCTGGGCTTTCACTGGAAGCTCAGCCTAGCCTCACTTATGCACAGTTGACTCATTGACAGCATGTATGTTTGTAATGTGATATTTGCCTCACTTGCATTGGAAAGCAGCATCTGCTAAATATGTTAAATCTAAACATTTATTTAACGTGCACCTTTTATGCCAGCCAAAGAACAAGTGAGGTAGATAATGACATCACAGGCTTACAGCTGGGATGTAATCTGATGTCTGGGGAGAGCTGATATTAAAACATGTTTCACTCTGATGTTAATGAATGATCCATGTCAATCGCTTTCTGTGATACTCCTGGATCACAATCTACTTTACAGTGAACTGCTAATGTTTTGGTTGATCCTCGCTAAATCATTTTTTGCCTTCCCATTCATAGGTGTGTCCAGGCTCTGTTTGCAGTGTGTAGCCCTTTGCAAGTAAGTCTGTATGTCGTTTGTGGTAAAGTTGAGGCAGTGAAATGACAGAATGAATCCTTGCTTGAACAAATTATTGCTTTTTTACCAGAGGTGGAGATTTTAGGTCCAGAGAGTAGAAATCCAGACCAGGATTTTGTTTCAACCAACCACTTGAGTACTATGTGACTGTGACTATTTATATTCAACTGCTTGGTTGAAACAAAATCTTGGTCTGGATTTGTACTCTCTGGACCTGAAATCTCCACCTCTGCTTGTTCCAGTTAGCATCAGACTGAGCAGTACATTTGCATGACTGAATGTCAGTGACTGAAAGGGTGTTTGTGGCCCTAGCAGGTTTTTGACAGGGACAGCGTGAACTTCAGCGTACACGTGGAGAACCAGACCCGTGTCCATGATGCCATGAGCCGGCGACAGCACAGAGTATATCAGCTGTACAGCCGCACCAGTGGGAAGCACCTACAGGTGCTGGGAAGGAAGATCAGTGCACGGGGGGAGGATGGTGACCGATATGGTAAGAAACACAGGTGTGCACTTTCACAAACACGTATCTAGATACACGGTCGCCACTGCACTGCCAGTCCCTTTCGCTGTAAACCCCGAGCTGACATACAGCAACAAACAGCAGGCCCCGGGGGGGTGGATGGAGGTGAGATCTCGCAGCTTATTGATTTCCCACTTGCTTTGCTCTCTCCTCCTGATTAAAATAGAACATTTCACTCAGTCTCTCATTTGAGCCCTTCTCTCTCTCTATGTCTGGGTGTTTTTGGCCTCTGTTTAGAGAGGCAGCAAAGAGGGTGAGGTGCAACACAGCCATACCAGACCATAGCAGGGATAAGACGTATACCAAAGGTATACCAAACGCAGATAGAGTGAGGAAAAGTGAGATGCTGGAAAGTAAATGTTTAGGTTACAGAAAGGCACAGGGTGAGAGACAGTGATGGACAGAGTTTATAGCTATTATCCCATGGGAGTTTTACTTACACAAAAATGTTCTGAGGGAAGAAGAAAAATGATTGGTTCAGAGAGATAACCAATCAGATTGTAGAGGAGGTGGGTTCAAGCAACTAGGGGAGGTGGGACCAGCCAGTCAGACATCTTGGTACCACCCCCTCAAGTCACTTGGACCTACCTCCTCTACAATCTGATTGGCTATCTCCCTGAACCAATCATTTTTACTTCTGCTCTCAGAATATTTTTGTGTAAGTAAAACTCCCACAAGCTTGATGCTATTTAACATTCATGTTGCTGAAACTTTAAGCTTCTCCATCACTTTCACTGTAATGGGGGTGCCAAGACAGTGTATGTTAAAAGAAAACAAGAAAATGAAACACAACAGGAAAAGAGTAAAGGGAATTAGGAAGAAGCAGGGCGGAGGGCTGAAAACAGAGGTGGAGGTGGGAAGCTTAATGACAGAGTGAGTGAAACACATTAAAACAAACCTGTATGTTTAACACAGTAGTGACTGTTTCTACAAAAATTTGGATTTTCTTATGGACCTTATTCCTATATGGATGCTCTGTTTTCGAATTTGTTAATCCTGGTGATGTTTGCAATAACTTTTACCTGATCAAAACCAGTCATACCAATCCAAACCCTTGTTACTGTTCCCCACCTCCCATTGCCCTTCCCCCTCCCTATTCTGTCCTATAACTTGATACGTCTCGAACCCTATCCAGGGACGTAACACCCTATACAGCTAATCACAACTAATCATAACTGATCACAGCCCAATTATGTCAAATGCAACTGACATAAATCCTGAGTCATAGTACTTCCTTAGTGATCGCTAATGATCACGACCAGTCACAGCCAGGAAAGGTGGAAATCCACGCCCCCTAAAACCGCATGTGTGGTCTTTTTGTCTGTCCCGTTCTCTGTCTCTTTACAAGCCCAGCTTGTAGTGGAAGCAGACTCCTTTGGAAGCCAGGTGAGGATACGCGGCAAGGAGACCAACTATTACCTGTGCATGAACCGCCGAGGAAAACTGGTGGGTAAGGTGAGTGGGTGACATTAGTATTATTGATCTTCAGCATATCTAATGATAGCAACCATGTTGTTTGTCTACATGCTAACAAAGGCTATTGTGTGTGTGCTTTCTAGAAGGCCAGCAATCGCAGCCCTGACTGTGTCTTTGTGGAGAAGGTGCTGGAAAACAACTATACAGCACTGATGTCTGCACGCTATGCTGGGTGGTACGTCGGCTTCACCAAGAGAGGGCGCCCTCGGCGTGGTCCACACACCCTGCCCAACCAACAGGACGTGCACTTTATGAAGCGCTTCCCTCCCGGCAAGCAACCAGACCCCCAGCCGTTTCGCTTCACCACGGTCAGCAAACGAAGCAAGAGGGTGCAAACTACAGAGGACTGCTAGCTCGCTCTACTAACACACAAAGGCAGCTCACTCCGCTAGCCTGCTCTGCTAACACATTGTGGCAGCTCACTCTGCTAGCCTGCTATGCTAATGCACCAAGGTAGCTCGCTCTGCTAGCCCGCTCTGCTAGCCTGCTCTCCTAACACATTGAGGCAGCTCACTCTGCTAGCTCGCTCTGCTAATGCACCAAGGTAGCTCGCTCTGCTAGCCCGCTCTGCGAACACATTGAGGCAGCTCACTCTGCTAGCTCGCTCTGCTAATGCACCAAGGTAGCTCGCTCTGCTAGCCCGCTCTGCTAACACATTGAGGCAGCTCACTCTGCTAGCTATCTCTGCTAATGCACCAAGTTAGCTCACTCTGCTAGCCCGCTCTGCTAACACATTGAGGCAGCTCAATCTGCTAGCCAGCTCTGCTAATGCACCAAGGTAGCTCACTCTGCTAGCAGGTTCTGCTAACGCACCATGGGAGCTCACTCTGCTATTCCGCTCTGCTAACACACCGAGGTATCTTACTCTGCTCGCCTATTTTGCTATTCTACCAAGGCAGCTTGCTCTGCTAGCCCATTCTGCTATGACATCGAGGCAGCTCAACCTGCTAGCATGCTCTGCTAACACAGTAAGGTAGCTCATGCTGCTAGCCTGCTCTGCTAACACGCTGAGGTAGCATGTCCTGCTAGGCTGCTCCGCTAACGCAATGAGATAGCTCACTATGCTAGCCTGCTCTGCTGATACACCATAATGCAGGCCACTGACGTACCTCACTAACTCATTGCCGCTAACACAGCCCACTGATGTTCACACTGTGTATATACTTTGCCTAGTACGTCCTGATAACACATTCCATTAATGTACCATTGATGCTATGCTCAGCTAATGTGTCTTGCTAACACACCCCCATAGAACACCTCAGCCCCTGGCCCTGGAATCTCACACAGCATTGCTGGATACAAGCCTACAAAAACTGATCTGGGACTGGACTACTGACACGGAGTGCTGGAATCCCAGTTTGATCTGATGCTGGAAAGGAATTACGCCGTGATGCCAAAGAGGGCCGTGCTGGGTTGATTGATGTGCAGCTATGGTACCAGAACCAATGAACTGGATCAGCTGGACTTTAAAATGAGATCAGCAAGATAGACTGCGACAAGCCCAAAGGATCACGGGGAACATAAAGCACAGTGGATGCTGGAACAGTAGGGGGAAACTGACAAAGGAAGACTTATTGACTGCTTTCCATGCCAGCTGTGTATGTGTGTGTGTGTGTGTGTGTGCAGATGCTCTGCTGTGGAATGTGTGCATGTGACCAAAAACCCCAAACTCCAAACTGACGTGATGCTGACGCTGTGGTGACATGTTATGGAACAGGATGTTCCATCCCATATAATCTCAAAACCATACTAAAGATATTGGACTGCACAAGGTCCATTATACCAAAAGGAAAAGTCACCAAAGACTGTACTTTACCTTTAAGACTCCCTCCCTCCTTCCCCAACCCCCCCGACCCCTGGTACCTGTGCTTAAAGATGACGACAGATGGAGTTTATCTCCTGCTCACCGGCCGTATGAATGCTGCTACCAGGACATTTGGTGGAGAAATAAAGCCTCATATCCATGTACTTAAAGGGAACAAATAGGAACAAAACTATTAAAACAAAATAAGCATTTATATTATTGTTATTGAAAAAAACTATTTATTTTAGTTGTGTAAGACCCATTCTGACTGCCTCAGTTATTAAAGAGGAACAGAAAGGATCCTGTGTCGAGTGGATTATTGTGGACGAATCAATGAAGAAGCCATACACTGCGGTAATCTATTCCCTACATCTGTTAACAAACATTACTCAGTCACATTATGGTCATATGTCTCAATTCAAATATGGGAAGGTGGAAAAACAGAACAGTAAATGAAGGTCGAAATGTTTTCTAATACATATCTCTGATTGCTGAAAAAGTAATTTATTGCCATCTGGTGGCCAGAATTGGAAACAAAACCAACTCCAAGGCCTTGCATTCAAGCCCAAAGCCAGCACTAGAAACGCCACACTGAAAATAATCTGGTTGTTTTCATCAGTCCCAAAATTGGCTACAGTGTGAGACTTCACAACCAATTCAACAAAAGTTCATTTGCAAAGTGGCAGGGCTGCACAGACTTGCAGACAGGGACCAGATAACCCAACATCAATACCCAACCTGAATGGAAGTAAATCCTAGCAGCAATGTTCGAACATTAATGGAAAGCTCTCCCAAAACGAGAACGGGTATTATAGCTCCAAAAGGCAGATCAACATCCCTTGATTTCCTTGAGATGTTTGATAAGCTGGTGTCCAGATACACTACATGGACAAAAGCAATGGGGCACCTGGCCATTATACCTACAGGAACTTCCATTCCATAGGCATCGATATGTAGCTGGTCCTCCCTTTGCAGCTGTCACTCTTCTGGGAAGGAGTTCTGCAAGACTGTGGAGTGTTTCAGTTTTTGCCCATTCATCCAGAAGAGCATTTGTGAGGTCAGGTACTGATGTTGGCATGAAGGCCTGGCTTGCAATCTCTGTTCTAGTTCATCCCAAAGGTGTTAGATGGGGTTGAGGTCAGGGGTCTGTCCAGGCAGTCAAGTTCTTCTAAACCAAACTCACCCAACTATGTCTTTATGGACCTTGCTTTGTGTAGCAGGGCCCAGTCGATGTGGAGATTTCAGGTCCAGAGAGTACAAATCCAGCCCAAGGTTTTCTTTCAACCAACCAGTTGAGTATAAAGAGTCACAGTCACAGAGTACTCAACTGGTTGGTTGAAACATAATCTTGGTTTGGATTTGTACTCTCTGGACCTGAAATCTCCACCTCTGGGGCCCAGTCATGCTGGGACAGAAAAAGGTCCTTCCCCAAGGTGTTCCCACAAGGTTGGAAGCATAGAACTGTCCAAAGTCTCTTGGTATGCTGAAGCATTCCCTTCACTGGAACTACGGGGCCTAGTCCAACCCCTGAAACACATCCCCATACCATTATCCCTCCTCCACTAAACTGTACAGCTGCCACAATGCAAGCAGGCAGGTAACATTCTCCCAGCATCCGTCAAACCAAGACTCATCCATCAGACTGCCAGACAGAGAAGCATGATTTGACTCATAACTCGTTTCCACTGCTCCAGAGTCCAGTGGTGAAATGCTTTATACCACTCCATCTGACGCTTGGTGATGTGAGGCTTGCAAGCAGCTGCTCAGCCATGGAAGCCCATTCCATCATGCTCCCGGTGCAGAGTTTTTGTGCTGGGATTAATGCCAGAGGAAGTTTGGAACTCTGCAGTTACTGAGTCAACAGAGCGCTGGCGACTTTTACACATTATACACCTCAGCACTCGGTGACCCTGCTCTGTTACTTTACACGGTCTGCCACTTCATGGCTGAGTTTCTGTCGTTCTTAAATGCTTCCACTTTGCCATAATACCACTTACCTCTTCTTGCAGGGAAGAAATTTTACAAACTGACTTACTGCAACGTTGGCATCCTATGACATGATCTTGAATTCACTGAGCTCTTTGGAACAACCCATTCTTTCATTTGCAAACCTGACTGCATGGCTTGGTGCTTGATTTTATACACCTGTGACAATGGGTCTGAACTAAACACCTCAATGATTAAGAGCTGTTTCCCGATACAGTGTGCTTTTGGCCATATAGTATATAACGTTTAGGCTCCAAAGTGAAGGAGGTCAAATTGGGATGGTCAGATTTGTTTGGGCATAGTGAAGGGTAGGGGTCCCTCTGCATTAATACCAGCTTAACATCATCAAAAAAAAACCAAATGATTGCACTATACAACAAAAACTTGTGGATTATTGGCGAATCAGCATTACAGATCACCAGCACGGGTGAACATCTCCAGATGTTTTCCACAACAGCAATGGTTGAAGTTGACTTTCTAGTTGGATCGAGGGGTTTAACTAAAAATGAAAATGCAAATATAACTCACATTGTGCAGAAACAGTCTTTAACGGTGCAGTGGCCTCCTGCCACGGCACATCAGCTGCCCCCCCTTCAGGAGGAATGCCTTGTGAGCGGTGCTTCAAAGAGACCCCCGACATTCCTGAGACCCAGAGCCTGTCAGGCCAAGGGCCGTCCCACATGAGACCTCCACCCACATCCCGTCCTGGCGGGCCCACTGCCCCTCCTGCAGACCACAGGCACTTCTAGACTGGGGGACACACCCTTACAAGCCCTTCCACTCAACAGAAAGGTCTGACTGGTGTGAGCATTTGTCTGTGATTATTTCTCTCTCTCTCTCTCTCTCTCTCTCTCTCTCTCTCACACACACACACACACATAGAGTAGGTATATATCTCTTTGTGGGGACTCTTCAATCATTTCAGTGGGCATAACCCTCATCTCAACAATGACAACCCTAACCCCCACCCAGCCCTAACCTTAACTATAGTAACCAAACGAAATACGGGCATTTGGCATTGTTAGTTTTTTGATTGTTGTCACAGTAAAAAACTGTGTTTCCCCTTGTGGGACTGAGAAAATGGTTCCCACAACATCAAAATAAAAATGTCTCTTTGGGTGGATATATGCCTTTGATGATAAAGGTAAAGTGTTTGTGTGTGTCTCTCTCTCTAACTCTCACACACACACAGGAAGGACACACACACACACACGTAAATACACCTTCACAGTCAAGGATTTTATTCTTCATTCAGATCTGCTTTTTTCCCCTTAAAAAACCATGTCAATGTACAACACATTTTTGACAAGACAGCTGTGTTTACAACTAAACTCAGTTATGGGCTGTTCAAAACCCAAGCAGGGATGTTGGGGGGCCAAGAGAACTATAACGGGCAGTATAATATTACAAAGGAAACACTGCACCCCCTCCCTCAAAAAAAAAAAACAAAACACATAAATAATTCATTTTAAAAAACGTGAGGACACCATAAATGGAGAACCTTTCCATCAATCATGCACTTAAGTTACACAGTTCATAATCTTTGCATCTTTTCTTATTTCTACTCATTTCCTGTGCCATATAACAGGAGGATGAAAGGGAATCCTTCAAGTGGCAGGAGGGGTGTGGCTTACGGGGGGGTGGAGGAGGGCGTGTCCTACAGTCCGCAGAGCATCCATAGGTCAGGATATCCTTCCTTTCCCCCAACACTGTGCCCACTGGCTGAGAAAAGTCTTTTCACCCTCTCTTTGCTTTTCTGTCTATCCACCTCCAGGGTGAGGACAACAGGAGAACGTCTATAAGGTTCGGCAGAACCAGCAGTGTACGGGAGCTCAGAGCGACGGTTGGACAATGGTCCAACCCAATGGCACAGCTCAGTTGAAAGCGACAAATCCAGGAACGAGGGAGAGGATAAGGTGAGATGAAGAGGCGAAAGGACAGACTGTACCAAGAAGGCACACAGCGCCCCCTATTTGACCTAGGGAAAGAAAAGCGGGATAAAACCAAGTGATACCCAAGTCCGGCTGGGCTGAGAATGTCTCTTTGGGTGGATATATGCCTTTGATGATAAAGTTAAAGTACCTGTTATCTGGTAATGTAAGTGTAGGTGCGGGAAGGCGAACGCCCTTCCGTCTGGCCGTTAGATGATACGTTCAGGAAATCCCAGATGAGAATCGTGTCATCGTGCGAGCTGCTGATAATCTGGAACTCGTCGAACTGTAGCCGGAAAACACGGCCAGAGTGCTCCTAGTGAAGCCATGGAGAAGGAGTCAGAGACTGGGCATAGCTAATAACAGACAGACCATGATGAAGGGCAGCAAAGACTCACCACCAGCGTCCGCAGACAAAGAGTACTGGCAGGGGCTCGGGGATCCAGAGCTGCTTGCAAATCCCACACTTTAATTTTCCTGGAAGAGAGAGACCTGGGGTTTCAGACAGATGTACATCACTGACTAGCACTGCATATAAGATGGTTGGCATGGTAACAGCATGATGTCATCACCCATCATAAGCTCCACTGACGATCCTCTTGTTGTCGAATCGAATGCAGCGCACCAGCTCCTCGTGACCCTCCAACACGCGCAGACAAGCCCCGCACTCGATATCCCACAGCCTGCAAATACAGTTCGCCATCACCTACACGCACCCACTGCAATGCAGACACGCATATGCGCACGCAGAACTGCACACTGACCGGATGGTGTTGTCCGAGGAGCCGCTGACCACCAGCCTGTCCCGGTACTGTAGACAAGCAATGCCTCGTTTGTGTCCGTTCAGCGTGCGGACAAATTCACAGGTGCTGGTGCTCCATACCTGAAGAGGGGAAAGGAGCCCATTCAATACTGCTTCTAAACACCCATCCATCCATCCATTTACCTGCTTGTCCAGTTTAGGGTCATGGGGGGTCCATTGCCTATAGGTGCCAGGTAGGAAACAACCCAGGATGGGGCGCCAACCAATTGTAGGGCACACACACACCATTCACACCTATGGGTGATTTGGTATTTTATTATACTTCAGAAAGAGCTGTTCTTAGTTAAAAAGTTCATTGGCAAGCAGCCTCATTGGGTGCTTTTTAATAAGTAACACCTTTGCAATAACATTAAACACCAAACATTTGTGTTTAGTATCCCTATGGAAGCCAATGACTGCAACTGCAGTTAATATCAAAATGGCAAGAACAGAACTGAATGAGTCAGTGAAAAATATCATAACACTTAATAAAAAGAAAATATCCATGCGGAAAATATATGCAGATAGATTAAACTTTGCTTGTCAATGGACTTTTGTTATGAAACCAATACACTTGCAACATTTTTACAGATTTAAGCAAGCGTCCCAAAGACCAAAGACTTTCTGTCGGTAGTGTTTATTACAGGCTCGGCCCATATTGAAAATAAAATGCCATGTCACATATCGACACACATGGTATTTTTTACCCCGCTCGGTAAATGTCATCGTCGGGAACACCCCCCACTTCACCCCTGGCACCCCCCAGTCCAAAGTTTTTATACCACGTGAATCAGTCCCCAGAAAACAAAAAGCTGTGAGAGTCTGATAAAGGGGAACGCTGCCATTTATAAAACCAAAAGCTCAAAGTGGCTCATTCCACCTCATTTTATTATAATCAGAATACTACAGTATTACGTACAGAAATCCAATCAATAATCTATATAGAGTGTTTGCAGCCCATAATAATCCACGTATGTATAGTCTGCTGTACTGTACAAACCATGTGCTGAGTAGTGGGGCATTCCTAGGAAACTGGCTGGTCTGACTCCTTTTAACTTTAATAACACATCTAATCCATCTGATGCTTGTGTTTATACGTTTTATAGATGACTTTTTATAGGTTTAAATGTTTCATAGTTGACACCCTGCTCTGGGTTTCTAGTCGGGAAAACATAAAAATCCTCATTCAGTCGCATTTCTTGCAGTAGCAGTAAACAAGTTTCATTAAAAGCAGCGAACTTTTCATGTGGTTTTTAAGTTGCACTGGTTATGTGCTCATTGCTTCGGCTGCAGGTACAGAGACAGACGAACGCGGCCCTGAAGCTTCGCGACAGAAGAGCTGTGTGTGAACTTTCCATAGCACTGCCACGCCCTCGTGTCTGGAAGCCAGGAATTCCAGCAGCCCCTTCGAGGGGAAACCAGGGAACCCCAATCGTCTTATTATTGCATTTGAGAATGTTTTTGGAAAGGGGGACTGTGGGGTAGGAGACTCCCGCATGGGCCATTTTCCCACAGATGTGCCGCGGGAGAATCCTAACTACTCAAAAAGGCCCAGAAGAGTGGATAGGGTGAGATAGATGTGTGCATGGTCTAAATGCTGTTCGGCATCCTGAATGTTCCAGAGTGTCCAAATGGCTCAAAGGAGTTACCATGGAAACTTGCTGAGATGGTCTGGATTTTGGGGGGGGGGGGGGGAATCAGGAACCTGCAAAAAGGGGTCTGAACATCACTAACTTGGGACTATATCCAACATGGACTATGGCTCAAGAATGACACCAACTGGTATAGCTATAAAATAACTCAATGAGCTGCCCACACTGGTGTTTTTGGGGGAATTGCTCAACACAAAGAAGAACTCAGAAGTACAATCGCTCCCAGGTAGAGTTTAGGAATCAGCAGAATGAGCTCAGTCTGACACCTCTACACACTGGCAGAGCTCAGCATACACCATGTGGAGAGTTCATTAAGTTTGCACAAACACACGCCATTTCTGTGGGATTCCAGGTGAGGACGCATGTGCCGTTTACTCACAGATTACAGAAACAGTAGGAGATTACCTCTTTGATGTGCGGCCCACCAGTGTTTACCGTATTTTTTGTGCTATAAGTCGCACCTGTATATAAGTCACACCTACCTAAAACCACAAAAATTTTGGAAAAGAACATATGTAAGTCGCTCCTTTGTATAAGTCGCGGCTAGAAAGGAACACTTATACAACTAAAAATTTGATATTTTAAGCAGTTTTCATCCAGAAAAGCACTATTGATAAAAATGGCTTTGGCAGTTCAAATAAATCAAAAATCTACTAATTCAAATTTTCAATGTTAAATGTCTTAATTGTCTGTGTCAGTAAAGCCGTCAAAGTCCTCATTCTCAGTGTCACTCTCAAATAGCTGAGATATTGCTGCTGGAATATCCCGGTATTGAATGTCTTCGTCTTCTTTTTCTTCCTCCTCTTCTTGCTCTTCCCGTCCTTCTGCACCAGCTATTTTTGCCTTTCTAAAGCCAGATGTTATTGTCTTAATGCTTACGGTATCCCATGCTAAGCTGATCCTAATATCTGGCCATAATAATAGTTATCGAGCAGTTTCTTTTTAATTCAAATAAAGGATTAGAATACATTTGATATGATCCCAGTTACATTTAATTAGCGAACGCTTGCCATTGCGTGGACGGACTCTGTGTTGGGTATGTGAGTTATGGAATTATTTGTCTTAATAATATTACGTCTAGAGTTATGTAAAGAATGCCTTTATCCCTTTTAGGTGAGTTACGCCTAATGTATACTGCTTAAAATTACTTAGCCGGCATACAAAAAAATCAGAAAAATACACATATACGTCGGATGATCTATAAGTCACAGGGCCAAAATTTTGGAAAAAAAGTAGCGACTTATAGTCCAAAAAGTACGGTGAATGAAGTGAGAAAATTCAGAGGCAGAGAATAAAAAAAACTTTACAAAGGATACATTTTATGATGATTTTAGGAACTGAGAAAGAGGTGGAGAAATCGTTTAGATAATATGAAGGAAAGTCAGTACCATTTTGGGTTTTGGGGGGGGGAGAGTCCCTAGGCAGAAGCTGGGAATCCACACGACTCACCTTGATGGTACGGTCCCCGGAGGCCGAGACGATGTACTTGTCGTCAAAGTCTACGACGTTGACGGCGGCGCGGTGCCCGACCAGCACGCGGCGCAGGCTGATGTCGGTGGGCGAGGCCATATCCCACACCGCGATGGAGCGGTCCTTGGAGCACGTCACCATCAGGCCGTTGCAGAAGCGCAAGTGCAGCACGGCCTCGTTGTGGTGAATCAGCGTGTTGAGCACTTCCCCCGTACTGACGTCCCACACCCTGGGGGAAGAGCCGGCTGAGGAGCAGCCCCTGGCACCAAAGCTTTCGAGCATCCCCAGTAAATCCTCCTCACCTGACCGTGGAGTCGGACGAGCCGGTGACGATGACCCTCTCGTCATACTGCAGGCACAAGACTGAGCCAGTGTGGCCTGTCAGAACCTTCAGGCACTCCAGAGTCTGCTTGTCCCAAATCTGAGACACAGGGAGGACCGAGTGAAGCGTAAATCAGCCTCGTTCTCCGTCTCGAACTGACTCCCGCATGCACACGCACCTTGATGGAGTTATCCCGAAGGCCGCTGATAATCTTGTCGTCGTCGTACTGCAGACAGTACACGCCCTTGCTGTTCTCTGAGCGACACTGAATCCTCTGCAGGTTGTGTCTTCCACAGCGCCAATTTGCCTCGATGGTCTACGCAGAGAGGCAGCGGTCAGACGGAGGACCGGGTGGAAGAATGGATCACTTAGCCCTTTCTACGTTGAATTTATGGACTTACTTCAATGTCTTGGATGATTTTGGGGTAAAGCGAATGATAGTAGCTGTTCGGAGGGACCTCTGCAGTGCGATTCTTGAACAGATGCTTCTCCCTACAGGAACAAGAGATAAATGATGCAGGTCACAGCCTAGAATCTGATGGGAGGATCATGCAGGGCGACCCATGGACCAGTAGGACTCACCAGTGGTGCCTCTCGGACAGGCCTTTCCACAGCGCGTCTGTGCGAACCATGCGCTCGATGAGCTTCTTCCACAGCATGCCTTCAGAGATGACGCGCTGCCACTCCTTACACACCAGCTCGGCCGCGCACAGCGAGCGCGCGTCCAGGAACGACAAGATGTTTTCCGCTATGTGGTCCAGACCCTGAGCTGCAAAGCAAAGACACCGGCGGCGTTATGCGTCCGCGACTGCGTGAGAGTGTGTGAGGACGCCGGCGAGGTTCAGCTTACCAGGTAGCGCGGTGATGAAGTCCCTCTGCAACATGGGTTTGAGGTAGGAGTTGATATGGCCGTGCTGGTAGTGACACATACGGGAAATCAGGTGCTCAACAAATTCCACCTGGTCAGCCTCTGACCACTGGTCAAACAGCTGGATGCACCGGTCCTTCTCCTTCTCATAGTTTCCCTCTGAGGGCCTCTTCCTGGAGCCCATCACTGGTCCATTAATAATCTATACGGTAGAAAGTGATTACACTGCATGTTATGCACCCTATCAGCCACTAGGGGGAGCTCGCATGCAACAAACAGAACCCTGAATGGCCACTAGATACAACCAGATCACCTACCTTTAACACTGTGGTCTTTGGGGAAAGGTCATCATTCTGGGACTCCATGTTCTGCAGGAGAGAATGGCAGTATGGTGACTGAGCAGTCTGAACACAAAGGCAAATATGGTGACACTTTGAGGTATAGGACAATGACCCCGTACTATGACTGTTCTGCACACAACATTATCATAGCAAAGCCAGTCAGAGAAAGCAAATGCCTGCAGCAGGAGCAGGGTCAGGTGGGGCAAACAGTCACACGTCACAGGACATGGGCAGCAAAAACTTCAATCTTCTGGAGCCTGAAGCCCAGGGAATGGCCACACCCCCAACTGAACCCAAAGTCTCAGGGATGGGCTACGCTCCCCCATGATCTCAATGGCCTGGGGATAGGCCACACCCTCCAATTATCCCATTGGCCTGAATATGGTCGACACCATCATGCACATGAAGCAAAAGACCTCCTCATCTGGACCATATAAGCTCCCAATAGAGACAGTGACAGAAGCAGCTAACAGACACATCTAGAGCCCGCAAGATATCAGCGCACCATGTCAATCTGTGTAATATCACTACAGAAACTGAAGACCCCGCAGACACACACACACACACACACACACACACATTTTCATCCATCAACATGCTAACAGTCTCTCACACATCCAGCCGCAGCTCAGACAGGGCATAC
The DNA here is from genome assembly GCA_026777045.1 of Hyperopisus bebe. Classification (NCBI taxonomy): domain Eukaryota; kingdom Metazoa; phylum Chordata; class Actinopteri; order Osteoglossiformes; family Mormyridae; genus Hyperopisus; species Hyperopisus bebe. Next base: position 10,149,632 of record JAODJW010000038.1, read on the forward strand.
GAGGGCCGGGAGGTCAGGAAGGAGCACAAGAGGGGTCGTAAAGCACAGCACAGAGGGGGAGAAATGAAGAGAGGCACCTGACTGCGGCCCAGGACACTGGGCATGCTCTGTAGACACTTGAGTGCACACAGGCTCCCAGCCACCAAGGAGCAGCCTAGCCTGAGAGAGCGAGGCATAGAGCACTGTGGACAAGAGAGAAGGAAGGAAGGAAGGAAGGAAGGAAGGAAGGAAGGATAGAGGAATGAATAGAGGGGAAAGGGGGAAAACAGGCATTAGAAAGCCAGTCTTACACACACACACACACACACACACACACATGCACATGCACACACAAGGGGTTTACACCAGGGAGAGAGACAAAGACAATCCAGTATAAGAATCAGTACTCTAGATGTACCATACCTCCACAACATTACACCCAACGCCGCACCGCCTAAACAGTAACCACCCCCCGTCAACCTGGCGCCCCCAAACGGTAACAGGCCCCCGCCAAACGCCGCACCCCCCACCAAATGCCGCACCCGCCTAAACAGTAAAAAGCCCCCGCCAAACACCGCCCCCCCCACATAACAGTAACTACGCACACAAGTAGGCAGAGACAAACCTTCATAATGATTCATAAGCAAAAGACACTTTCTGTTCCGCGTGGCCATTTGTTCCCTAAACTGCTCCCTGACCACATACAGCTGCTGAAGGAGGGACAGCAGGGCTCTGTATGAGGTTACATATAAGGCCTATACAAGCTTGACTTATTTTAGAGGACTTCTCCCTACATATCACCGCCATGTCCCTGTGCAGTAAAGATCAGTTACTTATTACAGGAGGTTCCAGGGTCCTGCCAGCACTATCTCTCATACACACAGAAACACAGTTCATGTTTCAAATTCAATGGCTGATGTTCTGACCAAAACACCACATTCATCTGATAAGTTTCAGATGTCTGCGATAGCCTTAAACCTGGGGTGATTCTAGAAATTGACCTTAAGGACTCAGACCCGTGAAGAAATGGGGGGGGCAACATTATGTTTACAAAAACACGGGACAGACTGGTAAAAGGTCTTAGAAAAATTATTTTTCAGGAGGGCTGAGAGAAAAAAAATGGGACAAGAAGCACCTATGACAATCTGCTAGAGTCTCTGCCCCTGCTTGTTATACCCATTCTATAGTCTCGGAGATCTTGCACAAGACCAGTGCAAATTACAATGCTGATACTGTGGCAGACGCATTGAGGATGCTGTGTGATCTGTAACAGACACAGTGGATGACGCTGGAAGTGAGGCAAAGTGCATGACACCACAAAAGACACAGCGACAGGGTATGCGCCAAGACAGACGCAGACATATATCAGATCTAAAAATGGCAAAACGGGCAACAGCTATAATGATATTTTTGGTTGCAACAGGGCCGTGTATGGAAGCTGATGGTGAAATTCCTCAAGAAAGGGGGGTTTTCCCCATCCGCTGGGTAATCACTGCAGTTTAAATCCAAGCTTTACATTCCTACAAATCTCCTGGTTTGTTGCTGAAGGGGAGTCTCTGAAATAAGAGGATCAAGTGCAACGCCCAGGTGTGGACCCTCGAAATCAGCATTTTCAAGCAATTAAAATTTAAAGGTGAAGTGGTGGAGTCAACGGGGGGGGTTGGGGGGGTGACATCCAGCCCCCCCCCCCCCCCCCCCC